>OX411767.1:7836476-8446614 GCA_948252205.1 Orthosia incerta
TAAGAGCTCCTGCATATCCTTCCGTCCCTGGTAATAGCCAAGGCTCTTTCTAAAGAATACATAATAGGTTTCTACCACAGACCTGTCTGACGCGAACATTCCTCTTGCCCTTGATCTGGAACAGACGCTTCTCAGCGCCAGCGTTGATTGTGACGTGATTGAAGCCTGACTGGTGGCCTCCGTCCAAGTATCTGATGGCTAGGGAAGAAAGAATACCAAATTTTACTCGTATTATTAAGAAGCTTTCACAAAAAGAAAGAGATGATGAAATTTTATGTATTCTGTACATATAAAATGCACATATAAGTTTTTTTTTTTTTTTGACACAATGTCAATATGATTCCTCAAGGGAGGAAGCAGAATTAGAACTTTAACCCACGTCAGTGGTATGTATATACTATTTTTAAGGTCATTGGGAACGCTTTGATCTTGAGCTGGCCTGCTAGGCTGCCCTGGGGAATTTCAACAGAGTACGAGGCCAGCTATACGACCTTTTTACCCGACTGCCGAAGGAGGGTAATGTTTTTATCAGTCTATGAATGTATATCTGTTTGTACCTATGTGGCGTTCTAGAGACCAAACGCGTTGGCCGATTTTAATGGTTCTTACGTCAATCGATTCGTCTTACATTTAAATATAGAAGTGTTATATATTTTTGAAATCACCTCTTAAAACCCTTTATTTTGTTAACCCACACGATAGGTTTGGAAGAAAAAATAATTTGGGCCTTCACAATATGGCGCCCAAAACCAATATTTTACTATTTTACAATTTTAATGTAGCCAGTGACACTCGCAGGGTTAAGCCGAATCGATTGACTTGAGCACTTGAGTTTTTGTTTTCGCCTATCGGGTCGGACAGTATTAGGTTTTTCGGCCCGCTGATTGCCATAAGCGCGCCCACAATTAAATAGATCTCAAAAAAAAAATGTTTTATTAGACAAAGAACACCTATTTCTTACCAGGCTGGAAGTAATCCAAGAACTGCTTAGACTCGTAACCCTGGGCCTCTCTGTGCTGGACGGCAGCTCCATGGAACTGTTCGTCATCCATGTTGACGGTGAGGACTGCTGCAGAACCAGCTTCATCTTGGGAAGTCTTGGTGCCAATCCAGAAGTGGATGTTCCAGGACAGGCGGGATTCGTCGCCGGTTGTCTAGAAGTTGATGTGGAGGGTGAGATAATGTAAGATCATAGAGAATGGGCACAACTTGCTAACTAATAACTGCCACACGGGCCGGTCTTCAAGGTTAAGCAACCCTTGCCGAAGTTGGTACGTGGATGGGTGACCATTACATACCGAACCTCCTCCGTACCTCGGAAAACACGTTAAGCCGTTGGTCCCCGCTATCATTTGAAGATCTTTGACAGTCGTTATGGTAGTCAGAAAGAAGTGGGCTTGGGCAGAAAATATCAATGTATCGAAATATCGATATTTTCTCATAAAATTATCGATATTAAATATTGTCGATATTTTATATCAACATTCACAATATATCCATTTTTATTTATAAATAATTTCTATATAATTTTAACGCAAGTCTGTTTTCAAATCCTCTTTGAATGCTCCTCGGACTCGACCCCGTTCATCTTTTGAAGATTCCTTCCACAATCTCCATCAAATCGAATATAAGTAACCAATAAATGCTAAAATGTTTCGCCATTAAAAAGTTATTTTGAAATTTTCAGATTTATTGTTACAAAATAGTGCAGTCTGGAAGCGAAAATATCGATATACCGGTATATCGATTTCTGACCGATTATTATCGATACTGTTTGTATATACAGATTCGACATTTTTCGATATATTTTTTCATTTGCCCATCCCTAGCCAGAAGCCTGAAAAATCTGGACACCAGTCTTGCCAAAGGGTATCGCGTTACGAGTAAGTGACAGATGTATACAAGTCAAATACATCTGTCCCTTATTCGATCTCAAATTGATGCCGCTCTAAGAGCTTATGGTCACCCCCCAGGTAGGCAGTTGCTTCATTTAAAATACTGATACTCAGCTGGATCCGTTTCGACTGGAAGCCGGCCAGTTGGAAAATACCTAGGCAGATTAATTTATACTTACGCTAAGAACAATATAGGAGTCGCCAGAATAGAAGCTTCCTTGATGAGACGCAGGCACTGGAACGGGTTCAAAGTTCTAAAACAAAAGAAAAATACATTCTTAATTTAAATTACAACCACAGCTTACAGTCACAGCTTACAGTCACCCAAAGGGCAATGGAGAGTGCTCGGATTTTCTTTGCGTGATCGAATCAGAAATGTAGAGATCCGCAAGAGAACCAGGGTTACTGACATAGCCCGAAGAATTGACAAACTTAAGTGGTAATGGGCAGGGCACATTGCTCGCAGAACGGATGGCCGATGGGGCAGAAACAGAAAGGTTCTGGAGTGGCGAACGCGAACCGGAAGACGTTGCGTTGGAAGGCCTACTTCCACCAGGTGGACCGATGACCTGGTGGACGCACGGGACCGGTCAATGTGACGCTTGGGGGCGGCCTATGTCCAGCAGTGGACGTCTTTCGTCGGATATGATGATGATGAATTTATATTAATTGGTCTAATAATTTTACTTATTTATCTAAATATATTGTACCTACAGTTTCTGCATCTGAATGCAAAAGGGTAAACGGAGAGACGTTATAAATAGTTGTCCCCCTTTCTGGGTGTATGTTACGAGGTAATGACTGTGCGCGTTCGCCAAATTACATAAATGACAAGGAAACAAATCCAGACTATAGTACACTAGCTGATCCCCGCGGCTTCAGTTATAGAACTGACCGATGGAAAGTTCAAAAACTACATCAAACGTGCCCTTATTAAAAAAGCATATTATAAAATCAAGGACTACGTTGAAGATAAAAATTTTGGCTTTGGCTCCTTCTGCGCATGCGGCTTCCCTGGTAACTCATAAACGGCACAAATATATGGATGTCTCTAACTATTCTCAATCTCATTTTTTTCTCTTTTAATTAGACTTTTTACAATAATTTCAATCATAATTATAGCCCTTTGCTAAGAATAGTTATAGCACTGATAACAGTATTTGTGCCACATGTTAAATTTAGTGTTGTGTTTTTTAATTGTTTTTTTTTTAATTTGGTGTTTTTTTATTTTACCTTTGTATAGATTCTTTTACCGATTGTGAATTTGTGAACATTGTAGGCTTTCTAGATGATTGTTAACATTTGTTAACTTTTTATTTCGTTTTTTGTTTTTTTTTTTTAATTTCGTACGACTTATTGTCGGGCCTACGTTGTCCCCCCATATCCAAGTACTAATGCTGTAACATGGAAATATTGTAAACACATTTTTTTTTAAAAGAGTTATCATGGAGTTTCTAGCCGGTTCTTCTCCACAGGAAGCGACTAACCCGAACCGTGCACCTTTTGTCGACGTTTTATAAGTGCCCATGTAGGCCTATGTAAAATAAAAAAATATTGATTTTGATTTTTTATTTTTCGCTCCCGTCAACTGGCTACCTACCAACCTACTCACCTGCGCTACCTCTCAAAGTTTCAAACTAGGTATGGAGGGTAGGGTAGCTACCCTCCATACCTACCTACTTTACGCTACCTAACCACCTACCCTACCCTACCTACCAATTTGTTAAACTATTTATTTGAACTAGAAGTAATACTACAATACGAATGTAGTTTACTCAGCGCACGCCAAATAATGAATTTTATAGGAACAATTTAGCTATTTTGGGTTACATTATTGCAATTTTATAAGGATCTCAATCAAAAAAATCAAATCAATTCTTTTGAAAATAAATTATAGCATACGTTACTCCGGAATAATGTAGCTTTCCATGCGTGACAGAATTTTTAAATCGATCCAGTAGATTCGGAGCCTATTCGGTACAAACAAACAAAAAAATCTTTCCCTATATATAATATTATTTGTGTAGAATTCTGCAGCGGCCAGCAAAAGAGGCATTGATGGACGAACGTGTAAATGTGGGACGAGGGGAAGCCGAGGCACACATACGTAAGTCCATCAATGCCTAGATGTGGCCAAGGCTTGTATAGATTCTTTTACCGATTGTTTTGTGAATGTGTGAACATTGTAGGCCTTCGAGATTTCTAGATGCTTATTAACATTTGTTAACTTTTTATTTCGTTTTACATTTTTTTTTTCTTACGTCTTATTGTCAGGCCTACGTTGTCCCCCCATATCCAAGTACTAATGCTGTAACATGGAAATATTGTAAAACCAAACCATTTTTTAAAAGAGTAACCATGGAGTTTCTTGCCGGTTCTTCACCATACGAAACGACTAACCCGAACCGTGCACTTTTTGTCGACGTTTTATAAGTTCCCATGTAGGCCTAAGCAAAATAAAAAATAAAAAATTGATTTTTGATATATGACGGAGTTATACCCGAACATACATAAAAAAATATAAACATCTGAATTGAGGACCTTCCTTCTTTTTGGGAAGTCGGTTAAAAACTTATATCATCGTGATCAAAATTCAAAAGATAAGTTAGTCAACAGTGATAGCAGTGTTAAAAGGATAAATATTATATTGTTGCTAGCAAAAATAATAAATGATTAATTTATTTTTCCCGCATAAAGTATTTTTCTCACAATTTTCCTAATCAGCAAAAACAGGCTATCGCACCATTATTATAATGTAACAAATATTAATTAAAATAAAATGTTTATTATTAATTTAATTATATATAATGTTGATAATAATATCCAATCTGTACATGGTTATCCAAATGTGATAACAAACAGTTTGCATTATTATTTTTATTATGTTCTAGAGTATATTAGAGTTTCCCTTTGGGTTTCAACGTTTGGTCGCTTTTGTCGCTTTTTACGTTTTCCTCTCACTATTTTAGGTACTTAGGTATCGTCTATCCTATTTTTGTTGTATTTGAGTTATGTATTTTCTTTCTTACTATCCTCATTATGGTGTTTTTTTTTAAAGCATTGGTTGGGCAAGCAGGCGATTTAAAAAAACTGGCCAAGTGCGAGTCGGACTCGCGCACGAAGGGTTCCGCACCATTATCGCAAAAAAACGGCAAAAAAATATTTATTTAAATTCTGTTTTTAGTATTTGTTGTTATAGCGGCAATAGAAATACATCATCTGTGAAATTTTCAACTGTCTAGCTATCACAGTTCATGAGATACAGCCTGGTGACAGACGGACAGACAGACAGACAGACAGACAGACGGATCGTGAAGTCTCAGTAATAGGGTCCCGTTTTCACCCTTTGGGTACGGAACCCCATAAAAACATATCAGACAACATCTTTAAATTATTCAATAATAAATATATGATATCGCAGAGTATGCATGTCAGGAGTGGAAGAGCGGATCGAAATGGAATGTTACTTTCTTTGGTGTGTGAGATATGAGACGGGCCAATATAAGGATTGGTAAATGCTCGCGGCCTCGCTATTGTCAAGGAGGCCGTGTCTGCACGTATAAAGATTTCGTTCTAAAGAGAGCTATGATTTGACACTGACAGATGTCAACTTGACATAACTCAAAGCACTAGTTTTAGGCGCGAACAAGAAGGTATCGAATAAGAATATGGCGGGTTGATTTGAGTGGTGGATTGGTGATAAAACTTATAGAGAATACAGTGGCACTTACTGATAGTTCGTGTAGATCAAACTACGTGCTTGGTGGAATGTCGTTTACGTTATTGTCCAATACATAACGTGATTAGTTTCATTGTGACCTTAGAACCTACAAGTAACTCTTAGCCCAAAAGGATCCACGCAATAATGGCTTTTCTTTACAATTACACAGTATTCCTTACAAATACAAAATCACACAGATAAATACAAACAAATAAATACAAAATAAATTCAACATCAACACATCAAATAAATTCAAATTCATATTCCATAGTAATCATATTAATTACAGTAGTCTCTTACGTGCGACACTATATGTAACTTATCTGTCATACAGTGTCGCACGTAAGGACAGTCCCCGCACTCTGCGCACAAGAGACGCGCAGCGCTTCCGCATGGTCGCATGAAAACAGTCCGTGCGAACATACCCGAAGCGCTGCAGTAGCGAGGATTGATGCTTACTTTGTGTAAATTATTTCATCACCACTGCTCTCAAAACGGTGAAGGAAAACATCTTGAGGAAACTAGCATGTCGTAGAACCAAAAATTCGAATACATGTGACATCCACCAACCCGCACTGGGCTCGCGTGCATTCCCTCTCTATCAGAGAGGAGGCCTGTGTCCCAGCAGTGGGAACATTAAAATGGACGTGGTAAAGGAGACGGGCATTTCTGGGCCCAGCAGTTAACTAGTTGAAATGTGTATTAATAAATCCGTTATATTTTTCTAAGGGAAATCACAAAATTCAGTGCCATGTTTCTATCTAGGAAGCGAGAAAAGTTAAATTAAGTTATGTAACTAAATAATCGATTAAAAAATCGGTAAAATCTCAAACTAATGTTTGAAAATGTAGTGACAAGCATAGATTTAGAATTTTTTTTGCTAGTGACAAGTGATTATCAATCGTTTGGTGGAAACGAATCATAGCGAATCGAGTTCCTTAATTTTTCATCAGTTTGCAATACTGGTCACTGAATGCTGACAGACAGATGACAGGCAGAAAAAAATAAACCGGCACTCGTTCGTTTTCTTTCGTTCTGAGTGCGCATGTATTTTCCATATTTTATTGTAAAACAGCACGACCTCGGCTTTGCATACTTTAAAGGACTATTTGATGGATATTGCTATTTTGAATTACCTGGCTCTCTATTTTGGACAACTGATTACGATTATCGATCGGTTATTGACGACATGGATCGCTGTGTAAATTGTACTGGCCATTGCAACTGGTCGCAATAATACTATTGGCAGAAGAGTCTTGGATGATGAGGCGATTTTATCAATTATTCGCCAGTGGCGTGCATCTCAGCCTGTAAGTACATATTCAAATCGAACTTTTAGCCTATCAAGCGAGCAAAACCAGACTTATGATGTACGTACTAGCGATTTGATTGAACATGATTTAAATAGTAACCTTATTTCAGGTTACCAGTGAGAACTATGTATGCCAAGCATGTTGGAACTTGGCCCAAGACGGGGTTCTTGGGCGATGTCCGATTGAAGCATCACACCAAGTTGGTCATTCCAGTGTTTATGTCCGCTGCGGTCGTATACAATCCCGCCATATAAGTCGCAAAACATATTTTGTTTACATTTTAGTTGACAGTTGTCGAAGAGGACGATATTCAATATTAGGTTATTATTGTAATTGTGTTGTAGGTAGAAGGACTGTAGACTGCTGTGCCCATGTAATGTGCATAATATGGTATCTCAGTTGGGCAAGATACCAAGAAAATATCGTATGTGCTGCACAATTCTTAGAAGATATTCGAATAATTATTGAAGATGAATTATAAATATTCTATACATAATTATATTGGTGTTTTATTTTACATCCTCTTCTCAATCTGCCTAGCCTTTTCCCAACTATGTTGGGGTCGGCTTCCAGTGTTACCTGATTCAGCTGTGTACCAGTGTTTTACATGGAGCGACTGCCTATCTGATCTCCACAACCCAGTAACTCGATACCCCTAATTCCTAGAGTGGGGCAAAGTTTCTAGAAAAAAAAAGCTTCTGTCTACCCAACGACTGTCGAAGACCTTCAAATGACAGCCGGGATCAACGGCTTAACGTGCTTTCCGAGGCTCGGAGGCATCTCGCTATGCTGAAATGGTCACCCATCTACGAACCGACGTCAAGTGTTGCTTAATCTTGAAGATCACCCGTGCGGCTGTTATTATTTAGCCACGAGCTCCTTTTACTTCCTCTTCTCCCTTTTTCATTTAAAACGTAGGTACCTGCTGGTTCTAAGTGCAGGATATTGGCTGTGAAGACTTGTCTTCGACTGTCCGGCGTACCAAACGTGTCAGATCTTCAACACTCTACATTCTACTTGCACTCCATACTTAAAACCATTACCAACCGAAGCCATTCAAAAATATTTCGCAAATAACATAAAAAATCTACAATGTTATATTGTAACCTCACTTTTAGTATATTTCATACAACTTTATTCCTGGATAGCCAAATTTTACCAAATTTTCAGCGAAGCCTTGTTATTATATCCTCTTACAAATAGGGCTAGTTTGATTGAGTTAACACCTGGGCCCAGAACACTATGGAGTCTTGCCCTTCTCCTTTCTATTTTTGGGTATCTTTTATCCGATCTTGTAATATTAAAGTACAGACAATTTGAAGTCTGAATAACGTTAGTTTTGATTTGAATTGCCATTTGCGAATACGAATCTTGTCGTTGGTAGATAAAACTTGCAATTTTGACAGTTTTAAAAAAATCAGGCGGAATAAAGAAAAATGAAACGCTAGATAAAAATAAATCGGACTAGATCGTTGCTTTCAGTACATTATCAAGCTGGTTATAATTAAAATCGGCCACAAAATAGTAGAAAAATACAGCTAGATTGATGAATGTTTTCAAAATTCGAAATGTAGTCAACGGAAAAGAATGTGTGGTCGTATTCTTTTTTTCTAGATCCAGGAATAGACTACAAAAAAAAGTTATACCTTCTAGTCTCTGCCAAGTAGTATGCATAAAAGATTACTCTTATTTTTACGAGCTATTTAGATTGATGTCGATGATAAACTAAGTCTTTTTATAGATTTTATTAATACTAACACTATTTTTCTTACGGTTTTATGTTAAAAAATAAACCATCATTCTCTTGCCCTTATTCCAATGGATAAAAATTACATTTGAATTTGCCGCTAGGGGCGCTGGTGTGGAGTGAGTTCTTCAAAATGTCAAATTTCAAATTTCGATGTTGGCTTATAACGCGAGTCTACTTTTTATTTTTGTGAATATTTTCTAAATATGGCAGATTAGTGGTGGCCCAATGGTATCGGCTGCGACTTACAAGTTGTAGGTCGTGGGTTCGAACCCAGGCAGGCGCTTTACTTTGTGTAAATTATTTCATCACCACGGCTCTCAAAAACGGTGAAGGAAAACATCGTGAGGAAACCGGCATGTCCTAGAACCAAAAATTCGAAGATATGTGACATCCACCAACCCGCACTGGGCCCGCGTGGTGGATTACGGCTCATTCCCTCTCACAGAGAGGAGGCCTGTGTCCCAGCAGTGGGAACATTAATAGGCTGATGATGTGATGTGGCAGATTAAGATAGGAACGGGTTTTACGAACCACCGCTTTAAGGAGTTTTATTTATGTGCCAGAAATTTTTAATCCCTCTTTTTAAAAATAACTAAAGTGTGTCCGTGTCTTGCATGTTCTTCTCTATACAGACCTACTGACGCTTGCGAATGTGCAACTAGCTTCATCTTTTGTTTGGCAATTCAAAAGTACCTTTTAAATTGTTTAATGAAAATAAATTATTTTATATTTGAGATAAAATTCATAAGGCGTCAACCTTGGCAAGCATTTCTAGAGACGGCATTGTCACAACTTTCTAATTCCATACAATGTTACAATCCACGTGTGTCAGTGAGTGTCTATGATAATCATCATCATCATCAATACCAGACATATAATAAATCTGTAGAAAAATACTTTTTTGTAAATCGAGAAAATTTCCAAAAAACATAGCCAGGGTGTTAAAGGATAACCAACAGAACCCATTGCCAGCATTTTTGGAATTTTTGTCTGTTTGTCTGTTTATTTGTGCACGCATCACGTGAAATGTACGAAACCAATTTATAAAACTTTTACACATAAAAATTGTGCGTAACTTGAAGAATAGTTTTTGTTTCATCGCAATCGGTTCACTCTATCAAAAGTTAGATGAATTTAAAGTGTTCAAGAAGAAAAATTATCACAGCACACGCAATTTAGTTATTCGGGCAGTTGAACTCGATATTCGATAGATGGCGTTGTGCATTTGAAGTCATTTTCTGAATGGCGGTGTTAAGATTATACGCGAAAGAATGACCCTAGAAAAAAAAATGGTATGTAAGTATGTAGGGTAGGCAGGAAGGTAAGTAGGGTAGGGTTGGCTTGGCAGGCAGATGACGGGAGCGAAGCCGCGGGCACAGCTAGTTTAGACTATGAGTATCACAGCAGATTACAAGTATCTCAGAGCCTCTAATAAAAAAAATGCGTTACCTACTGAAATGTCTCGTGGTAAATCCGAAACATTTTGGCATTTTGACAATGTCCATCGCTTAATGTCAATGGCATTGGACAGGTTCACATTGCATAGGGGCACATTGTACGGGCACGAATATTTTTAGTAATGGCACCTCTAGCAGTTCCCGATGCTCCCATGACAATTCTGACAAAGGCTTTGGCAGCCGAAACTTGTCCTTAGATGCCCTAGACAAGTGGCAATCAATTAACGAAAGCGTGGTCATCGTGATTGAAAAAACCGGCCAAGTGCGAATCGGAATCGCGCGCGAAGGGTTCCGTACCATTATCGCAAAAAATGGCATAAAAATCACGTATGTTGTATGGGTGTCCCTCTTACTTGTCAGCCTGGTGACAGACAGACGGACCGCGGAGTCTTAAGGTAACACTAGTCGACGGCACGAACTATTTTGTGCGCGGGGTTAAAATGCATTTTATATATCAACCGACAACACGTGCGGAAGAGATAGATGCTGTGATGAGCAGTAGGAAGCTAGTTCGCGTACGAATACACACTTTTGCAAATTTGTAGCGAAATGGAGAATGAATGGAAATTTTATAAACAGGCCTTTGGGAGTCTGGATATCATGAAAAAACAACTAAACGTATCTGTTCAAAATAAAATTATTTGCATTGTTGAACTACTAATCTATCCCTGTATAGAGGCCGTTTTTCAATTTTCCGTCTTCTTATGGTATTTATTAACGCCCAAAAATGTGTTAAAATTTGTGTCGTAATGTGGAACTTTCGACGCTCATAACTTTCAAATTTTCTTTTTTTACTTTTTTGCTTCCATTCAGGGCTAGATAATGATGAGACAAATTGATATCACTTTTTATTTTGAACGTCAATCGTCAAACAGTGGAATAATCCCTAGACTACGTTTGTATGAAAGAATTTTCGACTAGTGTACCCTTAACAATAGGGTCCAGTTTTTACTCTTTGGGTATGGAACCCTAAAATGACAAAAAATTATGGGAATGATAAACGCCATTTTGGCATTTTGACCATCGCTATCGTTGATATTGAATGACTCTAGAGCGTCAGGAACATATTGCGCAGGTATGTCGTAATGGTAGGTACCTCTAGTTTGTTCCGTGGTCTGTGCCAAAATTAGAGATTTATAGAAAAGTATCCTATGTGCTATTACAGACAATAATCTATCTCTGTGCCAAATTTCATCCAGATTCACCCAATTTTTTATTTGTTTTTATTGTTGACAGACTTGCGCTTGACCACTATCTCACCTGATGGTAAGCAATGATGTGGTCGACGGTGAAGCACGCTTGCCTAGAAGAAACCTATTCACTCTTGACTTGAAGACTCCCAAGTAGCAGCTATCAGGAAATACAGACTCTGGCAGGGAATTCCACTCCTTTGCTGTACGCATAATAAAAGTATTCCCAAACAGTCTTATTAATAAAAATGGCGTATTCCCAGCTTACTCCAAAGTTACTCTTGGACTAGCTACTCCCGGAGTAACTAAGGATTAACATAGATCTAGCAATGTTATTAATAAACATGGAATAACCTCGGACTAACTATTCATTTCTTAGTCTTGGATTTACGCGTAAGCTCTGGCAACCCAGTTGAATTTAAAAGTAAAAAGAATGAACTAGTGAATGAAAAATAAGCAAGCTGAAGACATTATGTAGAAAAAAAAACAAAAGATGACATCTGCCATAGAGATTTGACAGTAAAGGTGAAGGATCCCTCCTTTTAAAATTATCGTATTACCTTTAAACTTAAAAATTACATAAAATGATGATTGATTAATTAATTTGTAATTTCGTTGACTAAAGCTAAATAGCTGCCAATGACCTTATTTTTTTAATGTTCCACATATACGAAATAAAAAATCAGAGTCTATGTAATAATTGTGGTTGCGAGAGTTTTTGGCGGGATTTTTTCGAGTGTATCTCAGCGGCTGTTAATATTATTTGCAAATTGATTCCTAGTGGATATTGTGATATTAAATTGGTGTAGTTTTATGTCTCTACGCAACTGGTCAATCTGTGAAAGCATTGACAGAAGCGATCTCGGGATAGTGGAGCGAAGAATTTTATTGTAGTATTGACTACCTCCCGCAAAGCTTACTGGGAAGGCTTACTGGGAAGGCTGACTTGATACAATTTGCTGCCAAATACTCCAAAAAACATTAGAATCTGTTGCATCCGTATTATAATGCATACTAAAGAATTCAAGAAGGATATTATGCACTGAACACGAGGCGGTATGGTCTAAGACCTTAGCCTGCCTGAATAGGGCGATGCAAAAAAATTGAAAAAATTGTGCTTGCCATAGTTACACTACTCTTATTCCGACCTTAAACTAGCTGCCACCATGGTTTAACTTTTAGTCCGAGACTAGTGTCAGATTAGTATAATCCCTACTTATTCCGTGTTTATTAATACGGATTTTTTTTAGTACCAACCTAATGCTTGGAATAAAGTTATTCTTACCTTAGTCCACGTTTATTAATAAGACGGAAAACGTTTGTACATGCGTTAAAATTAGTGTTGAAATATGCAACTTTCGACGCTAATAACTTTCAAATATATGTTTTCTTTACTTTTTTGTTTCCATACAGGGCTAGATAATGATGAGACAAATTGATACAATTTTTATTTTGAACTAGCTGTGCCCGCGGCTTCGCTCCCGTCATCTACCTGCCAAGCCAACCCTATTCTACTTACCTTCCTGCCTACCCAACATACATACACACCAATTTTTTTTTCTAGGTTCATTCTTTCGCGTATAATCTTAACACCGCGATTCAGAAAATGACCTCAAATGCACAACGCCATCTATCGAATATCGAGTTCAACTGCCTGAGTAACTAAATTGCGTGTGCTGTGATAATTTTACTTCTTGAACACTTTAAATTCATCTAACTTTTGATAGAGTGAACCGATTCCGATGAAACAAAAGCTTTTATGTATTAAAGTTATATACATTGGTTTCGTACATTTCACGTGATGCGTGCACAAATAAACAGACAAAAATTCCAAAAATGCTGGAAATGGGTTCTGTTGGTTATCCTTTAACACCCTGGCTATTTTTTTTTTTAATTTATTCGATGTACAAAAAATATTTTTCTACAGATTTATTATATGTATTGATGATGTACACCAGCTAACAGTGTTGTACGGAAGAATGCTAGTAGAAAATTATAGTCTTAAACTAACAAGTTGTATGTACAAAGTAATTAAACTCAGTGGGGGCTGAGTCACCCACGTCCGTAGGAGTGTACCCCATTCCGATACCCTACACGTGGTCCCCGGGTGGTGCAAATCAGGTGACACCAAATGGTGGTAGGCTTCGGCCGAAGGCTTGCGACCACCCACCGGGCAAAGACGTACCGCCAAGCGGCTTAGCCGTGTTCCGGTACGATGCTCGGTGTAGCCACAAGAGGAGTTGGGTCGAGATAGCTGTTCCACTGCAGGCTGACCAGCCTGACGCGCGCTGGTATGGAAGTATCGGGAGACTGGTCGCGGAGGGTAGCGGGATCCGAGGCACGGTGCGCCGCTGGCCGACCGCAGGTAGTTGGGGGCCCAAGTAGTGTGCCAGCCACACATGAAAGGCTGCCCCGCCAACAATCGAAAAATCCCGGGATGCGCCATCGTGCTGGTTGGCGACCAGATGGGGAGGGCCCGATGGACATGCCGGGGGGGCTCGGGCGTCCCCGCAGTCTCCGGACTAGTGCCCCAATGATGCTGTCCTTTCAGTGCGGGTCTGAAGGTTAGCAGCGTGGAACCTCGTCTCACTTCCAACTCCTCTCCTCCATTCACTCTTATAAAATATTATGGCAAGGAAAAGGTTGAATAGATTTGAACAGCGGCTGCACTCCCTCCCCCTCAAAGTGCACCTCACCAACATTCGAGGTCTGCACTCAAATCTCTCTGCAGTCCACTACCACCTGGAGACTGAGAAACCAGCGCTGTTTTTTCTTGCGGAGACGCAGATAGCGAGTCCGTCAGACGCGTCGTACCTATCATACCCAGGGTTTACCCTGGAGGACAATTATAAACCGCGCGCGGGTGTGTGTATGTACGCCCGTGACGACACATGCTATCGGCGTCTCCGTAACCATGAGGACTCAAGATTTTCAACGCTGTGGGCTCTAGTGGACACAGGCCTGGATAAAATTATCTACGCCTGTGTCTACCGCTCGCACAGCGGAGATCAGGAGACATCCAGGCTCACAGAGTACCTCAGTGAGGCGGCTGATGCGGCACAGCAACGGTACCCTTCCGCCCAATTAGTGTTACTGGGGGACTTTAATGCCCACCATCAGGAGTGGCTCTTCCCATACCAGTGCACTGACCATGCTGGACGGGAGATGCGTAAGCTTTCGCTAACGCTAAACCTCACCCAGCTGGTCCAGGGGGCAACGAGGGTACCGGATGTTGATTCGCACACAGCGAATTGCTTGGACCTTCTGCTGACAACAGATCCAGACAGATATTCTGTGTCGATAAGTTCACCCTTGGGTAGTTCCGACCACTGTCTGGTGAAGTCTGTGTCCGTCTATTCCCCGCCCGATCCCAGCCCAAGAGGCACCCGGCGGGTTTGGCGGTACAGGTCAGCAGATTGGGATGGCATGCGTTCTTTCTTCGCTTGCTATCCTTGGCAGCCTACTTGCTTTTCTTCGGCTGATCCTTCGTCGTGCGCGGACGCCGTTACTGATGTGTTGCGTCAGGGAATGGAGTACTACATTCCGTTCTCTGACATAACGATTTCCAGCGTTGACCGGCCATGGTTTGGCACCGAATGTCATCGCGCCGACGCGCTTAAACATGAGGCGTACCTGGCATGGGTCGACGCTCGATCGCGTAAAGCGAGTGACGTGGGTCAGAAGAAGAAAGCCTACAACAGGCCTGCCAAGTCCTGCAAGAAGGGGGGCGTGGCGTGGGGCTCGATTCGACCACATTGGCCGAATAGGGGCCAAACTTGCTTCTTACCCAGCAGGTAGTAAAGCGTTCTGGTCCCTGGCTAAGTCGGTCGAGTCGAACTTCTGCCGTCCCTCACTACCACCACTGCAGAAACCCGATGGGTCACTGGCTCACACCGCTGAGGAGTAGGCAAATTTGTTTGCCTCTCTTTTTGCGGAATCTTCGCGTCTGAATCCTGGTGATTCGCGGCCCCCTCCTTCTTCTGATGGGTGCGAGACGAGTATGTCGGACATTCGCATCCATCAAAAGGACGTCCGTAGGGTGCTGCGCAACCTCGACGTGAACAAGGCTAGCGGCCCTGACGGCATACCAGCTATAATTCTTAGAACCTGTGCGCCTGAACTGTCTCCGATCTTGACACGCCTATTCCGCCTTTCTTATGAGACTGGAACAGTGCCGAATGCTTGGAAGCAAGCCAACGTACAGCCCGTGCCCAAGAAGGGCAGTCGAGCTGACCCGGCCAACTACAGACCCATCTCTGTAACATCCTTACTCTGTAAGAGTATGGAGCGTGTACTTAACACAAAGCTCCTGGCATACCTAGAAACTAACGATATCCTTAGCGACCGCCAATACGGCTTTCGCCGAAATCGGTCTACTGGGGATCTTCTAGCGTATGCCATTCACATATGGAGTGACGCCATCGAGAGGCATGGGGAAGCGCTTGCCGTCTCCCTCGACATCTCGAAGGCTTTCGATAGGGTCTGGCACGAAAGCCTTATTGGTAAGCTTCCTTCATTCGGTTTGCCCGGTGGTCTGTGTGATTGGATTGCAGACTTCCTGAGAGATCGGTCCATTCGAGTGGTTATCGATGGCTGCTCGTCGGACCAATTGCATATTAATGCCGGGGTCCCTCAGGGGTCCGTACTCTCAGCAACATTGTTCTTGTTGCACATTAACGATCTGCTGAAGCCCGGCACCTTTGGGTATGCAGACGACAGCACTGTTGCTGAGAGATACTTGTCCAACGCACGGGCTACCGGGCCGCAGATCCGGTCTCTTTGTGAGGCCATGTTTAATGCTGCTAAAACCCAGGCGTGTCTTTTCTCCGCTAAAAAGAGCCAATTTCACCCGGCTCCAACTTTCCGTGATGTAACCGTGCCAATAACGGACCATCTTGAGCTTCTTGGCGTTACGTTGACATCGACTCTCAATTTTGGGCCATACATTGAGGCAAAGGCTCAGCTGGCTGCCAAAAAGTTGGGGATCCTTGCGAAGGTGAGAAGGTACTTCACGCCGTAACAGCTGCTCAACTTGTATCAAGCGCAAGTTCGATCGTGCATGGAGTACTGTTCTCATCTCTGGGACGGATCTGCCAAATACCAGCTTGATGCACTAGAGTCGATCGAAAAGCGGGCCAAGAAACTCATCGGTAATGAGGCACTGGTCAAGTCAAAGCTCCAGAGCCTTGAACATCGTCGCCGAGTTGCCAGTTTGTCGGTGTTTTATCGGTTACATTTCGGGGAGTGTGCGATGGAATTACATGATTTAATTCCGCCCAGCCCGTTCCATCATCGGACTACCAGACGTACGGCGATGCGTCATCGGTACATGGTGGACATCCCACCCATACGCACAAAACGTTTTGGGAACACTTTTATTATGCGTACAGCTAAAGAGTGGAATTCCCTGCTGGCATCTGACAATCTAGGGGTCTTTAAGTCAAGAGTGAATAGGTTTCTTCTAGGCAAGCGTGCTCTATCGTCGACCACATCATCGCTTACCATCAGGAGATAGTGGTCAAGCGCAAGCCTATTGATAATAAAAAAAAAAAAAAGTTATAATATTCATCTGACCTGTTTTCCTTCAAAAGAACTACTCATAACTACTAATGTAAGTTGTGTGAAACCCACGCGCTTACATCATCTGCCTAGCCTTTTCCCAACTATATTGGGGTCGGCTTCCAGTCTTACCGGATTCAGCTTAGTACCAGTGATTAACATGGAGCGACTGCCTATCTGACCTCCACAACCCAGTAACTGGGTAGCACGGTAGCCCTTGGCAAGACTGGTGTCAGATCTCAAGCTTCTGACTACCCGTAACGACTGACAAAGATCTTCAAATGACAGCCGGGACCAACGGCTTAACGTGCTTTCCGAGGCACCGAGGAAACTCGGTATGTTTAAATGGTCACCCATCCACGGACCGACCTCGTCAAGCGTTGCTTAACCTTGATGATCGACCAGTGCGGCTGTTATTATTTAGCCACGCGCTTACATAATGGCCTTAATAATTCGTGCCTTCTCTTTATAAGAAGAGACCTTGCCCTGAAGTGGAACTGTAGAATAACAGCCTGGTATGATTATTATACAATGTCACTATGTCAAGATCGCATAACAAAATTGGCGTGTGAGCGTCGCCCAACTTCTGCGACGCCCAATTTAGATCACCTCTAAAAATTACAAAAATAAAACTAAAAAATTACATCTTGTCACCACCAATTACTTGCATCTCGTAGTTTGTTATATTTTTTTCTCACTAAAGACCAAAATAGATGATAAATAACACATGTAGGCTACTAAAAATAGTTTTTATTAATGTGTGTCCCGACGTTGCGTCCGGGACGTAAATATGTCAGTTTTACCTTTGGTTTTGAGTTACAGAGGCCAGTGTGGGGAAAGAGAATGGATTTATAGCTCTTTTGTTGTCTTTGGTCACATAAAACATGATCATCATCATTTCAGCCGAAGGACGTCCACAGCTGGACATAGGCCTTCCCAAGTGTCACCACCTCGATCAGTCCCGTGCCGGTCGCCACTCAAGAACTTTTCGGCCCCATCGACCATACGTACTGCGAGCAATGTGGCTGCCCATTGCCATCGGGCTATGTTGGTAAACCTGGTTCTCTTGCGGATGTCTTGCGGACAACAATCGCGTTCGATCCCGTTTCACGACAATAGATGGTGTAAGCAGCGACTTGCAAGTAAAAGGGTTTACTAGGTTCGTGAATATTTTTTTCTTTAAATACAGTAAAGGTTCGTTTTATAGTACTTTTTTGCACGTTTTTACAGTTTTTTTTGCACCAAAATGTGTTACAATGCAAATTTTAACAATCGAGAGGAACGCCACCGAAATTAAAAATGCGCCATCTATTGGCATCAATTTTAAATGATCCGTTCAAATAATCTTTGAAATGATAATTAAGAGCCCAATATTCCTGTACAAATTCCTAAAAAAAAGTCTGAGGAGCCTTCACGGCAGTTTACGGTATGCACCAAGAAAACGCCGTGATCAGAACGAGAAAAAACAACATTTATTTATAATATGTACAAGGGGGGTCATGAAATCCCTGAAAATCTTAACACCGCGATGTAGCAGAGAGCCAAAAATGTACACCGCCATCTATTGGTTTGATGCTAATTTAATAACAAAAGTGACATTTCTTAATGTTAGAATCTTAACATTCCGCCCACCATGGACAGAGTGTCCATAAATTAACACATTATAAAGACTTAAAAAAGAATTTATCCGCCCACCATGACAACAGTTTAGCTATTACCAACAAAAAATAAAATATCAAAACTTAAACTAACAATTCATAACATTTTATGTGATAGGTAGCCTTTGAATACATAAATCAAAACAAAATTTCAAAACTTAAGTCTAGATGGTGACGGGTAAAATAATGAGCTTAGACACTGGTCTCTTTATAATAGAACCCTTACATTTTAATGAAACAACGCGCGTAAGTTTATCCTCTCCAATATGCTTGTCAGTTATAATGCCATACAACCATCTTGCCGGTGGTAGATCGTCCTCTTTAACCAGCACTATATCTCCCACCTTAGGTTCCGGAGTTATTTGTGTCCATTTATAACGATGCTGGAGTTGTGTAAGGTATTCGTTTGACCATCTACGCCAAAAGTCCTGCACAAGACGTTGTGTGAAATGCCATCTTTTGAGAGTACTCAAGGTCGAATTTTCGTAATTAGCATCCGGTACCAGTACTAATGGCTCACCCACAAGAAAATGTCCCGGGGTAAGTGGGTACGGATCTTCTGTAATGGAACTTATTTGTGTTATCGGTCGTGAGTTAAGACATGCCTCTATTTGGCACAAAAGAGTCGTCATCTCCTCGAAAGTGAGTGTGCTATTGCCGATAACCCTTTTTAGGTGATGTTTTGTGGACTTCACTCCAGCTTCCCAGAGTCCACCAAAGTTTGGTGAATGGGGTGGAATGAAGTGCCAGTTGGTGCCATTTGTTGCAAGCCAGTCAGCTATATCATTCGCTACTACCGAACTTTCCCGTGGTACTAATTTTTTGAGCTCTTTATTCGCTCCAACAAAATTAGTGCCATTATCACTCCACAATTCTGCACAATGACCTCTGCGTGCAACAAAACGCTTAAAAGCAGCCAAAAATGCTTCTGAGGTTAGATCACTCACGACCTCCAGATGAATTCCACGAGTGGCCATGCAGATGAATAAACAAATATAACCTTTAGTGGAGTGATGGCCACGTCCCTTTGTGGTTCTGACTGCGATAGGTCCTGCGTAATCAACACCGCTTTTATGAAAAGGGCGGCAAGCAGTGACACGAGCTGATGGCAACTGGCCCATCAATTGTTGGTTCGTTTGAGCCGCATAACGTATACAAACGACACATTTACGAAAATGCTGTCTTATAAGACTCTTTGCGTTCATGATCCAATACCGAGTTCTTATATAACTTAGCATGGACTGAGGACCCCCATGAATAGTACGCTCATGGGCATCTGCAACAATCAAATTTGCAAGATGTGAATTAGGAGGTATCAGTATAGGATGCTTCATCTCATGCACTACGTTAGCCTTCTGCAATCGCCCACCAACTCTTAGGATGCCTTCGCCATCGAGAAATGGATTAAGCGAAGTAAGTTTACTCTCTTTATTTACTCTACCTAATCCCCGTAAACTCTTTATTTCGTTCAGGAATCTTTCCCTTTGATCCAACCGGATACAGGTAAGTAATGACTCCTTCATTTCCTTAGACGTTAGCCAACGTGTGGTTGTAGAGCTAGTGCTCGCCCTATTTAAGGTTTTAAGAAACCTTCTACAATATGAAATTACTCTTATCATCCTACTTAAACTTGAAAACCTTGACATTATATTATCAATGTCTTCAATTGTGACATGACATAATACCTTATTTTTCTTTTCTTCTAAGTCAATTTGTTTAAACTTTCCTTTACTGTAGTGGACTGTATTTTCTTGTAGCCACATAGGGCCCTTTTTCCAAATTGTAATTTCAGAAATATCCCTCGGATTTATGCCCCGCGATACGCAATCTGCTGGGTTCTCATCGGACTTGACATGCGCCCACTGACTATTGTCTATTATGGTCAATATTTCCGAGACCCTGTTTGCGACAAACGTTTTCCACTTGCTAGGATGACTACTCAGCCAAGCAAGAACAACACTAGAGTCAGTCCAAGCGTGGATATTTTCTTTTGAGATAGCCAATACTTCCGAAACTTCTTGGAGTAATTTAGCTAATAAAACAGCTCCACAAAGCTCCAAGCGAGGAATTGATACTTGTTTCACAGGGGCAATTCTTGATTTGGAAGCGACCAGATTCACATCAACCTTACCGTTGCAATCTACTGTTCTAACGTAGACAACGGCTGCATACGCTGCATTAGAAGCATCACAAAACCCTTGTAGTTCCATGTGAACATTATCTCTGCTTGCCCCCGTCCATCTCGGAAGTTGAAAACTTGTGAGATGAACGAGATCCTTACGATATGAAAGCCAATCTTTGAGTATGTCAATTGGTATCTCGTCATCCCACCCTATACCAGCCAGCCATATTCTCTGAATAAAAATCTTGGCTGTTGTTATGACGGGCGCAATCCAACCAAGTGGATCAAATAATTTGGCCACATCTGAAATGACCTTACGTTTGGTCACAGGTGTTTCAAGCGACGGAAGTTGGACAGTATATTGAAACTCATCATTAGATCTGTTCCAGGTTAATCCTAGAATTTTCATAACAGAATCTAATTTCAATTCTAAGTTTTCCTTTCTATCCTTACTGTCTGTATCAATTTCTTGCAATAACCCATTGTTATTACAAGACCACTTCTGAAGCTCAAATCTGCCACAATTAAGAAGATCTTTCAATTGATGAAAGATTTTAATACCTTCTTCAACGGTTTCGCAACCTGTCATGAGATCGTCGACGTAGAACTCCTTTAAAACCCTATCTGCTGCTAAAGGGTATTTATTACCTTCATCATACGCAAGCTGTTGCAGAGCTCGTACAGCTAAGTAAGGTGCTGAAGATGTACCAAATGTTACGCGCAGTAACCTTAGATGTTGAAGTTCCGAGTTCACATCCTTACGCCACAACAGGCGTTGAAAATCAACATCTTCTTCAGATACCTTTACTTGTCTATACATTTTTACTATGTCTGCAACAAGACATATAGGATAACAGCGCCAACGCATGATAATGTGCCTCAGTTCAGGTTGTAGCCTTGGACCAATCATCATGTCTCTATTTAACGATGAACCATTGTTTAGAACACATGACGCGTCGAATACAACCCTCACCTTGGTTGTGGTTCTATCATTTTTGATGACTGCGTGGTGTGGCAGATAGATGGCACTATGATTCTCTTTCTCTAATTCTGGAACCACCTCCATATGACCCAACGTCAAATACTCCTCAAGAACTTCAGAATATTTTATTGCAAATTCAGGATTCTTAAAAAACCGTTTCTCGAGCAAATAAAATCGTTTCCGAGCAATATCGAAAGAGTTGCCAAATTTACACTCGGGATCATTTGACTTGAAAGGCAATTTTACTACATAGCGACCTGCTGAATCTCTTTTGACAGTTTCTGCAAAGAAGTCCTCACAGGCCTGCTCTTCCTCTGATAGAAACCTTTTGTCAGAAGAAGGTTCCTCTAACTCCCAGAACTTCTTTAACAGATCATCAGTCAAATGAGTGTGCATGTTCACGATTTTATTTCTTTGTGAATGTATACAGCCAGAGAGAATCCATCCGAGTCTGGTATTCTGAGCCACAGGCAACCCAGGTGAACCCTTGATAACACCATCCATTATAATCTGGCAATATACTTCTGCTCCTAGTAAAATATCAATTTTATTCGGAGTATTAAATGAAGGATCAGCTAGCTTTAGATCCGACATTTGAGGTGACAACGCTGTCAAAACAATCTTCCTCTCAGGAAGAAGTGATGTGATGTTCTTTAGAACATGAGCCTTCACAACAACTATAAAGTTGGGATCGTGGCGTGACTGAATCCTTATGTTTACAAAACATTTAGAATGCAATGTTGCACTCTGGTCACAGCCAAGTCCTGAAATAAAGCTCTTGTCTGTAATCTTCTTCAGACCAAGCATTTGTACCGAGGATTCGGTAATAAACGATGCTTGAGATCCTTGGTCTAAGAGAGATCTTAAAACGAAAGTGCCTGTTCTCGCTTCTACCTGTACTAAGGCAGTGGCCAATAGCACTTGGCTGTTCACACTGGAGAAACAAGACACAACGTTAATTGGATTCTCGGTCTGTGGAATTGATGGTGGAGTTTGATCCGCACCATCATCCTCTTGATCACGTGAGTTGTGACCTGTAGGGATTGATTTCTGGTGAAGGAGAGAGTGATGCCTCTTCCTACAAATACGACAATTGGTTGACTGACGACATGAATATACCGAATGATTTGAGCCGAAACAGTTAAAACACAACTTATTGGTTTGGATAAACTTACGACGTGTTTCAACATCTTCCCTTGCAAACTTTTTGCAATTCATCAACTTATGGTCTTCATCACAAAACTCACATTTTGAATTTGAAGTGACATGCATAACCTTAGTTGCGCGAGTACTATTATTCGACTTGTTAACCTTATTATCCAAAAACTCAAGAGATCTGAATCGCTGCTCTAAGAATTCTTGCAAATAACTTATTTTAGGTAGTTCGTCATTGAACTTACAGATTTGAACTTCCCATAACTTTCTAGATTCAGTATCAAGTTTCAAACTCACAATGTAAATTACAATAATATCCCAAGAAGAAATGTCAATATCTAAATTTTTGAGGGCGTTTAAACATTCATTTGTGGTATCAAGTAATTCTTTAATGGCACTGGATGATTCTGACTGTATGTTCTTTTGATTCATGAAACGTTTTAAAATACAAATAGCAAGGTGTAATTTATTATTATAGCGATGTTCTAACTGATCCCAACAGACTTTGTAATTATTGGCCGTGATAGGAATATGCCGTAAAAGTTGCTCGGCCTCACCTGTTAAATAGCCTTTGAGATAGTGAAGCCGTTGAACGTCGTCCAATGCTTTGTTGCTATGTATTAACGATATGAATAAATCACGAAAACTTGTCCATTCGGTGTATTTGCCGCTAAAAGTAGGAATGGAAATCTTGGGTAATCTAACACTAAAGGATTGACCGACGTTTGACTCATTAACCTTAGAACTAGACAATGCAACAGTATTAGAATCGATCTTAAACCTAAGCAAACAATCCTTTATTTCTGTTTTATATTCCGTGTATAGTTCTTCAGTTACGTCATATGCATCAGTTGTGTAATAAGTAGACTTAACCAATTCCTTGTGATTAAATTCCGAAACGATGACTCTATGTGTTTCGCGATATGAAGTCCAATAATTTTCCAGTGTTTCAAGCCGAGTTTCCAAATAGGATTGTGTTAACCTTTCCTTTGGAGATTTCTTAAAATTGACTCTGGCTTTTTGTATTTTTGATTTCACATCTTCTTGAAATGCAAAATACTTATCCATTTTAAAAGAATATATAGTTAAATTTCAATTAACTTGAATCACCAATCTCAAAAAATTACAAGTCGATGAACTTTTTCCTCAAAATTTTCTAAGTGTTTGGCACTTCTAGGGGAAAACCGGCGTGGATTCCCCGTCTGTTCACTTTTTGCGAAACTATTCTAAGTCCAAACAACTTCTAAATTTTCTAAGTCTATTTCTTCTTGTATTGAAGGTTCTAATTTGCTTGAATTTTCTCAAAGATAATATTGCAAAGAGTACTCACAGTTTCACTTCTTCATACTTTACTGAAATCGGTTCCAAACTATCCGTTCCTTCCGATACCGTTCCAGTACTGGATATGTCGTTGCGTGGTTCAACTTCAATCAACTAACTTATCGTCCATCCAGCTCGAGGGACCATGTACAAATTCCTAAAAAAAAGTCTGAGGAGCCTTCACGGCAGTTTACGGTATGCACCAAGAAAACGCCGTGATCAGAACGAGAAAAAACAACATTTATTTATAATATGTACAAGGGGGGTCATGAAATCCCTGAAAATCTTAACACCGCGATGTAGCAGAGAGCCAAAAATGTACACCGCCATCTATTGGTTTGATGCTAATTTAATAACAAAAGTGACATTTCTTAATGTTAGAATCTTAACAATTCCATAATTTTGTACTTAGGAGAGTTGATCAAACAAGAACATACAATTTTTATGTTTAATTCCAGAAAATGTTAATTTTACACACAATTCTGTGTGTAAAATGTCGCGCCATCTAGTGAGATTTATTTGAACCAAATTTTCTTTCTTAGCAATGAGACCCCGTGATATAGCTTAGTTTTAATTCAAATCATTTCTAATGCCGTGCTATTAAACATAAAATCGAGTAAGCTGCAGCTTATGATCCCCAGCTGCTTTCAAAGAAATGGATAATAACATTTTCCGATACATAAAACTCTATTCCATGTGGTTAATAAAACCCGAGAGAGCAGTGGTGGCCCAGTGATATCGGCCTTACAAAGTTGTAGCTCGTGGGTTCGAACCCAGGCAGGCGCTTTACTTTGCGTAAATTATTTCATCACCACTGCTCTCAAAACGGTGAAGGAAAACATCGTAAGGTACATGTGACATCTACCAACCCGCACGTGGCCCGCGTGGTGGATTACAGCCCATTCCCTCTCACAGAGAAAAGGCCTGTGTCCCAGCAGTGGGAACATTAAAAGGCTGATGATGATGATGGTGAATACAACCCGTACCGTGCCATACATACATAAACTCACGCCTTTTTCCCACGGGGGTAGGCAGAAACTACAGAACGCCACCTGCTACGATACTTACATACTTCTTTTGCCTCACTCACATTCATACATCTAGTCATACACACTCGTCGGTTATGGGAAGGCGCCGTGCCATAATTAGAAAATATTCACAACAATAATGAAAAATTAAAAAAACTTTTTTACAAAAAAACTTTATTTTTGGAAGTCGGTGTCCTTATCGCAAAAAATGGTACCATAAAAAACATGGTGGTGGTAAGGACACCGACTTCCAAAAATAAATTTATTTTTCACTTTGTAGTTTTATTATTTGGAAGTCGGTAGTATTTTTTTGTAAAAAAGTTTTTTTTTTTTCACTTTTAATTTGTACCTAACTACCTAATAGGAAAGTTGTTTAGTAAGTTTCCTATAACGCCAGAATAGATTACCCGAATATCATTAAACTTGAACAAAACCGATCAAATGAGAGATCTGCTTACCCCTTAAGAGCGTGATGGCGTGAAGTTATGTTATGAAATGGTATAAACAATAAACAGACATGCGATTGCAGCAGTTCCGAGAGATTTTCCGTTATTATTGAAGAGTTCTATTGTATCTTCGAAGTTCTTCATAAGATCTTCACCAAATTAAAATGGGACCAATTTCGGCACATACTCTTTCAAACAAGGAGATATCGGTGAACTTACATAAAAAAAAAACATACAAGAAGTCGAACATAGAACCTCCTCCTTTTTCGAAAGTCGGTTAAAAATAAACTCGCGCTATAAGCCAAAAAACGGTGACATTTGACATTTCGAAGACCTCACCAGCGCCCCTAGCGGCAAATTAAAACGCGATAGCCCACATTTGCAGTCGGTTCCGTGGCAAATACCGGTATTCTACATTCGATTTGACTTGAAGTCGGCTTCAAACTAGTTCCGAAAATGTTAGGCAGTTTGATTGGTTGCCTAGCAACAAAATAACAAACTTTAATTGTATTTCCCAGACTTTGTATTTCGGACCATCTGTTTCAAGACATTTTACGACAGATACTAACTCTCGCGATATTTTGAAGAAGTAAATAACATTTAGAATAATAAATACTATTTTTGTATCAAAAGTAAAACTGTTTTGACAGCAATATATACTGCCTCATTGATTTATAACAATAAAAATCACTGACTTATAATATGGACTTGCCATACCTACGAAATTAGCGTGCATACCTACAAAAATCGGGCAATTAAGATGGCTGCCCATTTGCACTGACTTATAACCTCATTGGACCATTTGCAACTGTTTGACAGCACAACTACACAGATAAACGTATATATACGACACACAACTACCAATTTTTTCGGCAATCAACATGGCGACCGGTCACGCATAGACATGATTTTGACGTCACTCAAAAGTATTACCAAGTTTAGTCCTTGACAAACATTTAGATGTCTCTCTTTTCATATGCAGCTCTTGGTTAGTTAAAAAGAGACTCAACGCTTTTTGACAAGCGTGTGTCGATATTATAGATATTTGTATAACTATTCTTCATATAGTAGAATATGCCGTCTCCATAGTTTTCCTACCTCATTGATAAAAATACTCTGAAATCATTCTACATTCGTTCATTCGATGACAGACAGATTTGACGATGAATGATTTTGATGCGAGAGAATCTTTCAACGGTGAACTTTCAACGTAAGTATACATTGCGGAAAATCTTTTTGCTCGAGAGATGCCATTACGAATTAACGATATTATTTTATTGAAAAAAAAATAACTGCTATTTCGGAAGGCGGTGTCAAAAAACGAAGAAACGAAAACAGGAACACCGACTTCCGAAATTCAAGCAATTTTTTACTTTGTAGTGTTTTTATTTGGAAGTCGGTTGTATTTTTATTTTTATTTTTTATTGATGATGAGAGTACCAGGGTGAACTGTACACGTCTGCATACCCGTTTAGAGCATACTGGCGTGATAGTATGTTATGAAATGGTGTAAACAATAAACAGACATGTGACTCCCGATAGATTTGCCGTCATTTATTGAAGAGTTCTGTTGTATATCTCCAAAGTTCTTCATCTGATCTTTACCAAATTTAAATGGGACCATTTCGGTTTTTTTTATTTTTTATTTATTATTGATAGGCTCGCGCTTGACCACTATCTCACCTGATGGTAAGTGATGATGTGGTCGACGATGTAGCGCGCTTACCTAGAAGAAACCTATTCACTCTTGACTTAAAGACTTATAATTAACTTCTTTCGTACAAAAACGAATTTTGCGGCATTATGCTCAAAGAAAAAAAATATTTGACCGAATTGAGAACCTCCACTTTTTTGGGGAGTCGGTTAAAATATCTACTAAATGGGCGCAAGAAAGTTTTTTACTCCAATTTTCGTGCCTGACTGATATACGGGATGTAACGGCAAAATATGATAATTTTTAGGGTTCCGTAGCCAAATAGCAAAAAACGGAACCCTTATGGATTCGTCATGTCTGTCTGTCTGTCCGTCCGTCCGTATGTCACAGCCACTTTTTTCCGAAACTATAAGAACTATGCTGTTGAAACTTGGCAAGTAGATGTATTCTGTGTACCGCATTGTGATTTTGAATCAAAAATAGAAAAAAAACAATAAATTTTGGGGTTCCCTATTCTTAGACCTGAACTCGATTTTTTTTTTCATCAAACCCATATGTAATCTACGGTAATCTATGGATAGGTCTTCAAAAATGATATTGAGGGTTTTAATTTTTTTTTCTAAACTGAATAGTTTGCGTGAGAGACACTTCCAAAGTGGTAAAATGTGTCCTCCCCCTGTAATTTATAAAATAAGAGAATGATAAAACTAAAAAAATTTAAGATGTACACTACCATGTAAACTTCCACCGAAAATTGGTTTTTAACGAGATCTAGTAAGTTGTTTTTATTAATACGTCATAAATCGTAAACCGCAATTTACCAAGTACGGAACCCGTCGTGCGCGAGTCCGACTCGCACTTGGCCGGTTTTTAAAATATGATCACATTTTATAAGATAATGTGACAATTCTTAATTATGTGGCACTTGTGCCTCCCCCCCTACCCTCCAGAAATAAATCCTAAATCTATAGAAGAAGAAAAAGCGATCCACTTACCTCTATCCTCCATACTTCTATTCCTGCTCTCTTGCCAGAGTTGGCGAACGCTGGGTGTACTTCAGGCATTTTCTGTTGACAAAAGAAAGTTGCATCAATATTGGTGTGGTAATTTAGCAGTAAAAATTTTGTTGGACAGAATGATAATTTACCACAGACATAGATTTTCCACATCCATCCATATCAAGTAGGAGACTTAGTAGTTATTCATAGATAATTATAAGGTACCTATTATAAAACTGAAATATATTTTTGTTTGTTTGTTTATTTGTACCGAATAGGCTCCGAAACTACTGGACCGATTTAAAACATTCTTTCATCAATAGAAAGCTACATTATTCCTGAGTGACATAGGCAATTTTTTTATTCCGAAATTGGGTCCTGTGGGGTGGTCCACGGGAGCGAAGCCGCGGGCAACAGCTAGTTATAATATATTTTAGGAAAGTATTAATTAAATAGGTTTGCCTGGAATATTTTTTGTCAAATTATCCCCAATAATTGAATAAAAAATATTGCAGGAAAATCTATAATCCTAATCCTAACTTAGGAATAATTATTACATTATTTTCCTTGCATAGCCAACCAAAATGTAGTTGGATTTTTATGGAGTTATGAGCATTTTTAAACCAAAAAACCGTCCGAAATATAATTTTAAAAGTCGAATTTCATTATTATTTTTGGGATCCCTTTTCCAATTGCTTTTTTTCCTCTAATAAAACGAACAGAAACGTAAATATGTATAGTGCTCGCCAAACTTCTGGGCCGCCCGTATCGGATATCCAACTTAAAAAATGCGTTGAAATTAGTATCGAAATGTGGAACTTTCGACGCTCATAACTTTCAAATATATTCTTTTTTTACTTTTTTGTTTCCATACAGGGCTAGATAATGATGAGACAAATTGATATCACTTTTTATTTTGAACGTAGATTGTCAAACAGTGGAATAATCCCTAGAATACGTTTGTATGGAAGAATTTTCGACTAGTGTAACCTTAAGGGGTACACAGATGTGTACAGTTCAACTTTACACTCTCATTTCACCAGTTATGTTCAGTTTCATGATATTCGGGTAATCTATTCTGGCATTATAAGTAGGTAATTTACTAAACTACTTGCCTATTAGGTAGGTACAACTAAAAAGTGAAAAATAAAAAATCTTTGTTGTAAAAAAATATTATCGACTTCCAAATAAGAAAACCACAAAGTGAAAAATTACTTTCTTTTTGGCAGTCGGTGTCCATAGATAGATTTTGAATATGTTTAAGCATTTATACCCAAACACACAGAAGTTGGGGCTGGAATTGTAAGCAGTAAACTGTAAAGACTAACAAAGTACCAGGAGATTATAAAACTGCCTAGCAACAGAAACATAATCTACATAAATTTTATATATTAACAAACTCTACATTTGTATAAAACCTGATTCGTTCCTTTGAAAAGAGACGAAAAAACTACACTGGCTGAAAGAGATAGCAAAACAAATTTGCAAACGAGTAAACGAGATGGAAACGGCAATTGTTAACTGGGCGTCCTTGGCAGACAGATGTATTTTGTAGAGGAAAAAACAAAAAAAACAAATGCAGGTTTGATTTCTATCGAGATTTTTGTTATTTTTACTGGTCTGTGTTGCGATTTCTATAACCTTTTTACACATTAATAGCCTAATTTATCTCTGGGAGCATAGATTCTAGAATATCTATGACTAGCGGAAGCCTCACGGTTTCACCCGCGTAGTTCCCGTTCTCGTGGGAATACTGGGATATAAAAACCGGCAAAGAGCAACTCGCGCACGAAGGGTTCCGTACCATTATCGCAAAAAACGGATAAAAAACCACGTTTGTTGTATGGGAGCCCCACTTAAATATTTATTTTATTCTGTTTTTAGTATTTGTTGTTATAGCGCCAACAGAAATACATCATCTGTGAAAATTTTAGCTGTCTAGCTACCACGGTTCATGAGATACAGCCTGGTGACAGACGGACAGACAGACAGACCCTTTGGGTACGGAACCCTAAAACGTAGCCTATGTCACCCGGGGATAGCGTAGCTTCCCAACGGTGAAAGAATTTTCGAAATCGGTCCAGTAGTTTTTAAGTTTATTCGTTACATACAAAAATACAAATCATTCCTCTTTATAATATTAGTATAGCTATAGACTGTGACCCGTGCCGAGTGCCCGCGACTTCGCTCCCGTCATCTGCCTGCCAACCCTACCCTACTTACCTTCCTGCCTACCTACCCTACATACACATAAGCATACACGCTACGTACCAATTTTTATTTCTAGTGTCATTCTTTCGCGTAGAATCTTAACACCGCGATTCAGAAAATGACTTCAAATGCACAACGCCATCTATCGAATAGCGAGTTCAACTGTCCGAGTAACTGAATTGCGTAAGCTGTGATAATTTTACTTCTTGAACAATTTAAATTCATCTAACTTTTGATAGAGTGAACCGATTGCGATGAAACAAAAACTAAGTAATTCTTCAAGTGAAGCACAATTTTCATGTATAAAAGTTATCTACATTGGTTTCGTACATTTCACGTGATGCGTGCACAAATAAACAGACAAACAGACAAAAATTCCAAAAATGCTGGAAATGTTTTCTGTTGGTTATCCTTTAACACCCTGGCTATTTTTTTTGGATTTTTTTTCAAAAAATATTTTTTTACAGATTTATTATATGTATTGATGATGATAAAGACTTGCTTTTGGCGGGGCCAAAACTGTTGAAAAAAATATCTGATCAGCATCTGTGCCGAGGTTGTTACACCTCAGACATCCAAACATTCAGATTTTCGCATTTATTTATAATATTGGTAGGAAATTCATTGAAAATAATTCTATGTCAGCCGTTTCCAACAAACAACTTTATTGGGGTTGATTTCCAGTTCAACCAGGAGCCGCTGAATACCATTCAAATGGAACAAATGGGCCATCTGACCTTGACAACTCATTTACTAGGTAACACGTTATCATTTGATGAGGAAACCCTTGGGAGGCATTCTATGTAATAATAAATAATTATTGATTTTAGTTACAATTTGCAATATCGACTATAACAAAACTTAAAAAAGTTTAAAAAAAAATGACTAGCGAAGAATTCTTAATTTTGTAGTTGGCATATAATCAAATCAGCGTATTCCTGCTACGTGTGAAAAATATACAGTGCCTATACAAAAAAACGGACACGCATCAATGAGTGTGCACTAGCGTGTGACTCTGTGCCTAATTGAAAACAGATTCTGTATTTTAAATTGAAAATGCAAAGCAATGCTGTACGAGAAGATACTGTCAATGCGTGTTCTATTTTCAAATGTTTTGGCGGGAAGCTAGCAAAGAATTCGAAAACCAAATGGAATTATATTTGAAAATAACAAGGTAAAATGTTTTGCTTATTTTATTACCTACCTTTTTGGAAACGCATTTAAACGAAACGTGTTTAATTGTTAAATTTCAAAATATAATCGTTTACTGTTATTCGATGGTAATGGCTCGATAATGTTGTCTTTGGATGTTATAATCAGATTTCGAAAAGTATTTCACAGAAAGCTACACTCTCACTGAATGTCATAGACAATAATATTTTCGCCCCGAAAAATGTGCGGTTCTAACGTCACGGAACTGAATCCGCGGGAAGACTAAAATAATTTATTTACTGTTTGTCTGGGTGTCTTGTGTATGTGAGTTTAAATGTTTGTAAACGCACCCACGATGCAGAAAGAAATCCCTAATGTGGAAAAGTTTAAAAAAAGAAGAAGAATATTGTGGGTTAAACTTTCGGGTTACTACGATTTCTATGTAAAATTGTTTATATACTCACAGCGTAATGTGCCAAACATGAATTCAAAAAAAATTGCATAAACACGTTGGTTTTTTTTTCCTGGATAGGTAAACTTAAAAAAAAAAACCGTTACATTGCAACATTTTCCATCGATTTTAAACAACTGCATCATAAAGAAACTTTTACTTTTTAATTTATTGGCGCTTATGGGCCCGTAGAAAAATTATGTCATTGCGCTTTGCACAGTCATGTGCAATGAGAATCTAGATTTCCCGCCATACCACATATTTTTTCCGTTGCCATTTTTGTTTTAGTCAACTGTTTGAGTGTGATACTCTTGTTTTAATAACCCCTATTATATTACCGTTGCATTCACTACTATAATGTACCTAGGTACTTCATCGTAATTACTCACGAAAGTAATGCGGGTAAGTCAAATTATTGTTGTTTTCTAACGGTCACTATGCTATTTAGTGTAAGTAGTTAAATGATTTCTAATTTAACACTGTTTTCATAATCTAGTTAAGTCAAATTAGACTAATTTGCTTCATACTTTAATAAGGGACTACACGGTACACATAAGATTTGTATAGGGAACTATCCGCAAAGCTGAGCTCAGATGGCGCCACAGGAATCAGAGTAAGCAAATCAAACTGTCAAAGTCGAACGACAATATTTCGCAGTATATGCATACAAAATATAAAACTAATAATGAAAGAAAAATTGAGGTATCTAAGAATTGAGGAAATCAGACCATACTGCAGCTAAAAACCCGGCTTCGAGAGCAGTAAACATCAGTAAAGGGAAAATAAATACGGATTTAGTTGAAAGGTACGAATACGAATGCGAACTTTGAAAGTCTAGTGTAACTTGCAGATATTATGTTAATCAACAAAATCTTTTTTTTAAATCTTTTGCTTTAATACGGTCAGGTCACAGCCTTGATTTTTTTTGTAAAATTCCGGTGACGAACAGTAATTTCTCATTGCTTGCGAATGTTGGCGTTTTTTAGGATCATATGGCTGGTTTTATTTCTGCATCCAAAAACACAACCCTGGTGCATTGTTTACCAACAGTTAGCAATATTATTATTTGGTTTTTATACGCTAATCATTCCTCAAAACACTAAATGAAGTTAAACCATGGTAACCATAAACAGTAATAGTCGCCAAGTTCTTATGTTTACTCCACTCCGTCAAGCGCCATCTGGCGGGAGCAATTGGCAGTAATATTCCCTATTGTGTAATAAGAATGAAGGATTCTACCAAGAACCCCGACACATTTTTATTTCATGCTACATTATTTATCTATGGTTTTTAAATTCGTAGACTAAAACTAAAATTTGTAGGGGTTGTCACTTTATCGTTACAGAAAAATAGTGTCGTTTCCTGACTATCCTGAGTGGTCGAAAAACGAAGTAAATCGAAAATGGAACTATTTAACGGCAAAAAAATTACATTTGTTAAGCTAGCGGCCCTTATTTAGTTTCTACTTCTACTCATTTATGTCAGACTTCATTTTATCGACCGCATTTATTTTATTGTAGTTTTCATATTAAACGTTTATATTCATAAAAGATTTATTTACACCAATTAGTAGAATCAAATTGGAGTAATTTCACATCGACTATAAAATAAATGCGATCTATACTATGCTCCGCACTTGAACATTAAAAAAAATAACGTCATTGGCAGCTGTCACTTTAGTTTACGAAATGTAAAATCACAGTATAGTAGTAGACACGCTTCGATCGACAATCTATTGAATACGTAATTATGGCACGATATCTTGCGAAAACACCCCGGTTCTAACAGTAAAACGCCCATAACTTTAGAACGGCTGAACCGATTTTCATCAAGCATAGCTAAGAACAAATTCTATAAACTCACCTTTCAAAGAAAACACAAATCGAAATCGGTTCATCCAGGTACACACGTCAAACTATATATATAAACTATAACTCTCCCCTTTTTCTGTCAAGGGTCAAAAGCTCATATGCTCAAGGTCACTAAACTAAAAAGAAAAAAATAATAAAGATGGCTCGCTCGTTTCGACACGTCTCGATTACAGCACAAGTTCTTTTTTTATTATTTTTATAAAAATTTATGCGGCCAGTATCTGGTTCAACAGCTTTCGATTTATAATAGGGTTGCCAGATTTGAATTTCGTATTTAAACAAGCAAATATGTTGGCTCCTCGTTCTGTAGTGGTAAATTGCTCCTTCTACATACGGTTAAAATAGTTTTAAAAATCGTTTTCTACGTTGGGGCCTGTCATTATTATTAAAAACTAGCTGTGCCCGCGGCTTCACTCACATCATCTGCCCTACATACCTACATAGTCATACTACATACCAATTTTTTTTTCTAGTGTCATTCTTTCGCGTAGAATCTTAACACCGCGATTCAGAAAATGACTTTAAATGCACAACCCCATCTATCGAATAGCGAGTTCAACTGTGCGAGTAACTGGATTGCGTGAGCTGTGATAATTTTACTTCTTGAACACTTTAAATTCATCTAACTTTTGATAGAGTGAACCGATTGCGATGAAACAAAAACTAAGTAATTCTTCAAGTTACAATTTTTATGTATAAAAGTTATCTACATTGGTTTTGTACATTTCACGTGATGCGTGCACAAATAAACAGACAAAAATTCAAAAAAGCTGCAAATGGGTTCTGTTGGTTGTCCTTTAACACCCTGGCTATTTTTTCGATGTACAAAAATTATTTTTCTACAGATTTATTATATGTATTGATATGTAGGGAAGACTGTGTATTTGTCAGGAAAACCCATTATTGCATGGGTTCTTTCGGGCTAATACGAGTTAGACAAACCAACTTCTTCGCTTGTATGTAGGGTCGTAGGGTCACAATGTAACTGATCACGTTATGTATTGGCGAATAACGTAGGTATACGACATTCCACCGAGCACGTAGTTAGGTCTACACTACAATCGGTCACTCTCACTGTATTTCTCCATAAGTCCAGTTTTATCACAAAATCTCAAACGCCATCTCTGCCTACATTCATCTACTGTCTCCAGATCCCCTCTTGTTCGCGCCAAAAACTATGTTACGTCAAGTTGACATCTGTCAAATTCATTCGAAACCTCTAGCTCTATTCAGAACGAAATCTTTAGAAATGCCGACAAATGTAATTACGTAACTACCTGTACGTGTTTAGTCGGAAAAAAAAAATACAAATAAAAATCTTTGCAAAACGTCAAGCAGACAAAACAGACAGTAATGATTATAACTGATCTGTAAAAGTTTTCACCAAAATCTAACCCTATCAAAGGCGCGTATGAACAATCCGCTTCGCCGTAGTCTGGTAAAACGGGATGGTGCCATAAGTCCTTTATATCTCTGTCTCTCTCTCACACTGGAAATTCATTGCTTAAGGGTACACTAGTCGACGGCACGAACTATTTTGTGCGCGGGGTTAAAATGCATTTTATATCAACTGACAACGCTTGTGGAAGAGATAAATGCTGTGATGAGCAGAAGGAAGCTAGTTCGCGTACGAATACACACATTTGCAAATTTGTAGCGAAATGGATAATGATTTAGGACGAAACCGAGCGCGCAAAATTTTATAAACAGACCTTTGGGAGTTTAGATATCATTAAAAAACAACTAAACGTATCTGTTCAAAATAAAATGATTTGCATTGTTGAACTACTAATCTATCCCTGTATGGAGGCCGTTTTGCAATTTTCGTCTTCTTTGGTATTTATTCGCGCCCAAAAATGCGATACAATTAGTGTCGAAATGTGGAACTTTCGACGCTTATAACTTTCAAATATTTTCTTTTTTTACTTTTTTGCTTCCATACAGGGCTAGATAATGATGAGACAAATTGATATCACTTTTTATTTTGAACGTACATCGTCAAACATTGAAATAATCTCTAGACTACGTTTGTATGAAAGAATTTTCGACTAGTGTAACCTTAATACGGCCTTCATAGATATGTGAATCGTCTCAAGAATCTAAGTAGGTACTCATCGTAATTCTTAAGAAAATATTCAGAGCGGAACGTATGACGCAGCCAATGCCGCCATATTTGTTTGTCACGGTTGCTAAGCAACCGACACAATAATAAGGAGAGGTATGTTTACAAAACAGCACGGAATCGCCGGAGCACCCGGTAGCGACTAGAAACGCAGTTTCGGCTGTCATAGAGATATAGTCAGCCAGAATAGAGTATTTGAATGATTTAAAAAAAAAAAAAGAAATGTGAAGATTTTTTTTGTCTTTTATACGTCACTCTACATTAACTCCATATTCGTATTTGCACCACACCTTCATAGAAAACCTCACGGTCAAGCATTTTTCCCAGAAATAGGCAGAAACCACAGCACGCCACATGCTAAAGTATCCGTTAGATAATAAAAAAATAAAAGCCATTGTTCCGACTTGTACCATAATAGAACATTTCGTGTCGAGCACAAAAAGTCGAGATTTTAACACGAGCGATGTAGCCGTCGAAAGCTACATCACATCACATCATCAGCCTATTAATGTTCCCACTGCTGGGACACAGGCCTCCTCTCTGTGAGAGGGAAAGCTACATGCGAGTGTTAAAATAAAGCCATTTTATACCTGATGAGCTTACTTAATTAAATGCAAATAAGTTCCAATAACAATTTATTAGAAACGTTCAGACTAAAAACCACAGACTACGGTGAATAATACGGTGGTGACGCGAGTAGTACCTAGTACCTACAAGTTACTATTGTTACTCACTTTTTCGAGTTGATGAATATTTTTTAAATTATTTTAAAACAAAAACATCGTTATTTTTTTACTTTAACTCTATGCTTCGAAAGTACTCCTTAAGGCAAGTCGTTCTGCCGCGGGAAAACAACCACTTAAATTTCACGGTGTATATACACAATCAACGCGCGCTTTTTCGAGAGGGTTCAGTATCATTCTGTCGAGGGGTAACGGGTTCAGTATCATTCTGCCAGTTACATAATGATATCAAAATTCCATACAAAAGTCATTTCATAAGTGTTTTTTTTTTTAATTTTCTTTTTATAATCTTGTGTCTAAATGTTCATAGTTCGAAACGAATTTCTTAGGCAATGTGTTACATAATAAACAACGTAGTGGAAAAAGTATAATTACGTAACTTGAAAACAAGATTTTTTGTTTATTGAGATATTTTGATAATTATGATCTCAAATGAAAGGTATAGGCGTATAACCATTTTATCCGTTTACATCATGTAAATCGGTCCACGCATTTATGAGATATCAACTCATTACTGAATGCCAAGTGAAAGGGTCAAGGACGCCCCTTACCGCGATACCTTTGTTTTGATCGTGTTAGCGACACTGCCTTTACATTTTGTTCGTATCGTTTTGAAATATTGGAATACATTGGTAGGCAGGTGTTAACGACTTTTAATTTTTTTATGATACTTACATACTCCTTTCGTTCATATATCTAATCTTAAAAGCACGCCGCTTATGAGTACTGGCACCTGGTCTTTCTGAAGGACAAGAATAACGTCTGTGACTGTCCTTCAAGAGCGTCCCCTCCCGTTTCCACTCAATTCTGCTTCATAAATACCTTTTGTTAATCGCCTTTTATTCGTCCTCGCAACATGACCAAACCAAGCACACCCATTTCAATTTTGTGCCTACATCTAAGTAAGTGCCCTTGGTATATAATCCACTAGTAAATGTGGCTTTAGGCCAAACAAATTTTGTAAAAAGTTCAAAATTGCCTTTTATTATTTTGTTTTCTTTGTTTAGAGGACTGTAGTTGATGTAGGCTGGTAATTGATACAATTTGCTTGTTTTATTAATATTTTACTGTGATTCGCATAAAACGTGTCGCTATCAGTCGACAGGATATATTTTTATTTTATTTTTTGTATTTGTTCCTGACGGAACAGGCTAAGGTCTGAGACCATGCTGCCTAGTCTTTAGTGCAATTTTAACATTCTTTAGTATGCATTAGAATACGGATGTAACAGATTCTAATGTTTTATGGAGTATTTGGCAGCAAATTGTATTGAGTCAGCCTTCCCTGTAAGCTTAGCGGAGGTAGTAAATACTACAATAAAATTCTCCGCTCCACTATTCTGAGATCGCTTCTGTCAATGATTTCACATATTGTCCAGTTGCGTAGACAGTTGAGACACAAAACTACACCAATTTTATATCACAATATCCACTAGGAATCAATTTGCAAGTAATATTAACAGCCGCTGAACTTCACTCGAAGAAATCCCGCCAAAAACTCCCGACAGGATATAGATAGAGAAGAGAGCAATGACAGTTGCTTACACAGATAACATAAAATAATAGACTAAAACAACTTTGTGTTGCCATCAACGAATTTGAATGACTGTCGTGAACCACGAGTCTGGCAAACGAAAGTAGACACTCGAATTATTTGCAAACTTTTTATATGGCAATGCTATACTAATGTCAAACCCAATTTTCCGTATGACGCTACTAAGTTGATACTATGTTTTAATTCGTAATCACCTATGATATTCTAGTATATCATTACCTATTTATCTTTTTGTAAAAACTTTTCCACTATTATTTTCATTATTAATGTAGAAAACAATGATTCCTGTGATTCTTATGAATCTTTTCACATGGAGGTCTAAGATTCAGATTTTGATTGATAGTGAATAAACCAAAATTGTTATAGAATACTGTTGCTTTTTTTTATTCAGATTGATATATCTAAAGTAATACCTACCTAAATGTACCTATAGTATTTTTATACAGACGAAGTAATATAAATAATTCTAAAGTATCAAATTAGGTTATTCCAGGTATTGCATGTAGTTTTTGGGGTTGCTATGCTGATATTTTTTAAATTTGCCGCGCTTTTTCAGTCTCTACTTTCGTTTTCCAGACTCTAAACTAAGTACCTACTTAATCAATATCGAATTAAACAATTCTTCTGGCAATTACTGTGTGATATATCTATGCGTCTTGTCAAATATGTCAATCAAGGCAAAATGCACAGTGTATAATGCGTATTTGTTTAGAAAGCACATTATTAGCGCATCTTAATCGACTTCTGTTTGAAAGTCGATCAATGTTCATACTGAAATAAACATCCTGCTTATGATGTTATTAGCATACCTAGGACTAATTTTCGTTGAAAGCAATTACAAATAAACATTTGAGTTTGAAAGGATTTATGGGCAAGTTAAAGCTGCGGTTGGAGGTTCTGTAAATGAGTGCCCCAAACCACTAATTAATGATTGAAGACCAGACCTAAATGGGGAGAGATCGAGTCGAGTGACAAGTATACCAAAGATAGGACAAAGCTCAATGTGACCACGGCCGCTCTGTCAAGCAAGAACGAAATGAAGAACGAAGAATATGTCTTGCAGTAGTTTTGATAACCTTTTTTTGATGACCTTGTTTTGATGAGGAGCTCGTGGCTAAATAATAACAGCCGCACGGGTCGATCATCAAGATTAAGCAACACTTGACGAGGTCGGTCCGTGGATGAGTGACCATTTCAACATACCGAGGTTCCTCGGTGCCTCGAAAAGCACGTTAAGCCGTTGGTCCCGGCTGTCATTAGAAGATCTTTGACGGTCGTTACGGGTAGTCAGAAGCTTGAGATCTGACACCAGTCTTGCCAAGAGGTATCGTGTTACCCAGTTACTGGGTTGTGGAGGTCAGATAGGCAGTCGCTCCATGTAAAACACTGGTACTTAGCTAAATCCGGTAAGACTGGAAGCCGACCCCAATATAGTTGGGAAAAGGCTAGGCAGATGATGAGTTTTGATGACCTTTAATTCAATAGAGTTACTAACTACCCGCCTCGGCTTCGTTTTGTGATTTTTGATCTACTTCTTCATGATTCTGATTTCCTGGTAGGTAGTTCGAAAGTCTTTATTTACCACACATGATTCCATCCCTGGATACACTTTATGTTTCTGTTCTCCTGGTAGTTTGAAGAGTCATTCCAGCCCTGGTTATTTTTTTACTTCAAGATTCTGGTCTCCTGGTCAGTTGTGGCAAACCTAACTGAGCCCCCAGACGGCCTTAGAGTAAATAAAAATTATCACACAAACTTTCATCGCCTATTTCACCCCTTTAGGGGATGAATTTCGAAACATATTTTCTAAAAGGCACCTACAGTATAAAATCAATATTCTCTTAAAATTTCAAACTTCTATCATTTTTGGTTTGGCTGGGCGTTGATAGTCAGGCGGTAATTTTTTTTTTTTTTTTTTTTTTTTTTTTTTTGTGTTTTTTCCTGACGGAACAGGCTAAGGTCTGAGACCATGCTGCCTAGTCTTTAGTGCAATTTTAAAATTCTTTAGTATGCATTAGAATACGGATGTAACAGATTCTAATGTTTTATGGAGTATTTGGCAGCAAATTGTATTGAGTCAGCCTTCCCAGTAAGCTTAGCGGAGGTAGTAAATACTACAATAAAATTCTCCGCTCTACTATCCTGAGATCGCTTCTGTCAATGATTTTACATATTGTCCAGTTGCGTAGACAGTTGAGACACAAAACTACACCAATTTTATATCACAATATCCACTAGGAATCAATTTGCAAGTAATATTAACAGCCGCTGAACTTCACTCGAAAAAATCCCGCCAAAAACTCCAGTTTTTTTTATGTTAGTTCCTGACGGAACAGGCTAAGGTCTGAGACCATGCTGCCTAGTCATCAGTTAGTATTTTTATTCCTTTTCTCACTTTTAAATCACAATATCCACTAGGAATCAATTTGCAAATAATATTAACAGCCGTTGAAGTTCACTCGAAAAAATCCCGCCAAAAACTCTCGGGACCATAGATATAATAAACAAGTTTTTTTATATTTGTGTGGTCAGGACATTGCCTTTTTTATATACATAAGTAGATTTAATTTTTTTCGACATATCTTTTGGCAACAGAGAGTTATTATTTTATTTTCCTTATGTGACATTGTTATCAATAAAATGTTGACAATACCCAAGTCATTGCTCTGTACCTAAATCAGCAGTGTTTTCATTTTCATAATATTACTGTCGGTTGTCGCAATTGATTACCTACTAGTATTATGTTATTATTTTTTTCTCAAACATGCTTGGAAATTTGAGCATTATTTTGACAACCTTCTTCGAGATATTCGAAATCGCAATTGCTGTACTGGCGAAGTACATGCGAGCAGCGGCCGGCAAAAGTTGTATGAAAATCCATATATGTCGTGTTTAGCGGCCAAATAAATTACATAGTAAACTCATATCTGTCGTGTTATTTAAAAATGTAACGATCTTTTACTGCGAAACATGACAACCAAGGAGGTAACTTATCACATATTTTATTTAAATTTCGAACTGGCTTGCAAATAGAAAGCTGGTTCTAGAAAAAAAAACAACGGGCATAATTATTGTTGTTCGTCATTGATTTCGAAAAGTAATTGTTTTTGACAAAATGACTTCTAGGTGTTATTTAGTTTTAATTTCCGCGCATTATTTGTGAAATGCACTATACAACTAGGCATTGATGGACGAACGTGTAAATACGTAATATAAGTACATACGTAAGTCCATCTCTTTTGCTGGCCGGTGCAGTAATGTATGTACTATATCTACTATAATAATTTTTATACAGGAAGGATATTATACATGGTAACCCGTTTTCTAATACCAAACTGGTAGTCAGTAACCAGACTATTTTTTCCGGTTCTTATCAACAACAATCTAGGTATTGATTTAATTGAATTCGTACTGGTCACAATAAATTGTAGGAAAACCACAATTGCTAGGTTTTACGTATTTTTGTTGTATTTTATGCTCGTGGCTAAATAATAACAGCCGCACGGGTCGATCATCAAGGTTAAGCAACGCTTGACGAGGTCGGTCCGTGGATAGGTGACCATTTCAACATACCGAGTTTCCTCCGTGCCTCGGAAAGCACGTTAAGCCGTTGGTCCCGGCTGTCATTTGAAGATCTTTGACAGTCGTTACGGGTAGTCAGAAGCTTGAGATCTGACACCAGTCTTGCCAAGGGGTACCGTGTTACCCAGTTACTGGGTTGTGGAGGTCAGATAGGCAGTCGCTCCATGTAAAACACTGGTACTTAGCTGAATCCGGTAAGACTGGAAGCCGACCCCAATATAGTTGGGAAAAGGCTAGGAAGATGATGATGTTGTATTTTATGACTAGGCCTAAGGGCTGGTTGAAACTATAACATATTTTACAATGCATGTCCTCGAAAAGAGCGTTTTCCAAGCAGCCAAACTGTGCGCAAAGTGTCACTTTTTTTTACTAGTGCTTTTTACTTTTCTGTACTTTTTTAATTTTTAACTCCAACGTCAGCCCGCCGCATAGAGTTTTTATTATTTGAGAAAAGTTTTAAAATTAGTTAAGTACAGATTATCATTCATATAAAAAGTAAAACAAAACTAAAACGTCATTTAAGGCGTTTTTAATTACTCTAGATTTAGATTTTGATCAATAAATTAATTTTAATTATCCATTAAATATGTTTGGCAGAATTAATATTTTGCTCGTGCCTTTTTGCGTTATGACGTGACAGATATTGCACATGCGCAGTAGAACTATGAACTATTAGTTAATCTGTGGTTATGCTGAGCGCCCTTGAATAAGCGCCATTTTATTAATTTCTTGCTTGGTTCAGATATTTTTTTTTATTTCCTCGCACAATGCATAGTAAAATGTTGTATGATACACGTGCGTAAGATGATTTCCGACTCGTGTCGATTTATCCACTCACTCGCTTCGCTCGCTCGTGAATAAAAATGCCACTCATCGGGAATCACCTACTTCCCGCACTTGTAGCATAAATAACTATTTTAGAACGGCTTCAATATGGAGGAGGTTCTCAATTCGAATATTTTTATGTTTGTTCCCTCAGAACTTTTGACTAGATGAACCGATTTCGATTATTCTTTTTTTTATTTGAAAGCTGTTGCTTCTCATGTGGTCCCAGTAGATCTGATGAACTTCGGAGATATACAACAGAACTCTTCAATAAGCAACGGCAAATCTCTCGGGATAGCTGCAATCGCATGTCTGTTTATTGTTTACACCATTTCGTAACATAACAAAAAATAAAGAAAAATAAAAACATTTTTAGTAAAATTACAACCGAATTCTTTTTCGACGACTTTCAAAGGTGCTCCAAAAATCTTCGAAAAACTCCTGTCAATCTTCTTTTCAGAATCGGAATGGCAACCCTAACTGTACATATAATAGCTGAGTACAGTGACCACTTATATACATAATTGTATTTGTATGTAATGTCGTTATAATGAATCGGGTACTTAATTGCCGTGTGAATAATCGTCAATACCGGAGGAAGTGGAGGAACTAAGATACCATTGCCTTTCATGACGTCATAAATCCGTACTAATGTTATATCTGTTATAGACGGAACCCTAAAAAGGCTGGCCAGAGAGATGATGATGACTTGTAGAAGAAATATTTTTTTACAAAAAATACAACCGATTCCAAATAAAAACACTACCTACAAAGTGAAAAATAACTTCAATTTCGAAAGTCGGTATTTTCGTTTCTTCGTTCCGTACCCAAAGGGTAAAAACGGGACCCTATTATTAAGACTCCACGGTCCGTCTCTCTGTCTGTCCGTCGTTGGGATTTAGGACACACGGTATGTCGTTGCTTGGTCGTGGTTATGACGCGACAGTTCGGCGCCCGCGCCTGATCTAATTGCGCTTTATTTCCATGCATTTTGTTTGAAATTTGAATGGAATAGGAAGCCGCCCGTGCTATGTCCGCACCTGACGCCATTTCTATGTGGCATGCGGTTTAGGCACCCTGGCAGATCAAACAAGACTACTCAATCCCAAATCTTCGAGCACATGACAACTATAATTCTCGCCAAACTCCTTGGCTACCCTAGCTACAATGGCTGCGCAGTAGTAAATTTCATACAAAAACAGCACCGCTCCGTGTCAGCGGTAAGCCAACTCCAGGGCGGCCCAGAAGTTTGGCGAGAACTAGATATACGTTCCGACATTATTACCTACTTTAAAAAAACTTACAAACAAACAAACCCTGGTTGGATTGCTAACATTTTTAGCAATGTGGATTTATTAGCGCTTGACTGACATTGACACGGCGGCGATGTTAGTAAACATTTGTTAAATTGACTGTGGAAAATGTATTAAAAGACAACATGGCGCCATCAGATATTTTTGGCCACGCGCCAAAAGTTCCAAGAAAGAACAGATTGTGGGCCTAACCCAAAATTCTTAGTCATTTACATTTAAAAATAAAACTTCGTGCACAAAGGTACATAGGTGGACTTTATGCCATGGGCAATCTCTACCAGTCAACCAAGGGTGGTGAATAGTGATAGCACGTCAGGAGCATTGATTTATCATTCATTTCTTTCACACGAATTAACCAAATTGACAGTAAGTGTATCGACAAACACTTTTACTACCCAATTTTCACGACGTCCTATTGATACCAACATACATATATTACAAAAGTATTTTAAAAGCGCCAGGTGCATTGTCGAGTCGGGAGAAAATTTAATCAAAACGCTTGGCATTTTGGCAGCAGTAACACTGTTATTGGGGTTTTTTTACGCTATCTTGGACATCGTTGACAACGGTGAAGAAAAACATCGAGAGGAAACCTGGAGTTATATTTATTATTCGTTTCAAATTGCCAATCCGCATTGAGCAAGTGTGGTGATGAATGCTCGTAGTTTTACTAAAGGTTTAAAGGGAATCCTTCGAACTCAACCTTGTGTGTGGGCACAATAGTACCATCGGCCAAACGTCGTGGCCGAGGCGGCAGTGGTGGCGGCGTGGCCGACGTCGGTGAAATCTTCTGTGTCGGCGAAGCTTTAGGTGTCGTCGGCGATGTCGGCGAACGTGGCGGCGAAGGCGTCGACGGACCAATGAGGCCTTGCTTTTTATTCAAACAAAAGAATAACATTTTTGACAGCTGACGCGCACGAATCGGGAACGGTCAGGAACGCGACGGTAATTCCCGAGCGACGGGAGTAAACTAATTTTGATTTCGCTTGGCGTTCACTGCTCGCCAATTTTTATGCGTTTTTGTAGATACAGTTTATGATTTACGTTTTCTTGTCCCGCTAATTTTGTGACTGTAGTGTTTACAAGCTTTTAATTCGGTTAATTTATCCCTCTCATCCCTGTGTTTGTGTAAATGTAGGTTATTAAAGTTTGCAAGTTAAATTTGGCTCACTTTCCAGTGTTCAATTGGACTGCGTTAGGGACACACGTCTTCGGTGAACCTGCCTTGAGCATGTATGGAGATTATTGCCTTCTCTGTATAAGAAGAGGCCTTTGCCCTTCTGTGGCACTGTAAGTACTTAATAGACTTCTATTATTATGGGATATACTATTCGCAACTACGAGTAAAAGCTTGAATAAACAGTGGCGACCACCAAAAAAGCGGCGAGGCAATTAAGCTTGACGAGTCTCGGAAATACTATTCTTGAACTTGTGCTATGAAAATATTCAGGCAAATAAAACCAAAATTGAAAAACCAGATAGGCAGTCAGTCCATGTAAATTACTGATATTCAACTGCACGCATTGCGGTTTTTAGCTGCGCGGCTTTTACCCGCGCGAATTTTTGGCCGCGTTCTGATTCATAACTAAGACACACTCTGCCGCGTGGTATAACTAAGATGCCGTTATCCGACATCTGGTCGATTTTTTACTTTTGATGCTATATTAATAAGAAAAAAAAAATATCGATCTGTGTATGCGAATTTCCAAAACTATTCAAGGTATTGAAAATTCGCATACACAGAATAACGGCATTTTAGTTATACTACGGCAGCACTGCGTATAAAAAGCCTATTTTTGTCTCTTTCTACTTGTTCATAGTTAGTTATTAGCGTGAATTTAATCGGCACCGTGGCGGTGGATTCTGTGGCAAAGCACGGATCACTTGCGGTATTATTTCCGCGCGATTTTTTTACCGCAATTCGTGCAGCTTCAGCTAACAGAATGTGCGGAAAAAAGTCGCGCGAATAAATCCGCGGTACGTGTTAAGCCTAAGACGATCGTTGCCAAGGACACGTCTCACGCGAGACACAATGGCTTTTTAATTGGTTCAGTAATTACGGCAGGGAACGGGTTAAACTTGAAGCGGACCCAACCGTAGTTGAAAAAGGCGAAAGGAAATCTGCTTAGATGATGATGAAGAGTTGTTATACATAAACGAAAACACAAACAGCTGGCAATCTAAACTTCATAAATAATACAATAAACAGTTCAAATTGTTTGTTTGAAGGCTTTTTAGGGTTCCGTAACCAAACGTCCGAGAGGTCGAAGTTCAAGTCCGAACATCGTTAAATTGGTGAAGGAGAAGTTGTTTACACGAAGACCAGGGAATCACGACTCTCAGTAGTGAGGAACACGATGCGAGGAGGAGGACCTAAAGGGTAAGAACGGGACCCTATTACTAAGACTCCACTGTCCGTCTGTCACCATGAACCGTGATAGCTAGGCAGATGAAATTTTCACAGATGATGTATTTCTAATGTCGCTAGAACAAAAAATACTAAAAACAATAAAATAAATATTTAAGTGGCGCTCCCAAACAACAAACGTGATGTTTTTTTGCCGTTTTTATGCGATAATGGTACGGAACCCTTCGTGCGCGAGTCCGACTCGCACTTAGTCGGTTTTGTAATATTGATAGGCTCGTCTTTGATCATCTTCTAACCTGATGGTAAGCGATGATGTGGTCGATGGTGAAGTAACCTATTCACTCTTGACTTAAAGACCCCTAGATTGTAGCTATCGGGAAACACAGACTCCGGCAGTGAATTCCACTCCTTAGCTGTAAGCATTCTCAAAGCTTTTAGTGCTTATGGGCACAGATAATATAATACTAGCAAAAAAAAAACTGTAAATACTGGTCCAATAGGGAACATTACTGCCAATTGCTCCCGCCAGATGGCGCTTGACGGAGTGGAGTAAATAAATTAACAACATGACGACTATTACTGTTTGTGGTTACCGAGCTTTATTTACTGTTTTTAAGAATAATTAGCGTTCAAAAACCAGTCAAAAACCAAATAATAATATTGCTATCTGTTGGTCAAGAATGCATCAGTGTTTTGTTTTTCAGAAATAAACTGGCCATTAGATCCTAAAAAGCCGGCCGGCCGGCTTGACAGTTTGGTTTGATTACTCTGATTCCTGTGGCGCCATCTGAGCTCAGCTTTGCGGATAGTTCCCTATTATTACGCTGCTACAAAACTACTCTATCGCTAAGTGACAAAGGCTTTTTATGGCGGCAAAATTCACGGTCCCTGTGGAGTGTGGAATACTTCACCGGTACGAAAAAAACAAAAAAAAAATTGGCCAAGTGCGAGTCGGACTCGCGCACGTAGGGTACCGTACCATTATCGCAAAAAAAACGGCAAAAAAATCACGTTTGTTGTATGGGAGCCCCCCCTTAATTTATTTTATTTTAATTTAATAATTATTACTTTTTGAAGTGAATATACAACTAAATATTCTGTGAATATTTCAAGCGTCTACCTGTTGCCGTTATTAATATCGAGCAAAAAACTCCCTTAAATATTAATTTTATTCTGTTTTTAGTATTTGCTGTTATAGCGGCAATAGAAATACATCATCTGTGAAAATTACAACTGTCTAGCTATCTCGGTTCATGAGATACAGCCTGGTGACAGACGGACAGACAGACAGATCGTGAAGTCTTAGTAATAGGGTCCCGTTTTTACCCTTTGGGTACGGAACCCTAAAAAAACTACAAGTGAATATTTGAAAGAGGAACGTTTTCAGCATGTAAGAATGCTGTAGATTTATTTAATTACTAGCTTCTTCCAGCGGCTTCGCTCGCGCGAATGTCGAAAATCATCCGAAGGGAACATATTCCGGGTATAAAAGTATCCTTTGTGCTATTCCAGACTATATTCCAACATAGTGTGTGTGTTTGTGTTTACACACACACTCACAAACTATCGCGTTTATAATATTAGTATGATTTAGAATTCGTGAACAATGGTACAAAGTCAGACTGGGGGCTGGTATCTCAATTGAGTTATAGGTTTAAACGTGTCAAATCCTACTTTAAGGATACACTAGTCGACGGCACGAACTATTTTGTGCGCGGGGTTAAAATGCATTTTATATCAACCGACAACACGTGTGGAAGAGATAGATGCTGTGATGAGCAGTAGGATGCTAGTTCGCGTACGAATCTACACTTTTTCACATTTATTTAGGACGAAACCGAGCGCGCGAAATTTTATAAACAAACCTTTGGCAGTCTAGATATCATGAAAAAACGACAAAATCTATCTGTTCAAAATAAAATTATTTGCATTGTTGAACTAATAATCTATCCTTGTATGGTGGCCGTTTTGCAATTTTCCGTATTCTTATGGTATTTATTCGCGCCCAAAAATGCGTTAAAATTAGTGTCGAAATGTGGAACTTTCGACGCTCATAACTTTCAAATATTTTCTTTTTTTACTGTTTTGCTTCCATACAGGGCTAGATAATGATGAGCCAAATTGATATCACTTTTTATGTTGAACGTACATCGTCAAACAGTGGAATAATCCCTAGACTACGTTTGTATGGAAGAATTTTCGACTAGTGTAACCTTAACGGCACATTTTGACAAGTTTTGAGGCTAGAACAGAGTTTGAAAAATACTCAATTACATATTCTTAATTCAGAATTCGGGGGTTAATGCCTACACATTCTTTAAGCATGACCATGTTCACAAGTCAACCAAGAGTGGTGAAGATATAATTACTATGTGCATTGTAACAGGTGGATCGCTTAATCTATTCGAAGTCAAAAAACATCAAAAAAAATATTATAATTCAAAAATATTGTAACCATAATACTACAAATAGGTAAATAACCAGACCGAAATACCTATATGCATATTTAATATGGATAAAATTTCCTTTATGGGCCGCTGATTTGGAAGTCCATTTTTTTTTTATAGATAGTACTCATAAATAGAAAGCTTTTTCCAAACTTTCTTAACTCGGAGCATCACGGTTTTCGAGAAAAAAATGTTTAAAATTCCCATACATATTTTGTTTTGTGCAAATTTTAAGGTTAGATAAATTGTCATGGTAAACGTCAAAGTTCGCATTTCACGTTCCGTTGACGTAGAGTAGTATTTTATTAAATTTGAAGTTATGTTTTTTATTTAAATATAATTTTATTTTCACTTACTCACATATTTTATTTGGTGTGTAATTAATGTGCACAATAACCATGGTGTATTATGCAATTACATTGACTTTTTTACACAAAAAATACCGAATTTTGTTTACACTGTGGAACGGAACGTGAAGCAACGCCACGGTTCTTTGTTTGTGTTAACTCATAACTGTCAGTGTTAGTCATCGTGTTTTATTTACTATGTGAATATCCGAAATACCCAAAACCGAATCAGAGCACCCACTTTCCATGTGGACTTTATGAATTAGTCCAAGAGCGAGCGAAGCGAGCTCGGGAACTTAGGGCACCCCGACACGGACAGGTTAGGTTCGAAGAGATGACGGCAGCTGAAGTGAGCGAGCAAAGCGAGCGAACTCAGCTCCCGTCATCTTCTTCGTGTTAGGTTACTTTAGACCCTTTAGACAGAAATAGGAGCCCCGCGTAGCGGGGCTCCGTCGACATTGTTGTTAAATAGTAATTGTAAAAACTTTAACCATGGATATCTCCATAACCATGGGGCTCCGAGTGGTGGGGATGGTACAGGAGGGTAGCCCCCCTACCCCCCCACATCCCTACCCCCCTTCCCGCCCCAAAAATCAATGGAAATTGATGAAATTTTTATTCTAACCTCAAAACTTTAACCATGGATATCTCCATAACCATGGGGCTCCGAGTTGTGGGGATGGTACAGGGGGCGTTTCCACCCCCTCCCCCCCCCCTCTCCCCCTCCTCCCGCACCTTAAATCAGCGGCCCATAATGGAAATTTTAGCCTTTAATATTATATATACCTAAATAAATGAATATTTATGAACAGAAAATATCTTACATTATACCTACCCATAAATTAAGTCTTTTGTAAAAAAATGTGTAACTTTTTTGATGTACAATAAAGTAAATTCTAGTCTAGAATAACTAACTCTACTTATTTGTGTTAAAAATAAATCTAATAATAATCCAGTAATTTTCAAATGCAACTATTTCAGCTTATTAAAAATCTGTGTCAATTACTAATTGCTGCAATTTAGTACCACAGCTGATATTAGTCTACCTAGAACAAGGTAAACCTAACTTCATTTAAGTTTAATATAATATACTAGTATTCTGAATAAACCAGCTCTATTTACTTCAATATTAATAATGTATATCCTTATGTAAATAAACTGCATACTTTAAAACAAAAAGCAACTTGGAAACAATACGTAATAAAAAGTTTCGAATTAAATCACGAACGGACACAAACACTAAAAAAAACTGGCAATACCGGCTCTAAATTAACGAAATTAATTCAAAAACATTAAAAATTCAACACAATAAATACACTATTAATTCCGAAATCCATTTCACAGTTAAAACTAAAAAAAATATTTAAAAAAACACTCACGATTTTTTGTTCAGACAAGCGTGTAGTCACCCCGAAGTTTTATTCCGTACTGAACTCACGAATTCATTCGTTCAGTGACTCGAATAAGAACGAATGACAGATGCTGTGGATTGTTTGTTGTAGATAAGAACGATGTATGTGACAATTAGATTGAAGGTCGTTTAGTGTTTTGCCGGGCGATTGAACTATTACATAATAATAGTTAAGAATGATTCATGTTCGTCTGTTCGCGACAGTTTTGAAGACGCGTTGAATAAACACAATTAAAATTTTCGCTGTTCTTTCAAAGCTGGTACACTTGAAAAATAACGGACAACCGTGACAGTTTGTGACAGTAAACAACTGTGTAGATGACGTGTGACAATTGACAGATAGCTAAAGACAAAAAAATAAATAAATGGTAGATATGAAAATGGGTTCCAGTAGTTATGGTAAGGCTAAGGGCTGAACTGCATAAGTGGACATAGCAGGTCTCCCTAAGTTACATCACAATACAATACATGTTTTTGTTCTACTATACTCTTCTGTTTACGTTTTTGTATAATTACTAAATAACAATAATTAGGCATTAAAGTTCACAGCATTTACAGCGTCCAAGGTCATGCACAATAGATTTCCTGCTAAGACAAAAACTGTGCATTGTCTAGTCTGTTTAATTCCAAAACAATTTTCCCTAAGTTTTCTTTGTACATTACATTAATACTGCTGGTCGATACTTATTATGACCCTAATTGCAAGGCCGTTTATAATAATTAGGTAACCATATTTTTCTTTAAATACTAACAACGGGTTCATTTTCTGCTATTTGTTAAAAAGATCATTCTTTTCAGACTATTTAAAAAAAATGTCAGCATATTATACCAGGTTAATTTTCAATGACCAGCAATTTTTTTTTGCAGGAATTAAAATAGATGTTTTTTCAGCAAAGGACGGTTTATGCAATAATCAACTCCTAAAAAAGAATAAAAACCGGCTAAATGCGTCCGTACCTTTATCACAAAAAACGGCAAAAAAATGAAGTTTGTTGTATGGGAGCCCCACTTAAATATTTATTTTATTCTGCTTTTAGTATTTTTTGTTATAGCGGCAACAGAAATACATCATCTGTGAAAATTTCAATGTCTAGCTATCACGGTTCATGAGATGCAGCCTGTAATAAGGTCCCGTTAATAATAGTAAGTGCGGATCCCTAAATATACTCAGCCGTTCTGTACATTTTGCCGAGTTGATGCGGGAAAAAAATTACTAAACGGCTGTTTTTTTTTCCTTTTTGGCATTAGATTTTTGCATGAACCGTTCTTTGATTGATACCTAATACCTGGAAAAAATTTGGCTGGTCATTGAAAACTAACCTATTGTTTCAAGCAAAGTTGTTGATGCTACATACTGGGTTCTGTTTATCAGCAGTAACCCACACAATACTGCGCTAATCTCGCTTTCCGTTGGAAACGTTTATTAATTTTAATATTATTAAGTTGATAACGTTATATAAAAGTTTATCTGCAAAACAAGTCGTTTTGTACATATATCATTGTAACCATGGTAACTGAGATTATCTATACCATACCAATATTATAAAGAGGAAAGATTTATTTGTTTGTTTGTACCGAAAAGGCTCCGAAACTAATGGACCGATTTAAAAAATTCTTTCACTTATGGCAAGCTACATTGTTCCCGAGTAACATAGGCTATAATTTATTTTCAAAAAATTAGAGATTCTTATGAAAATTGCAATAATGTAACCCAAAGTCGCAAAATTTTGCCAAAAAAATTCATTATTTGTCGTGCGCTGAGAAAACTATTGATGGTACATACAAATTATGTAGCATGATTAAAGTACTCATTATTACCTACAAAAAAGACTATGAGAAAATATATCTAACAATCATAGTTAAGTCACAATAGCAGCTTTTATGTTCTAAAATGGATTTAGATCGCCGGTAGAAACAAAAGAGGGTTACATTCGTATTGCAGTATTAATTCTTATTGAAATTAAATAGCTTAACATATTGGTAGGTGGGTAGGTAGGGTATTTAGGGTAGGGTAGGTAGGTAGCCAGTTGACGGGAGCGAAGCTGCGGGGGCCAGCTAGTTGCCTATATATGAATGAGCACATTATGATTACATAGGTAAAGATATAAACCACTAGCTTCCGCTAGCGGGTACACCCGCGTGCAGTGTTTTTTTACTCCAAGGGAACATTTTACCGGGATGAAATAAATGTTATATGCCGAACTATAATCTATCTCTGTGCCAAATTTTTATTTTTATTTGTAAAAAAATATATTTTATGTAGCATCGAGCTCCTCATCGTCATTAACAACACAACAAAGTCTGTAATTGTTTTTGTTCATCAACTGAACACTGCCGTTAGTGTTCTAAATAAGCTTTCAACCAGCAGCCTCGTCCGCGTGGGTGGAGTTATACCACGGGAACATAGTACCGGGATTGCTATTGGAGTGCTATTCCAGACTATAATCTATCTCTTTGCCTATTTTCACCCAGATCCGTTCATCCGTTCTGGTGTGATTGAGGTACAAATATCCATCCATTCATCCATACTTTCGCATTTTTAGTATTAGTAGGATGTTACCACTATTAAAATAATATTTATTATCAGGATGCTACGTTATTATTTCTCACTACATAAAAAAAAATCAGTCAGTCCCACCGTCTGAAGCGTATGGTTACCCTATGAAATTAAGAACGTGTAGTTGTGGGGTCGCGGAGGTGCGGCGCAAGCACCTCCCAATCGCTCAAGGTCGCTGGGGCTTGTTGTCGCCTTAAATATAATAAGAGGGGCAGGACTATACGATAGTTGGACTCACTTCCCGGCATTCGATTGAGTTGACATTTTGCAAACGCTTATATTTCTAGTAACAATACAAAGGGGGCTAATGTTTTAATGCTCACCAGTTGGCGCCACTGTTGACTAAGGTCCGTAATACGTTGTCATAACACGCACGGAAGCAATGTTTGAATTAATAATAATTGCATAAAAATGCGATTAATTATAAAATTGAGTATGCACTTTTTCGCAGCCCCCTTTTTTCAAAAAAAGGACGATCACATTTTCCGTAACTTTATTAAAGCAGCGGTTGGTAAAACCCGTATTGGAAAATATTCAGTACATTGTAAACTCGCGCTAAAAGCCACAAAACTATGACATTATTTATTTTTATTTATTTATGTATACTTTTTTGTACACCAGAAAATACAGAAACAAAAGATCAAAAATATACAACGGGCGGCCTTATCGCATTCCGCGATCTCTTCCAGGCAACCTGGAATCCGTAGGCGCGGGCTTGCGGACGGCGAGTAACGGGTAGCTCGCCGCCCGATAAAGACCAGGTCCGAGTCGACGGGGCGTAGTGTTCCACGCGCGCCTCAAAGAGATGTCAGCAAAATTGACGGGGTCCGCTAGGGCCGATGCCTGTCTGGGTCACGGATAAATTTGAAAATAGTTACCGCGGCTCTGGCTCAAGCAACTGAAGGAATACGGGTGGGTTTTAGTCAGTAAAAGTCTGACATGCCTTCCCGCTTCACCCAGAGCGGGAGAAGCCATTGGATGATTTACCACCCAAACCTGCAACTGGAATGGACAGAGTGATTGCGTGGACATGACATGGGGTTGTCAATGGTGCAACACTACTAACAATGAATATAACGATACAAAAATACTTATTAAAACACATATAGATATTTGTGCTATATAATAGATACATAAATACATACATATCTATCCTAATATTATAAAGCTGCAGAGTTTGTTTGTTTGAACGTGCTAATCTCAGGAACTACTGGTTGGAATTGAAAAAATATTTTTTTGTTGGATAGTACATTTATCAGGGAAGGTGGGGAGGCTATAGCACATTACGCTACGACCAATAGGAGCAGAACATGAATAAAAATGTTGCAAAAACTGGAAAAAAATATTCCTTTTTGAGAGCTTCCGTTGCGTGCGCTGCGTAAACGGTTAAAGTACGTAACCAGTTGACGGGAGCGAAGCCGCGGGGGCCAGCTAGTTTAATAAATAAGCCGTGCCGTACAATGAGTATGCCAAAAAACTAAGAGCCCGATTACAGCGATAAGTAATGTTCCCTGATGAGTCTTTTAAACACAGGTAACGACTGAGCACGTTAAATTGGGTCAGGCAATGCATTCCACAGACGAGCAGCCTGGACAGTAAAAGATTTATCACATGACATTTTACATTTTGAAGACAGTCTACACCAGCGCTCCTAGCGGAAAATCCATACGGGAGGATGTATTAAAATAAAAGCTTGTTTAAATAATATTTAAAAAAGGCTAGTATTTAAACGAGCGAAAAAAAATTCAAATTAAAGGTGTAAAAAATACTGAATATGGCTTACTGAAATACCTACTAAGTGGGCGACAAACAGTGGGCGACAAATGTTTAAAACAGCGACTTGAAAATATAAGTTTGTCGACAGGGCTCCTTTTTCTGTCTGCAGGGTCTAAAGTAACCTAACATGAAGGAGATGACGGGAGCTAAGTCCGCTCGCTTTGCTCGCTCACTTCAGCTCCCGTCATCCCCTTCGAACCTAACCTATCCGTGTCGGGGTGCCCTAATTTCCCGAGCTCGCTTCGCTCGCTTTTGGACACGAATAAACCCGAACTCCCGCACTGCACAGTGATGTCGCCTCGATAGTTGTTCAGCTATTTTCAAAATAATAATATTCTAAAATAGAAAAAATAGAAACCCAAATACAATTAAAGTATGTAACAATATTATTACCGCAGCTCACAAAAATCTCCTAAAAGGTATTACTCAAATCGGATAAATAATTGCTTACTTAGTATAATAGTCGCCCATTCAGTATATTTTTCCCTCGGTTAATAATTTCCCTTTAAAAAATACTTAGATCATAAATAATCAAAATCTCCATCTCAATCTGTCAAAAATACCTCTCCAGCATTTTCTACAAGATATCCCAGTAAAACTTCACTATAATACGGTTGAATTTATTCAACAGTCACATAGACAAGTAGCCCTTATCGTTGCATGACATTCAACCTTCTGGTGCCAGATTTTCTGCCTTCCGTCTTGACCACTATCTCACCTGATGGTAAGCGATGATGTGGTCGACGATGTAGCTCACTTACCTAGAAGAAACCTATTCACTCTTGACTTAAAGACTCCCAGGTTGTAGCTCTCAGGAAATACACTCTTCGGGCAGGGAATTCCACTCCTTAGCTGTAAGCATAATGAAAGTATTCCCAAAACCGTTTGGTGCGTATGGGTGGGATGTCCACCATGTACCGATGACGCATCGCTGTACGTCTAGTAGTCCGATGATGGAAAGGGTTAGGAGGAATTAGATCATGCAATTCCAAAGCACACTCCCCGAAATGTAACCGATGAAAAACCGACAAGCTGGCAACTCGGCGACGATGTTCAAGGCTCTGGAGCTTTGACTTAACCAATGCCTCATCGCCGATGAGCCTCTTGGCCCGTTTTTCGATCGACTCTAGTGCATCAAGTTAGTATTTGGCAGAGTCGTCCCAGAGATGAGAACAGTACTCCATGCATGATCGAACTTGCGCTTGATACAAGCTGAGCAGCTGTTCTGGCGTGAAGTACCTTCTTACCTTTGCAAGGATTTTTGCCAGCCAGCTGAGCCTTTGCCTCAATGTATGGGCCAAAATTTAGAGTTGATGTCAACGTAACGCCAAGAAGCTCAAGTTAGTCAGTTATTGGCACGGTCACACTTCTTCACTAATTTGATGAACAAAACGCGTCTTAACTTTTTCTACACCTACCGCCAAAAAGCCATAAAAAGATTAATAATACAGGTACATACATCTCTGACCAATCCTTTGGCGAATACAGGTTTCATGTTATTTTAGTTACATAACAGCTAGTTAATTTATAATTTCTAATCTTTTCAAGAGCACATGTCTATTACCTTCTTGAATTACTATAAGTAGATGCTTGAGACTACAAAGTGATAACTAACTAACTAACGGGCGCTGGGGTGAGGACTTATATTGCACTCACGGACACAACACTCTCCATAGACACACGACATGACACATCTCCTTTTGTTTTTGTATAATTATCTCTTCCTCTCAATTTGATACTTTCACATTGTTGTAGTACGTAAGTGCACCATAAATTTGTAATTTTAAGGGTGTGAGAGAGATCTGTCATGCAGGTCTCGAACCCAGTATAGACTCCAGCTCTCACAAAGGTTTGAATCTGCTGTAACCTAGATACTATTTAACGAAATGTACCTTTTTGAGAGAAATAAATTTATATTCTATTCTATTCTAACTGATAAGGTGAACGAACGGTTCATCAGTCTTTACGCTTAAGGTTACACAAGTCGATTATTCTTCCATACAAACGTAGTCTGGCGATTACTCCACTGTTTGACGATGTACGTTCAAAATAAACACTGATATCAATTTGCCTCATCATTATCTAGCCCTGTATGGAAATAAAAAAGTAAAAATATATATATTTGAAAGTTATTAGCGTCGAAAGTTCCATATTTCAACACTAATTTTAACGCATCTTTGGGCGGAAATAAATACCATAAGAAGAAGGAAAATTGAGAAAAGGCCTCCATACAGGGATAGATTAGTAGTTAACAATGCAAATAATTTTATTTGAAAATGTACATTTAGTCGTTTTTCATGATATCTAGACTCCCAAAGCGGACGAAAAAGAGCGAATAAGAGCGCGCGAAATTTTATAAACGTCTGTTTATAAAATTTCGCGCGCTCTTATTCGTCCTAAATCATCATCCATTTCGCTACAAACTTGTGTTGTGAGTGCTAATTCGTACGCGAACTAGCTTCTTATTGCTCATCACAGCATCTATCTCTTACGCACGTGTTGTCGAATGAGATAGCAGGCATTTTAACCCCGCGCACAAAATGAGCGGCTCTGGGTGTTGTGTTTGTGAGTTTATATGTTTGTAAACGCACCCAAGATACAGGAAGAAATTCCTAGTGTGGCGCAGTTTTTTTTTTTAAATCCTTTCTTTTTTAACTGACTCCAAAAAGGTTGAGGTTCGCAAATCGATTGTATTTTTTTTTTAATGTTTGTGTCCTCAGAACACTTTACTAGGTAAACCGATTTTGATGAGTCGGTTTTTATTTAAAAGCTATTGCTTCTCATGTGGTCCCATTTAACCAATATACAACAGAACTCTTCAATAAATGTCGGCAAATCTCTCGGGATTGCTGCAATCGCATGTCTGTTTATTGTTTACACCATTTCATAATTTCATTTCACCGGTTATGTTCAAGTTTTATGATATTCTGGTAAACAATTCTGGCATAACTTTCGGCATTAGAAGCACCTTAAGTTCTCTACAACTTGCTTATTAAGTACTACAGTTAAAAAATGAAAAAGAAAAACTGGTTTTATTACAAAAAAAAATACAACCGACTTCTAAATAAAAACACAACAAAGTGAAAAATATGTTCAATTTCGGAAGGCGGTATCAAAAAACGAAGAAACAAAAACAAGAACACCGACTTCTGAAATTGAAGTTATTTTTTTGTAGTGTTTTTTTTGGAAGTCTGTTGTAATTTTTTGTTAAAATGTTTTTTTATTTGATTGAGTGCGGCTTGATGCAAATTGACATAAATAGGCAAATCTGGCAAAATAATTATCATGGGTGCTGAGCAAGGTTGCTGCGCTGCGTGTCGCGGGTTCTATTCCCGCACGGAACAAATATTTGTATGGTCCACAGAATCTAGACCCAGAACAACTATAATATATCTGATATATTATAGTTGTTCTGGGTCTAGCTATTTGACCCCTCAACTGTCGGGAGCGGAACGCCTTATAAGGCGTCTTTCTAATTGTTTTACTATTGTTTCGCTAATTACGACAGATGAAGGGAGAATTTAAAGGTTTGTAAATGCACCCATGATACAGGAAAATTCTTTTCAACACACTTGCTTATAAAGTGGTTCTAACTTCACCACAATTAGGCACATAATGATACCTGTAATCAAACTGTGATATTTTCATTGCTATTATTCACAAGTGAGTTATAGAGTTTTATTTTGTGTTGCTTTGTTCTTAAAAAAAGTTTGGATACATAAAAGATCGTACAAATAAATTAATATACCTATTGCTTGCTCATTTTATGCAAATTCGTATTTAAATAAATAATCTCAACTTGTAAGTGTTTAATAAATAAAACTTTCACTCAAATATAAATTTTGTTTTCTCTGTAACAAAGAAGACTTGGAATTCCCCATTTTGTACGTGACGCTATCCGCGAAAAGCCAAACACAAAAGAAACTTTATTCTTTTAGTCTATGGCCGATCGCCATTGTTAGATGCATGCGCATAGGAAAACTGATTAATTTTTCCCGCCATTGCGAAATTTTTTTTCACAAATCGTTTTCACTGTAGAAATTGCAGTTATTTTAGTATTATTTTCTTTACAAATGTGTTGAAAAACGTCGTATGATACACGTGTGTAATGATGATTACCGTCCTCGGCTCTCTTAAGACTCAATTGGTGCCTCAGCGGTACTCACCAACATTACACACTTGTACGATAATGTACTATTATGGAGGCAACTTTATATAAAAAAACTAAACGAGAAAAAGGGCTAGGCAAATGAATATTTAATACTCCTAGAATCTAGATCCAATCATAAGAAATCTAAATTATTTTTCCGGTGATGCCTGCGTGCTAAGTGGCTTGTTGACAATCAGATAAACACGGTTCTATTGTCTATTGTCAGTGTGTCATCGTTCGTGATCGTGAATAACGTGATTGGAGTTAATCCTAGCGATACTGATACATTTAAAATAGGTTGGATAGGTACCTAACCATATTAATTTTTAACAGACTTCAAAAAGGAGGCGGTTCTCAATTCTAATGTTTGTTAACTCAGAACTTTTCACCGAACCGATTTTCATGATTTTTTTTATTTGGAAGCTGGTGCTTCTCATGTATTTCATTTATCAGACTTGCAGAAGAACTTCGGAGATAAACAAAAGCCGTAGCGGATAAGGCTGCGCAGGTGAGCATTGGGGCCTATCTTTTGTTACATAAGAGCGAAGGGGTTGCACTTCCCGCAGCGCCGGAGACGATGTAGAAGCAACTTCAAAATAAAACAATACCTACATGTAGAGAATTACGCGGCAGGTGGTTTTTAGGGAGAACACATTTTTCATTATCATTTTTGCGATAAGACACACCGTTTTTGAGATAGGTATAAGCAAATTTAGAAAAAGATAAAAAATACTGTTTCTACACTCGAAGGACTATTATTTATTCTGTGCTCGAAGTCAAAGTCGTTAGTGTCAGGCTACTGGAATTCCAAAGACACTCCTAAGTTCACTTGATCATGACCTCCAAGGTCACTTGACCTTGACCTCAAGTACAATGGTCCTGAAGCCAAGGTAAGTGATCTTAGCAGAATTGTAAATCTTGACCTTCGGTATTCTGACCGTGACTTCAAGGTCAATGACCTTGAGCTCAAAGTCAATGCCCTTGAGGTGCCCACTCCCATGGTGTCTCCCACATCCCACCGAGTCCCGAAAGCTTGATTAGGCGATGGTTTTTGGTGAAAAATTTCTAATGCTTTTTTTGCATAGTGTCCCGTTTTTTATCCACTGACCGCGAACTCTTCAATAAACAACGGCAAATCTCTCAGGATTGCTGCAATCGCATGTCTGTTTATTGTTTACGCCATTTCATAACAAAACATCACGCCGGTACGCTCTAAAGGGGTACGCAGATGTGTAGCGTTCACACTAGTACACTCTCATTTCACCGGTTATGTTCAGATTTCATGGTATTTGGGTAAACAATTCTGGCATAACTTTGGGCAATATGCAACTTAATAAAGAACTTGCTCATTAAGTACTACAACTTAAAAGTGAAAAATAAAAACTGTTCAAACAAAAAAATACAGTCGGTTTCCCAAAATAAAAACACAACAAAGTAAAAAAAAAACTTCCAATTTCGGTTCTTCGGCTTCGGCTTCCAAGTCGGTGTTCCTGTTTTTGTTTCTTCGTTTTTTGAACCCGACTGCCGAAAAGAAAGTTATTTTTCTCTTTGTGTGTTTTGTTTTGTTCCTAACACAAAACATAACCACGTCTGTATTCTCCAAAAGGAGGTAAATCTACAGTGCTCGCGTATTATAGTTCTCGCCAATTTTCTTGGCCGCCCTGAAGTTGGCTACAATGGCTGCGCAGTAGTAACTCTCATACAAAAACAGAACCACAGGCTTAATACGTATCTTTTGCAAGAGCAAAACGATAGCGATCAAACGCTTTATGTTGCATAAAAGTCGGAATTACCTGCAGTGTAGGTAGGTATGGTAGGTCCTAAACAATAGTTTGCTAATCGCTCGCTCTTTGTCAAATGCACATATCAATACATATAATAAATCAGTAGAAAAGTAATTTTTTGCTTGTACTTATTTTACTAGATGTTTCCCGTGGCTTTGCTCGTGTCCTATCCCGCAGAAGCCGTGAAAAATAAGTAAGGCTCGTAGCAGGAATTCTGTAGTTTCATATTTTGTTGCCGACTGTCCCAAAAATATGTTAATAGATAACTAGGGTAAAAACCGGGAGCGGGAATAATATCCGATCGGAATAAAATATTAAAATTTATTTGTGACTAGCTGTTGCCCGCTTAAAGGCTTCGCTCCCGTGTACCACCCCACAGGACCCATTTTCGGGATTAAAAAATAGCATATGTCACTCAGGAATAATGTAGTATTCTATTGGTGAAAGAATTTTTCAAATCGGTCCAGTAGTTTCGGAGCCTATTCGGTACAAACAAACAAACAAAAAAAATATTCCTCTTTATAATATTTAGTCGTGATAAATGGATGATGATTCGTGTTTTTTTTATGTCTCAGTGGATCAGACCAAAATAGAAAATATTATAAAATAAAACTGATCCCCCAGGGTATCAAATATGAGGTATCCGATCGGAATAAATCGTTTCCGCCTGCTATGACAAAAATATGTGAATTTTGTGTAGGTTGAATTTTGAGCTGGAGGGTGCCAGGCTTCACAGCTTGGCTCATCGCCGCAAGGTTGCCTGCTTGTCGGTCTTCTACAGACTGTACTTCGGTGAGTGTGCTGAAGATTTCCACGACCTCATCCCACCAGCCCCCTTCTACCATCGGACATCTAGACGCACTGCGAGTTATCATCCTTACCTTGTTGCCATTCCACCAATTCGAACCAAGCGCTTCCAAACATCCTTTATAATGCGCACAGTGAATGATTGGAACTCGCTACCTGCGTCAGTGTTTCCGAACGCATTCAACCCGAATCTCTTCAAAGTTAGAGTGAACAGGCTTCTTCTGGGTAAGCTCACTCCATCGTCGACTCTATCTCTGTCACCTTTGACCTAGACTAGAGTCAAGAGCAAACCCATCACAAATAATAAAAAAAAAAAAGGTTATGTATAATGTGTGTGTCTTTAAAAATAATGGTTGAAATACCATAGATAAATTTAATGTTCTCAAGTATCAAGACACAATAACAATGTGAAAATTCAAGCATTAGCTGCGCTGTTGTACCTGGTTACTTACAATATAACACTGCCAACGTTTAAGAAAATGGTGAAGGAGCGTTACCTTTCACTATATTTTTATTCTTCTCCTTACTCTATTATATACTTGATATTTATTAGTATATTAAGTAATATTGTATGTATTTTATTAATTTATTATGTCTAAGTATTATAATTTTTGATATTTTGTACACTGACAACCCTAAATTCTTCTCCTCTCGTTCAGTCCATCCAAAGGTTGCCTGTAAGAGATTGCCTAGTGCGGTAAGACCACCCATTGTACACTTGTGTTTGTGAACGTTTGTCCTGTACGTTTTTATCATCAGCCTTTTAATGTTCCCACTGCTGGGACACAGGCCTCCTCTCGTAGAGGGAGTGGGCTATAATTCACCACGCAAGCCGAGTGCGGATTGGTAGATGTCACATGTCTTTGATTTTTTCTAGGACATGCCGGTTTCCTCACGATGTTTTTCTTCACCGTTTTGAGAGCAGTGGTGATGAAATAAATGACACAAAGTAAAGCGCCTGCTCAGGTTCGAACCCACGACCTGCCACTAACCACTGGACCACCACTGCTCTCTATAATATAATATCTATATATATATTTATGAGTTGGTATTAACATAAGTGTGAATGGATACCTTTATCAATGACAAGCCAAAGGACAGTCAGGAAATTGACTCACAGATTGAATGGAATACGAAAAAAAACTAACATATGTATGTAAATATTTATTCTAGATATACACGTGACGAATAAAAATAGATAAGAAGTGGTAGGTTAGATATGATAGCATTCACAGTTCCCTTTTAAACTGAAATTAAGTTTCGGGGTAAACCAGACATTAGACACTGAATTACCGTTACGGTTACACTAGTCGAAAATTCTTCCATACAAACGTAGTCTAGGGATTATTCCACTGTTTGACAATGTACGTTCAAAATAAAAAGTGATATCAATTTGTCTCATCATTATCTAGCCCTGTATGGAAGCAAAAAAGTAAAAAAGAAAATTTTTGAAAGTTATGAGCATAGAAAATTCCACATTTCGACACTAATTTTAAAACATTATTGGGCACAACTAAATACCATAAAAAGACGGAAAATTGCAAAACGGCCTCCATACAAGGATATATTAGTAGTTCAACAATGCAAATAAAATTATTTTGAACAGATAGATTTGTTAGTTTTTTCATGATATCTAAACTGCCAAAGGTCTGTTTATAAAATTTCGCGCGCTCGTTTTCGTCCTAAATCATTATCCATTTCGCTACAAATTTGCAAAAGTGTGTATTCGTACGCGAACTAGCTTCCTACTGCTCATCACAGCATCTATCTCTCCCGCACGTGTTGTCGGTTGATATAAAATGCATTTTAACCCCGCGCACAAAGTAGTTCGTGCCGTCGGCTAGTGTGCCCTTAATAGACCGATAGCGCTAGGTTTTGAGGTTTCAAAAATATTAAAGTTGTTTGTGTTTTGCATATAGTTTCCGGACCATTTGCCCAACCTAATACCTTAGTTTGTGTCATCCTAGGTATTTGCATAGGTAGAAATTTAGGTATTTGTCTTTACAATATATACCGAAAGGAAAATATATTCATATATCATCACGCCTTAATTAGACTGAAGGGTTAGACAGAGTTGCGTGTTTAAAGCACCTCACCTACACTTCGTCAGTTATGTTTTTTATCCGACTCCAAAAATGATCTTATCAATTCGAATGTATATTTTTTTGTTTTACCTCAGATCTTTTACTAGGTGAAACTATTTTGGTGATTATTTTTAGGGTTCCGTTCCCAAAGGGTAAAAACGGGACCCTATTACTGAGACTCCGCGATCCGTCTGTCTGTCTGTTCGTCTGTCACCAGGCTGTATCTCATGAACCGTGATAGCTAGACAGTTGAAATTTTCACAGATGATGTATTTCTGTTGCCGCTATAACAACAAATACTAAAAACATAATAAATATTTAAGTGGGGCTCCCATACAACAAACGTGAAATACATAGTGTGGGGCAAAGTTTGAAAAAAAAAAAAAAGTGGTACGCAAAACGAAAACAGGAACAGGAGGTGAGGAAATTGAAGTTATATTTCAGTTTGTAGTGTTTTGATTTGGAAGTCGGTTGTCAGTTTTTTTTAAGTCCCATTTTATAGTGGACAAGCCTTATTGCCTTCAACCGTACAAAAGTCGGAGAGCACTGGTGGCCCAGTGGTAAAACGGCCCCGACCTACGTATTGTAGGTCATGGCTATGCACCCAGGCGCTTAACTTTGTGTAAAATCATCAACACTGCTCTCAAAATGGTGAAGGAAAACATCGTGAGGAAACTGGCATGTCCTAGAACCAAAAATTCGAAGACATGCAACATCCACCAACCCGCACTGGGCCCGCGTGGTGGATTATGGCCCATTCCCTCTCACAGAAAGGAGGCCTGTGTCCCAGCATTGGGGACGTTAAAAAAGGCTGATGATGACGGACAGAAGTCCAGACACCACGCTGCTATTGATAAATTACAGATGAAAAAACTCAATAACAGTTTGCCCGACCCAGGAATCGAACCCAGGCCCTACCAGACTATAACTTTTATAATGATTATGAATAGCATCGTGAATATAATAAATAAGTAGGCTTATTTTTGTTTCACCGTTTTTAGAGCTTTGGTGATGAAATAAACTACACAAAGAAATGTGCCTGCCTGGATTCGAACCCGCGACCTTTGTCTTGTGAGCCGGGACCATTACCACTGAACCACCACTGCTCTATGATAAGAGTAATCTCATCGCACTATTCCCAAACCACTGCAACTCCCGAAAACCAGAATCAACAGTGGCGACCACCAGAAAAGCGCCGAGGTAATGAAGCTCGACGAAGTCCCGGCGAATGAATTTAACTGTCTTGGATCCCGCAACGAAATGAATCAGAAAATAATAAAAGGAGGAGTAGGCAAACAAAAACATAATTTTCAATTTTCACTTGCCTCCATATCAAGCAGGAGATGAGGAGACAGAACAAACAAGGCCAATAGGCACAAAGGGTCGTTTATAACTGGGATAAGCCCCTGTACCTGTAGCAAAGTTGACAATCTACAATCGATAACGCTGGTACAAAACGAACCATTGTATGGGAATGACACACCTGAACGTTAAGTCACGTGGTCAGACCATACAAATAGAAGGCGTTAACGATTGTAGAGAGAGATTCGATACGAAATGTAACTTGGCTAGGGAGGCAGTTGCCTAGCACCACGGATAAAAATTAGCATTAATATTAATGGGTCCTACATTGTGAGCTGTTATATTTGTTTCCAATAATAGGTATGGCAAAAACGCTTGAACGCACGGCAATTTGTTCTGTTTTCCACAAGGCCCGTAGGTCTGTTAAAACAGTTTTATTTGTAACATTAAAACCAAGAATTAACGATGCTGTGTACTAAGAAATTAACGATATCCTCTGCCAACGATCCCGACACATTCCGTCTAGTCTCCGACTCAGTTAATAGTATTTCTGTTACTACATACATACCTGCGTCGTTTTCTATAGAAATACAGCTGATACAGTCGTCACAATCTAAGAACTCCGTTGACGTTTCTCATTTTCCATGCCGCGATAACTTTCTACGTAAGAAATTGAAAAATCAAATTCATAATCCTAATTAAATACTATGTTACCGATACACTATGACAGCGAGTATCATTCGCAAGCATCAAGTTTAATTATTATTCAGTATTTTTAACCAACTTCCTAAAAAAGAGGAGCTAGGTTTCTCAATTCGACCGTATATATATGTCGGATTTAGTCAATAGTACGGTCGTCAAAACAAATCACAAGCACGCCCCTAGCGGCAATAAAGAGCAAATACGCATTGGCGCGCTTTTATAAGCACTTGCGTGGAGGAAATAGAGCAGTTGAGTACTGGCAGCCGTAGTGCTAAGACGTCGTAGAATCAGTGTCGATCCGTAATATTAGTAAGCAGGAGTGTAACTTGTGTCTATTTGAATATACTCAGTGTATCGAATAATTTGTGTGATTTCATTTTCACGATTCACCCACCGACCTGCCCACACACGATGTCTTAACCTAAGGGAATATTTCCCGACTTCCCGATGGTTTGAATCTATCGGCCAGCCTTGATGCGACATCAGAATTGGGATTCGATCGTGCTAATGATATCACACGTAAAAACAAAGCTAGTGAAAATGTCGGTTACATTCTTGCAAAAAAAATCGTGGTGTCAGTTGCGACTACCCTCGGTATTGAATAATGAAAACCAGTTTGGAGCGGAGCAGCAAGGAGGTTAGCAACAACCAAGGAGCTGGACAGGTCAAGGCAGAGCTTATGGACGTGTGGAAAGATCCGTTTATGCCAATCTGGTGAGTCGTTTTCATTTTGTTATGACTATGGCCAAGAGTGTTGACTATTAAAAATTCTGGTCTTGTGTACGGTATGGCGGTCAGTGGATCGATGGGGTGGCCCCTGTCGGTTTATAATTTCACTTTAGTTACAATCGATGGTCAAGTTTTGGTGTTGTTGAAGAGTTATTATTCTACTAACACTGGCAATAAATGGCCCTTGACTGGCCTTGGCTGACTGTTATTGGAAGTTAGAACGATGACAGTGACGTACCTACCTTATACTTCAGTCTGAAAAATGTCATAATTCCAAATGAATTATTTTGATTAGTTTTGTAGTGTGATAGTTTTATGTAGCGAGAATTAACTAAGTTTGAGGAGAAGCATAGTATTCTTCTTTTGTGGTCGGAGGGCCAAACTATCTAAAAGGTGATAAACCCTACCAGGCCTCGTTAATTGCGACTTAAAATTCCACTGACGCTATGGCATTCATTGGATTCTCTAAAGCCCATATACCTACCTGGACACTTGGGTTCTGTACAGTGTGGTCTGTGTGGTTCATGTCCGCAACAACCCATTTTGCTGTGCCGGTTTAGTTTATAAAACCGCTGCACCGGTTAATTTCCATCAAAGCTGTGTATAGTTAAGATAACTGTGTGAACATTTACTCTCGTAGTGTTTTTCATGTTTCAGATACCATATTGCGTCGCAATGGAGCCTCTGCTGCAGGCTAGCGGTTCCAATGCTGAATGCGAAGGTTGACGTGTCAACATCTGAGAGGTTGAGACGACGGCAGGCTAGCAGTTCGCAGTTGGTAGCCGAACGTTACGAACACGCGCAAGTTTGGAATGGAATACTCGGTGAGTCGCTTCCATTTTATTTCGATAGTGAGGTCGAATGTTCTCTAGTGAAGAGATGCTATTTCAAAATTGAAGAGTGTTCATGTTTGACCACTGAGTTGGTCGTGGTTACATCTGGCACTATCACTAGGTAATTAAGACACACTTGTAAGCAAGTAGTTAATGAGTTTGCTATTGGCGGTAGTTTCATCATTTGGTTCAGTACGAACTTTAGGATTTAATATGCCATAAGAAGATGAGCTCGTGGCTAAATAATAACAGCCGCACGGGTCGATCATCGGGGTTGGGCGGCGCTTGACGAGGTCGGTCCGTGGATGGGTGACCGTTTCAACATACTGAGTTTCCTCCGTGCCTCGGAAAGCACGTTAAGCCGTTGGTCCCGGCTGTCATTTGAAGATCTTTGACAGTCGTTGCGGGTGGTCAGAAGCTTGGGATCTGACGCCAGTCTTGCCAAGGGGTACCGTGTTACCCAGTTGCTGGGTTGTGGGGGTCAGATAGGCGGTCGCTCCATGTAAAACACTGGCACTGGGCGGAATCCGGTAAGACTGGAAGCCGACCCCAATATAGTTGGGAAAAGGCTAGGCAGATGATGAAGAAGATGATCTATCCAAAGTGACTGAAGATGACTAGTTGAGTCATCTTCAGTGACAAAGCGAGTTAGTAAAGTCGTTGGGCGAAGGCAATTGTATCGAGTTAGTAACGGTACTGGTCATTTGCGTGTATTCGGAACAGATCTTATGTTGCGTAACGATTTACAACCACCGTCTTTAGATCTGAATTCACTTGCTTACTTTGAAAGTAATATTATGATAGCAGAGTAGATCTCGCGATCGTTTTCCTTATCATGTAAGACTGAGTTAGTGAGCGAATCTAGTAAGAAGGATCCTCGATCACCAAGTTCCTTGAGAATTAGACGTCATAGTTGATGACAGTGGTAATGAAACATGGCTTGTACACTCATACTCGAAACTTTAGACCGCACCTCATGAGTAACATGTGGCGATGGGTCTACCAGGAATCGTTGGTGCGATTTCTGTCTGTGTTGGTGCACAGAGCGATTCATGTGTTGTAGCACATATTCGCTAGATTTCTGAGAATCGTTGGTGCGATTCCTGTCTGTGTTGGTGCACAGAGCGCTCATGTGTTGTAGCACATTTGCGCTAGATTTTTGAGAATCGTTTATACGATTTCTGTCTGTGTTGGTGCACAGAGCACTTCATGTGTTGTAGCACATATTGCGCTAGATTTTTGAGAATCGTTGGTGCGATTCTTGTCTGTGTTGGTGCACAGAGCCCCTCATGTGTTGTAGCATATGTGGCGGCAGATATGTAAAGAATCGTTGGTAGATACGATTCTGGTTTGTGTTGGTGCACAAATCACAATGAAAGTTTCATGAGTTGAGTATGCATTGCCTATGAATTATAACAAACCGTAACAGCATTGTTACAATTACTTTGTTTATTTGTTGAACTTGTTGATCGTCGGACCTTTTTCTAATGAATAGTGTTGTGTGGGACACTCTAATACGAAAACTAAATAGGCCCTGTATTAAGTCCGCGATAGGTGATTACGACAGGATGGTGATCGTTATACACCGAAAGCTTTAAATAGGTACGTTTGGAACCTACAAGTATGCACACTGTAGGTAAGGGCAGATGCCAGCGGGTCATGTACCAGTCGATGTTGATGTCAAAAGGATTTTGATGATAATGAGCAAGCTTAAGGTGTCGAGTAATTCAGTTTATCGAACGCATTACGTTTAACCGTACCAGTGGATTCTGGCGGAGGTCGGGGTCTAGAGAGAGACCGAGAGACCGTTGTGAGAGCAATATAATTGCTGGTCGGCTAGAGAGCCGTGGCGTTGGAGGTTTTACTCGAGGGTTTCTGTAAGCTTGGCAGTTGTTGCTGCAGTAGAGTTTTAAAGTTTGTTTGAAGCGACTAGTGGTACATGGCCCAGGAGTAGAGTTCTCAAATTTCCCTATTTTCACGAAACCAATAATCTAGTTTGGTCAGGAGTAGCCGAGCGTTGTGTGGCAACTGAGAGCCTGAGTGGAAACTATGAGCCTGTGCAACTGGCAACTGGCAACTGTCAACAGTCTGGCAACTGTTGGCCTGTGTGACAACTGTTGGCCTGTGTGGCAACTGTTGGCCTGTGTGGCAACTGTTGGCCTGTGTGGCAACGGTAGGCCTGTATGGCACCTATAAGTTTGTGTGTCACTGTCTGGTGTGAAAAGTCATGTTTGTGTTAGGAACCTTACAGAAAGTTCCTATTGAGTTATGAGGTTAAAGGAAAGTAAACTCGCAGTCACGCGTGTGGAGAGATCATGTTAATGTTGATGACGTTCGAATCGTCAAGCCCTCATTACGAAAATTAAAATAATTTTGGTTTTCTAATTTTGATTACTACGCGTAGATCGTGTTAGTAAGACACATAAATTTCAAGTACCAATTGAAATAGTTGATGAATTAGATAATGAATTGACGTAACATAGGATCTCTGTGAACAGGTTCTGAGTTCAAAGAGTTGCGTTGACTCGACATCGTGGAGATGTGCGAGTAGAGCAATTAAGATAGCTAAGAGAGCTATGAGATAGCTAGTAGAGCTATGTGATGGCTAAAGATCGTGAATAAGAAACCTGGTGTATTGTTTCTTTTGTTTGATTTAATGTGAGAGTAATGACTATCAGTGGTACTTGGACTTTGTAATCACGAAGATTGGGTGCTTTTAGGTACCAAATCGATGAGGTTGCTATTTTCTTTAAATTGGAAATAGAATTACTCGTTCCTTGCAATAGTGAACAGAGCGATTTGAATGATCTTGTTTGATTGTCTCAAAATGTTTCCTCACTCTAGAATATGAGTCAGGATTGAACGAGCAAATACTGTTTGAAAATTTTGTATTTTTCAAAAAAACAGGATGAAGTGGACTAAGACGACGTGTGGTGTAACACGAGGTGACCATGAGATGGCATGGAGCAAGGACAAGAAGATGATGCCTGCGGGTGATAGATTTGGGGATCTGTCACCTGAGAGAGGCCCGAGAAGGCGACGTGTGTGTTCCACGTTCGCCTCTCAAGAGGAATTACGGCCTAGAGAATACCATGTAGTTTTAGTCAGTGGGAGTCTGACAGACCCCTCAGCTTTCCCCAAGGGCTGAGGACATCCATTGAGGATTTCCACATGATTCGATACACTGTTAAAAACCTGACAATTAGGAACAGACGAGGACGCCTGTCTCGCAGGATGGCCGTGTCGGATTTAGTCAATAGTACGGTCGTCAAAACAAATCACAAGCACGCCCCTAGCGGCAATAAAGAGCAAATACGCATTGGCGCGCTTTTATAAGCACTTGCGTGGAGGAAATAGAGCAGTTGAGTACTGGCAGCCGTAGTGCTAAGACGTCGTAGAATCAGTGTCGATCCGTAATATTAGTAAGCAGGAGTGTAACTTGTGTCTATTTGAATATACTCAGTGTATCGAATAATTTGTGTGATTTCATTTTCACGATTCACCCACCGACCTGCCCACACACGATGTCTTAACCTAAGGGAATATTTCCCGACTTCCCGATGGTTTGAATCTATCGGCCAGCCTTGATGCGACATATACATTTTTTTTTGTGTGTTCGCGAATAACTTCGTCGTTTATGAACCTATTTTGATGATTCTTTTTTTGTTGGAAATGAGATATCCTAAGGGTGGTACCATGATAAGAAAACGAGGATCTGATGATGGGATCTTAGATAAATCGAGGGAACTCCTCAAATATTATAGGCATACATATAGCGATTTTGGTATTTTCATCAATAATGCAATCATTTGCACTCAGAAAGTATCATTTGGTGAAGTGGAACTGATGAAGAAGACCACAGAGGGACACTGGAACTCCGAAATAAAACAATGTATCCTAGTCGTGTTTGGGCTTATTGGAATCGTCATGAGATGTACTTTGGCTATTAATGATTTTTCTGTTAATTGGAGGTACCTAGCAAAACTAAAAAGAGGAAAATAAAAACTTTTTAACAAAAAATCAAACCGACTTCCAAAACAAAACACTTCAAAGCGAAAAATAACTTTCTTTTCCGAAGTCGGTGTCGAATAACGGAAAACAGTGGGTACAAGACACCGACTTCGACGTGTTTTGTTTTGGAAGTCGGTTTGATTTTTTGTTAAAAAGATTGTTACAATGCATGTCCTCGAAAAGAGCGTTTTCCAAGCAGCCAAACTGTGCGGAAAGTGTCACTTTTTTTTACTAGTGCTTTTTACTTTCCTGTAATTTTTTAATTTTTAACTCCAACGTCAGTCCGCCGCATAGAGTTTTTATTATTTGAGAAAAGTTTTAAAATTAGTTAAGTACAGATTATCATTCATATAAAAAGTAAAACAAAACTAATACTTCATTTAAGGCGTTTTTAATTACTCTAGATTTAGATTTTGATCAATAAATTTATTTTAAATATTCATTAAATATGTTTGGCAGAATGAATATTTTGCTCATGCCTTTTTGCGTTACGACGTGACAGCTATTTGCACATGCGCAGTAGAACTATGAACTATTAGTTAATCTGTGGATATGCTGAGCGCCCTTGAATAAGCGCCATTTTATTAATTTCTTGCTTGGTTCAGATATTTTTTTTTTATTTCCTCGCACAATGCATAGTAAAATATTGTATGATACACGTGCGTAAGATGATTTCCGACTCGTGTCGATTTATCCACTCACTCGCTTCGCTCGCTCGTGAATAAAAATGCCACTCATCGGCAATCACCTACTTCCCGCACTTGTAAAATAAATAACTATTTTATAGCTGTCAAAACGGGCTAATCTATTTTTTGACAACTTTAGTAGCTTCTTATTCTGTTGGTACATAGCAAAGAATGCGTAAATTATCTAATTAAATTCCGATGAAGATGCCAATAGAAATAATGACACAGTTGGCCAATATTTTACAATAGTAAACTATCATCAGTAGTAAATTTTTAATGGATTTAAAATTGGTAATTGAATGTCCAACATAGGCGGATCCAGGGGAGGGGGGCACGGGGACACTTCCCCCTCAGACGGCTCAGCAGACTCTGAGAGACTTATGTAGTACTAGCTGTGCCCGCGGCTTCGCTCCCATCATCTGCCTGCCAACCCTACCATACTGACCAGCCTGCCTGCCTACTCCACATACTCAAAAACATACATACCTAATACATACCAATTTTTTTTTTCTAGTGTCATTCTTTCGCGTAAAATCTTAACAACGCGATTCAGAAAATGACTTTAAATGCACAACGCCATCTATCGAATAGCGAGTTCAACTGTCCGAGTAACTGGATTGCGTGTGCTGTGATAATTTTACTTCTTGAACACTTTAAATTCATCTAACTTTTGATAGAGTGAACCGATTGCGATGAAACAAAAACTAAGTAATTCTTCAAGATACGCACAATTTTTATGTATAAAAATTATCTACATTGGTTTCGTACATTTCACGTGATGCGTGCACAAATAAACAGACAAACAGACAAATATTCCAAAAATGCTAGAAATGGGTTCTGTTGGTTATCCTTTAACACCCTGGCTATTTTTTTTGGATTTTTTTTCGATGTACAAACATTTTTTTTCTTCAGATTTATTATATGTATTGATGATATCGTATTGATAACATTTGTTGCTTTTTGCGTAAATAAGTAGATTTTTTTCCCTAATATTTGTATAGTTATTACAAGTCGATGATCAGGGCCAGATTAACTACGTAGCAGGTTTAGCAAATGCAAAAGACCTGGCGCTCTGGGGGCTCCTAGCTTGGACATAACTAGCCAGCTTCACGAATAGGACAAGACAAAATATATTCACTTCTCCATGCGCAAGCCTCGATTTAACATTGCTAACTCTCATCTGTATGCCCATAAATGTGGATCCCACCCAGTCAGCATGTGTAATTGTCCATTTATCCTCAAAACAGGCAACATAAAATATCTCGGGGTTATTATAGATGAAACACTCTCATTTAGACCTCATATTGATAGCTTAGTTAATAGAGTGCGCAAATTAATTTATGTTTTTAAAAAGTTGAGAACGATTGCAGATTCAAAATTGATCAAACAAGTCTATTTGGCCCTAGGTCAATCTGTAATCAATTACTGTATCACCTCATGGGGTGGGGCACCAAAAACGAATCTACTGCCTTTTGAAAGGGCTCAGAGAGCAATTTTAAAAGTAGCCTATTTCCACCCTTTTCTCTACCCTACTGATCTTCTTTACAAATCCTGCAACGTGCTGACTGTTCGCCAGCTTTTCATTATGCATTTAGTATTAAAACAACACACCATGCTTTCCTATAACGCCGAATACATAAATAATAAGAGACGAAATGATATTGTCTGCGATTCTAATCCATCCTCAAAATATGTATTTGTAAATAGATTCTTTACATTCTTAGGACCATTTCTGTACAATAGATTAAATAGAAAATTAAGTATCTATAACTTAAATTATTTTAGCTGTAAAAAGACTATTATTGAACATCTGCTTCGCATCTCTTACGGAGAGACAGAAGATCTCCTGGCTGTAACAAAATAATAATTTTGCTTTGTCTTTAATTTAAGTATTCATATATAAGCTATGTCATTGTTAATTTATTATTATTTCCTTTATTTAATTTCTTCCTTATTTCTTACATTTTTAAATATTTTTACAAAATACATACAAAAAAGAAAAACATTTAAAAATATAAAAAATAGTAGCCCACCGGTATCGGGAACAGGGTCCAAGCTACCGGTGGTCAGGGCTCCTGAGAGAGGAACCTCCTAACGATACGCGCCGTGTCTAGGAGTACCGCTTTCTGGATCAAGCCCTTGATCCAGCTGCCCAACGAGAGCCTCCTCAGGTGTTCGTCGAGGCTCTTGGCTATTATGCCATTGGCCGTAACGACTATCGGCACAATGATTGCTGTATTCACATCCCACATGTCGACAACCTCGCGAGCCAGATCAAGATACTTGCTTTTCTTATCTCTCTCAGCCTTCACGAGGTTCTCGTCATGGGGGACCGCTATATCAACAATCATTGCGCGATACTCTAGTCGGTCTATCACCACTATGTCAGGCTTATTGGCAACAATAGTCCTGTCAGTGATGATAGACCGATCCCAATACAACGTGACATTGCCATTCTCGAGAACTGGGTCGGGCTCATACCTATAGTAAGGCACTTCCGATTCCACAAGATTGTATTTAAGAGCAAGTTGCTGATGGATAATCCTGGCTACAAGGTTGTGTCTATGCAAATAGTCTCCGTTAGCTAGACTAGAACAACCGGAGATAATGTGACGGATGGATTCCCCAGGCCGGTGACATGCCCGACAGATGTCAACCGTGCCATCTTTCACAATGTATTTCCGGTAGTTGTTCGTCATCATAACTTCGTCCATAATCGCAAAGACAAAACCTTCGGTTTCCCCAAAAAGGTCACCAAAGCGCAACCAGGCCACGGACGCCAAAAAATCTACATCGGGCCCATGTAGAACCCGGTAGAAGCGTCCGTGAAGCTCCTTGCTCTGCCATACCTCCATGCGGTCATAAGTATCTAATACTATAGGTTTGCGCCAGTTCTCGTTAGCCAAGGAGAGCGGGGTAAGGCCTTTGTCCACTGCTACCACATCTCGATGCATACCCACGTCTGCGGCCTGGAAGTATTCCCTAAGACTGCATACCTCGCGGTTGTGCAGGGTCTTAGCATTTAAAAAGCCACGACCCCCGCTCTTCCGAGGGATATACAGTCTCATAACCGATGACCGTGGGTGATGCATACGATTTGCGGTAAGCAATGTGCGGACTCTCCTATCCAGGGCGTCAAGTTCTGTCTGAGTCCATTTGAGTATGCCGAAAGAGTACATCAAGACCGGCATGACCCAGCCGTTGAAGGCGCGCACCTTGTTCCCGCCTGATAAAAGACTATTTAGTACTTTTTTCAGGCGGCCAAAGAAGCGTTCCTTCAACGATTGTTTCACGTCAGTAACATTGATGCCTAGTGCTTCCGACATACCCAAATACTTGTAAGTCTCAGTTGAGGAAAGGGATCTAAGGTGTATGGAGTCCGAGAGTTGTATTCCCACGGATTCCATAATCTCCCCTCGCTTTACATGCATGACTGCACATTTGTCCACACCAAATTCCATCCTGATGGCGTCACTGAAGGTTTCTGTTACCTTCAGTAGCTTCATCAGTTGCAAGTTGTTGGGGGCAAAGAGCTTCAGGTCATCCATGTAAAGGAGGTGTGATATAACCTGACCACCTCTCCTCAACCGATAGCCCAGGCCTGAACCCTCCAGCAGTGTACTGAGAGGGTTCAGGGCTAAACAAAACCACAGAGGGCTCAGACTGTCGCCCTGAAATATACCACGCTCAATCCTTATAGGTTCACTGTTTTCCTGAATCTGTCGACATCCTGGATAGTGAAGGACCGTCCTCCACTGCCCCATACAAGACGTCAGGAAGGCGCGCAGAGTTGTATCAATTTTATACAACTCCAGCACCCTCATGAGCCATGTATGTGGCACTGAGTCATAGGCCTTCTTGTAATCTATCCAACATGTCGCCAGATCCTTGCGGGAACGGCGAACCTGTTGGCTAATGGCAATGTCTATGAGGAGCAACTCCTTAGTACCGCGGGACCCGTTTCTACATCCATTCTGAGAAGCAGACATGATGGCGTTATTGTCAATATGTTGATTAATTTTCGCTCTCAGAATGGATGTAAGAACTTTATAGACCGTCGGTAAACACGTTATCGGTCTATAATTTTTAGGTTCCGCAGTACTACCCGATTTATAGAGCAGGTGGGTTATTCCTGTCGTTAGGAACTGGGGCAGTGACCCTGACTCTAAGGCAGACTGGAACTGAGTTGCCAAACGAGCGTGCGACCTTTGTAACCATTTAATCCAAAAGTTTTGCAGTCCGTCTGGCCCTGGAGATTTCCAGTTGGGCAACGGACGGACTGCACGAGCCACATCTTGGGGGCTGATGGTAATTGCCCCCATTTGTGGTATCGGATCGCACGCTTGCTCGACCTCCCGAGTCCAGTCACCTTCGGTATGACTGACAGGCACCGACCAGATATCGCGCCAAAACGAACACATGGCGTCATTATCCGGTAGGCGCATATCAGTCACACCTTGGTCGGGTCGCTCCCAAGCCCTATAAACCCACCTTTCGTTGCTCCGGAATGTGCGATTCTGAGTGTATCGCTCCACTCGCCGCTTGTACCGACGAATACGGCTTGCCCATGCATAGATCTTCTGCTTCAGGAAGTCGATACGCTCTGTGACGCGGGCCAGATAATCTCGAGAACTGATATAAGTCCCCGAGAATGCCCGCCTCACAAAGCGCATCACTCTAGGGCGAGTGTTGCCCTCCCTGAAGCAGATAAGCTTGCCGATGAGTGCTCTAGCCTCACCGATACGACGCTCAATCCTGCACTGCCAAGCTGGTATAGCTGGTCGTGTAGCTCTATCAGTTTTGGGAAATTTGACGTTAGCTACATGACATGCCGCTGCAGCTGCACAGTACAAGATTGAGTGGGTATCGGCAAGGTCTTTGCTGCTTTCAAAAACATTTGTTAGCTGCGAATCTAGAGCACACACCAGCGCCCTATTTTTCTTATGCATGGGCAGACGAGGTAATCGAGGTCTAAGCTCAGGCGGTGTGGAACGATACTCTCGGAATGCACACTCCAAAGCGCTCCTCAATCGTTCATTGCATTGGGTACTCACGGATATAGCCCCGTCGTCGTCATCCTCTCCAACATGGTCAGGTCGCGGTGAAACACTAGGTTGCATTTGCACCGCGGCCGGTGGTAAGGCAGGCGAGACACGGCTACTCCGTGATTCCTCACGCAGTCTATCAAGTACGGTGTCATCCAGCATACGGTTACGTTGAATGACCCGCACCTGATCCGACAGACGTTGGGCCGAAACGTTGACAGCTGGCTCAAGCACCTGAAACAGAGAGAGCATCCGACCACGGTACGCAGTCAGGTTACTTCCCCCCTCTGTAGCCCCAAAGTATGCGCGCATGACGTTTTCATTAATCGATTGCGTCCATCGCATGCGCTGCACACTTCCACCGGGAGCGGGGACCCTGTCAGAGGCCGATGGGCCTCGAGGTCCCAGGCTATCCGGCGGCCGGCGTCCTCCCCGTCGACGCGTAGGTGGTGGTGTCGTCGGCGGAGAGAAGTATTCGTCGCTCGAGCTCGACGCAACTGCAGCGTCCGGGATCTCTTGACTCACGGTTGTAGGTGGTCCCGGCGGCTGCGAGGCGGTGCTGAGCGACGAACCCGAAGATGTTGGGCGTGTGTTCTTGGCTCGGGCCTGGCTTCGTGTCAACATTTTCTTCTTAGTTTTGTCTTCTTAGTTGTCATTTTTTGTTTGATTTTCAATTGTTGGTCATTTTAACTATTTTGTTTGTTTTCTTCGTCTTATTGGTTTATTATATATATATGTATATATAGACATTGTTTAAATTTAGTTTAATGCTGATTTATGGATGATGTTGCACGGTTTTATAAATATATTATAGAAAATTCGAAGAACTAAGAAATTTTTTATGTCACTCTTGACAAGTCAGGCCACAGACTGATTATTATTATTAGTTTTAAGCACTTCATAGTCTGAAACACAGGTTCAACCTAGTTCAGGCAAATAAGCATGTCTTCTTTTATATTTTTAAGATATTTTTATTGTAAAATGTGCCTTATGTTATAAATAAACGATATTATTATTATATTATTATTATTATTATTATAGGTATATTATGTCATCATCATCTGCCTAGCGTTTTCCCAACTATATTGGGGTCGGCTTCCAGTCTTACCGGATTCAGCTAAGTACCAGTGTTTTACATGGAGCGACTGCCTATCTGACCTCCACAACCCTGTAACTGGGTAACACGATACCTCTTGGCTAGACTGGTGTCAGATCTCAAGCTTCTGCAATGACTACCCGTAACGAATGTCAAAGATCTTCAAATGACAGCCGGGACCAACGGCTTGACGTGCTTGCTGAGGCACGGAGGAAACTCGGTATGTTGAAATGGTCACCCATCCACGGACCGACCTCGTCAAGTGTTGCTTTACCTTGATGATCAACCCGTGCGGCTGTTATTATTTAGCCACGAGCTCCTCTAAATAGAATAGGTTTATTATGTATGATTTGTTTTTAGGGTTCCGTAACCAAAGGGTAAAACGGCACCTAATATTACTAAAACACCGCGATCCGTCTGTCTGTCTGTCTGTCCGTCTGTCCGTCTGTCCGTCTGCCTGTCTGTCACCAGGCTGTATTTCATGAACCATGAACAAGATAGCCAGACAGTTGATATTTTCACAAATGCTGTATTTCTGTTGCCGCTATAACAACAAATACTAAAAACAGAATAAAATAAATATTTAAGCGGGGCTCCCATACAGCTATGGGCTCCCATAATGGTACGGAACCCTTTGTGCGCGAGTCCGACTCGCACTTGGCCGGTTTTTTTTTAATATTCATTTATTCTAAATATCTAATACTAGCTGTTGCCCGCGGCTTCGCTCCCATGGACCACCCCACCCATCATCATCAGCAGCCTTGTAATATTCCCACTGCTGGGACACAGGCCTCCTCTCTGTGAGAGGGAATGGGCCGTAATCCACCACGCGGGCCCAGTGCGGATTAGTGGATGTCACATGTCTTCGAATTTTTAGTTCTAGGACATGCCAGTTTCCTCACGATGTTTTCCTTCACCGTTTTGAGAGCAGTGGTGTTGAAATAATTTACAAAAAGTAAAGTGCCTGCCTGGGTTCGAACCCACGAACTACAACTTGTAAGTCGCGGCCGTTTCACTGGGCCACCACTGCTCCTGTCCATAGGACCCGTTTTCGGTTAAAACAATTCAAGCAAAACAATTCTGAAAATACTGTGTACCTAAGCAAATCGTAATAATAATAACCTCTTTCAGTGAACAAGACACCTCGTCCGTACATCGAGGTGAGCAAACAGTTGGGATTGCGCCAAAATTGTAGTATTCAGCAAAATTTCTTGAAATTACAAAGACTACATTTGCTCGACTTGAATAAAGAAAAGTGAATCATTTTGATTTCACAATTTTACATCAGTTTGGATTCGGTAGCTGAGTTTCTGGCATCGGCATCCTCTTCTCCTTGGGTTCAGAAAAATCGACTAAGTGCGTGACTTAGCACATTAGGAAAAGTAAAATTAAAAAATTTCCAAAACCCCGGCAATTTTTTTTATATCATACTTTTCAACCTACATAATTTATCTAGTAGTAGACACGCTTCGATCAACAATCTATCGAACACGTAATTATGACACGATTTATTGCGAAAATACTCCGTTTCAAACAGACAACAGCCCATAACTTTTGAACGGCTAAACCGATTTTCACCAAACATAGCTTTCGACAAAGTCAACTTTCAAACAAAAAAATCTAAAATAATCGGTTCATCCGTTTAGGAGCTATGTTGCCACAGACAGACGCACAGATACACAGCAACACACGTCAAACTTATAACACCCCTCTTTTTGCGTCGGGGGTTAAAAAATGTGGTAATTTCAAAGTAAAAATCTGAATTAACAATATAATGGTATTTGTTAGTAAAACATACGTAATAATAAACATTATCATTGAATTTGAAGTTCATAGGTCAATTAGGTAGGGTTACATTTCTGGGAGTGTGCGTTGGAATTGCAGGAACTGGGGGGTGACCATAAGCTCTTAGAGCGGTATCAATTTGAGATCGAATAAGGGACAGATGTATCTGACTTGTATACATCTGTCACTTACTCGATATCAAATTGATACCGCTCTAAGAGCTTATGGTCACCCCCCAGATTCCTCCTAGCCCTTTCCATAACGACTAACAGCACCGCAGTACGAATGTGTAAATTGAATTATTATGGGTACTTTGTCAATCTTTTCGGTATATTACAGGTATATCCATACCTAAAAGAGGACCTCTACAACTTTTACGTAAAACCTGTTGTTTGTGAAATAAAATAATTTAATTTAATTAAAACCTTACTATAGAACTTGCTCAATTCTTAGTGATGGTGTACCAAAACTCAAAAGAGAAAAATAAAAACTTTTTCACAAAAAAAAAACTGACTTCCAAAGCAAAACTCTAAAAAGTGCATAGATAACTTACGTTTAAGACAAAAACAAAATAAGTGGTAGGTACCTACCAAGGACACCGATTTCCGAAACGAAAGTTAAGTTTGCTCTTTTTAGTGTTTTTTTGGAAGTCGGTTGTATTTTTTTGTAAATTGTCCTGTTACTTTGTGATTATTGCTGTTGTTTGTGTTGTTTCTGTGTCAGACAATAGAAAATAGAGAGAAGAAAAGAATAAGCACAGAAACAATTAATTAGATAAAATAAATCTATAAGTAATTCGTTATGAGATACTTATAGATTTATTTTAATATCGAACTAAATGATATATTATTTAAAAAAGAATAAAACCGTGATGTGATCGTTAAAGTCCAAAATAATAACAAAAAGTACCCCTGGTAATAAAAAAGTAAAAAAATACCGTACTTTTTATTTTCCTTAATCTTTTTAAAATACTATATGGTTTGGCACTGTTTGATAAAAATACTATTACTTCAAAAAAAAGGTAGCAACCCTAGACAGTACCTAATAATTTTGACCCTTTGTGAACCTTGATCTATTATGCTATGCTATGCTATGCTATGCAACAGCGTCTCTTAGAATTTATTGGTAAACAGCAGATTCTTAAGAAGGAACAATACGGCTTTCAAAAAAAGAAATCGACCACTCTTGCATGCTTTAATCTGGTAAAAAATATAATTGATGAAGTGGATATAGGTAACCGGGTATCTGTTATCTTCTTCGATATGTCAAAAGCTTTCGACTATGTGTCTCATAGATTGTTGCTTGTAAAGTTAGAACGATATGGTATTCGAGGTCCGGCCCTTAGTTGGCTTGAAACCTATTTAATGGATAGACAGCAATGTGTTGAGATTCCTAGTATTACTGAAAATAAGGAACTAGAGGGCATTAGGTCTTTTTCAAAATTTAACAACTCGGGTGTCCCACAAGGGAGCGTTTTGGGACCCCCTTTATTCTTATTATATATTAATGATTTTCCTGAACACACACCGAATCCATGCACTTTGTTTGCAGATGACATTTCAATTATAATGACATCATCAATTAATACTGACATGGATAATTACAGACTTGACATTAATAATACAATTGAATCAACAATTTCCTGGTTAAAATGTAATAATTTGAATGTAAATGTTAATAAAACAAAAATTGTTCAATTTAGGACATACGGTCGTAAGCGGGGCAAACTAAATATTAATTATAATGGACAACCGCTACTAGAGGAAGAGGAAACTAGTTTTCTGGGAATTACACTGGATGGCTACTTCTCCTGGAAACCACACGTAGAAAAACTATGCAACAAATTGAACAAATTTGTTTATGTTCTCTACACACTGCGAAAGACCTCGTCACAGAGTACGATGTTAACCACAGAACAAAAAAAACGCCTACATGTTAACCGCGTATCACGGCTGCGTCTCATCGACTTTAAAATACGGCCTTATACTATGGGGTAACTCAACCGATGCTGATAAAATCTTTAGGGTACAAAAAAAATGCGTTCGAGCCATATATGGCATTCCACCATGGGAATCATGTAAACCGTTGTTTCAAAGGTTGAAACTCCTTACTTTGCCCAGTATGTATATCTTTGAATGTGCTAAATTTGTCCGACATCACTTTGACCTGTTTAAGAAGGCACAAGACCGTTGCCCTAGAATAGTAAGAGATCCAGATAGAATAGTTCTGCCTAGGGCACAGACCTCTCTGTATAAAAAGAACTGTTATTATATGTGTGGATTTATATATAACAAAATACCAAAGAACTTTAAAGAGTTGCCCAACAATTTGTTTTTTACAAGGTTAAAATTATGGCTACTAGAAAAACAATTTTATTCCATAAATGAATTTATAAATACAACATAATGGTTAATTTGATGACAATTAATAAATAAACGTATAATTGTAAAATAATAGAAAATCATGCATGCCATTGGACATAAACACTATAGCCTAGCATTAAGTATATTGTAATATTTTGCATGTCAAATGTTTGACTATGTATTAGGAAACTATTTATTACTTACTTAAACACCTACACTGTACCAATACTTATTGCAAATAAATGATTGATTGATTGATTGATTGATTGATATAGGTGTAGTAGGAACCCACCGGGAAATATATCGGGTTGTTATGTTAATAATAACTTGCTGACTAGACGAGCGTAATTATTGCGAGTGACATGTTCAAAACATTGCTCTTTAATCTTTAACGACACCCAGGAGTAATAGCTGTGACCTAATAATAAAAACCGGCCAAGTGCGAGTCGGACTCGCGCACGAAGTGTTCCGTACCATTATCACAAAAAACGGCAAAAAAATCACGTTTGTTGTATGGGAGCCCCTCTTAAATATTTATTTCATTCTGTTTTTAGTATTTGTTATTCTAGCGGCAACAGAAATACATCATCTGTGAAAAGGAGATTGCCCATACACAGGCCCCTTATGAGGTATCGTGTCTGCGATTTCAATATTGTCCAATAATAGGATTTCTATTTTGTGTTTTTTTCCATCCGTATCCTTTACTTTTTATGTACAGACAACAACAAATCAGGTTTCTTCACTTGGACATTTGTATGCACCTTATTGCATTGTAATAAGGGTTCATTTCAAGAACAGAAACATCGTTATTTCTCGTGAAACCCACAAAAAAAAAAGATTTCTTATTATGAATATAACGTGTTTTTTCTACAATATACAACCAAATTCATCAAGATACAACCATTTTTTCAAAGGGGCCCAAGTTCCCTTACAAAATGGGCATTCCACTTTTGACTGTCTAGCTATCACGGTTATTGAGATACAGCCTGTCGACAGACGGACAGACAGAAGGATCGCGAAGTCTTAGTAATAGGGTCCCGTTTTTATCCTTTGGGTACGGAACCCTAAGAACCAAGTAACAGCTAGACTACTGTAAGTATTTTAATCAACTAATGTTGCTTAACGACATTCATGATGTCGTCGGTGGCCGAACGTAGAATAATAATAATAGCACAATATCTCGGCCACAGATAATATAACACTAGCATACAGATGCCTCATCCCATACAAAGAAACCGTGCCGACGTAACTAGCGTTTATCGTCTGATTTTTCTAAGAATATCGATCGCGTTCGGTTCCATTCCACGGATATACATACTCGGTTCGTGAATATTTTTTTTTTTAAATTAACGTCTATGTTCCAGCCTACCTGGGTGCAGCTGGACACCAGATTAGTACATTAAGCGACTTCCTAGCTGATCTTTACAAAACAGTTACTGCGGGTACTGTTGTTCTATCTCACACGACGGCGAGTTGGTTTTAGTCGCGTGTGTACATGTACAACATGCACATTATTTCTATGTGCGGAAGCGATACCACAGATAATATAATAGTAGCACTGATGCCTTACCCCATACAAAGAAACCGTTTACAGTTTTTAGTTTTTGCACGTTTTTAACACGCTTTTATTAGCTTGGTATGTATCAATGTAACGGAATTTTTGAACGTGACTTTCACCCCCTTCAAAACGTGGGATTGATTTGAAACTTTGCACACTTATCAAGGACCGATGACAATGCAATAATTTAGTCAAAGTCAAAGTCAAATATGTTTATTCAACTAGGCCAATAAGCGGCACTTTTGAACGTCAAACAAAAATTAAAAACAAATAATGAAAGTTGATTCTACCGGGCGCGTTTAAAACTATTTGTTTGTGTGTTTGTTGTTTGTTTTGCCTTACCAAGATCTTCAGGATTAGCGACTTTTTAGTTCAATTTACCATTAAAGCGTGTTTTTTAGTTTTTAGAACTACAATTTATTACAGTTTTAATTGCACCAAAATGTGTTACAACACAAATATAAACAGTCAACAAACAATTTTAAATGATTAGTTCAAAAAAAATTTGAAATGTGAATTAGGAGCCCAATATTCCATAATTGTGTGCTAGGAGAGTTGATTAAACAAGAACGTACAATTTCTATGTTCAATCTCAGAAGATGTTAATTTTACATTCAAATCGGTGCATATGGCGCCATCTAGTGATATTTATTTGAACCAAATTTTCTTATCGCTGGGACGCCGTGGCGATACTAAGCGCTCCCGAGCTTACGCACGCAGAAACAATTTGTGCATGTGCACTACACACACGACTAAGACCAACTCGCCGTCGTGAGAACAACTGTAACACATAAGACCCCTTGGCAAGACTCACAGAACAGATAAAAGATGACCTAGAACCTCTAAGACCCTTATTACCTCTTTCATCTGTTCTGTGACAAGACTGGTTGTCAAACTGACGGACTTCTTACTACCCGTAGCGACTATTTTTTTTTTTACAAAAGACAGCTGAGACCAACGGCTCAACGTGCTTTGCGAGGCATGGAAGGGTCTCGGTATAAAATGGATTGGCACCCTTCCACAGACCGACCTTGACAAGCGTAGTTTTACAATCGACCCTGTCATTTCTCAGCTAGGTAGGCTACACCTCGCCCGGAGGACACGGTAGAGCATACGGTGGAGGTCTCGGTGGTGGCGACCTCTCGCGTGGCTCAAGCTATGGCACGGAGCGAGTGGGCATGGGAACCTGTCACCTCCTGCTGTGAACCAGTAATGCTCGCGAAAGAGGAGGCAGAACGCGTGAGGGAGACACAACGTAGACGCCCTCACGCCCCAAGCCACTGCAGGAGACGCCCTGGGCGTCGGGTGTCGCAAGCCGACTCCATGGCCACCGTAGGCGCGGGCTTGCGGACGGCGAGTAATAGGTAGCTCGCCGTCCGATAAGGAACAGGCCCGAGTTGACGGCGCGTAGTATTCCGGGCGCGCCTCAAAGAGATGTCAACAAACGCGGACGGGGTCCGCTAGGGCCGATGCCTGTCTGGGTCGCGGATTAATTTGAAAAAGAGTTACCGCGGCCCCGGCACAAGCAACTGAAGGAACACGGCTGGGTTTTAGTCAGTAAAAGTCTGACACGCACTCCCGCCTCACCCAGAGCGGGAGAAGTCATTGGATGATTTCGAACACCAAAAAAAAAAGGTAGGCTACACCGGAAATAAAACAGATATTTACAACATAACGTACTTAAAGAATATATAAGTACCTATCTAAGAATAAACATTATTTTTCAAAATGTTTTATGAAACAGGATTCGTCTGGATTCACATAAAAATGCGCATTTATTTAGCAACTGACCTACCACAACGTGTCTTGAAAAGGTTATTTTAAGGACACAGTTGACAAGACGTTAGGGAAGGATAAATTATTCATGCTATGGTGGACCGTCCATTTTGCTGAATAATACATTATCCGCATATTAATAATGTCCTGTTTGTGTTTCTTTTTTATATTTGCAGTTAATTTTAGTAGTAAACTTTGTTTGCGTGAAAGTTCTAAGGTAACCGCGAAAACGATGGTGATAAACAGTATTGATAAACACGCCATCTATTACTTTTATTAGTAAACAATGTTGACAAGTGCCGCTACTCGACACTAGATAGCGCCAGCAGTCCACATATTTTACAATTTGTTTACAATGATCAGAAGTTATCTGAACTTATTGCTTTCTTAACTTTTTTAAGTAACTGAGCAAGGTACTTTATGAGGTACCAAAGGCAATGTTATACAATCGTAATAAACACTCAGTCTCACAAACTACGTCACTAATGCAAAATTTGCAAGACCTTCGTACATTGTTCTAGATTTGTTGTAGTTTGTATTTTTATAACGGAAAATGCCTACTTCGATTATGACATAATCAAACATCACGCCTGCATTCACCGTAGAGTTGGGCAGAAATGCACCTACTCACCCACATTTGGCTTGTTATGTTTAAGGGTACACTAGTCGAAAATTGTTCCATACGAACGTAGTCTAGGGATTATTGCACTGTTTGACGATGTACGTTCAAAATAAAAAGTGACATCAATTTGTCTCATCATTATGTAGCCCTGTATGGAAGCGAAAAAGTAAAAAAAGAAAATATTTGAAAGTTATGAGCGTCGAAAGTTCCACGTTTCGACACTAATTTTAACGCATTTTTAGGCGCAAATAAATACCATAAAAAGACGGAAAATTGCAAAACGGCCTCCATACAGGGATAGATTAGTAGTTCAAAAATGCATATAATTTTGTTTTAAACAGATAGATTTAGTAGTTTTTTCATGATATCTAGACTGCCAAAGGTCTGCTTATAAAATTTCGCGCGCTCGGTTTCGTCCTAAATCATTATCCATTTCGCTACAAATTTGCAAAAGATTGTATTCGTACGCAAACTAGCAAGCTCATCACAGCATCTATCTCTTCCGCACGTGTTGTCGGTTGATATAAAATGCATTTTAACCCCGCGTACAAAATAGTTCGTGCCGTCGACTAGTGTACCCTTAAGTTTACTCTCTAGTAATAGAAGATGAGCATATAGCCATCGACCGGGCACAAAGCCAGAGGCCGAGGCGATACCTACTGAGGAATTCCAGATGGAAAAAACCCAAAAACACTTAGCCCGATTCCAAAATCCACAGAACAAAAAAAACGCCTACTACAATAGAAGTCGCAAGTGGGCGGGGCCCGCGTACCCCGAGTTTTGCTCAGTTCTGCATATGTTTCCTTCCGCGCACACACTACGCACATCAGTCTTGGTTCAACCGTAACGGTGACAAAAACTTGAAAAAAAATATAAAAATGCCTTATTGTGCTGTTTTAGAATGTAAACACGATAGCAGAACCAAAAATGTATCAAATGTAGGTATATCTTACCATCGGCAAGTCTTAATTTATTTTATTTCGATAAAAATGTAAAAACAATATTTTATTAAACAAGACAAGTAAAAGTTGATTTTATGATGTTAAATTTAAGGTCTACTTTCTTTAAAACTCAAACATTGTTCTCGAAGATTCCAACTATGCACATGTCACATTCAGCTACTCAATTAGAGATTACCAATATCGATAATGAGTTATCGATACTTTAAACTTACAATATTCGAAAAAATCTTCTTACGCGCGAAAAACATAACCCTTTCCTTGCAGCCGTGTAAAAGTAAAGATTACGACGAATTGAGAACGTCCTCCTTTTTTTGAAGTCGGTTAAAAATCTACAAAGTGCAATAATAATAACACAATCATGAACATATATGTAGAACCTCTTTCTTTTTTTAAGTCAGTTAAAAAGTGGCTTATAGTGTTAGTCTGAAATTTAAGATCTACTGGTGTATAGACCAAAATTTCAACAGTTCGATAAGGCGATATATACACCCCAATGCTAACGCAGTACTGGCCGTGCGCCCGCTCGAGTCCAAAATATAAAAAATTGAACCTCCTTTTGAACAGTTTTGTTTGCAAAATATTATTTGATTTACGATATGCTATGTTAGTTATGAAGAAATACCAGCCATCAATTTTTCTGTGTAAAAATATTTTTAAACATCCAAGTCGTTTTGGAGGAGTTTCCAAAAGTTGCGAAAATTATCGTGTTGTTAATAATTTTTTTAAAGCAAAACTATTAGTTACACGTAAAAACCTTGTGTTCAAAATTATGTACATGAATCAGTAATAATTTTTTTTTTCATACCTTTTAACCTAGCCGTTACTAAGGAGTATGCTTTAGAAAGTTGCCGTTTTACGGCACTAAAGCGTATGTAGGCCCTTAAGGAGTTAGTCAAGCTAATCATAATAAGAGTGTAGCCGCAGCCGAAAGCGTAAGCTTCCCATATCAGTAGTACGTATTGCATTTGTAGTGTAGTCTATCGCATAATTAATAATAGTACACCAAAGACTACCTAAAGTACTGTATTTCCTTTCATTTTTTAAATCCATCCAAAGGTTGTCTTGAAAAGATCGCTTTTAGCGATAAGGCCGCCATTGTGTCACCCAGTGTAATGTTTTCTTGGTCTATACTTTCTGTAACTTATATGGTGTACATAATAAAGAGTATTCTATTCTATAATTCTATTGATAGAAAAAACACCACATACAATCATTTTCAAAATCGGATCAGTAGTTTACCATAAAATATCTTAATTATTCTTTCTATAAATCGTAAGTATTAGAATAAATTTATATAAAAACTTGATTACAAACATAATAATATTTATCGACTCTAGTTATTGACTGTATTTTGTTTGAATATAAAACGGGATATCGATAAATAAGCCAACGACAGTGGTACATCCCTACAGGATGACGGGTAGTAATGGCCTCATTTCGCAAATATAAATCTTATCGTTAACGAAATACGGCTTTGAATTGAATGCATTTATTATAGTGACATCTAGCGGCGGGTAGCGTAACTTGCTCATTAAACTATTCCGTGTACGCTTTAAACGGAAAAAGTAATAAATACTAAAAACGTGTAGACAATAAACCAACTCTATGGTCATAAAGCTGTGGTTTATTTTCAAATAAGCGACGACTGACATATTTTCTACTTTCATCTAAAAATTAAACTACCAATCACACTAAAGATTTCTTAGTGTTATGAAATACAATTAATCTGTATATGTGTGAGTTTGGGTACGCTGGTTCCGATACTAATGAAGTTATATGCGACTTCTACTGTCTTCTCTGTTCTGTGCCAAAATCGAACCCAGGAACTAACCCTCAACAGTACCGCCATACTACAAATATTCAGTTCAGAAACCAGCCCTATATCTTACGCCCTAAGGGCACCATCATCATCATCATTGCAGCTGAAAGACGTCCACTGCTGGACATAGGCCTCCCCCAGGCGTCGCCACATTGACCGATCCCGTGCGTCTCGCATCCAGCGCCTTCCCGCAACCTTAACTAGGTCATCGGTCCACCTAGTGGAAGGCCTTCCAACGCATCATCTTCCGGTTCGCGGTCGCCATTCCAGATTTTTTCGGCCCCATCGGCCAGCCGTACTGTGAGCAATGTGCCCTGTCCACTGCCGCTTAAGTTTCGCAATTCTTCGGGCTTTGTCGGTAACTTTGGTTCTCCTGCGGATATCCTCATTTCTGATCCGAAATTACAATTAAATTTGAGTACGAAGAAAAACAAATTTGCAACCAGCGAAATTTTCCACATAATATTACAAAACATATACACACACACACAACATATTACAAAACATACATTTATTGTACATTATACATTTGCACACAATTTTTTTACATTTATTTTATTTTATTATACATTTTACAAAATGAATACGACTTGCGCTTACAATTGGAAACAACCATTATTAAAGTTAATGACTTTACAGGCATGCAACTAAAGAAAGATACGAAGTTATATAAAATAAAACATTATTATAGAATTGTAATAAACAAACGGATTAAACGGACGGAACGGATTAAAATGTCAAAAACAATAATTACGATTATTGTTTTTGACATTTTAATCCGTAATTGTTTAATCGTATTTTTAATCCGTAGATTAAAATGTAAAAATGATAATTTATACGGATTAAAATGTCAACAGAATTAATTATACAAACAAAGGGTCAGCAAAATAAATTTAATTATTACCATACAAATATTATCAAATTAATATTTATTTGTAAATATTATAAAAAAAGCAAACTGAAGAAAAACTAAGTATTAATAGGAGTGATACACTATGCTAATCTCAAATATATATTCATCCTCCACCCCTTGTGACGACATCACGTTTGATACCTCGATGGTCAAGAAAACAAGCCACTGGTTGTTATTCACCGAACATTTGACTTTCATATCGACACGGAGCAGTTTGCGTCAAACATTACCATTCTTCAAAGGTCCACCAACATGTTTTATTGATATTATTTTCAGCTTTTCTTTTATTAGAATTAGAAATTGGATGGAAGGTTGTTTCTATATATGAGTTGTCTATTGTTTGTTTATGCGACGTTATGTTATGTCTTGACACGTCACTAGGCCCTTGAGCTGTCAGTTCCCCGCAGTAGGTCATTCATTGAAGGGTAAGTAGACACATAATAGGGAACATTACTGCCAATAGCGCCCGCCAGATGGCGCTTGACGGAGTGGAGTAAATAAATTAACAACATGACGACTATTACTGTTTGTGCCTTATTTACTGTTTTTAAGAATAATTAGCGTTCAAAAACCAAATAATAATTTTGCTAACTGTTGGTCAAGAATGCATCAGTGTTTTGTTTTTCAGAAATAAAACCGGCCAAATGATCCTAAAAGCCGGCCGGTCGGCTTGACAGTTTGGTTTGTTTACTCTGATTCCTGTGGCGCCATCTGAGCTTAGCTTTGCGGATAGTTCCCTATTGAATAGTACTCGCCCCTCGTGCTAAAGGTTGTGGGTTTAAATCCGGACAAGTACCAATGTGACATTTTCAAATTATAATGTAAATTGCGTAAGTGAATTCGGCAAGGCAAAGGGGTTGACTCCTAAAAGAATATGACAAATCTATCTATCTATATAAAAGAGAAAGTATTTATGTATGTTTCTTATAGACTCCGAAACGGCTGGACGGATATTAATGAAATTTGCAGACAATATTTAGATTGACCCAGCGGATAATTCTGTAAAGTTTGGTGGCGATCGGATAATTTTTTTTGAACTTTGAATGCGGGCGAAGCCGCGGGCAGAAGCTAGTTCTCTATAAATAATTAGGCATTGCCAAAAATTATTGGACTCTTTCGAAAAGAGTATCTTCACCAATGAAACCGTCCAATATTTTTTGGCAATAGCTAATTATTAAAAAGATAATTTTTCATACTCTTTCATGAGGTCAAACCCTTTGCCTTGCCGAATTCACTTACGCTATTGGACTGCTGGACTTATATAGTTAAAATAATTCTGAAATAGCCAAGTTGAAAGTCTGTGGGGTTCCCAGAAGTGGCTTAATTAACTCTGACACCGGAGGTGACCAGATCCTCACACTAAAAGCAGAAGATACAATAAATGCGTACGAGACACTTTAGGATGCACGTCCGTCGCCCCTCACAACATCAGGACCCGAGGTGGTGGCGCGTAGTGTTTCACGCGCGCTCCTCTTAGACGTCGCGGGGGGCGTCCAACACCTCACTCTCCCCCCCAACCCGAGATCGAGGCCAGCAAAGGTGGGCCGGCACTAGCCGGAGGTTGCGGAAGTATTCTATGCTACCGCGACCCTAGGCTTTGGTGTGAGATGGAACACCAGGGTGGTTTTTAGTCAGTAGGAGTCTGACAGACCCCTCCGCCACCCCAGAACGGAGAACATTCAATGAGAATTTTCCACCCAGGAACAAAAAAAAAAGTATGCACGTCTCTAGGATGGCAACATCTCGATCCGACTGCGTCGTTGGTGCAGTGGTTGTAAGCGCTTCTGCCGATCAGGTCCTGGTTTCGATTCCCTGGTCGGGCAGTGTTATTGGGTTTGCCATCTGGAAGTTGTCAGTAGCAGCCCGTTATAGAATAGAATGGGAATAGACTCGCCCTATATTACATGGGACTGTGGTTCATGTGGTTCACCACGGGGTCCCAGCGCTAACAAATAAAATTTGGTTCAAATAAGAGTCACTAGATGGCGCGATATGCATCAGTTTGTTAATGAATTGTGTGTAACATTAACATTTTCTAGAATTGATTATAAAAATTGTACATTATTTTTTAATTAACTGTCCTAAGCACAAAATTATGGAATGGGCTCTTAATTCACATTTCAAAGATTATTGGATCGGATCGAAAATCGGCGTGGTTTTAAATATCTGAGGCATGCCACTCGATTTTATAAATTTGTATTGTAATACATTTTGGTGCAATGAAACTGTAAAAACGTGCAAAAAATACTACAAAACAAGTCGTCGCTGTATTTAAAGACAAAAAATTGACATGAACCGAGAAAATCATTTTACTAGCAAGTCGCTGCTAACACCATATATAGCCGTGGAACGAAACCGAACGCGATCGAAGTACAAATAATCAGACGAAAAACGCTAGTTACGTCGGCACGGTTTCTTTGTATGGGGTGAGGCATCTGTGTACTAGTATTATATATTATTATCTGTGCTTGAACATAACTACGGAAACGTGAATGTGCTTTATGTGCATATCTGCGTACACCTTCGGGGAATAAATTCGTGAGACGCAGAGGCGTAGCTAGTCCTAAAAGGGGGGCCCCTTTAGGACTATATCAAAATTTGTAGTGGGCCCTTAACCGGCTACAGCAAAATTCGTATGGAAAGTTCTTTTTACAAAATAAATAAAATTCACTTTTGAATCGGAACCATTATGTGCATCAGATTTTTTTTAGAGCGAGCAAAGAAAGCTAGAAGATTATATTCACACGCATGGATTAAACTGTTATCATAACAAACAGTTTTCATCGTCTTCGACTACAGCCCTCTTATCTATAGATTTTGGAGGTTTTGGACAACATTTTGATATCGAGGCCGCTGTGGCTCGCTCGGGGGCCCCGTATCATTGATACAGCTGATACCGTGGTAGCTACGCCCCTGGTTAGACGTGTCCAACCCTAATTTCATACCAAGATTCGGCAGGTTTTCAGACTACTGTAGATTTATCCATGTTGACTCAACTTTAAATTCTTAACTTGGTACTTGAGGGATTTTGTATGCGGTAACGAAATTATACGTGGTTAGTATTTGTATTTTTCTTTTTGTTTTGTGTTTTTTTTATCTACTTTGCCCCACACTAGGAATTTCTAGTGTTTTGGGATTTTGACATTCTTTAATCTTCTTTTGCTCAGTCAGCTCAGCCCGGAGGACACGGTGGAGTTCTGTCCCGCTTGGGCGGAGCACCGCCGTGTCCTCGTGGAGGCGATCGGCGCGGCGGTAGTAACTTCTCGCGTCCGGAGTAATGCTCGCGTAGGAGGAGGCGGAATGCGTGAGGGAGATGCAGCGGAGTCACCCTCACGATCCTAGCCACCGCAGGAGACGCCCTGGGCATCTGGATTCGCAGGTCGTTTCCCGGCCACATTAGGCGCGGGCTTGCGGACGGTGCGTAATGGATAGTTCGCCGTCCGATAAGGACTAGGCACCAGCCGAAGACGCGTAGTGTTCCACGCGCACCCCAAAAAGATGACAGAAGAAACTGAAGAGGTCCGCTAGAGCCGATGCCTTTCTGGGTCGTGGATTAATTTGCTTATGTCGTTAATTGCATGCTGTCTCAAATTTCTCTCTGATGGTGGCACATGTGTTGGATCATTCAGATCCCTTCATAATGGTTGAGCTGAGTGGTGCACATCCATGCGTCATGTTCGTAAACGGGTGCTATCTAATGGGATTGGTCACAACTTGGCTGCCTCGGCCTCCATCCAGACATAGACCTCCCCCAAGCGTCGCCACATTGACCGGTCCCGTGTGTCCCGCATCCAGCGGATCCTCGCAACCTTCACCAGGTCATCGGTCCACCTGGTGGGAGGCCTACCAACGAAATGTCATCCAGCGATGGCCTATCAGCCATCACTGCCACTTAAGTCTGGCAATTCTTTGGGCCATGTCGGTAATCCTGCAGCCGAATTGCGTAAGTATATTATCCAAAGCAAAAGAATCGATTCTTTCCCAAAACCGACTTTACGTAGTGCATATTGATACGAAAAGTCGTTTTTGGGAAGGCGTCCAACACCTCACTCTCCCCCCCAACCCGAGATCGAGGCCAGCAAAGGTGGGCCGGCACTAGCCGGAGGTTGCGGAAGTATTCTATGCTACCGCGACCCTAGGCTTTGGTGTGAGATGGAACACCAGGGTGGTTTTTAGTCAGTAGGAGTCTGACAGACCCCTCCGCCACCCCAGAACGGAGAACATTCAATGAGAATTTTCCACCCAGGAACAAAAAAAAAAGTATGCACGTCTCTAGGATGGCAACATCTCGATCCGACTGCGTCGTTGGTGCAGTGGTTGTAAGCGCTTCTGCCGATCAGGTCCTGGTTTCGATTCCCTGGTCGGGCAGTGTTATTGGGTTTGCCATCTGGAAGTTGTCAGTAGCAGCCCGTTATAGAATAGAATGGGAATAGACTCGCCCTATATTACATGGGACTGTGGTTCATGTGGTTCACCACGGGGTCCCAGCGCTAACAAATAAAATTTGGTTCAAATAAGAGTCACTAGATGGCGCGATATGCATCAGTTTGTTAATGAATTGTGTGTAACATTAACATTTTCTAGAATTGATTATAAAAATTGTACATTATTTTTTAATTAACTGTCCTAAGCACAAAATTATGGAATGGGCTCTTAATTCACATTTCAAAGATTATTGGATCGGATCGAAAATCGGCGTGGTTTTAAATATCTGAGGCATGCCACTCGATTTTATAAATTTGTATTGTAATACATTTTGGTGCAATGAAACTGTAAAAACGTGCAAAAAATACTACAAAACAAGTCGTCGCTGTATTTAAAGACAAAAAATTGACATGAACCGAGAAAATCATTTTACTAGCAAGTCGCTGCTAACACCATATATAGCCGTGGGACGAAACCGAACGCGATCGAAGTACAAATAATCAGACGAAAAACGCTAGTTACGTCGGCACGGTTTCTTTGTATGGGGTGAGGCATCTGTGTACTAGTATTATATATTATTATCTGTGCTTGAACATAACTACGGAAACGTGAATGTGCTTTATGTGCATATCTGCGTACACCTTCGGGGAATAAATTCGTGAGACGCAGAGGCGTAGCTAGTCCTAAAAGGGGGGCCCCTTTAGGACTATATCAAAATTTGTAGTGGGCCCTTAACCGGCTACAGCAAAATTCGTATGGAAAGTTCTTTTTACAAAATAAATAAAATTCACTTTTGAATCGGAACCATTATGTGCATCAGATTTTTTTTAGAGCGAGCAAAGAAAGCTAGAAGATTATATTCACACGCATGGATTAAACTGTTATCATAACAAACAGTTTTCATCGTCTTCGACTACAGCCCTCTTATCTATAGATTTTGGAGGTTTTGGACAACATTTTGATATCGAGGCCGCTGTGGCTCGCTCGGGGGCCCCGTATCATTGATACAGCTGATACCGTGGTAGCTACGCCCCTGGTTAGACGTGTCCAACCCTAATTTCATACCAAGATTCGGCAGGTTTTCAGACTACTGTAGATTTATCCATGTTGACTCAACTTTAAATTCTTAACTTGGTACTTGAGGGATTTTGTATGCGGTAACGAAATTATACGTGGTTAGTATTTGTATTTTTCTTTTTGTTTTGTGTTTTTTTTATCTACTTTGCCCCACACTAGGAATTTCTAGTGTTTTGGGATTTTGACATTCTTTAATCTTCTTTTGCTCAGTCAGCTCAGCCCGGAGGACACGGTGGAGTTCTGTCCCGCTTGGGCGGAGCACCGCCGTGTCCTCGTGGAGGCGATCGGCGCGGCGGTAGTAACTTCTCGCGTCCGGAGTAATGCTCGCGTAGGAGGAGGCGGAATGCGTGAGGGAAATGCAGCGGAGTCACCCTCACGATCCTAGCCACCGCAGGAGACGCCCTGGGCATCTGGATTCGCAGGTCGTTTCCCGGCCACATTAGGCGCGGGCTTGCGGACGGTGCGTAATGGATAGTTCGCCGTCCGATAAGGACTAGGCACCAGCCGAAGACGCGTAGTGTTCCACGCGCACCCCAAAAAGATGACAGAAGAAACTGAAGAGGTCCGCTAGAGCCGATGCCTTTCTGGGTCGTGGATTAATTTGCTTATGTCGTTAATTGCATGCTGTCTCAAATTTCTCTCTGATGGTGGCACATGTGTTGGATCATTCAGATCCCTTCATAATGGTTGAGCTGAGTGGTGCACATCCATGCGTCATGTTCGTAAACGGGTGCTATCTAATGGGATTGGTCACAACTTGGCTGCCTCGGCCTCCATCCAGACATAGACCTCCCCCAAGCGTCGCCACATTGACCGGTCCCGTGTGTCCCGCATCCAGCGGATCCTCGCAACCTTCACCAGGTCATCGGTCCACCTGGTGGGAGGCCTACCAACGAAATGTCATCCAGCGATGGCCTATCAGCCATCACTGCCACTTAAGTCTGGCAATTCTTTGGGCCATGTCGGTAATCCTGCAGCCGAATTGCGTAAGTATATTAGTATATTAACCAAAGCAAAAGAATCGATTCCTTCCCAAAAACGACTTTTCGTATCAATATGCACTACGTAAAGTCGGTTTTGGGAAAGAATCGATTCTTTTGCTTTGGATAATATACTTACGCAATTCGGCTGCTGGTTCTCTTGCGAATCTCTACATTTCTGATTCGATCACGCAAGGAAACTCCGACCATAGCCCTGTCCATTGCCCTTCGGGTGACTGTAAGCTTTCTGATGAGGCTCATTATGAGCGACCAAGTCTCAGAGCCATAGGTTATCACTGGCATGCCGTAGCATTAGTACTTCAAATAGTCTATTTTTTATATCGGGCAATGATATTGTAGCTGTGTGGGCCGCCTTACTTGAGAAATTATTATTGACCATACAAACTTCCACCCCCATAAGGATGATTACCAAGTTAAAAATTATCCTATGTCCTTCCTAGGACCTCAAACTATCTTCACACTAAATTTGATGTAAATCGGTTCAGCGGTTTAAGCGTAAAAAGGTTAATGACAGACTGAGCTACTTTCGCATTTATTATATTAGTATGCTGATTATTCTGCCAGCGGCTTCGCTCGCGTGAATGTCGAAAATTATCCCAAGGGAACATATTCCTGGGATCAAAAAACATATCCTATGTGCTATTCCAGACTATAATCTATCTCTGTACCAAATTTCATCCAGATCTGTCCAGCGGTTTGAGCGTGAAGAAGTAACAAACACTACACTATCACAAACTTTCGTCTTTATAATATTAGTGTCATTATGTGATAAGTGTATATATATACATTTAAACCAAAAACTATTCACTACCTAAACCTAAAAATATACTTAACCAAAATATGGCGTCAAAAAACTCCTCCATAGTATATATATATATATATATATATAGTGTATATATAGATCGTGATAAGTGTATATATATATCGTGATAAGTGTATATATATATCGTGACGAGTGTATAAATATAGCGTGGTGATAGTGTGATTTAAGGCAGGCGAAACTTCAGGGTTGCCATACACGGGGTCGTCTGGTACCCATGTTCTGATTTGGTCCCTGGGGTGGTCACGGCGTGCAGTGTGTTCTTGTGAACCGGTGATGGGGGGGTACTCCCCCGAGGAGGGTCTGGTGACGGACAGCCGCGGCTACATGCATGCAGCAATGCAAGCAGCATGTATGCATGAGCAATTCTCCAAAAAAAAAAAAAAAAATGACCAAATGCGATTGCGAAATGCACCCAAATGCGCGCTGCCTTACAAAGCGAGGCCCTGGGTAGACCCCTTCACAGTCTCCCCAGGAATGAGTCCTAACAGGCGTTATACTGAGGGGGTTCCAGGGTGATCTTCTTGGAACTAATGGAGCCCCTTCTATGTTCTGATAGTGATAGGGATCAGTGGGCTTTTTGAGTGAGTTAAAAATGCCACATAACCTGGTTTTTATTCCCATAAGTCAACTGCTTTTAAAGGTAACAAGTGGCGTGGGGTTCTGTAGTTTCTGTCTTCTCCCATGAGAAATAGGAGTGAGTTTATGCATGTGTACAATATACTGACTATTTATTCACTATCTTTAAATATTGGAGGATGAAGTACGCACCTCGTACGCAAAATGGTAAACTGTTACCATTTTGTGCCCATTTCCGTTGAGACCATGGGTGGTTGGGGCACTGAGGCCAAGAAGCTCATTAGTGAGATCTCGTTCTTGGTGCAAAGGTTGGCCATTGCTATTTAACGCGGCAATGCAGCATGCCTTTGCGTCGGGAACAGGTAGGGGCGGGTTATTTGACTAGTCATAGGACGTGTCAATTGTCATGGTACTTATAAATTAAGATTTAATCTCGTTTTGTCGTAGATACTATTTTTAATGAAATGTATAGTTTAGTGTTTAAATATTATATAAACATTAATTAACATTATTAAACATAACTTAAAAAAAAAAAAACCGGCCAAGTGCGAGTCGGACTCGCGCACGAAGGGTTCCGTACCATTATCGCAAAAAACTGCAAAAAAAAATCACGTTTGTTGTATGGGAGCCCCCCTTAATTCATTTTATTTTAATGTTGCCGTTATTAATATCAAGCAGAAAACGGCAAAAAAATCACGTTTGTTGTATGGTAGCCCCCCTTAAATATGTATTTTATTCTGTTTTTAGTATTTGTTTTTATAGCGGCTACTGAAATACATCATCTCTGAATTTCAACTGTCTAGCTATCACGGTTCACGAAATACAGCCTGGTGACAGACGGACAGACAGACAGACAGACGGATCGGAAAGTCTTAGTAATAGGGTCCCGTTTTTACCCTTTGGGTACGGAACCCTAAAAAGCAGCCCACCGGTATAGGGAACAGGGTCCAAGCTACCGGTGGTCAGGACTCCTGAGAGAGGAACCTCATGACTATACGCGCCGTGTCCAGGAGCACCGCTTTCTGGATCAAGCCCTTAATCCAGCTGCCCAACGCCCCCAGATGTTCGTCCAGGCTCTTGACTATTATGCCATGGGCTGTCACGACTATCGGCACAATGACTGCTGTATTCACATCCCACATGTCGACAACCTCGCGAACCAGATCAAGATACTTACTTTTCTTATCTCTCTCAGCCTTCACGAGGTTCTCGTCGCCCACTATGTCTGAGGTACGAGTATTTTAGGTTGTGTGTAGTCATGGTGTTCATTAGTAAACTGGTTTCTGGAGTTCGGCTAGGCAGTCACTCCATATACCAGCACGCATTTGCATCCAAGCAGCTGCAGATCCCAAAATAATTGGGATAGAAAAGGTAGATGCTAATGATGAAATAAAAAACCTCAAATAGTTTGCAAATATTTAATATAATTTCATTTCTAATTCGTCTATTGATCACAATATCTTGTCTACAAACTACATCAATTATCAAGTAAGCCATTTTTGTTTTGTTTTCGTATAACAACCGAAAATATTCATTACATTCACTCATATTCATTTCAAATACATTATTTTAAATTTAACTGCCACTAATGTTATTATGATTACAATGATTTTTCAAGATTACAAATCAAAATTTATTTTTAAAAAAAGATGGCGTCTTTTGATTCTACTAAAGCGTTAATTCGGATGTTGTATCTAACAATATTAATGAATTAAAACTAAATACGATATGTTTCTTTGGAAACCCGCCATAGCTTTCGATATAATAAAAAAAAATCATTGAAACTAAAAATAATGTCGATGTTTTAATTATTTAAATATGTTCTACTTGATTATAAGAGTTTTTTACAGTATTTCCCCTAATAAGTCTATCTTTCATTACTATTTCTAATGATTTTAACAGTACTAAAAGTAAAATTCACATCAAACACTCTTGAAACAATAAAAATCACGAAGAATCGTAAAAATAATTAATTAAGTCTAAAAGTTTTATCTACTCGCTACTAGATGTCGCTAAACTAAGTTAATTTCTAGATAATAATTAAAAATACAATTCTTCGGTCAAATTAAGTATAGACAGCCGATTTTGACGAGAAACATAAAATAAGGAGAGGAACTATAACAGATGCTCAATTCACTACTTTCTATTAAATCTAAAATAAGTACTATCCTAGACATTTATAAAAGAAAAAAAAATATTTCCGTGGCTCTATGACACAATTTAAAAAAAAATTGCTGACATAACAAAGTTTTCATTTTAGCATAATTAGGAGAAAAAGTATGAAATATTTTTTTTTCTTGAATAAACAAGCGAAATCCACTAGGCAAAATACAGTCGTTTTTTAAGCCCCTGAGCACAATTATTTAATGTTAAATATGTTAACCCAAAAAGATACTACTTTACTACTTAAGCCCATCCAGACTTGTTCCTGAAAAAGTCTGAAATGTTTAGCATTTGCAAAACAGTTCAGAATCTTTCATGAACAAGGGTCTTTAGAAAAAGTTTTAATTTCTAAGTCAAACTAAAATTTTGAAAAAAAATATATTTCACCTCAAAAATAATTGTGTACAGCTAGCCTTATTTTTTCTAGTAACTTCTAAATCCATAGACTTCAGAACATTTGTCGTGCCATTTTTTTATTGTTTGAATTTAGAAAATCAGTAAGTTACCAAAATTATAAAAAAATAACTTAAAAATCAATTATTTCGAGAAATAAATAGGTTTGAGCGATTTTTCTTGGTTTTTTTGTGTTGCTTAAGAAGAGGTGTCACAGTGCAGCTAAATATAGAAGGGCAATCCCAAAAAAATACACCAAAAATAGTTAAGTATTTTTGAACTCATGGCTGGAAAATAACCATAAGCCTACAATAAAAAATCGAAAACAACATGTACTTACTAAGTACATAATATATTGATATTTTATCTTCAAATATATAAAATTACAACTTCCAAATTATTAAAAAACAATTGTAAAGTATTTCTGAACGTTTACAATTGCAAAAGGCCATTTAGAATTAATTTAAAAAAAAGTTTTCTGCACACCTATTCCAAAAAACAAAAATAAACCAAGCCCAAATAATTTACATTTAAACTCAATGTTTCCTTGGCACCAAATACAAGTTATAGGTATCCTTTGGCAACGCAACACAAGCTGGCTTCTGCCTCAGGTCTTCGAGACACTCAGCCCCAATTTCAAATTCCTGCATGATACTAGCAAACATCACAAAACTCATGGTTGTGACCAAAGTCTGGCCGATACAGGTCCTCTTACCAATACTGAAAGGAAGGAAGTGAGGTATATTCCTCCTTACAGACCAAACCTCCTTTTCGACATCACCATTCGTCGTCTTTGACGGCCTTTCGCCATCAGACTCCATTCCTGAATCACAAAGGGAGTTCCTTCGTACTCTGATTTTACTTTTTTCAAGGAATCGTGAGGGGTCGAATTTTTCAGGTTCATTCCAGTATTCCTCTGAGGTGTTTAGTTCATAGTTGTTGATGAAGACTATGGTACCTTTTTCGACGCCATATCCTGAGATTGCTGCGTTTTCAGTTGCCACGTGAGGAACGATTGGAGAGGAGGCGTATCTCAGGCATTCTAGGACTGTCGCTTCAGTGTATGGTAGACTCTGTCTGTCTAATAGTGTTACTGGTCGCTTACCCTTTGTCAGAGAGTCCAATTCTGCCCTGACCTTCCTTCCCACTTCTGGATCTCTAGCCACAGCAGTAAGACATAACATAACCAAATTACCAACAGAAGAATGACCGCCCAAGAAATCTTCTAACATAAAAATTATAGTATTCCTGTCGACTGTCGGATCTTCGTGCAAAACCTTGAGAAGACCGTCTAAAAAGTCCTTCTCAGGACCTTCAGTGTCCAGATTCAGCTCCCTCTTCTCAACAATCCTGGATAGAATGAACGCCCGGATATCGGCAGACCAGTTTGATAGTTTATCCAAATGCTTCTTGTAGAACGGCGACAGCCACGGCAAGAAGTCAAGAGCGTAACCCTGGTTGATCTCCCAGAAGATTTCATCAAAGTGATCAACGATTCTTTTGAATTCTAGGTCAGTGTCAGCGTCGAATCTGACATTACACATGTAGTGGGTGAACATGTTCATAGCAGTGGTCATCAAGATCGGTTTTAGGTTGATGCTGGCATCTGAAGTCCTGGTAATACCTTTGAGAGTCTGCATGAGTTCTATGGACTCGAAAGTAGCCACATCTCCGATGCGCGCGAAGTTGTCGGTGTGCTGTTTAGGGCCGCAGTGACGACGGGCTAAGTTTCTTCTGCGGAGCTGAAGGTTTGACCAATCGCAGAGCGCCAATGCTGGAAAAAGTAGAAGAAATGTTTAGTTTGATAAAGTTTAATTAATAATTATTAATACAAACTACAAAAATACTTAAGTAGGTAATAAACTAAAAAACTAGTGTGGTAGTTAATAGGGGTCGATTTTTAGACCTCGTCGATACCCAAAATCAGATTTCGTTTGTGTCGAACCCTTTTTTTTTTCTTTTTTTTTTTTTTGTTAAACCGACTTCGACCCCAAGAGGACCATTTTGGGAATCCCTGCTCTAACTCTTCGTGGTCGTAGTGAGATGTTATAATGACAAATCGAGAAAACAAATTCTACTTTCTATTAAAATTAAAGTTATTTTTCCATGTTTACAGATTGGTCAGATAACCTAGGTAGTAAATAAAGCTAGCCTAAGTACAAGCAAACATTATTACTTAATTATTTATTCATACAACACGCTCTGTTTCTTCCCAACTTTTTCTAAGCTCAAGTTCAAAGCAATCACTCAATTAAATGAGGCGTAAAGTTGTAAATAAAGAATACATTATTTATCTATCTGTAACTTTTCTAGAAAATCGTTCCGTTACGCACTGCATTCGATCTTTATCCGAATTGAAAAGATCTGAATTCGAACGGACGGAGTTCGGTTCCATGGCAGTGTGTAACCCCGTAAAAGACGTACTACGTCTACTTCGGACCGAAATTCTCGGTTTTGGTTCAGATGCAGTTCGGCATTGTCTTTAAAACAACTGTAGACAGTTAATGATAGCAACTTAAGAATACATTTTTTTTTCGACTGTACTCTCCGAAAAGAATCTTCCTTATGAAAAACTGCACTTTTCAATCGTGGGAATTGAACCCAGGGTGCACGAAAATTATATTATTTTTTTCCGTAGCAGCCCGGAGTCTAGGGGCATAAAGGCTACCATAGACGAAAACATGAAAAGAAATTTTTTAAAAACCACCGACGAATTTTTATTTAATGCTTCATAATTTATCTATAATCCATTTGAAATAATATAAGACACGTTTCCAAATCTTTTTACAGTCCGTTTAACCGATTTTGAGTTCTATTCCGTAAACATAAGGATGATTTAAAAAGCATAAACCTGTAACCAAAACCAACTGTTTACTACAGCTACCATTTGTCGTATCACCAACGCAATAGAAGTCAAAATCGGTTGAACGGGCTGTACAATGGACTAATTTAAACGTCTTATGTTATCGCAAATGGAGTTTAGTACATAGTAGATACGTTTCGATCGCCAATCTATTGAACACGTAATTATGACACGATATCTTGCGAAAACACACCAATTCAAACAGTAAATCAACCATAACTTTTGAACGGCTGAACCGATTTTATTCAAACACTAGCTGTCCCACGCGGATTTCGCTCCTGCAACTGGCTAACTACCTACCCATCTAGATCAACCCTGCCTACCCTACAAACATGATTGTTGCGTAACTTAAACCGTTTACGCAGCGCACGCAACGGAAGCTCTCAAAAAGTATTTTTTTTTAGGTCTTTGCAACATTTTTCATTTATGCTCCACTCCTATTGGTCGTAGCGTGATGTTATATAGCCTATAACTTTCCTAGATAAATGGACTATAAAGCACAAAAATATTTTTTCAATTCTAACCAGTAGTTCCTGAGATTAGCGCGTTTAAACAAACAAACTCATCAGCTTTATAATATTATTAGTATAGATAGCTAAGAAGTAAGAACACTCTCGAAAAATCACCTTTCAAACAAAAAAAAAACTCAAAAATTAAAATCGGTTCACCCGTTTGGACGCTATGATGCCACAGATAGACACACAAATACACATATATAACACCCCTCTCGGGGGTGAAAAATGCAAGTAGTAATGTCCCGTCGCACTTTTCTGGGGTAGTCTGAATTGCCCATGGGATTCACACACATCACATCACATCATCAGCCTATTAATGTTCCCACTGCTGGGACACAGGCCTCCTCTCTGTGAGAGGATATGGGATGGGATTCACAGTAAAGTATAAACGGAAAAACTCAACATTATTTCGAGCGTGGGTTCGATTGCCTGGTCGGCCAGTTTATTGGCTTTTTCCAGTGGGTTCTTTTCAGTACTAGCCTGGGGCCCTACCATGAGTTAGAGCAAGATACAGTTCGACCAACTTAACTGTGAATTGAGTCGTCATAATTTCACTAAAAATAAACAAAAACCGATCTTATGTCCCATTCAAAACGTAAGTTCCAAAAACACAGATAAGTTGGTAGGAGTGCAATTTCCATAGTGCGTAAGGGACAGATTGTATATGGCTGTATACTGTCCCTTACGCACAGTGGAAATAACTTTGCTCTGAGAGCTTATGCTAGCCTGCATTGCGAATTAGTGCCGAGTTATAAAAAAAATACGGGTAAATATCTATTGCTTTGGAGAATAAATTCATGGTATTATCTAACGTATTCTGAGAACTACGTCTCAAATAATTGAGAATGCACAATTTCATAAAAATGTGTGTCAAGTTTTTTTTTCTATAATAAATACCAATCCGAAGTAAGGATTCATATTTCGCATATAAAGCATAGACAAGTAGGAAGTGTGACATAAACAATGTGTGTATTGAATTACACTATTTTGGCACTGACATTCTTAGCAACAACCTACTTAATTCTAAATTTCGAACGCGTGTCATTTCGTAAATATTGTTGTAAAAACAATATACGATCACGCTTGCATTCTCTGAAACGATGGGCAGAGTTATAGGTATGTTGCTCCCATTTAAATTTGATCAAGATCTGACGAGTAGTTTTTAAGTTATGCTTAATAATGCGTATTTGCATCGTAATGTAGCGTTTCAAAACTAAATAGAGATAAATAATACAAAAAATAACAAAATAAAAAACCGACTTCCAAAAAAAACAGTAAAAAGCGAAAAATAACTTTCTTTTCGGAAGTCGGTGACAAAAACGAATAAAACTGGCACTAAAGACACCGACTTCCGAAAAGAAAGTTATTTTTCAGTTTTGTTTTGGAAGTCGGTTTTAAGTTTTTTGATAATCATTGTCGCTGATAGTGTCAGTTCGTCTAGAGCCTATGTATGACCTATATTTATCCTGCTGACCCAACAATGTCAAAGTGGATCATGGGAGACAGACATACCGACTATTACCACCATTAATAGTAATAGGACACCTAAATCGCATTTAGTAAGCTGATCCCACAGTGCCAAGGACAGGTGGCGCTTAAAACATGAGCGGTAGCGATTTGCGGCATTTCTAAATGACTGTCGAGATTCTTTTTATAAGTAAAGCTAAGTAAAAAAACTTTTTTACAAAAAAATACTACCGACTTCCAGAAAACTACAAAGTGAAAAATAACTTTATTTTTGGAAGTCGGTGTCTTTCGTAGGTACCATTTTTTTGCGTTATGGACACCGACTTCCAAAAATAAAGTTATTTTTCACTTTGTAGTTTTCTGGAAGTCGGTAGTATTTTTTTGTAAAAAAGTTTTTAATCGTTCTCTTTTTAGTTGTACCTACCTAATAGACAAGTTGTTTAGTAAGTTTCCTATAACGCCAGAATAGATTACCCGAATGTCATGAAACTTGAACGAAACCGATCAAATGAGAGATCTGCTTACCCCTTAAGAGCGTACTGGCGTGACGTTAAGTTATAAATTGTATAAACAATAAACAGACATGCGATTGCAGCAGTCTCGAGAGATTTGCCGTTATTTATTGAAGAGTTCTGTTGTATATCTTCGAAGTTCTTCATCAGATCTTCACCAAATTAAAATGGGACCAATTTTGAAACATACTCTTTCATGCGAGTGCGAGTCGGACTCGCGCACGAAGGGTTCCGTACCATTATCGCAAAAAACTACAAAATAATCACGTTTGTTGTATGGGAGCCCCCCTTAAATATTTATTTTATTCTGTTTTTAGTGTTTTTGTTATAGCGGCAACAGAAATACATAATCTGTGAAAATTTCAACTGTCTAGCTGTCACGGTTCATGAGATACAGCTGGTGACAGACGGATAGACAGACAGACAAACGGATCGCTGAGTCTTAGTAATAGGGTCCCGTTTTTACCCTTTGGGTACGGAACCCTAAAAAATAGAGTACCACAGATTTATCTCTGCCTGCCCCTTTCGTCTTACAAGCGTAATGTTTTGCTCTGACAACAAATTAATAGGGACTGTTTGATAAGTCGAGACATGAAGTTCTACAACATAATATATCTGGTTTCAAAATACGTAACTACTAGAAAAAAGTTACTATCAGCAATTCACTCAATACTGTTTATTTAGCAAAAGAGTCGTTGTGTTTCATTCATGAAAAAAATGCATTATATTTTAAGCCAAATTGCCTTTACGTCAGATATTATCGGGGATTGTTATTTTTTGAGAATAAATCCTGATCATCATCAGACGTCCACTGAGGAGGTCGTGGCTAAATAATAACAGCCGCGCGAGTCGATCTTTAAGGTTAAGCAACGCTTGACGAGGTCGGCCCGTGGATGGGTGACCATTTTCAACATACCGAGTTTCCTCCGTGCCTCGAAAAGCACGTTGAGCCGTTGGTCCCGGCTGTCATTTGAAGATCTTTGACAGTCGTTATGTTACTCAGAAGCTTGAGATCTGACACCAGTCTTGCCAAGGGGTACCGTGTTACTCAGTTACTGGGTTGTGGAGGTCAGATAGGCTGTCGCTCCATGTAAAACATTGGTACTCAGCTGAATCCGGTAAGACTGGAAGCCGACACCTATATATTTGGGAAAAGGCTAGGCAGATAGATAGGTTAGCAAAACTGGGACTTAGTCCAACTCTGGAAACGAACCTAAGACCCCACGCTTAGCAGCCTTGTAATCACTGAACCAAGCAGTCACAGAATTCCCAAAAACAATTTTTATTTAATTCTACTTAGATATTTCAGGAAGCCAAATTATGGCAACAAATCTTTGTCTAAGGACCTCGTTATGAAATAAATTATCGAAGACATTTTGTTTTTGTTACATTTTTTTTCACAATCTTTTTTCACTAGCTTGCCGTGCATTGTCAACCAAACCCAACGTATATGCAAATTTCATCATAATCGGTTGAGGATTACTGCTTTAAAATCCAGTTGCAAGATTTGACCCAAACGTACATACATTGCGAGTTAAAAAAAAAAAAAAAAATTTTTTACTTTTTAAACAAGCTTTTTTCGTATTCTTGGCAGTGCATAAAAAAATACTAGTCCACCATCTTGGGCCGTCCGCCATATTGGATTTAGAATGAAGTCACTTAGCTACCCATGCATTGTCATCCAAACTAAACGTGTATACGAAATTTCATCTTAATCGATGGAGGATAACTGCTTTAAAATTCAGTTGCAAGATTTGACCCGAACACACTTACATACCATACATACATACATTGCAAGTTAATAAAAATCTTGTAGAAAGGCAGAGATCGTATGAATGGAGTATTTACTACAGAACCGCGACCGGAAATCATTTACCGAAATTTTCTTTAAGCACCTTGTGGGACTCTAAAATTTCGTCAAAAAAAAGCACAATGATCGAAAAACAATAAAATCTTAGAACAAAAACAATACGTTAAAAGGTCCGGTTTTTTACAGGTTTTCAGGATAGTTTGGTTTGACGAATCCCTACTTAACTTCTCAAATCCTTAATTCAGAAAACAGGAGTTAATTCATCTTGCATTTAAGTATCTTACTTTAGTATAAAGATTTCGTAAGATTTTGGGCATTTTATAAAATATCTAAATTTGTTTATCAGTGGCTAAAAATCAGTTTGGCATTTAGAAATAAAAAAAAGAAAAGAACGATGCTCAAACATGGAATAAAGAGAAACTAAATTCGAATAGAAATTTGAAAATAATTTTAAGGGTTTTAAATGCAATTCGGAGTAGAAAATAGTTCTTTTATAGGCAGAGGAAATATGGGCAGAGAGCGCCGACTGAATTTCCTTAGTAAAAACTCTTAATTCGAGGTTTGGCTCTCGTCTCTTTCCTCCTCCAATATTGGACCAATTTAAAAGATATTCCATAAACTGGTAAAGTAAGATATATACTATGTCCCTATGTTTTCCTTTTTCATTTATATTTGTCAAATTTGTACACTAAAGCCTCCTGTTGACAGCGCAATTTTGAGCATTTTTTGAGGGCTCTAGTGCTTCTAAAGATAATGTATCATCAAAAAGGTAAACATAGGAACATAGTATATATCTTTAATTTTCAGTTTACGGAATATCTTTTAAATTGGTCCAATATTGGAGGAGAAAAGAGACGAGAGTCAAACCTCGAATTATGACTTTTTACTAAGGAAATTCAGTCGGCGCTCTCTGCCACCGTTTCCTCTTAAAAATGTAATCTTGGAGACCAATTTGACGTGCGCAACTTACTTTTTTTTTCTAATATAATATTGAACAGAATGCACTAACACTATTTTACAGGGCCTTCGGACGGCCCGGCAGTCGGACGGTAACAGGGTATTATTATTATTATTATATTTAAAACCAAAACATTTAAAAATAATAAAAAGACGGACAAAACAAAAATGTTCCATTTTTAGCCATTTGGCTACGGAACCTCTAAAAATTACAAAACATAAACTTAAAATGTCAAATTAGTTTCCAAAGACAATAAAAAAACAAAGCATAAAATACTTACAGTTATTCCTGTCTCCTGCAAACAGCTGATGGAAGCGTATGAAATCAGGACGACCGCCGAAGAATTTACCGTTTTGGTTAAGAACCTCGCGAATCAAATCAAGATTGTTTACCACTAGACATTTTGTAGTTCCCATTTTTAAGCTGAATATATCGCCATATTCCTTCGCCAAGTCTGTGAAAGACTGAAAAGGCGATTCGTGCTTGCCCAAAAGGTGTAAATTTCCTATTATAGGCAAAGGTCTTGGTCCCGGAGCCTCTTTTAAAACAACAGTTTTATTTTCACCGTATTTTGTAACCTTTTTAAAAGTAACGGTGTTATTAAAATAAAGTTTGTAGACCGCTATCAAAAAGACGGTTATCAAAAAGAGTGCACTCAACATCTTGATTGTTTAGAAAAAGATTTTTTAGAGTGGCAACACCGGTGGAGGGAACGACTATTCCGGTAGCACTGACTTGACTTTGTGGTCGCGGCCATATTTATAGCAAGCGCGCGAAATTTGCATTCGTATTTTGAATTTACAAATCGTTTTTCTGCTTTCCGAAGCCAAAAAGGCGGTAACTCAATTACAGTGAATTTCAAGCAAATAGGATTTGTTAATAATGATTTCCGTCAATGCAATGATGTGTATTTAAAACTAGCTTCGTCCTGCTGCTTCGTCCGGGTGGCATGTTAATAAACAATACCTTTAAGTTCTTCTTCAGGCCCTAGGTAACATACATTATGTACAATGTCATTAAGATCTGTTTAGCGGCGTGAAAACTTAACACAGCTAAAAAGTGGAACTCTCTTCCGGAGTCTTTTTTGTTCCCTGATAGCTACAAGCTTGGGGTCTTTAAGTCAAGAGTAAATAGGTTTCTTGTAGGCAAGCGTGCTTCACCGTAGACCACATCATCGCTTACCATCAGGCGAGATAGTGGTCAAACGCGAGCTTATAGATTATAATAAAAACAAACAGTTACTTTTGCATTTATTATAAAAATAAGCAAGGATAGTTTTTTTTATTTTCATTAATCCAATACAGTTACGGGTTTTTGACTTACCTCTGATGCGTAATGTTTCAAGCTATCCGATGCAAAATAAAACAGAATTTTCGATATTTTTGAGATACTGCTATTTGGTTTTCGAGGACAGATTTGCCGCGTTTTCAAGAGAAATGTTGTAAAACTTCTCTATGGGTATTTTTTTATTTTAGAACTCTAATAATTATTATGAATTTTTTATCATGATTTGCGCGTCCGATGCACTTGAATATTGAATTCTATTGTTTCGATTTTTGTATAGACTTTTAATAAATGTGATTTTGATGAGATTAATCCGTTCAAAATTTTGTTAGTTTCACTTACTTACTTTTTTCGTACAATAGAAATTAAACGTTGGGGGCATCTAAGTGCAACTAAGTGCAAGGTTAGAATATCGAGGCGAAAAGTTTTTCAGATTCTATTTTTATATACCATCACGCCTACATCCTCCAAAAGCTCGGGCAGGGGTGAATCTGTTGAGGTGGAGGTGCGTAGTGTTCCACGCGCGCCTCTCTTAAACGTCGCGGGGGGAGTCCAACACCTCACTCCCCCCAACCCGAGGTCGTGGCCCGCAGAGGCGGGCCTGCACTAGCCGGTGGTTGTGGAAGTATCTTTGTTCCCGCGACCCCCAGCGTTGCGTGAGTAAAAACGTTGGTGTTGGAACACCGGGGTGGTTTTTAGTCAGTACGAGTCTGACAGACCCCTCCGCCCTCCCCAGGGTGGAGGACATTCAAGGAGGATTTTCCAATCCGAAAAAAAAAAATATTAAAGGGGTGAATCTGTTGCACCCCCATTCTTCTTCCAAACCTCTCTGTCATTCGCGATCTCTATTCAAGTTTGTCCTGCAAACAAACAGACGGTCAGAACATTGATCTCGTAGGCGCAAGCCCTACAGCTGAGCGTAAGGTCCTGGGCAAATTTTTTGGCTACATTTAGACTTTTTCGTTAGCGGCATCTGGGTTTGTGTCAGTTTTTTTCTTTATAGTCTCGCGTTTGACCACTATCTCGCCTGATGTTAAGTGATGATGTGGTCGACGGTGTAGCACGCTTGCCTAGAAGTAACCTATTCACTCTTGACTTGAAGACCCCAAGGTTGTAGCTATCAGGAAACAAAGAGGCCGGCAGGAAATTCCACTCCTTAGCTGTACGCACAATGAAAGAATTTTCTAAACGCTTTTGCGTATGGGTGGGATATTCACCATGTACTGATGGCGCATTGCCGTACGTCTTGTAGTCCGATGATGGAAAGGGCTGGCAATTCGACTTCGGTGTTCAAGGTTCTGGAGCTTTGAGTCGACTAGCGCATCGTTGCCGATCAGTCTCTTGGGCCGTCTGTCAATCGACTCAAGTGCATCAAGTTGGTATTTGGCTGATCCGTCCCGTTTGACGGCAATGGCCGGCTCGTCCACTATTTTATGGGAGTTAGATGATACTCTTCAGGGCACACACGTGTGATGTTATGTAAATACAAACAAAACCTATGAAAAATGGATTTGGAACCTATTTTGTTAGGATAGGTAGATGGACCCGCTTGTCCGCACTTAGACTCTCATTTGGTCCGTTGTACGTGCAGGGGTTCTCTTCGTGAGAGGGAATGGGCCGTAATCCACCACGCGGGCCCAGTGCATGTTGGTGGATGTCACATGTCTTCGAATTTTTGGTTCTAGTACAGGTTTCCTCACGATGTTTTCCTTCACCGTTTTGAAAGCAGTGTTGATGAATTTACACAGAGTAAAGCGCCTGCCTGGGTTCGAAGCCACGACCTACAACTTGTAAATCGCGGCCGATACCACTGGGCCACCACTGCTCTCTACCTCTTTTGTTATTCAGAAGCCTGTGGTCATATTAGGTATTGGTTTTCATATTTCAATGTATTTTGAGACAGTTTTTTTTTTAATATTTGCTCCACCTCGGATGAGGGTTGCAGGCCACGGCGGCAGAGGCGTGCCGGTATTGCGGTGCACCACTCTCCCTAACTTCCGCGGCCGGTGACGGACAGCCGCGGCGGGTTCGCGGTGAGTGCTAACGCATGCTCGTGTTCCAGCCATAAGCGGCACAGGAGGACACTGTGGAGTTTTAGTAGGTTGGAGTCCCACATAACTGCGCTATCTCCCCGTGTTAGCGCAGCATGCAGGAGCAAGTCACCTCAAAAAAAAAACAATTAAAAAAGTTGTTTACTTTATCGAATCATGCAGAACAGTTTGAAGAAGGACAACCCATATAAATCTTTAGTGGGTGATAGCCTTTGTCTGTTACTTCTACTGTATGAAGAATCAGTGGCGGACTAAAGCTGTCAGGGGCCCGGAGCAGCGAAGCAAAACGGAGACACAAGATGCTGATGCTTTGGAAAAGCCGAAGTAGTTTGATTGACCTGTCCATCTTCAAGATTAAGCAACACGTACCGAGGTCGGTGTGTAGATGGCTGACAATACATAACATTCCAACAATATTCCGTGCCTCAGAAAGCACGTCAAGCCGTTGGTGCGTGACAAAAAGTTTTTATCTGCCTCAGTGTTTGTCTAAGTGCATGCAAAATGCATATGATGCATATGAGTGCGTCAGTACTTTTATGTTTTGTTGTTATATTAATAATGTTAGTGCTAGTTTTATAGTTGCATCATCATAAATTCAAATAAGATACGGCCGTCCAAACGTTTGGTTAACAATTTGCGGCATTTTTAATGTCTCGTGCACACGACCGCTTCCGAAGATAGCCGACCGCGTGGCGGGTACGCTTGAGTTTAGTGTGACCTATGTATGTATGACCAAATTGTGGAGTCTTACATACCTCTATTTTTACAACACCTGCGACTTGTAAACCAGAATCAATTGTAGCAAAAACCAGAAATACGATTCAGTGAAGCTCGATGAGTGCCGAAGAAATTATGCCACAAAATCTTGCCAAGGAACGTTCTGTTACCCAGTTGGTGGAGGTCAGATAAGTTAAGCAACGCTTTACGAGGTCGGTCCGTGGATGGGTGACCATTTCAACATACCGAGTTTCCTCCGTGCCTCGGACAGCACGTTAAGCCGTTGGTCCCGGCTGTAATTTGAAGATCTTTGACAGTCTTTACGAGTAGTCAGAAGTTTGAGATCTGACACCAGTCTTGCCAAGGAGTACCGTGTTACCCGGTTACTGGGTTGTGGAGGTCAGATAGGCAGTCGCTCGATATAAACACCGGTACTTAGCTGGACTGGTTTGGCCTGGAATCAAACCCTAACATTGCTGACAACAATCTCGGCTGATTGAATCCGAATTTCATTACAAAAGCTAGGGGTACGTATGTTCTAGTAGAAAAACATTAATAATGTATTATTTACGAATGTTTTCAGCTCCTTAATCCTTATTATGGAAATCTTCTGACGCAAATGCTAAGCGTTTTTCCAATGTCAACAGCTGACAACCGTTAGATCATCCAATGCTAATAGTTGGAAGTAAACCGAATAAAATATATCATAAAATCACCCCTGTAAGTCGCGGATAAATTTGAAAGAGAACTACACAAAAAAAGAACGTTTTCACTTCTCATGCTCTGAAATTACTTATTTGTGCAAATCGATTTTTGTGCACAAGTGCATAAACGTATCTAATTATAAATGTATCTATATTAAGGCAAAGAAAATGAGCCATACAGCCAAACACAATAAAAAGTTCACAGATAGAATTTGTTATTTTATAATATTTACTTTAATTTATTTGCCTTTTATGTGTTTTTAAGACATAAATATATTAAAATTTAAATTATAATACGGTAGGTTATTTAATTAATTTAAATATATATATATTACAAAATTAATTTAATAGTAGGCTGTATAGGTCTGCAGCCCAAACCGAATATCAATGACGTAAGATTAAAAAAAAAGCGACCGGGAACAGGTCTTGTTTTACGTGCGTTTATTAATTTCTTCAAATTTGCTAACACTAATTTTACTTTGAATATTAATTAAAGAAATGTTATGTTATACTACTGTTTTATTTCCTCGCAATCGAAATGAAAAGCAGAGTTTATAACTCGTCCACAAAACCATTTTATCCTCGACATTACTATCAGCTAATAGTCTCGGGTAAAAATGGTTCGTTTCGTGCACTCGTTGTAAAATCTACTATTTTTACAAAAAAATACTACCGACATCCAAATAAAAAAAAACTACGAAGTGAAAAATAACTTTATTTTTGGAAGTCGGTGTCTTTCGTAGGTGCCATTTTTTTGCGTTATGTACATCGACTTCCAAAAATAAAATTAGTTTTTCACTTTATAGTTTTTTTTATTTGGAAGTCGGTAGTATTATTTTGTAAAAAAGGTTTTTTTATTTTTCACTTTTTGGTTGTACCTACCTAATAGGCAAGTTGTTTAGTAAGGTACCTATAATGCCAGAATAGATTACCCGAATATCATGAAAACGTGAACATAACCGGTGCAATAAGAGATCAGCGTACCCCTTAAGGTGGCGTGCTGTCGTGATGTTATGTTATGAAATGGTATAAACAATAAATAGACATGCGATTGCAGCACTTCCGACAGATTTGCCGTTATTTATTAAAGAGTTCTGTTGTATATCTCCGAAGTTCTTCATCAGATCTTCACGAAACCAATTTCAGCACATACTATATAAAACAAAAAAAAAAAAAATCGGTCCACAACTGACGGAGATATCGGTACAACATAAAAAATAAAGAAAAAACAAACAAAGTCGAACATAGCCTCCTCCTTTTTGGTAAGTCGGTTAATGAACAAACAAAGAATAAAACTTAAACGGTGTCTGCTATTTGCGAGCAAATATTACACGCACCCCTATACTCACCGTATAGGGGTGCGTGTGAGTGTATGTGTGTGTATTGGAGAGGGGGGGGTATGTGTGTGGGAGTGTAATATTTGTGTGTGGGTGTCATGCTTATGTGAGTGTGTGTGCCAGAGAAAATCTTTGGATACATAATTTTTACCACTGGAATAACGAAGGTGTTGTACTCATGTATTATCGTCCACTTAATTCTGCCATTTAAGACATAAATAAATAAAAGATTTAACTAAGGAATATAATTTGTATTATATACCGCGGCCCTGGCACAAGCAACTGAAGGAGCACGGGTGGGTTTAAGTCAGTAAAAGTCTGATACGCCTTCCTGCTCCACCCAGAGCGGGTCAATGGATGATGAAAAAAATAAAACTATTAGCCCAATCCGGCAATCGAAGCCAGGACCATGAGGTCCTGTTCAGCAGTAGCTAAACACTCAAATGAAATATGGATCAAAAAATATTTTTAAAACAAGCATTTAGCTTAAGAATGTTAAGTCTATATTTCAATGCTCCCACTGCTGAATACGTTTACACTATGTTATACGAATAAAACTCAAAATTTTCAAAGATAATTTTATTAATTAAATGGTCTAATGTAACTTAATTCTTTTCCAAAAAACTTTTTACAAAAATACAACCGACTTCCAAATAAAATCACTACAAAGTGAAAAATTATTTCAAATTGACACAGACTTCCGAAATTGAAGTTATTTTTCACTTTGTAGTTTTTTTATTTGGAAATCGGTTGTATTTTTTGTAAAAAGTTTTTTTATTTTTCTCTTTTTAGTTGTGGTACATAATGGACCAGTTCTATAGGCTAGGTACCTATAATGTCCAAAGTGAAGCCAGAATAGATTAACCGAATAACACGAAATTTAAACAAAACCGGTGGAATGATGATGAACCGGTGATGTATACCAGGGTGAACTGTTCACACCTGCGTACCCCTTTAGAGCGTACCAGTGTGATGTTATGTTATGAAATGGTGTAAACTTAAATCAAACATGCGACTGCAACTATCCCGAGTAATTTGCAGTCATTTATTGAAGAGTTCTGATGTATATCGCCGAAGTTCTTCATCAAATCTTGATGGAATTTAAATGGGACCACATGACATGTTTGCCAGCATTCAAATAAAAAAAGAACCATCACAATCGGTTCACCCAGTAAAAAGTTCTGAGGGAACAATCATAAAAAAAAATACGAACAAATTTTGGAAAGTCGGTTATAAACTCAAAATTATCCTACATCAAATTATTAATAAAAAGGCCTAATGTAACATATATTTTTTACAATAAATTACGACAAGCCGTTTAGACGTGATTCTCATTTTAAAATCAGCTACTGAGGGGTATCTGAACGATGCGAGGACGTTAGTTACCGCTGTAAAAATGTCTGATTGTTTCTGCCACAGTTAGGCTAGCTTTCTTGCATGTATCTGGTGGAAAAGCGCCGAAATAGTGAAGGTAATGTTGTCTTCGATTTTAGGATCTCGGAGAAGACATGTCAGATTCTTCCCAAATCTTCAACGTTCTGAGAGAGGTAGTGACGTATTAAATTGGACAATACCATGCAAAGAATTGCATAACGCATGCGTATGATCTATTTAATAGAACAGACAGGAGACAAATACAATGAGGCAATTTTGTTGTAAACAGCAGGTGCAGCAAAAATGTGACAATTATGTAAATTTTCGACAAATATGTCACATTGTCAGTAACTTTAAATAGTGCCCTAGTTAGATGACGTATTCAATTGCACAATGCTTATGCAAAGGAAGAGTGTCGCATGTCTGTTCGAAGGTTTCGAATCTATGACGTCCATACTTATAAGAACCGTTATGGATCGACCTCCAACCCCACTGTGCAGGTTTATAATAAAGTCTATGTTTTTCTTTTTAGAACAAGGATAATTTGCAAAGGACCTGCTTATTAGAAAGAGGGTCATGCCAACCAAATTAAAGACCTTATAAATTGATTTGCTAATCAGGGGGGTGACCATAAGCTCTTAGAGCGGTATCAATTTGAGATCGAATAAGGGACAGATGTATCTGACGTGTATACATATGTCACTTACTCGATCTCAAATTGATACCGCTCTAAGAGCTTATGGTCACCCCCCAGGTCCATTCTTTTCATATTAGCTTGTTTTATTACGAAAATCGTTCTTAATTTCCGATAATCTAGTCCTTCTTTTAGGGTTCCGTACCCAAAGGGTAAAAACGGGACCCTATTACTAAGACTCCACGGTCCGTCTTTCTGTCTGTCACCAGGCTGTATCTCATGAACCGTGATAGCTAGACAAATGAAATTTTCACAGATGATGTATTTCTGTTGCCGCTATAACAACAAATACTAAAACAGAATAAAATAAATATTTAAGTGGGGCTCCCATACAACAAACGTGATTTTTTTGCCGTTTGTTGCGTTAATGGTACGGAACCCTTCGTGCGCGAGTTCAACTCGCACTTCGTCGGTTTTTTTTATTTAGCTATAGGCGTTTGACCACTATCACACCTGATGATGCTATGACGTGGTCGATGTTGAAGCAAGCTTGCCTAGAAGAACCTATTCACTCTTGGCTTAATGCCCCCCTTTTCTTTTCTGATAAATTTTCCAATGACTTCTCCTGCACTGGGTGAAGTGGGAGGGCGTTTCTGATTTTTTCTGACTCAAACCTACCCGTGTTCCTTCAGTTGCTTGAGCCAGGGCCGCGGTAACTCTCTATCAAATTTATCCGCGACCCAGACAGGTGACTTCAGACCCCTAGGTTGTAGCTATCAGGCAACAAGGACTCCGGCAGGGAATGCCACTCCTTAGCTGACTTAGCAGCATACTATAAATATTAAAAGCTCTGCCTTTATCTCCAATGCCAATCTATCTGCCTACATGTTACTTACGCAGAGTCAAGCCGTCACTAGAAACTTTCCGACGATCTCGCTTTGTTTGTTTAATATAGGCTGCGACCTCGATGTTACCTGACTTAGAATTAGGGCGCCGGGGTGCCGGACACATGACGATCGGCACGTCTACAGGTTTAACGGCACACTTTACAGAATGGGGGTGGGCAGCATGAATTCGTGCAGCCGTGTACATACAATTTAAATGTCTCGCGACAGTTGATGTGTTTATGCAGATATATCCAGCCAACAATGACGAGGAGACTCCAAATAATGGGATAACCAAAGATAAAGAGACCATTCCTTTTTTTTTTTTGGGTGGTAAATCATCCAATGACTTCTCCCGCACTGGGTGGAGATGGAGGGCGTGTCAGACTTTTACTGACTAAAACCCACCCGTGTTCCTTCAGTTGCTTGTGCCAGGGCCGCGGTAACAGCCGCACGGGTCGATCATCAAGGTTAAGCAACGCTTTACGAGGTCGGTCCGTGGATGGGTGACCATTACAACATACCGAGTTTTCTCCGTGCCTCGGGTCAAAAAACCCGACTGCTTAAGAAGCGAACTAAAAAGAGGTAAACAAGAAGAAAATCATGCTGTGCAGTCGGAGGGTGCATATTCGTGAGCTAGCTGACCAAAACCAGATGTATCCTCTTGCCCCTTGGCAAGACTGGTGTCAGATCTCAAGCTTCTGAGTAACCGTAACGACTGTCAAAGATCTTCAAATCGCAGCCGGGACCAACGGCTTAGCGTGCTTTCCGAGGCACGAAGGAATCTTGGTATGTTGAAATAGTCACCCATCCGTCGACCGACCTCGTCAAGCGTTGCTTAACCTTGATGATCGACCCGTGCGGCTGTTATTATTTAACCACGAGCTCCTCTAAAAACTACTGGACCGATCTCAAAAATTCTTTCACCGTTGGAAAGGTACTACTAAGCTTATAACACCTCTTTTTTTCGTCGGCATTAACAAAAAATTATGGGATTGTCAATTTGTCACGTAATCAAGCCAAGCCCTTACATTTCAGCATTTAAAAAGAAAAACAAGAAAGAAAGAAAAAGTGTTTAATTGCCACAAAACGACATGTATATGTATATAAAAACTGGCCAAGTGCGAGTCGGACTCGCGCACGAAGGGTTCCGCACCATTATCGCAGAAAACGGCCAAAAAAATCACGTTTGTTGTATGGGAGCTCCCCTTAATTTATTTAATTTTAATTTAATAATAATTATTTTTTGAAGTGAATATACAACTTAATATTCTGTGAATATTTCAAGCGTCTACCTGTTGCCGTTATTAATATCGAGCAAAAAACGGTAAAAAAATCACGTTTGTTGTATGGGAGCCCCCCTTAAATATTAATTTTATTCTGTTTTTAGTATTTGTTGTTATAGCAGCAATAAAAATACATCATCTGTGAAAATTTCAACTGTCTAGCTATCACGGTTCATGAGATACAGCCTGGTGACAGACGGACAAACAGACAGACGGGTCGTGAAGTCTCAGTAATAGGGTCCCGTTTTTACCCTTTGGGTACGGAACCCTAATAAATACATGCATATGCTAAACCCTTAACCACCACCAACCATTACGAACATCACCCACCATTGCTGACATCGAATGTCACTTGTCCAGATACTCAATAGATTACTAAATGCTGGATAGATATTAAGATTCCTCTCGCGGGAAAGGAATTGTTGGCAATGAGGACATCTATGTCCTCATTGCCAACAATTCCTTCCCCGCGTGACCAATCCACGCCTTTTCGGCACGTGCTCCACTATTCCTATTCCCAAAATGACTCACTGTTTGGCACGTGCCTGTCTGCAACATGTGACTTTAATACACATGTCTCAAGTTCTAAATAAAAATCTGTCACGTTTTCTTCCATGTGGCGACAGTCTTTGGGCTTTCAAGAATGGCCAACATAGGGGATGTAGCACAAGGATCTTTGGTCTCGTTTTTATTTTAATTTTATTTATTTATTTATTTGGCTCGCCAAGAATTGAATACACTGGTATACAAAGATATGAGATACATCCAATATACATGACTAGTGTACCAATTTCTGACAGGGAAGCACGAGATTACGTATTTGCTGAGGTGTCTACTTTTTCGAACAATCTCCAAATTAAAATCAAAATCAAGGCAGAATCAAGATCACATAGATCAAATAAAAATCAAAGTTAATCAATACATATAATAAATCTGTAGAAAAATATTTTTTGTACATCGAAAAAAAATCCAAAAAAAATAGCCAGGGTGTTAAAGGATAACCAACAGAACCCATTTCTAGCATTTTTGGAATTTTTGTCTGTTTGTCTGTTTATTTGTGCACGCATCACGTGAAATGTACGAAACCAATGTAGATAACTTTTATACATAAAAATTGTGCGTATCTTGAAGAATTACTTAGTTTTTGTTTCATCGCAATCGGTTCACTCTATCAAAATTTAGATGAATTTAAAGTGTTCAAGAAGTAAAATTATCACAGCTCACGCAATTCAGTTACTCGGACAGTTGAACTCGCTATTCGATAGATGGCGTTGTGCATTTAAAGTCATTTTCTGAATCGCGGTGTTAAGATTTTACGCGAAAGAATGACCCTAGAAAAAAAATTGGTATGTATTAAGTATATTTCCGCGGGCACAGCTAGTACAAAAATAAAAATAAATTTAAACCAAAAATAAAATCACTGTTCGCGACGAAGCGTCATCAACCATACTAAATGTGTTCGCGACGAAGCGTCATCAACCATACTAAATGGTTCATAGAAATTGAAGTTTGTATGTGTAGACATGTCTGCTTACCACGGGCGCGCCACCTGATACTAAAATGAATTTTAGAGGCACGTTTATATTTATACTAAAATTTTACCTACATTTTTTGAGATAGTAGTATAATGTTTTTAGTGTTTGTCAGTATGTTATAGGGTTCAATAGTTCACCCTTAACAGAGTAAAATCATTAGAAAGCATACTGATAAGAGTTATCATAGTAAAAAACATAAATTTCTGTCATACGATACGTCTGTGCTCGGCGACGGATTAGTTCCGAATGAACCGTGAGAGGGAACCACACGTTATTTATAGTTTTGGTGGTTTTTGAAAATATTATAGTAATTAAAATCATGTTTTTAAGGGCTTATCCTATGTACTGGACATGAAATCAGTACATAATGATGAAACTATGTGAAGACCACATAGTTTCTGCTATGTAAATAGGAATATTGACTTGATATCTCAAACACCAAATATATGGTTTTAGGTCATTTTAGGGTATATGGGGGACCTAGACCGGGACAGGAAGCCTATATACACCTCATAGTTAGCGTAGTCTTTTATATAAAGCCCATTTACTTGAGATATCAAGTCAGTATATAATAGAAAAACTGCTGTTTATCTGGTTTTTGGCAATCGCTTACGGTTTTAGGTGCCCTAAGTACCTAGAAACATATAGGTGTACTGGTAAAAGTACTACCATTGGAAAGCTTGCTAAAAGGGCTTCCAGGCGGTTTCTAGATGGGAAGAATCGCTTGGATAGTCAACGAGATAAGCAGTCGTGAAAAATGTAAACAACGTAAAACGTTGAAATTTGTAGACCCTTCAGGTGGAATAACTCCATGAAGGGAATAGATGTACTCATGGTGTAAGTACTTTCGGATGGCTTGCTGGACTAGCTACCAAGCCATCACTTTGGAGCGAAAATCGCTCAAGTAGTTTAAGTACAATTCCAGAAAATAGGTTTCTGGAAATGTAATTTTTAGTCAGTTTTTGGCACTCCCCGGGACTATACACCCCTGGGAATTCCGAAAATAAGGAATTTTTGGGGACCTCCCGATGGCCCGTTAAACGCACCATCGTGTTGTCCCAATCTTATTAGTGTTTTTATATCTAATTTCTCTGATAGCTGGGCGCAAAGAAAGTGACCAGCTATCAAATTTGTACATATCAAGGCACCTTATGTGCATATGACCTAGATAGACTTACATAAACACTAGAAATGTAAAGTGTGGTCTATTGGCTACCAGAATCCCCATAATAGGCGGTGATTGCCTGGTTAGCCTAAGTAGGAAGTCCTAAAGTCGGTGAAATGACTTAGGAATTTATAGATTCATTACATAAGGGATGATATCCCATAGAAGATTCCCGAAAATAAGCTTTTTCTAGACGTCAACAGACAGCCTGCTATTGGCACCAGCAGGTCAACCCAGCCTATAGATATCCTTAGGCTAGGTTGAAAACTATTAAGGTTTTAACTGGGAAATAAAGGGAATTGTCCTTTTATTTCATGGAAATAGTCTAGGGAAGCTATCAATACCTGGAAATTAGGTATATTGATTAGATACATAGATAGGGGGCGTTACTGTGTTACAGTACGAAGGAATCCAGCTATTGATAGCACCATGGAAGGGGTGCGGTAACCCTATTTACCAAATATGTATAAGGGTTTTTTACATAAATAAAAATTATTTTCGGCGAGAATTTGCGGGGCTCTCAATAATGGCACGATGCGAGGGTATAAAGAACCCCCGGGCCCAAAATAGAATTTGTAGTCATCCAAAGCTAGTCGCTTGTACTTGTCTTAGTAAATAAGAAGTAATTCTTATATAGAATCAAGTCTCAGAAATTGTTGAGAGCCCTAGAATCGTGCCGCGTACTGAATAACTTAGTGTTTCATTTAATTCATCGACTTCAACCCTTATGAAGACATCCCTTTTCGATCCTGTCGAGCTGAACCTCGGAACCTGGACACCAGGAGTGCTGATCCAGAAGTAGGCAACCCGGAATCTGGAAATAACTCAAGTACAGCCAACACATCGTTGAATCGTTAGAGTCGATTTGCAACCCTACGTCACTGCTGCAGCTAGGCGTCCAAGAACCTTTGTTTTCGTTGATGTGGATGGGGCGTTCAGCGGCAATGGCCAGAAGGTTTACGCCCTTCTTTTCTCGGGGCCAATGAACACGCTACGTCCTGCACATTTAATGGTCCTATCGAGCCGAATTTTGGAGCCTGGAGAGCCCCAGGACGTCGGGAACAGCAGATCCAGAAAAAACAACTGGGTGCCTGCATACTAAGTCGGCTACGTGCAACACAACGTTGACCCGTTCGAGCCGAAATTCGAAGTCTGGAGCGCCCCAGGACGTCAGGAAGAAACAGTGGTGGAATTAATTTTTCGAATTTTGGAGAAATTAATTTCACAAATAAACCAAAAATCGACGTGCACTGCAGGGAACAAGTCCTACGTGCCCTATTTGCCGCTGGATCCAAGAGGTAAAATTCTGGAGACAGTTATTGAAAATACCCTATTTTTTCAATAATTGTAAGAAAATAGAAGAAATTTTCTGTGAGCCGCAAAATGCTGTATGAAGACAGATGCGCATCCTTGAAGCCCCAAGAATAGTTCCTGAAGACTTATCGCTGAAAACTACCCTATGTTATCAGTGATTTGTTCTAGAACTGAACGCTTGTTTATTCAACCAAGAATACTCGTTCAGAAGATTGGATTACGTCTTTGACGCGGAAGAATAGTTCCTGAAGACTTATCGCTGAAAACTACCCTTATGTTTTTAGCGATTTGTTTAAAAAACGAGCGCCCGTCAGAAAAATACAAGACGTGCGTTTTAGAAGGCTGATGTGCATCCTTGATGATTGAAGAATAATTCCTGAAGCCTTATGACTGAAAACAACCCCTATGTTTTCAGGAAAATTTTGAAGACTGAATTTTCGTCAGTGAATGGAAGAAACGTACTCTGAAGACTTAGATACGTTTCGGATGTACTGACTAAGCGGTTCCTGAAGCACTATCACTGAAAATAACTTTGACGTTTCGGTGATTTATTTGAAGATTGAATTTTCTTCAATCAAGCAAGATACGTGCTCGGAAGATTGATGCACGGCTCTGATGCTTTGGACAAGCAGTTCATGAAGCATCACCACCGAAAAGTAACCTTGACTTTTCGGTGATTTAGAATTTGATTGAATTATAGTCAATCAAATAGAACATACACGTTTATGGGAAAAATAAACTTGTATAGCAAATGCCTGAAGTTTCCTGAAGACTTATCACTGACCGTAAGTTTTTAGTGATTTTTTATTTGAAGATTGAATTATAGTCAATCGAAGTGGAGGTTAACTTCTGGAGATCGTCGGTTTGAACGCTGAAGCCCGGAACTGGGACTTATCTTTGAAAACTAACTTCGAGTTTTCAAAAGAAAATATTTCAACAACAATGCCGATAACCAGATCCAAAGGCAAGACGCCGGAGGCATGGACCGTGGAGTTGGATCAGCCAGCTGGCATCAGACATGAGCTGCCGCCGTGTTCACCTTCCACAACCGAAGGGACCGAGCCGTCGGACGAGCAGCGCCATCTAGCGCCTCAAACTGAAAGCACTCCGACGCATCAACCAATAGAAACTGATCAAGCGGTTTCTACCAGAGTAACCAGATTAGAAGGAGCTTCAGACACAACATTGAAACCTTCTCAGAAAGAGAAGATTTCCGAAGAAGACAGACGTACAGCGATGCCGATGACTACCCGGGGTGACGCCCGTATCGAACATAGCCGTCCGCCGTCAACTAGAGTGACTCGGTCACGAAAAAACATAGACAAAGCTCGCGAAGACTTACTCAAAATTAAGTTGGAGCTTGCACAACTGGCACTTCAGAGAGCGGAGGAAGAGGGTTCCGAAGCTGAATACCTGGATGACAGAAACTCGAATGACGAGTACGTGCGTTCATGGCTAGAAGAGGCACCAGAACCTCAGCCTGAGAAGGAGGATAACGTCGTTGAAGGGGGAACCAGAAATTCTATGCATAGACCCCTGACTGCGGCCGCCACCAAATCGCAAATAGAAGGTCAGCATCCTAAGGAGAGAGAAGTGCGAAAGCCTCCAGTTGCAGCGTCAGCTGAGTGTACAGGAGGTCAGAGGGATAGTCTCCGTCCATTCTTGACGGAGTTGACGTCCGCTATAGCGTCGCTAGCCGACAGGAAAATAGAACAGCGGGACCAACCGAACCCCTCTGCGTCGAAATTCGTCATGACATTGCCGAATTTCAATGGTTCTCATACTGAATGGCTATCATTTCGGGCCATATATGAGACAACTCGAGCGTACTTTACGGACATCGAGAATACAGCGAGGCTGAGGAGAAGCTTACATGGACGTGCAATGGAAACCGTCAGCTCAGAACTCATCGGACATGCCAGGCCCGATGACATCATGAAGGAACTCGAGCTGCAGTTCGGCCGTCCAGACTCCATAGCGCAAGCTGAAACAGATAGATTACGCGGACTGCCGCGCTGCAGTGAGTCACCAAGAGACATCTGCGCGTTTGCAAGTCGCGTAAGAGGTGCTGTAGTCACGCTCCGCGCGTTAAAAAAGGGTCATTACCTTATGAACGCGGAGCTTATGCGATTGTTAACAGAGAAGTTACCCAATTCGCTACGAGCACAATGGTACCGATCATATTCGGAGAAGTACCAATCGGTGCCAGATATTTCATTGTTCAGTAATTTTATATCTGAACAGGCACACTTCTGTAGTCCATTCGCCCCACCCGAAGGCATCGCTTCGGCCGAGGCGAACACCAACAGACGCGTCACACAAAGGACGCATATAGCTACGGACCAACCGGTAGGAAAATGCCGTGTTTGCGACGTGGGACATCACTACGCCACTGGATGTGCACAATTCAGGGGCGTAGCTGTCGAGAAAAGATGGGAGCTAGCGAAAAAACACAATCTATGTTATCGCTGCCTTCAACATCGACGAGGCAACCACACTTGTAAGAGAAAACAGTGTGGCCAAGACGGGTGCAGAGATACGCACCATCGGCTTCTTCATAGGAAGAAGCAACAGCAGAGGGAAGCCAACAAGAAGCCCGATGTTCCTGAATCCCGCAAGGATCCTCAGGAAACGGTGGCCAGTTTCGGGTCACCATCGAGCCAGGCGTACCTCAAGATAGTGCCGGTCCGGGTAATCGGACCGGCGGGAGAGGTAGCAACATACGCTCTCCTAGACGATGGGTCCACCGTTTCGCTGATGGATGAAGACATCGCGAGGCAAGTCGGGGCAGAGGGCCCTGTGGACCCGCTCAAGATCGGTGCGATAGGCAACACCATGCTCACCACCCCATGCTCAAGAAGAGTCAAGGTGACGCTGGTTAGCCCGCAAGAGAGAAGGGTACAATTTAAAGCACGTACTATACCTAAACTCAGCTTGGCAAAACAAACAGTGAGCGATAGGGTTGTCGCACGCTGCAAGCATTTAACCGACTTGAGAAAAGAGTTGATGTACAACAATGGCGTGCCAAAAATACTCGTCGGCCAAGACAACTGGCATTTGTTATTGGCCAGCGAGATTCGCAGAGGTCCAAGACACCAACCAATTGCGTCACTTACAGCGATGGGTTGGACACTACATGGCGCGCACAGTAGTTTACTACGACAACAAGTACATCATGTCAATAGAATAACAACTGATGACAATTTGGATCATCAGTTGCGCGAACATTTCGCCATAGAATCGTTGTGCGTAAACCCACAGCGACCTGCCTCTGACCCAGCAAGAAGGGCAGAGGACATTTTGAATCGATCAACTGTCCAATTAGAGAATGGACACATCGAAACCGCCATGCTTTGGCGTAATGAGCATGCTGAGATGCCAGATAGCTTTGAGACAGCTCTGAAGAGGCTCGTCTCAACAGAAAAGAAGCTGGACAAGAACCAGGAACTTCTAAGAAGATACTCAGACCAGATGGACTCGCTAATAGCGAAAGGGTACGCTGAAAGGGCACCCGCAATTAGCACGCCGGGCAAAACTTGGTACCTCCCACACTTCGATGTCTTCAACCCAATGAAGCCAGACAAACTTCGCATCGTACATGACGCTGCCGCCAAATCGAGAGGAATGTCACTGAATGACTTCCTGTTAACTGGGCCCGACCTATTACAGTCGCTGCCAGGCGTAATGATGCGGTTTCGCCGCCACTGCGTCGCAATAACCGGTGACATAGCGGAGATGTTCATGCAAGTGAAGGTGCGGAGCCAAGACCGAGACGCGCTTCGCTACCTGTGGAGGGGAAACCGCAGAGAAGGAGCGCCAGAAGAATATAGAATGACGTCCATCATTTTCGGCGCAGCCAGTTCGCCTTGCACAGCAATTTTTGCAAAGAACTGGAACGCAAACAAATATATAGAGAAGCACCCTGAAGCCGTGGATGCTATACTACGTAGTCATTATATGGATGACTACCTAGATAGTTATAGAACTATCGAGAAGGCGGCAGAAGTCGCTAGTATGGTGCGAAAAATACACCTACAGGCGAGGTTTGAACTCAAGAAATGGGTTTCAAATAGCTCGCAGCTCCTAGAAAAAATGGACCCATCGCATATACAAACTGAGATGGTATCCATTGGAGATATAGATACGTCGGAAAAGATACTCGGCCTCATATGGAGGCCAGGCGAAGACACGCTGGGTTTCAACCTCACACTCGCGCGTCTGCCTGAGGGTATCTTGGACCGAGAGGCGCCCACCAAGCGAGAGGCGCTCAGAATAGTAGCGTCGCTATACGACCCACTCGGACTCGCCTCGCCAGTAACCATCAAGGCGAAGCAAATATTGCAAGAAGCATGGAGGCGAGGCGTCGACTGGGATCAGAGGCTAGATGTTGACCTAGCATTACAATGGAAAATTTGGGTACAACATTTACGCCAACTAAAAAACGTTAGCGTACCAAGATGCTATCCTGGATATAGCGACGCTATAGAAATGCAGGTGCATGTGTTCACTGATGCAAGCGAGATGGCATATGCTACCGCTATATACTGGCGGGCCACGACCGTGGAAGGCAAGCACTTAATAAGCCTTGTTATGGCGAAAGCGCGGGTGGCCCCACTGAAACTGCTTTCGATACCGAGACTCGAACTTCAGGCCGCGGTATTGGGAACCCGCGTAGCCGCAGCAGTGATGAGTGAACACGACTGCAAGCCCACGTCAGTAACGTATTGGTCAGATAGCAAGACCGTACTGACCTGGATTAGAAGAGGAGCGAGAGTATACAAACCTTTCGTTGCTCACCGAATAGCTGCTATTGAAGACAATAGCAAAGTCGAAGATTGGCGATGGATACCCACCAAGATGAACATCGCTGATGCAGCAACCCGTGACGTGCCACTGCGGTTCAACTCGGACCACGAGTGGTACTGCGGGCCGAGTTTTTTGTCTCTTGGGCCCGAATTATGGCCCACAGAGAAACCTCCGACTACAAACGACACGGGAGAAGAAAAAACTTTCGTTGTCACAGAAGGGGACAAGAAGAGCTTCATAGAAGCCGTTCCAGAGCCAAGCAGATTCTCCAGATGGGAGCGACTGCTTCGTGCGACCGCCACAGTTCTGCGTTTTATATCTCTTTGCAAAAATAGAACAGAGATAACGTCCTATAAACGGACGAGAAAAAACGCTGAAAAGGACCCAGACTGGCGCAAGAAGCCCGCTGTACCTGCACAGAAGCAGAAGCAGGCATGCAGAGCACCAACCCAGGTCAACAGACAAATCATAGAAGCAGAATTTCTCCAAGAAGCTGAGAAAATACTTGTCCAGGTCGCACAACAACAATCGTTCGCTTCAGAGTTAGCGAATGTTGAAGAAATAAATAAAAATAGCTCGCTGCGACCTTTACAAATTCAGGTCGTCGACGGCGTGCTGCGACTAAGAAGTCGCATAGCAGCTACGCAAGAGGTAGCTGAAGAAGTGATGCGCCCGCCTATATTACATGGCGACCATCACATAACGCAGTTGTACATAGACTGGACACATCGCAGTCTACAACATGGTGGCACCGAACTCACAATTAATGAGGTACGGCAGCACTACTGGGTCGTGAAGATGCGACCAACAGCGAAGAAGGTGATAGCAAGATGCCTGCATTGCCGTATACGCAAGGCACAGCCACCAGTACCTGCGACCGGCGACCATCCGAAAACGCGCCTCGCTCACCATAAGAGGCCGTTTACATATACCGGGCTCGACTATTTCGGCCCGCTATCCGTCACCGTCGGTCGGCAGCATCAGAAGAGATACGTAGCACTATTTACGTGTCTCACATCAAGGGCGGTACACCTTGAAATCGCCGCCAGCCTTAGCGCAGACTCCGCCATATTGGCGCTGCGCCGATTCGCCGCACGCAGAGGATGCCCAGCTGAGATACACTCAGACAATGGCACCAACATGCACGGCGCCGACAGAGAGCTGCGAGACGCCTTCAAAACAGAGGCAAGTCGTAGAGGCATCGTATGGCGCTTCATAACGCCATCAGCGCCATTCATGGGAGGCGCCTGGGAGCGCCTAGTTCGTTGTGTAAAAAACACACTATACAATGTACTTACAGAAAAACACCCCACCGAAGAGGTGTTGTCCACACTGATTTGTGAGGCAGAGTACATTGTAAATAGCCGACCATTGACACACGTGTCGGTAGATGGTGATGATGATGAATCCATCACACCGAATCACCTTTTACTCGGTGGGTCAGCCAGACTACCTACACCTGGCACGTTCACCGAGCAAGATATAGACAGCAGGAAAATATGGCGACGATCACAGATCCTCGCTGATATGTTCTGGAGTCGCTGGGTCAGAGAGTACCTGCCGGAGCTCCAAAACCGGCGGGAGCCACATAGTAGTGGGCCCAGATTTAAAGTGGGTGACCCTGTCCTGATAGCCGACGGCCAGCTGCCCCGCAATACGTGGCCGCGAGGCCGCATTGTGGCCGTGTATCCAGGAATCGACGGAGAAATCCGGACCGCTGAGGTACGCACGCTTGGCGGTACCTTGAAGCGTCCGGTGAAGAAACTCGTCCCACTGCCCCAGTAACCAGAGATGCCGGAGCGGCGACCGTCCTCTCGGTGGGCCTGGCCGGCAGCCGAGAAATGCCGTCCGTCGCTCACCGAAGGAATGCAGCGCCGCGCCGCGCCGACAACACTTCGAGTCGACACAGCACTGCACGGCGGGAGATATGTTCGCGACGAAGCGTCATCAACCATACTAAATGTGTTCGCGACGAAGCGTCATCAACCATACTAAATGGTTCATAGAAATTGAAGTTTGTATGTGTAGACATGTCTGCTTACCACGGCGCGCCACCTGATACTAAAATGAATTTTAGAGGCACGTTTATATTTATACTAAAATTTTACCTACATTTTTTGAGATAGTAGTATAATGTTTTTAGTGTTTGTCAGTATGTTATAGGGTTCAATAGTTCACCCTTAACAGAGTAAAATCATTAGAAAGCATACTGATAAGAGTTATCATAGTAAAAAACATAAATTTCTGTCATACGATACGTCTGTGCTCGGCGACGGATTAGTTCCGAATGAACCGTGAGAGGGAACCACACGTTATTTATAGTTTTGGTGGTTTTTGAAAATATTATAGTAATTAAAATCATGTTTTTAAGGGCTTATCCTATGTACTGGACATGAAATCAGTACATAATGATGAAACTATGTGAAGACCACATAGTTTCTGCTATGTAAATAGGAATATTGACTTGATATCTCAAACACCAAATATATGGTTTTAGGTCATTTTAGGGTATATGGGGGACCTAGACCGGGACAGGAAGCCTATATACACCTCATAGTTAGCGTAGTCTTTTATATAAAGCCCATTTACTTGAGATATCAAGTCAGTATATAATAGAAAAACTGCTGTTTATCTGGTTTTTGGCAATCGCTTACGGTTTTAGGTGCCCTAAGTACCTAGAAACATATAGGTGTACTGGTAAAAGTACTACCATTGGAAAGCTTGCTAAAAGGGCTTCCAGGCGGTTTCTAGATGGGAAGAATCGCTTGGATAGTCAACGAGATAAGCAGTCGTGAAAAATGTAAACAACGTAAAACGTTGAAATTTGTAGACCCTTCAGGTGGAATAACTCCATGAAGGGAATAGATGTACTCATGGTGTAAGTACTTTCGGATGGCTTGCTGGACTAGCTACCAAGCCATCACTTTGGAGCGAAAATCGCTCAAGTAGTTTAAGTACAATTCCAGAAAATAGGTTTCTGGAAATGTAATTTTTAGTCAGTTTTTGGCACTCCCCGGGACTATACACCCCTGGGAATTCCGAAAATAAGGAATTTTTGGGGACCTCCCGATGGCCCGTTAAACGCACCATCGTGTTGTCCCAATCTTATTAGTGTTTTTATATCTAATTTCTCTGATAGCTGGGCGCAAAGAAAGTGACCAGCTATCAAATTTGTACATATCAAGGCACCTTATGTGCATATGACCTAGATAGACTTACATAAACACTAGAAATGTAAAGTGTGGTCTATTGGCTACCAGAATCCCCATAATAGGCGGTGATTGCCTGGTTAGCCTAAGTAGGAAGTCCTAAAGTCGGTGAAATGACTTAGGAATTTATAGATTCATTACATAAGGGATGATATCCCATAGAAGATTCCCGAAAATAAGCTTTTTCTAGACGTCAACAGACAGCCTGCTATTGGCACCAGCAGGTCAACCCAGCCTATAGATATCCTTAGGCTAGGTTGAAAACTATTAAGGTTTTAACTGGGAAATAAAGGGAATTGTCCTTTTATTTCATGGAAATAGTCTAGGGAAGCTATCAATACCTGGAAATTAGGTATATTGATTAGATACATAGATAGGGGGCGTTACTGTGTTACAGTACGAAGGAATCCAGCTATTGATAGCACCATGGAAGGGGTGCGGTAACCCTATTTACCAAATATGTATAAGGGTTTTTTACATAAATAAAAATTATTTTCGGCGAGAATTTGCGGGGCTCTCAATAATGGCACGATGCGAGGGTATAAAGAACCCCCGGGCCCAAAATAGAATTTGTAGTCATCCAAAGCTAGTCGCTTGTACTTGTCTTAGTAAATAAGAAGTAATTCTTATATAGAATCAAGTCTCAGAAATTGTTGAGAGCCCTAGAATCGTGCCGCGTACTGAATAACTTAGTGTTTCATTTAATTCATCGACTTCAACCCTTATGAAGACATCCCTTTTCGATCCTGTCGAGCTGAACCTCGGAACCTGGACACCAGGAGTGCTGATCCAGAAGTAGGCAACCCGGAATCTGGAAATAACTCAAGTACAGCCAACACATCGTTGAATCGTTAGAGTCGATTTGCAACCCTACGTCACTGCTGCAGCTAGGCGTCCAAGAACCTTTGTTTTCGTTGATGTGGATGGGGCGTTCAGCGGCAATGGCCAGAAGGTTTACGCCCTTCTTTTCTCGGGGCCAATGAACACGCTACGTCCTGCACAATCACAATTAAAATCAAATGGATGTTCACAGTCACTCAGGAATAACGTAGCTTTCTATTGGTGAAAGATTTTTTTATATAGCTCCAGTAGTTTCGGAGCCTATTCGGTACAAACAAACAAACAAAAAAATCTTTCCTCTTTATAATGTTATTATACTAGCTATTGCCCGCGGTAGAGATGGGTCGTCGACGTATTTTTCGTTAACGAAACTAGACCGTCCATTTCCGTTGATCGACGAGTCGATCAACTAGTTGAATTTGTCGACTAGTTCATAACGTAAACTATGTTAAGTAGACGTTCTTTATAAACTTTGTGACGATGCGACGAGCGGCGTCTACGGTTCGACTTCAACTTTCCGATTTAACGTAAACAAGTACAAACCGGTTTACCTCGCATCGTTCGATCTATCAATCGGTTTACTCTTTTGCACACGTGAAACTATAATTATTGGCGTCCTTTTCTTCTTAACACAATGCATTTTTACTCCAAAATGGCTTTCGGCTGATAGAAATATCAAACTCTTTGTCTCTAGATTTAGAGTTCAAATTAATTTGCTCGATGTTCGTCCGTAATTGTTTTTTTTTCGAACGTATTAACTTGTACTACACAACTAAGTTCTCGCGTCGGTCGTCGCGTTACAAGTCGACATGAACATAGTCGAATCTCAGTTTAGCCGTCTACGAATTCAACTAGTTCGTTGATTAACGGTGAACCGTCGAATAGTTCATTGTACGTCGACGGTCGAATTAACTAGTTCGTTCATTCAACGCCCATCGCTAGCCCGCGGCTTCGCTCTCGTGGACCACCCCACAGAACCCGTTTTCGAGATTAAAAAAAAATAGTCTATGTCACTCGCAGGAATAACGTAGTCGTCTATTGGTGAAAGATTTTTTAAATCGGTCCAGTAGTTTCGGAGCCTATTCGGTACAAACAAACAAACAAACAAAAAAATCCTCTTTATAATATTATTATAATTATAGATGAAAGTTAAACGACAGAATTGTACCGAATACTTCGAGTTCAAAATCCCCGCTTGCAACCACAGTACGTACACGTCCGTTCTTTGTTCACAATATAGGCCATTTTCTGAGACAAAGAAGAAAAACAAGTGTTTACAACTAACTGTCTATTGACCTATTATTTGAATCGTCTAGAAAATGTATTTCAATGACATGGTGTTTCATCATTCCTCCTATTTCATTCATCATTTTAAATCCCTTACCTCGTTCTATCACCTCTAAAATCGTATTTATATCTCTCTCTTTCTTTTCGGAGTTAGGAAATGGGTACAGTTTTAGAAATTCGACTTTACCGAATGTATAATGCATGTGACTTATTTTTAGTTGACGTAAACAATTTCTGGAAATGTCTCGGAAAATGCTAGCGCGGTAAATAACAAGGCAAGATATTTCACTGTGTTGTGACGTCATTTGAGCTGGTTATTGAATGCTTCGACGAATTTTATTTGTCAATTGGGGTAGTGACGAGGAAATTTGCTTGTAAGAATCATCATCTGCCTAGCCTTTTCCCAACTATATTGGGGTCGGCTTCCAGTCTTACCGGTTTCAGCTAAGTACCAGTGTTTCACATGGAGCGACTGCTTATCTGACCTCCACAACCCAGTAACTGGGTAAACACGGTACCCCTTGGCAAGACTGGTGTCAGATCTCAAGCTTCTGACTACCCGTAACGACTGTCAAAGATCTTCAAATGACAGCCGGGACCAACGGCTTAACGTGCTTTTCGAGGCACGGAGGAAACTCGGTATGTTGAAATGGTCACCTATCCACGAACCGACCTCGTCAAGCGTTGCTTAACCTTAAAGATCGACCCGTGCGGCTGTTATTATTTAGCCACGAGCTCCTCAGTGGACTTCTGATGATGATCAGGATTTATTCTTAAAAAATAACAATCCCCCGATAATATCTGACGTAAAGCCAAAGTTTCGTCCTAAATCATTATCCATTTCGCTACAAATTTGCAAAAGTGTGTATTCGTACGCAAACTAGCTTCCTACTGCTCATCACAGCTCTTCCGCACGTGTTGTCGGTTGATATAAAATGCATTTTAACCCCGCGCACAAAATAGTTCGTGCCGTCGACTAGTGTACCCATAAGATTGACGAGAGTGTCATACTACCAACTTGTAAGCTCCAAACCCCGGGCTGCCACTAATATATTTCAATTTGAAAAACCCATTAGCCATTTTGTCAACCAAAGCATCGGACTCGAGACCTCATGCCCACAAGTCATGCTCGCGACCAGGAGAGCCATGAGCCAAGTTTAAAGGAAGGACTCAATTCCAAAGCTTCAACATAATACTATGGTAACCATGCGCTTAAAACTGTAACCACCGTTTCAACACTATAATGGAGCATTTACACTGGATCGTCTGCCGAATTCGGCGACCCAAAGAGAACTCGGTCGAAGTTGTGGTCTCTTACCTATTCACTCTTAACTTAAATACCCCGAGGTTGTAGCTACCAAGAAAAACAGACAGACGTTTACGGTGACGAATGAAACAGTGGTGTGCAGCATCGCATGCCGCATCGGCAGTATTGTGTGCTCCGATCAAGAGACCATAGGTTACACAGAGGCAAATGCTTTTGGCTTGCAAGCTTTCATGTCGCTCGATGCCGAAATCAATACAACTAAAAGAAAATAAAGTTATTATTATTCGTCTTTTCGTGTGAGGATGTGGTCTCCTCTGGTGTCAGAGTTAAGTAAGCCGCCTCTGGGAACCCTACAGGCCTCTGGCTTGGCTTGAAAACGACTCGTTGGACATGTCGGCCTGCCGAATTCGTCCTACCGATCTAGTCAAGTGAGTAGTGTAAGTGAGCCTTTAGAATAGTCCCTTCATACTCTTGCGCAAGTACACTTACGTATGTCTAGGTCATATGTAATGGTCTATTTCTGTCTTTTATAGGTTAGTAGAGTAGGTGAAAAATAGTTAAAGGTTATATGCAGCGTGCGTATGTCTTTTAACTTTCTAATTTCTCGGAATTTGCCCGACAGCGGGGGGATTATGTTTTTTGATGTATGTATGTCCATTTCTATACCACGCTCTACAGCTAAAACGGCTTGACGGATTATGACTTAAGAGGTGTCGTTGCATTTGTCTCAATTGTGGAAGTGACATAGGCTATTTTTTTTTATAGCGAATCTCCTTAAAAAAAGGGGGGTGATCAATGGTATTCTAGTAAACAGACACGTTATACACTCACAAAACAACCGATAAAACGTTCCGCACAGCAGCGGAAGCACACATACACACTTTTCATTCATCTGACATTTCACTACAAGTCGAAAGGGATGGCTTGATAAAACCAACAAGAAAAAAAGAGACAGCTAGTGTTTGTCACTTGCGTGTGAATGTAAACAAACGTTATTCTGACCACCAATGTCTTTTTCTTTTTCTAACCTCCAAATATCAGAATATTAGGAAAAAATTGAAAAATTTGTAAATTGAGTTGTATTGCGTACTTACATAATGGTATGAGATACCTTCTGTTTTATGTACTTTGGTATCATAATTGGTACACTTTCTAAATACACACGATGGCATTTTTTAATTTTGTTTTTAACACGCTTTTATTAGCTTGGTATGTATGTAATTATGTATCTATGTATCAATGTAACGGAATCTTTGAACGTGATTTTCACCCACTTCAAAACGTCAGATTGATTTGAAACTTTGCACACCTATCAAGGACCGATGACAATGCAAAAATTTAGTCAAAGTCAAAGTACTTTTGAAAGTCAAACAAAAATAAAAATTTGCAAGTAATAAAAGTTGATTTTACCGTGCGCGTTTAAATTGTTTGTCCCAAATGCCTTACTAAGATCTTCAGGATTAGCGACTTTTTAGTTCAATTTACCATTAAAGCGTGTTTTTTATTTTTTAGAACTACAATTTTTTTGTTTCAACAAAGCGTATCGCTCTTCGCCATGGGTGACATAGACTAAAGACGTCAAATTGTCAAATCTCTCTTCATAAATGTCACAGAGAAACATGTATAAATGTCATATCTAAATTCGGTGTTTTAATTTTTATATAAAAATATATACCAAAAAAATAGTAAAAAATACACATCAAACGATGTGAAATTAAAGAAAATAATGTAATATGATAAGTGTTAGAGGGTTGATTTTGGTAATGTTGAGAAGCGCCTTCATTGTCGCTTTCCTAAGCATTCCGAACCCCATCGTCGCGTTTACCGGTATCAAGACCTGGTCCAGAAAAGCGATCTACCATAAAATCGACCTCTGCACTCAATCCTGTTACAGCCAGATAATCCCTGGCCTCTACCTTAGCAATGCAAGAGCCGCTGCTGACAAAGATGTTCTCAGACGCCTTAACATCAGTCATGTCCTCACTATTGAGGCACACCGCGTCCCAAAAACCACTTTTACGGATACCGATATCAGCACTCTCTTCATTAGGGCCTACGACACTCCTCAAACCCATGAAGGGGAACGTCCTTGTTCACTGCCATTTCAGAGTGTCACGATCGGCCACCCTGGTCATTGCCTACATCATGGAGAAATACAAGTTGACGTTTGACCAGGCATTCGTATATGTGAGGCAAAGGAGAAGATTTATAAACCCTAATCCGGGTTACAATACGTCCCAATCAGGATGTATTCGAGTCTTCACAATGCGCGCGCTCATAATATATCTGAGGCCTTAGTGCGAGTTTTTATTCACGCTCAATCGCGTTAACGTAAACTACAATTTGTATTGAAACTGGATAAGCGGCCGTCTGGTGACGGCAAGGCAAAACCTCTTTTTTTGTATACATTTTGACATGAGAGATCGTTTACGATATCACGAGTGAGTATGTTAAAAAACTCGCACTAAGCACACTGTTTACTAGAATATCATTGGGGTGATACAATTTTTATATTTCGTTATCCTAACAATAAATTAAAATATCAAATGAAAGCTACTAAATACACTATTCTAAATATATATTTATTGTAACTCTTTTATGTTCCTATTTTGCGTAACTTTTATAGCAAAATAAATCATATTTTACTACAACTTATTTGGGTACTCGTTCATTACTAAAACTAAAAAGTTTGAAATAAAAAAAAACTTGAGACACCTCTCAAGTTTTTTTTTATTTCAAACTTTTTCAAGGGACACCCGGATGGAACGAAGTTCCTTTAGTATATATATATATATACATATATATGTATATATATATATATACTTTCTCGATTTCGTAAACACAACAGCGTATAGGTTAGAACACGCACGAAACACGCGCACGCCGCACGGCTTACAACTATAGCAAAAAGTGTCGTTACAACTTTTCGTCTTATTTTTTTCCGTCTAGCCCCCTTTCGCAAAGCGCGATAAGGAACTTGGTTCCAAAAAGTATTATAAAAACAAAAACCCGACTGCCAGCGGTGACAAACGAAGTTTTGGTCGGTTATTCTATTTATTTTTGTTTGTCCCCGCCTGCAGCGCCTCATAATATTTAATATATAAATTATATCTAGCTAGTGTTTGTTTTTCCTTTACAGTTAATACATTTATTGCAGTCGGGCTTTTTTTTATAACAATTTGTTTAATGTCCAAACGTAGTCAATTTTATTGTATAAGTTATAATATAAGTTGACAGCAATATTTACAAGGATGATCCTTGTAAACATTGCTGTCAACTTATTTATTTATTATATTATTTACTGTACACCACACAAATATATATACAGGACAACGTTTTTTTTGTTCTGTGGGACAAACAATCATAAAAGCAAGTATACAATGGGCGGCAGTCAAGTATTATCGCACAGGCACGGGGTCTCATTGCTAACAAAGAAAATGTGGTTCAAATAAATCTCACTAGATGGCGCAATATGCACCTGTCTGTTATTGAATGTGTGTAAAATTAACATTTTCTGGAATTACAACATAAAAATTGTATGTTCTTGTTTAATCAACTGTCCTAAGTACAAAATTATGGAATATTGAGCTCTTAATTCACGTTTCAAAGATTATTTCAACGGATCACTTAAAATGGATGCCAATAGATGGCGCATTTTTAAATTTCTGTGTCATTACACTAGATTGTTAAAATTTGCATTGTAACACATTTTGGTGCAAAAAACTGTAAAAACGTGCAAAAAAAATACTAAGAAACGAACCTTCACTGTATTTAAAGAAAAACATATTCACGAACCTAATAAATCCTTTTACTTTCAAGTCGCTGCTAACACCATCTATCTATCACCGTGAAACAGAACCGAACGCGTTCGATGTACAAAAAAATAACAAGATTAATCAGATGAAAAACGCTAGTTACGTCGGCATGGTTTCTTTGTACGGGATGAGGCATCTGTATGCTAGTATTATATTATCTGTGGCACAGGTAATCTCATACAGAACGAGAAGAGAGGAATTTAGGGTTGTCACTGTACGATATATCTTGAATAATGATAATCATCATCATCATCATTTCAGCCGAAAGACGTCCACTGCTGGACATAGGCCTCCCCCAGGCGTCGCCACACTGACCGTTCCCGTGCGTCCGCACTCAGCGCCTTCCCGCAACCTTAACCCGGTCATCGGTCCACCTAGTGGGATGCCTTCCAACGTATCGTCTCCCGGTTCGCGGTCGCCATTCCTGAACTTTTTGGCCCCATCGGCCATCCGTTCTGCGAGCAATGTTCTCTGCCCACTGCCACTTAAGTTTGGCAATTCTTCGGGATATGTCGGTAACTTTAGTTCTCCTGCGGATATCCTCATTTCTGACTTGATCACGCAAGGAAACCCATAGCCCTCTCCATTGCCCTTTGGGTGACTTTAAGCTTTTTGATAAGGCCCAGGCAACGCACACTGGTCATAGACTTTTGTCATAAGACACTGCGGTAAATTGGACGAGAAGATACCACGCAACTGCCTGAACGCCGCCCAGCCGAGTCGGATTCGACGGTTGACCTCATCCTCAAAGTTAGAACTACCCAACTGGACCGTTTGTCCCAGGTAGACATATTCATCTACAACTTAAAGATTATGAAAAATAATAATACTTAGACATAATAACATAAAATACATACATACAATAATACATAAAATACTAATAAATAACAAAAATATCACAGAGAAAGGAGAAGACTGATTACAGTGAAAGGAAATGCTCCTTCACCATTTTTTTTAATGTTGGCAAGGTTTGCACGCCTCACTTCCATAGGTAATGCATTCCACAGACGAGCTCCTTGAACTGTCAAAGATTTGACGAAGAAGGATGTGGAATTCATTCGTATTCTTAATTTTAAGACTGGGAAGAGAACTTATTTGAAGGTCATAATGGTCACAAGTGCATATGCTGAGCATTCGATCCTGGGTTCGATGCGGGGGTCGGCCAAAATGTTGTTGTGTTTTTCCATCAGGAATTTCATAGTAGCAGCTTGGACTTGTGGTCGGTTCATGACAGTATGCTCACCCCCTGTTTATTTATTTTATTTGTTCGAAGAAAACAAACAGTGACATTTTACAACTTACTATTACTACAATTACGACCAAATGTGCAACCAACTACATTTCCCACGGCATACACATTTAAAAGAAAAAAAAACCGAAAACCCGAATCTCTTTAAAGTAAGAGTGAATAGGTTTCTTCTGGGTAAGCTCACTCCATCGTCGACTTTGTCTCTATCACCTCTGACCTAGACTAGAGTCAAGAGCAAACCCATCACAAATAAAAAAAATACAAAAAAAAACCATGTTCAAAATTATAACATTAAAACACAAATGATGGGCATTTAAAAATCAAATTAAGAACAATGTGAAAATAAAAAAAACGTTAAATTAAAATAACAAAATAAAAGAAAATAATTAAATAAATTATTATTATTTATAATTAGGAGGAGCTCGTGGCTAAATAATAACAGCCGCACGGGTCGCACGATCATCAAGGTTAAGCAACACTTGACGAGGTCGGTCCTTGGATGGGTGACCATTTCAACATACCGAGTTTCCTCCGTGCCTCGGAAAGCACGTTAAGCCGTTGGTCCCGGCTGTCATTTGAAGATCTATGACAGTCGTTACAAGTAGTCAGAAGCTTGAGATCTGACACCAGTCTTGCCAAGAGGTACCGTGTTACCCAGTTACTGGGTTGTGGAGGTCAGATAGGCAGTCGCTCCATGTAAAACACTGGTACTTAGCTGAATCCGGTAAGACTGGAAGCCGACCCCAATATAGTTAGGAAAAAGGCTAGGCAGATAGCAGATGGATTATTATTTATAATTCTTATTAATTTTGCGTACAGCTAAGGAGTGGAATTCCCTGCCGGAGTCTGTGTTTCCCGACAGCTACAATCTAGGGGTCTTTAAGTCAAGAGTGAATAGGTTTTTTCTAGGCAAGCGTGATTCACCGTCGTCCACATCATCACTTACCATCAGGTGAGATAGTGGTCAAGCGCGAGCCTATAGGATACAAAAAAGAATTGTAAATGCGACTGCGTAGAGGAAGACGCAGCGTTGGAAGGCTTCCCTCTAGGTGGAACGACGACCTGGCCAAGGCTGCGGTAGTCCGGTGGATGCGAAACGCACAGGACCAATCAGTGTGGCGACGCTTGGGGGAGGCCTATGTCCAGCAGTGGACGTCTTTCAGCTGAAATGATGATGATGATGAAACATAACTGAAGAAATGTGAGCGTGCCTTTGCCTACCCTTTGGGAGAAAATAGTCGTGATAATATAGAAACCAGATACCAACAAACTGGCATAAATAGGCTGCGGCTCTAACCGGTAGGCTTATTACGTATGTTGCAAGAACAAAGCAATAGCTTATTGCGCAATAATTGCTCTTCAATTGCCGATCGGCAGGCTAATTACGTATCTTTTGCTAGAGCAAAACGATAGCGTTTTTTGCGCAATAATTGGTCTTGGTCTAAACAGCGAGCGATTAGCAAACGATTGTGTAGGACATACTATACCTACACTGCAGGTAATTCCGACTTTTCTATACTTAATATTATTATAAGATATTTCCATATTTGTTTGTTTGTTTGTAAACAATAGGCTCTGAAACTATTGGACTGATTTAAAAAATTCTTTCACCAATAGAAAGCTACATTATTCCTGAGTGACATAGGCTATTTTTTCATCCTGAAAACGGGTTCGGTGGTGTGGGAACAGCTAGTATGACATAAAGCGTTTGATCGCTATCGTTTTGCTCTTGCAAAAGATACGTAATAAGCCTGCCAAACTATGATCAGCGATAGCCATACCATAGCAATTTTTCGACAGTGCTGTCTCTATGGAACAATTAGTTGACTATAATGTTCATTTGATGCAGGGTGATCACGATTAAGAGCAGTGGTGGCCCAGTGGTATCGACCGCGACTTACAAGTTGTACGTCGTGGGGTGAATCCAGCCAGGCGCTTTACTTTGTGTTAATTATTTCATCACTCTGTAGTTTTATTTTTCACTTTGTAGTTTTCTTATTTGGAAGTCGGTAGTATTTTTTGTAAAAAAGTTTTTTATTTTTCACTTTTTAGTTGTACCTACCTAATAGGCAAGTTGTTTAGTAATTTTCTTATAACGCCAGAATAGATTACCCGAATATCATGAAACTTGAACAAAACCGATCAAATGAGAGATCTGCTTACCCCTTAAGAGCGTACTGGCGTGATGTAATGTTATGAAATGGTATAAACAATAAACAGACATGCAATTGCAGCAGTCCCTAAAGATTTTCCGTTATTTATTGAAGAGTTATGTTGTATATCTTCGAAGTTCTTCATTAGATCTTCACCAAATTAAAATGGGACCAATTCCGGAACATAATCTTTCAAACAAAAAAAGAATTTTCAAAATCGGTCAACAATTGACGGAGATATCGGTGAACATACACAAAAAAATAAAACATACAAGAAGTCGAACATAGAACCTCCTCCTTTTTAGAAAGTCGGTTAATAAAAATACGAACAACATTTTATTCTCTTCCTGTTCTCACACTATTGTCGAAATTTCTTTGTCATTTTTCTTTTTCGCGGGTCTGTGTGTACATCTATCTGTATAAAATGAATCCCTATTTCCATTGGTCATGGCATCACGCGTGTATGGCTGGACCGATTTCGCTAATTCTTTTTTTACCCGACTACGGCGAAGCAAAAAGGAGGGTTATGTTTAAGACTGGTATGTATGTATTTTGAACTGTTCCCTCATAACTTTTAAACTACATATTATAATTTGACAAATGAGGTGTCATTGGAAGCGTCTTGTTTGTCCACTGGTTATAGGCTATGTGATTAAATTGAATATGGCGAAGTAAAGAGCAAACAAAAAAAAAATCGTCTCATCCCATCATGTGTGGTATCATTCAACAAGGATTTTAATATGAAAGTAGGGTTTGGTACATCATATTTTTGTCAAGCCGTTTGCGAAGTATATCCCGTCAAAGTCAAGAAAACTATTTTTTTACTCGACTCGATTGCCCACTCTTGTAACTTATGCATAATCTAGATCGTGTAAAACAACAAACTGATTAGGAGACAAACAAATTTCTGTTTAGGAGAAAAAATGATATATGGCTCTGCAAAAACCCTAAAATACTGTTCAAAAACTAAAACCCGAGTACTGTGTCACCTGTCTCAATCTGGCTGGTTCTTTCCTCAAAAGACCATTTCAGACATCAATCTACATGGTCTTCACATAATCTAACCAAGATTTTTGTTTTGTCTGGACTTTAAAAGAGACTGTGACCTCTGAGTTTGTTTCGGCCTTTCTTCACAGAGTAGTCAGATAGGAAACGCCGACCTCATATAGTTTTAAAAATATGATCGACATGTAAAAGTGTTTGTACAAACCAACTTACAGAAATAAAATAATTTATCATTATCATTCACCTACCGTAACAACACAATACATTCTGCAAAGTGGCATACGGTTATCATCTACAGAATAGTTAGTACATAACAATTCCAGATGAGAATATTTTCTTTTTTCACACTTTTTAGAGCGAAATTTTTCAGTAGTCGGGTTTTTTATTTTGTTGTCTTTGTTATTGTTAGGAGAAGATTCTTTTGGAATTAAAAAATGTTAGGTAGGTAGGTATGTAAGTAGGATAGAGAGGGTAAATAGGTAAGTAGGGTAAGGTAGTTAGGTTAGGGTAGGTTAGGCAGTTGAGCGGGAGCGAAACCCCGGGCACAGCTAGTTAATTATAAATTAGATAAATACACCAAAATGAGATTAATCAATGAAATAGGAATTTATAAACTGGCAGACTGAAAACCCGACCTGCGTACTGCGCACACATCAACATGGCCACTTTTTGCCAGCCAGACAAATTGCTCAGCCCGATTTTGGATCAAAACATTGTCAAGTTATCAAAAACAACACGCAATATTTGTGAATACCGGACGTAAAGGAGATATTTTTTGTTGTCCACCATTTTGTCTGACCCAATTTATTCAGTGTGGACGAATTCGGGAAAAAAGTGGCGGCATATTTTAGTGATCCATTTTGTCTTGGAGTCTGTGGGTTCTGTAGACTAATTGACCTGGGAGGGTGACCGTCCAATATATTGTATGTTTTCAAAGGCATGGAGGAGTCTCGGTCTGCGTCTGCTAAGCCTTGTCCTCCACAACCCAGTAACTGAGTGACACGATACTCCTTGGTCAGTCTGGTGTGATCAAAGATGTAGAAATTACAGCAGGGACCAACGGCTTAACGTTCTTTACGAAGCAAGGGGGAATCTCTGTATGTTCAGATGGTCACCCATTCACGCTTAACCTTGAAGATCGACCTGTATAGCTGTTTAGCCACGAGACTTCTCTATGCCTCTGAAAACACCAAGATGTTGGTCCCGGCGGCCATTTGGTCAGGTGGTCAGGTGAGCGCGCACCTAGACGCGCCGCAGTCATCACATTTTATAAATCTTTATATGAAATCGCATGCAACGTCGTGCACCTATCCGCGCCGTACGACCCGCAGGCTTATTACGTATCTTTTGCAAGAGCAAAACCATAGCGTTTTTTGCGCGATAATTGCTCTTCCATACAAAAGTTTTAGATTTGTTGGCGGTTTCTTTTTTAAATAAGTGCATTTGACATACGAGCGATTAGCAAACGATTGTGTAGGACCTACCATACCTACACTGCAGTTAATTACGACTTTTATGACATAAAGCGTTTGATCGCTATCGTTTTGCTCTTGCAAAAGATACGTAATAAGCCTGCCGCATTTCAGTAAAATGCTGTAGGTATACGGATTCCATCAGCGCGTGCGAATGACGTCATCAAATTCTTCGATCCCTCCGGCGAGTACGGTACGGACGGCGCGGAGACGTCATCCGTATCCGTATAGAAAATATTGATATAATAAAATGTACAGAAGTGATACGATGCGTACGGCGCGTTCGGCGCGTACGATGCGGATTGCGCGAGACCATGAGAAAATGCGATGACTACGGCGCGTGCGGCTCCTGCGGCGCGTCTAGGTGCGCGTTCACCTCACGCCGTACAAGCGACTGCAAGAATAGCGATGACAAACGATAGTGAAATAGAGGAAACGTGGGAAGTAATAGATTGAGAAGAAAAGGTTAAGATTTCTTTTACAAGTATTCGCATTACTTTTTGTAAGTTTTAAAAATTGCTAGAAGTTGTGGAAATAAAGGGCAGTTTTATTTTATTCACGGGAGGTCAGAAACTAGAAGATTATACTTCAGTCTAGCCAAGGGGTACCTATTATATTATCGAGAGATTATCGTGAGGCCAAACGAACGTAATTTTGTCAGTTGTAAGTCGCGTAAAATGAGTCGCGGAATTTACGTTCAACTGAAATTCCGTTTAGTCTACATTTGACAGATTCTACTTTTGATATCATAGTCTACTTTTGACAGATTCTATTTACGACAGATTCTACTTTTGACAGATTCTACATAAGACAGATTCAAGAATAGAAGATTAAGATTTCAAGCGAGCTCGGGTCGCTTCGCTCGCTCTTGGACTAATTCATTGACCATATTTATCAAATTGCCCAACCGTTACAAAGCAATATTTATATGACTAGACAAAATCAAAGATCATAAAATCCCATCGTGAAATTCGGTTAGGCTGCCAAACGGGCGGACGTAATTTTTGTTGCGTTCCAGGATATAATTTCAGTTTATATTCTACGTGTATACGGGGTGCTGAAGCTAGCCTCTTTCGCCTCCTACACTTCGAGCGCAATTCGGTTGAAATATTGTGCGTGAGTCAGCAGTCAACTTAGTTTGCGTCGCCGTGTGGCACGACGCGACGGATTTTACGCGACACACAATTCACAAAATTACGTTCGTTTGGCCTCACGTATTTAGATTAAGTTTAAAGAGTAAACAGAGAGTAGAGTTGCCCTTGTATTCTTTGCTTCGTATTATGTTCAAAAATCCGTCTACTCGACAGCGTAAAAAGTCAAATGAAAGCGAAGGACTGTGCTTTGTGCTGCATCTGAATCGAAGGATCAGCGATCTGATTCCGCGAGATACCAAAACCTCGCGGCACCGCGGGATCAGATCGCCACCAATTACCAATCACTTTGCACTCACATTTCTTTAACAACATCATCTGCCTAGCCATTTTCCCAACTATATTGGGGTCGGCTTCCAGTCTTACCGGATTCAGCTGAGTATCAGTGTTTTACATGGAGCGACTGCCTATCTGACCTCCACAACCTAGTAACTGGGTAACACGGTACCCCTTGGCAAGACTGGTGTCAGATCTCAAGCTTCTGACTACCCGTAACGACTGTCAAAGATCTTCAAATAACAGCCGGGACCAACGGCTTAACGTGCTTTCCGAGGCACGGAGGAAACTCGGTATGTTGAAATGGTCACCCATCCACGGACCGACCTCGTCAAGCGTTGCTTAACCTTGATGATCGACCCGTGCGGCTGTTATTATTTAGCCACGAGCTCCTATTCCTACATTTCTTTAACAACATGAAGTAAACAATGCGTCTCGCATGATGCAGCGGCGTGGCGCAACATCCCAGACTCAACCTTCATGGAATGTCAGTGCTAGGTTAATTGAAGTAACAGGGAACATTTATTGGTATAGGCTGATTAATCGGCCAGACAGGATGACGCCGCTATTCATCTTGGGATTATCAAAAGGATCTCCAAAAATCGAAAATTTACGCGGAAACCATGTTCAAAATACATGAATATGCTAACGAGAGCCGACCTTCCAGGTTAAGACAAAACGCGCGAAATCCCGAAAAAAAAACCAATAAATTGTTTATGCAAACATTTTTTAAGGAAGCTTGCGTTTCCAGGATTTTATACATTTTTTTTTTATTAACTTGATTCATTAATATTTATTTTATGTTTAGAATATTATTTTGACTATAAATTCGATGCTTGTTGCTATCGAGCAAGATTTTAGGTTTTTTTCTATTGACTTGTCAAATAGAACGTTTTTTTAAATTGCGTTATTTTTTTTTCTAATAATTTGAATGCTTTCGATAAAATGGGTTAGTTGCTGTGTTTCCTCGTGGTTACAACCTTGGGGAGTTCGGTCTCGAATAAGTGGTTAATTTTCATTTACTTATTAAAATAACATTGGTTCTAAGTATATATGATATTAGTTACCGTCACAAAACGGTAGAAAGACACAAAGTGAATGTGCAGCCAATATCTACCTGTCCCAGTACCGTGGAGAATAGCAAACTGTTTAGACACAACTTTAGGATTGGTCATTACGGTGGGAAATCTTTAAGGCGCTTGAAATTAAGGGGAAAAGGCCAAGAAGTGTGAAATTTTTACCTTACTAAATCCAACCCTGTGATCAGCACGTAGAAGGGGACCCCGTAATCTCTTAAAATACCTCTCTAAAACCCCATCTGTGCAACGCCTGTTAGGGCACACCCGTATATCATCATCATCAGCCTTTTAATTTTCCCATTGCTGGGACACAGGCCTCCTCTCATAGAGACGGAATGGGCTATATCCACCACCAGGGCCCAGTGCTGATTGGTAGATGTTACATAATAATATCTATCTTCGAATTTTTGGTTCCAGGTCATGCCGGTTGCTTCAAGATGTATTCCTTCACCAAGTCACCAATTGGTGACTTAAGGTTACACTAGTCAACGGCACGAACTATTTTATGCGCGGGGTTAAAATGCATTTTATATCAACCGACAACACGTGCGGAAGAGATAGATGCTGTGATGAGCAGTAGGAAGCTAGTTCGCGTACGAATACACACTTTTGCAAATTTTTAGCGAAATGGATGATGATTTAGGACGAAACCGAGCGCGCGAAATTTTATAAACAGACCTTTGGGAGTCTAGATATCATGAAAAAACGACTAAATGTATATATTCAAAATAAAATTATCTGCATTGTTGAACTACTAATCTATCCCTGTATGGAGGCCGTTTTGCAATTTTTCTTCTTCTTATGGTATTTATTGCCGCCCAAAGATGCGTTAAAATTATTGTTGAAATATGGAACTTTCGGCGCTCATAACTTTCAAATATTTTTCTTTTTTACTTTTTTGTTTCCATACAGGGCTAGATAATGATGAGGCAAATTGATATCATTTTTCATTTTGAACGTACATTGTCAAACAGTGGAGTAATCCCTAGACTACGTTTGTATGAAAGAATTATCGACTAGTGTAACCTTAATATTTGCAAATGATTGCAAAAATAATTTTTAAAACAAACGTGTTGTATATTTTGCTCACGTTCTGAGCTAGCATATCTTATGCACATAAAAATACATAAGTTATGGGCTTTTCATAAATAAACATCATTCTTTTATTTTGGCTTTTAGAGTCTGGCAAACGAAAGTAGACACTCGAATTATTTGCAAATTTTTTATATGGCAATGCTATACTAATGTCAACCCCAATTTTCCGTATGACGCTACTAAGTTGATACTTTGTTTTAATTCGTATTCGTATTTATCTTTTTGTAAAAACATTTTCTATATTTAATAATTTAAAGAGTTTCATTATTAATGTAGAAAACAATGATTCCTGTGACTCTTATGAATCTTTTCACATGGAAGTCTTAGATTCAGATTTTGATTGATAGTGAATAAACCAAAATAATTCATAATATAGAATAATGTTGCTTTTTTTTATTCAGATTGATATATCTAAAGTATTACCTACCTAAATGTACCTATTGTATTTTTATTCAGACGAAGTAATATAAATAATTCTAAAGTATCAAATTAGGTTATTCCAGGTATTGCATACTAGTTTTTGGGGTTGCTATGCTGATATTTTTAAATTTGCCGCGCTTTTTCAGTCTCTACTTTCGTTTGCCAGACTCTAGTAACCATAGTTGCCGAGTCAATCTGGAAATTTGAGGTCCTAGAATTAAGGCCCTTAGTCCGCTTTAGTGCCGTAAAACGGTAACTTTCTAAAGCATACTCCATAGTAACGGCTAGGTTAAAAGGTTTGATAAAATATATATTTAGTATTGTTTTATATTATTTGTGAAACGTGCTAGCTATAATTGAGTAACATAGGCAAGTTTTTTTATCCCGAAAATGGGTTCTGTAGGATGAGCCACGTGAATGAAGCCACGGGTAAAGCTAGTGTTTTAATAAAAAACTGGCTAAGTGCGAGTCGGACTCGCGCACGAAGGGTTTCGTACCATTATCGCAAAAAACGACAAAAAAAATCACGTTTGTTGTATGGGAGCCCCCCTTAATATATTTTATTTTAATTTAATAATTAGTATTTTTTGAAGTGAATATACAACTAAATATTCAGTGAATATTTCAAGCGTCTACCTGTTGCCGTTATTAATATCGAGCAAAAAACGGCAAAAAAACACGTTTGTTGTATGGGAGCCCCCCTTAAATATTAGTGTTCTGGTTTTAGTATTTGTGCTATTACGGTTCATGAGATAAAGCCTGGTGACAGACGGACAGACAGACAGACAGACAGACAGACAGACGGATCGTGAAGTCTTAGTAATAGGGTCCCATTTTTACCCTTTGGGTACGGAACCCTAAAAAGCGTGTCGTATATTTTGATCACGTTCTGGGCTAGTATCTTATGCACATCATACATAAGTTATGGATTTTTTTCAGTTGTAATTATACTTTTATTTTAGCTACTTTTCGTAACCAGGGTTGGCGAGTTATCGTCAAGGAGTAGTCTCGATATGCTACGGGTCCTTAATTTTTTTACTATCGAGGGGAAATCTTCAAACGACCGTTGACTTTAGGGGAAAAGACGTGTGTCGTGTGTGAGATTTTTACTTCACTAAATGGCCCCAGTGATGCCATGATCACATGGAACCTTATAACATTCCAACCCGAAAACCCGTTTTAACCGACTTCAAAAAGGAGGAGGTTCTCAAGTTGATTGGTATTTATTAGTTTGATTTGGAATAGTTGCCATTTGGTCCCATAAAAAATTTACATAGTTTGGCCTAATAGTTTTCAAATTATGTTTTTATTTTTATTTTTGAAAATTTTTATTTACGTGGCCGATGTAATTTTAGTTTGTGTACGGCTTTTTTAGGAGTTTTCATTTGGGTAATCTATTCTGGCATCACTGTAGGCATTATAGGTACCTTACCATAGAACTTGCCCATTATGTACCACTAAAATGTGAAAAATAAAAAAATATTTTAACAAAAAAATAAAACCGACTTCTAAAGCAAAACGCTACAAAGAGAAAAATGTTATTTTTTTCCGAAGTCGGTGTCTTTGGTACCTACCGTTTTATAGTTTTTGGGGTTCCGTACCCAAAGGGTAAAAACGGGACCCTATTACTAAGACTTCACGATCCGTCTGTCTGTCCGTCTGTCACCAGGCTGTATCTCATGAACCGTGATAGCTAGACAGTTGAAATTTTCACAGATGATGTATTTCTATTGCCGCTATAACAACAAATACTAAAAACATAATAAAATTAATATTTAAGGTGGCTTCCCATACAACAAACGTGATTTTATTGCCGTTTTTTGCTCGATATTAAAAACGGCTACCAGTAGACGCTTGAAATATTCACAGAATATTTAGTTGTATATTCACTTCAAAAAATCATTATTGGGGGCTCCCATACAACAAACGTGATTTTTTTGCCGTTTTTTGCGATAATGGTACGGAACCCTTCATGCGCGAGTCCGACTCGCACTTGGCCAGTTTTTCTATTTGTACTTAGTGTTTTGCTTTAGAAGTAAAAAAAACTTTTTGTTAAAAGTTTTTTATTGCTACGCCTGTAACGGCACATTCCTGAGGAGACTGAAAAAGCGTCTCCCCTGAAAATTACGTGTCCTATCCCCGGACGGACCTCGCTAACAGTTGCTTAACCGGAAGGATCTGCCCATGCAGCTGCTACTATTTAGCCGAGATCCTCTAATATCGAAAAGCCATAATAATTGCAAATTAATAAAACATTTTCATAAAAAAGCGTCCTGTATATTTTGGTCACGTTCTGAGCTAGTTTGTATGCACATAATATATTACTTATGTGTTTATTTTAGTTAATGTTATGGGTTTACTTTGGCGACTTTTAACTAAGGCTGGTGAGTTTGATGCTTACAAGGCGTCCCAAATCATCCCTTTTATAATTTTTCGTTTTAAATACGAGGCTAGTGAATGCCACTCCTTATTTTGTATTGTGCGTTTAGTTTGTGCAGAATAAACAATATTTCTTTTTTTGCTATCTTCATCATCATTTAACCGACTTCCCAAAAAGGACGAGGTTTCTCAATTCGACCGTATATTTTTTTTATGTGTCTTCGCGGATAACTTCGTCGTTTATGAACCGATTTTGATGATTATTTTTTTTGTTGGACAGGTGATATCCCAAGAGTGGTGCCATGATAAGAAAACCAGGATCTGATGATGTGATCCTAGAGAAATCAAGGGTTTTTCTCAATTTTGGTATTTTCATCAATAATGCAAACATTTGCACTCAGAAAGTATCATTTGGTGAAGTGGAACTGATGAAGAAGACCACAATGGCCACTGGAACTCCGAAATAAAACAGTGTATCCTAGTCGTGTTTGGTCTTATTGGAATCGTCATGACATGTACTTTGGCTAAAATTATTTTCATGTCAATTGGAAGTACCTACCAAAACTAAAAAGAGGAAAATAAAAATACTTTTTAACAAAAGATCAAACCGACTTCCAAAATAAAACACTACAAAGTTAAAAATAACTCTCTTTTCCGAAGTCGGTGTCGAATAACGGAAAGCAATGGGTACAAAAGACACCGACTTCGGAAAAGAAAGTTATTTTCACTTTGAAGTGTTTTGTTTTGGAAGTCGGTTTGATTTTTTGTTAAAAAGTTTTTTTAGCCAAAAGACGTCCACTGCTCGACGTAGGACTCTTTCAAGCGTCACCACATCGAGCGGTCCTATGAGTCTCGCATCCAGTGGATTCCGACGGCTTTCACCCGGTGGAAGGCCTTCCAATGCTGCATCTTCCGTTACGCGGTCGCCACTTCCAAAACCTTTCAGAACCATCGACCGTTCATCCTGAGAGCAATTTGCCGCCCTGTCTACCATCATCATCATCATAGGTACATACTGATCGCAATATTTCTCAAACTACCCGAGTATAAAACAACTTTTTAATATTAAACTTTACTTGCAATCCGTCTTGCTTTTTTTATTGTTTTATATTGTTTGTGTTTTGCCTATCTCGTGTCTCCTATGCGGGTCACAAATAAAAAAATTTTCTTTCTTTCTTCTTTCTTTCAATCCGTCTATTTCGCTCAGCTGCTCATAATGGTTCACACTAAATTAAATATCTACACCCATACTATAAATCCTCGATAAAAGTTCTTGAAGTTAGAATATTGCCAACATTAAAACAGCCAGGGCCATAGTAACCATAATATCATCCAAACGGGTGTTATCATGTTGTACTAAATTTCCTAATGCAACTCCTTTTTTACTCATCGAACAGCCACATTCTCATGGCATCTTTATGAATTTCAAAAAAGAACATTGTCATGCACGCGATTTTACTACCACAGCGCCGTAATTTAAAAAAAACTTATTTGAATTTTTGAATTGACGTCGTGTCCCGCCATTTTTGTTCAATATTACTAATGAAAAAAAAACATTTTTTTTTACAAAAATGAGTGATACAAGCTTTGATAACACACCACCAGATATTTCTAATGCAGCAAAGGACATTTATAACCAATTATTACCAGAAAAGTTGAGAAAACATTATGAAAAGACGTACCAAAATTTCATGTATTGGAAAATATCAAAGTACATAAAGTAATATCAAGTACATCATTTTCTGAAGATATGCTACCATAAATAATTATATTATTACCTATAAATAGTTTGTTTGTATTAGCAAATAAAAACAAAAAAAAATATCATGGGTGTAGATAAAATCTTGTATGCAACTGTTATAATTAGGTATTAAAACACTCATGTGATACTTATCACACTCGGCTTCGCCTTTGTGATAAACCCACGTTCGTGTTTTAATACCCCTTATTATACAACAGTTGCATAAATAACTATTATAACACTCTAACATATATCTATTAACCTGTATATTTAACACCGTTAAAACTGATTCACATACGTACACTTACTTCAACGTAAGGTTCAGTTGAAAACCAGCGTCAGGCAACTCCCAGTTGTCTGGTATTTTGCTGAAGTGGACCTTTTGGCACTGCCGCGGGGCACACTATGAATTTAATTGTTTTAAAATTAAGTTCCCTTTTATTTTTACCTACATTGTGTGTATCTGTGTGTGCCAAATAAACTAGTTTTCTTTCTGTCTTTTCTTTCTTTTCTTTCTTTTCTTTCTTTTCTTTCTTTTCTTTCTTTTCTTTCTTTTCTTTCTTTTCTTTCTTTTCTTTCTTTTCTTTCTTTTCTTTCTTTTCTTTCTTTTCTTTCTTTTCTTTCTTTTCTTTACTTTTTTTCTTCTCTTTCTTTGTTTCTATTCTTTCTTTTCTTTCTTTTACCGATACTTTGGCAATTATATAGGCTATATCGGAAATTATCCCAAGTGCTTTTATTTAGGCGTATTTAATCCCGCAGTACTCGCTGTGAGCCAAAATATTATTATTGGACCTCTTTTTAGACAGTTTTGTTTGCATTTTTTTTTAATTTACCTAACCTATGTAGCTTAAGAAGTGATTCTAACCATAATTTTTTATAAGTAGAAATATTTTTAAACATCCAAGTATTTTTGGAGGAGTAGGTAAAAGTAGCGGAAAAATATCGTGTTGTTATTTTTAATCCACGTTGTTGTTGTTGTGTGTTAGTTTGTTGTACATTAATCAATAATATGTTATTTCTCACTTATAACCTAGCCGTTACTAAGGAGTAGGCTTTAGAAAGTAACCGTTTTACGGCACTAAAGCGGAGTAAGGGCCTTAAGGCGATATATACGCCTCAATGTTAACGCAGTACTGGCCGTGCGCCCGCTCGATGCCAAAATATCAATATTGAACCTCCTTTTGAACAGTTTTGCTTACAAACATTATTTGATTTATATGTGCTATGTTAGTTATGAAGAAATTCCAGCCATCATTTTTTCTGTGTAAAAATATTTTTAAACATCCAAGTCGTTTTGGAGGAGTATCCAAAAGTAGCGAAAAAATAGCGTGTTCTTAATTATTTTATTAAAGCAAAACTAGTTGTTATACGACAAAAACATGTGTTAAAAATAATATACATGAAACTATAATAAATATATATTTTTAGGGTTCCGTACCCAAAGGGTAAAAACGGGACCCTATTACTGAGACTCCGCGATCCGTCTGTCTGTCTGTCTGTCCGTCTGTCACCAGGCTGTATCTCATGAACCGTGATAGCTAGACAGTTGAAATTTTCACAGATGATGTATTTCTGTTGCCACTATAACAACAAATACTAAAAATATAACAAAATAAATATTTAAGTAGGGCTCCCATACAACAAACGTGATTTTTTGGCAGTTTTTCGCGATAATGGTACGGAATCCTTCGTGCGCGAGTCCGACTCGCACTTGGCCGGTTTTTTCAAACCTTTTTACCTAGCCGTTAATAAGGAGTAGGCTTTGGAAAGTTACCGATTTATGGCACTAAAGCGGATGTAGGCCCTTAAGTCAAAATTCAATCCGTGTACCTAAACACGATAGTGCTATCTTGTCTAGCTGAGGAATTGCTAAAGCCACCTTCCGGCTCCATCATGAGACCAGCTCCTTGGTACCATATTGTTTCAACGTTTACTAAGTTACATAAGTACGGCAAGTCGGATGGAAGTAAGGGCTTATTGAATGGATTACTAGTTGCTAAACACCTACCTAAGAAATCATAAGCTTGTAAAAAGGTATTTATTGCCACAGAAACTATGATAGTCCATAATGATTCAGGAGCTCGTGGCTAAATAATAACAGCCGCACGGGTCGATCATCAAGGTTAAGCAACGCTTGACGAGGTCGGTCCGTGGATGGGTGACCATTTCAACACACCGAGTTTCCTCCGTGCCTCGGAAAGCACGTTAAGCCGTTGGTCCCGGCTGTCATTTGAAGATCTTAGACAGTCGTTACGGGTAGTCAGAAGCTTGAGATCTGACACCAGTCTTGCCAAGGGGTACCGTGTTACCCAGTTACTGGGTTGTGGAGGTCAGATAGGCAGTCGCTCCATGTAAAACACTGGTACTCAGCTGAATCCGGTAAGACTGGAAGCCGACCCCAATATAGTTGGGAAAAAGGCTAGGCAGATGATGAGTCTATAATAATTCTTAGGCTTATTAGTTTATTTTTAGGGTTCCGTACTCAAAGGGTAATAACGGGACCCTATAACTAAGACTCTACTGTCCGTCTGTCTGTCTGTCTGCCCAGGCTGTATCTAATGAACCGTGATCTTTTTAACGAACCGTGAAATTTTCTTTCTCAGATGATGCATTTCTGTTTAATATCACACAACCCACAGATATATGTCTAACTAGATGACGCGATTGTATGAACTTCGCATGTCAAAAAACCGGCTAAGTGCGAGTCGGACTCGCACACGAAGGGTTCCTTACCATTATCGCAAAAAATGACAAAAAAATAACTTTTGACATATGGGAACACCACTCAAATATTTAAATTATTATTTTTTTAGAGTCTGTCAAACGAAAGTAGACACTCGAATTATTTGCAAACTTTTTATATGGCAATGCTATACTAATGTCAATATCAATTTTTGGTGATTTGTCGTGGTCTTGATAATAGCATTTATTAAGTGAGAAATTTAATAAAACAATTAAAAGTGAATTGCGGGAGAAGTCGTTTCGCATGATGTCTAAATATCAAGAAAAACATCAGGAGAAAGTCGTCGAATTCAAACAAAACCAAGATGGTTTACGAGTGGTGTTAGATTTCATAAGTTAGTATGACGCTAATTAGTTGAATAAACCAAAATTATTATAGAATACTGTTGTTTTTTTATTGAGATTGATACATAATGTCTAAAATATTACCTACCTCAATTAGCTATAGTATTTTTATTCAGATGAAATCAAATAAATAATGCTAAAGTATCAAATTAGGTTATTCCAGGTCCAGGAATACTAGTTTTTGAGGTTGCTATGCTGATATTTTTTAAATTTGCCGCGCATTTTCAGTCTCTACTTTCATTTGCCAGACTCTAGTACTTGTTGTTATAGCGGCAACAGAAATACATCGTCTGTGAAAATTTCAACTGTCTAGCTACCACGGTTCATGAGATACAGCCTGGTGTCAGACAGACAGACGGACCGCGAAGTCTTAGTAGGGTCCTATTTTTACCCTTTGGGTACGGAACCCTAAAAATGGAGTAAAATTACGATCAACTATCCTGATTTGAGCTTTTCATTTAACATTATCGGCACTGGAAAACCACGGCAATCTAGAAAAATGCCTTTTTATGCCATATTGAGGTGTAAAGACTGTATAGAAAATTGTCTGAGGCATTGGAAATGTTTTTTTTTTTTTTTTTTTTTTGTGTTTGTTCCTGACGGAACAGGCTAAGGTCTGAGACCATGCTGCCTAGTCTTCAGTGCAATTTTAACATTCTTTAGTATGCATTAGAATACGGATGTAACAGATTCTAATGTTTTATGGAGTATTTGGCAGCAAATTGTATTGAGTCAGCCGTCCCAGTAAGCTTAGCGGAGGTAGTCAATACTACAATAAAATTCTCCGCTCCACTATCCTGAGATCGCTTCTGTCAATGATTTCACATATTGTCCAGTTGCGTAGACAGTTGAGACACAAAACTACACCAATTTTATATCACAATATCCACTAGGAATCAATTTGCAAATAATATTAACAGCCGCTGAACTTCACTCGAAAAAATCCCGCCAAAAACCCCTGGAAATGTTTTCTTTCATTGATAAGTTTTTTTTTTTTAAATATTGTTTGAAGTGTAAAAGTGGCACGCTTGGTTTTCATACAGATGGAGGGACTCGCGTCATCTAGTTTGATTTTAATGTCTATGACACAACCACACTCCCGAGATCCAATCTATTTGATTTGATTTTGATATCTGGTATCAAAATTGGTGCAGCCATTTTGGCGTGAAATATGAAATGAATTAGTATAACACAGCGTAAACTAAACATAATTAAACTGAATTGTACGATAAGAGATTCGAATTACGCTGAATAATTTCCAAGTGGGATGAAGTATCAACTTTAAAATTGAGATGGCGCTCCGAGCGCTATGTGTTGTGTGCGCTACATGAAGTTTCCTTTTTTTTTCGAGCTACGTGAAAAGTTAAGCTTTGCATTATTCTACAAAATGAAAGTATTTGTTACTTAAATATTAAATTTCCCGCTAGGGGTGCCGTAGAGTAAGGTTATGGTTTAAAAATGTCAATTTTCATAGTATTTTGGCTTTTAGCCCCAGTTCATTTACGTTTTTTTTTATTTGGTCGGTCCACCTGGTGGGCCTTCCAACGCAACGTCTTCCAGTTCACTGTCGCCACTCCAGAACTTTTCGGGCATCCGTTCTGATAGCAATGCGCCCTGCCCACTGCCACTTAAGTTCGTCTATGTCGGTATAACCTTGGTTTTCTAGCAGATGTCTTCATTTCTAAGTCGATCACGCAAGGAAACTCCGAGCATAGCCCTCTCCATTATTTTGGCTCGTTAAACACAAATAATAGACATTTTTCTTCTTACGTCTACAGTCTAGTTTCCAACTAACCGCCAATTTCTCTCCATCTTCATCTAGAGGTGTAAGACCTCTCACCTCATTAATTCATATTTACGTTCCATTCAGAGAGCAGTGGTGGCCTAGTGGTAACGGCTGTGACTTACAAGTTGTAGGGTTCGTACCCAGACAGGCGCTTTACTTTGTGTAAATTATTTCATAATCACTGCTCTCAAAACGGTGAAAGGAAACCGGCATGACTTAGAACCAAAAATCCACCAATTCGCACTGAGCATAAGTGGTGTATTACGGCCCATTACTTCCCTCTCACAGGAAGGAGGCCTAACGGACTAAATGGGAGTCTAAGTTCTGAAAAGAGGTACATCTATCCTATCCTCGTATCATTTCACGGTTACAATAACTTCAGTTATTTAAATCTTAAAGAAAATAATTCCACATTAATGTGACAGTTATAAAAAAAAACAAGATGTCACATTCAAATCCAAGGACAAGATCGCATAATATTTAACACCTACGTCAGACTGAAAAAGAAATAAGAAAAAAAAAAAGTAGAAAGAACGATATTCTTAATGTATGAGTGTCGCAGACATTTGGAGTAAGCGTTCTTTTTGTGAAAAGTCTGGCAAGCAATATTTTTTTATTTGACGTGAAAAATATTGGGAAAAGGCAGGCACTGTTGCAAAAACATAATATTGTTAATGTGATTAATTAGCACTTAACCAAAGATTCCTATTTTTTATGCTAATATCAAACATCCATCCGTTCGCGTGCGGCTGGCCAGGACGTGGCTGGAGGTGGACCAATGTGTTGGCCAATTTCCCACAGGGCATGGTAACTTTAAAAGTAAATTATTTTCCTTCAAGCTCTTTGCCTCGCCTTTATGTCAGTGTTCTACGTCTGACTGCGAATATGTACAATCTGCACATCATATCTTATGGGAGTGTATTCTTTGGCAGAATGAGCGCAATTTTATGTTGAATAATGTACAGGCTGCATCTGGAGTTGTTTACTATACGGACCTTGTGGAAACTAGAACAAAGCCCAAATTGTGGCCAAAAAACTGGGCATCCTAAATAGAGTGAAGCGATACTTTACGCCTGGACAGCTTTTAACCCTATACAAAGCGCAAGTCGGACCCTGCATGGAGTATTGCAGCCACCTTTGGGATGGCTTAGCTAAGTATCAGCTTGCCGCGCTTGACTCAGTGGAACGCAGAGCCAAGAGGCTCATTGGCGACGTTGAACTGGTGGACGCTAAGCTTCACAGCTTGGCTCATCGCCGCAAAGTTGCTTGCTTGTCGGTCTTCTACAGACTGTACTTCGGTGAGTGTGCTCAAGAACTCCACGACCTCATCCCACCAGCCCCCTTCTACCACCGAACATCTAGACGCACTGCAAGTTATCATCCTTACCTTGTTGCCATTCCACCAATTCGAACCAAGCGCTTCCAAACATTATTTTTTTTTATTTTTTTTTTTTCGCACAGAACTCACTACCTGCGTCTGTGTTTCCGAACGCATTCAACCCGAATCTCTTCAAAGTTAGAGTGAACAGGCGTCTTCTGGGTAAGCTCACTCCATCGTCGACTCTGTCTCTGTCACCTATGACCTAGACTAGAGTCCAGAGCAAACCCATTAACAATAAAAATAAAAAAGAACGAATTTCCGTGCGTTCAAGCGTTTTTGCCATACCTATTATTGGAATCAAATATAACAGCTCACAATGTTAAGACCCATTAATATTAATGCAAATTTGTATCCGTGGTGCTAGGCAACTGGGCTTATCCCAATTGTAAACGACCCTTTGTGCGTATTGGCCTTGTTTGTTCTGTCTCCTGTTTGGTATGGAGGGAAGTGGAAATTTGTATTTTTCCTACTCCTCCGGACTTCGTAGAGCGTCATTGCCTCGGCCCTTTTCTGGTGGTCGCCACTGTTGATTCTGGCTTTCAGGAGTTGCAGTGGTTTGGGAATAGTGCGGTGGGGTTGCAATACCCAAAAGAAACTATATCGATGCGGTACAAAATAGAAAGAGTTAAGAGTTTATTTACGCCAGAAAGACGAGGGGAAATGACAGCCGGAACCAAAGTTTAATTTAACTTTGAACATCGACCCATAGTGGCTGATATTATTTAGCCCCAAGCTCCTCGATGCACGGCTACAGGGCGTGACATAGAAATACACCTACATACTCTTGAAAAACATGACCCTTTATCTATTGCAATCGGGTAAAACTGAACCAGTATTTGCCTAGTTCAAAGTGCAAGCATAAGCATTTTTATAACATAATCAGCCTATTGTAATATTCCCGATGCTGGGTCTCAGGCCTCCTGTTGGAAATGGGCTATACCCGCACTGGGCCCGCGTGGTAGATCCACGCGGGCCCAGTGCGGGTTGGTAGATGTCATATTTCTTCAAATTTTATTGAATGTATGTTTCATGAGTGTGTCCGTAGCTTCAACAGTGGGACCTATCAGAATACCAGCGTGGCGTCACCTATGTTTTAGGGTTCCGTAGCCAAATTGCAAAAAACGGCACCCTTATGGATTCGTCATGTCTGTCTGTCCGTCCGTATGTCACAGCCACTTTATTCCGAAACTATAAGAACTATGCTGTTGAAACAAAACGCATTAAGATTTTCACACAAAAATAGAAAAAAAGCAATAAATTTTGGGGGTTCCCCATACTACTTATACTTATACTGAAACTAATTTTTTTTCATCAAACCCATACGTGGATATTTATGGTTGGATCTTCAAAAATGATATTGAGGATTCTAATTTTTTTTTTTCTAAACTGAGTAATTTGTGCGAGAGACACTTACAAAGTGGTAAAAGTTACAGGGGTAACTTCTAAAATAAGAAAATGATAAAAAAAATATATGAAGTACATTACCATGTAAACTTCTACCGAAAATTAGTTTGAACGAGATCTGGTGATTAGTTTTTTTTTTAATACGTCATAAATCGTAAACCGAAATTTACCAAGTACGGAACCCTTCGTGCGCGAGTCCGACTCGCACTTGGCCGGTTATTTTTTTTAAATACCGCTGCACATGCTGAGATGGCAGCCTTTTTGGTCTCGCACGGGGTTTTGGTTTTTAATTGACAATTTCGTTTTTGTTTTTTTTTATCTCTCGTGTCTTCTACGTGGCTAACAAATAAATCTTTTTCTTTCTTTCTTTTCTAAAGTTCTAGGACATCCCGGTTTCACAAAGTGCCTACAACATGTCCTTTAATATATTCTTTGACAGTTTCTTTTTAACATGTCTGCCAATTTCCATGTTGAATTTCTAATTTGATTTTACGGTTTTCATTTATTAACATATTTTATAACGGATTGGTATAACAGGATTGCGTAGAATCAGGTTATTGTTTAACAAGATTCTACTTTGTTGTTTTTAGCGTACCAGTTTTAATGTTATTTCTATGTATCGTGTGCAATGATATTCTAGTATACAGATATGTTATGAGCGCGTGCATTGTGAAGACTCGAATAGGTCCTAATTGGGGTATTTAGTCTATGTCACCCATGGCGAAGAGCGATAGGCGTCGTTGAAACAAAAACAAAATTTAAAAATGCCATCGTGTGTATTTAGAAAGTGTGCCAATTATGATACCAAAGTACATAAAACAGAAGGTATCTCATACCAAAAGTGTGTAGGTATCTGTGCTGCCGCTGCTTTGCGGAACACTTTTTTCGGTTGTTTTGTGAGTGTATAACGTATCTGTTTATTAGAATATCATTGATCGTGTGTGTTTCATGTACTGTTACAAAATTTTCACGTAGGTACTCTTCCTGAATAAATTGTATCATTTCTTTCCTCTAAAAAAACCATTAACATGTTTTTAAAAACCAAGTATAAAACTTTTTTGATTGGTTGTCTAAAATAATAATCACTTGCCTTTGGCATTCATACAGTACATTTTTGTGGCGATCAGTAAAAATTAGAAAAACGGATTTTTAAAACTATTAACACCACCGGTTAGTTTCGCTATGCTCGACTAGAAAAATACCTACCAAAAAGTTCTGCTATGCACGAAAGTCTTCGATACTACGTAACTGCAAAGTATATTTCATATAATAAAAGATAGCTTGATCTCTGCGACATATATCAAACTGACGTATACGCTATTGTAAGCCTGTCAAGCGCTATTGTTACTGTATTGATAATGACAGCTGTCGCAGAGATAGAAGCTATCTTTTATGAAGTATAGTTGGCAGTTACAGGTGTGCTGCATGGCCGTCCAATGAGCCCTAAAAACAACAACACACATCGAAAAAATAAAACAATAATAATTCACGGTCAATAAATATTGGCTGTGAACAAACGTCAGTGCGCGTTCTAAATTCAAAAACACAGATTATACTATTCATTGGTTGACAGTGACGCACGAAAGTCATCCATATTGTATATTTACCGATGTTTTCGTTCGGATATTCGTATGAGTGTATCAGTGATGTATTATTTGATTATAATAATGTTTTAGTTTAGCTCTGCAGGAGGATTTTTTCTATTTTTAATCCCCGACGGAAAAAGAGGATAAAATTTCCATTATAGACCGTTGATTTTTGCAAACCTCCCCCAGGTTTGGCTACCCCCCAGTACCATCCCCACTACTCGACGCCCCATGATCATGGAGATATCCATGGTTAAAGTTTTCAGGTTAGAATAAAAATTTCCGTAAATGTCCATCGTTTTAAGGGGTGGGAAGGGAGGGAGGCTACCCCACTGTACCATCTCCACCCCACGGAACTCCATGGTTATGGAGATATTAGATATATATTTTACTTAAATATAATTGGTGAGGTAAAAAAATGTGAATTAGTCCAAGAACAAGCGAAGCGAGCTCGGGACCTTAGGGCACCCCGACACGGATAGGTTAGGTTCGAAGGAGATGACGAGAGCTGAAGTGAGCAAAGCGAGCGAATTAAGCTCCCATCATCTCCTTTATGTTAGGTTACTTTAGACCCTGCAGATAGAAATAGTGGACTTTGTTGCTTAAATAGTAATCGTAAAAACTTTACCCATGTATATCCCCATAAACATGAGGTTCCGTGGGGTGGAGATGGTACAGTGGGGTAACCCCCCTACACCCTTTCACTCCCTCCTTCTTCGCCCCTTAAAACGATGACCTTTAATACCGAGCGTATTAATGCTGCGATTGAGCGAAATAAAGGCTCCAAGGTGTTTTCAAGGGATCTGTCTGTTGGGCAGAGCCAGCTCACGAAACTGAAGACTGACGATGGCAGGATCGTATCCGCCAAACCGGAGCTTCTGAGGGAGATCGAGACATTATATGGGCAGTTGTACACATCAATCAGCAAGCCCGTTGCGAGTCTAGCAAACGACCCAAAAGCTAGATTGACCCGACACTATACCGAAGATATCGCGCACTTCAGCCTGTACGAGATTAGGATGGCTCTGAAACAGCTAAAAAATAACAAGGCGCCGCGTGATGATGGAATCACGGCCGAACGCCTGATTCCGTCATACTCGAGAGCAAAACGCCACAGGCATGGTGCAGGGGTGTGGTGGTACTCTTCTTCAAGAAGGACGACAATGCCCGGCTGAAAAACTATAGGCCCATCTCACTTCTTAGCCATGTCTACAAGTTGTTTTCAAGAGTTGAAATCCGACTCGGCTGGGCGGCGTTCGGAAAGTTGCGTGGTATCTTCTCGTCCAATTTACCGCAGTGTCTAAAGACAAAAGTCTATGACCAGCGTGTTTTGCCAGTGATCACCTATGGGACCGAGACGTGGTCGCTCACAATGGGCCTTATCAGAAAGCTTAAAGTCACCAAAGGGCAATGGAGAGGGCTATGCTCGGCGTTTCCATGAATCTGATCTGATTATGTCAGAAATGAGGTTATCCGCAGGAGAACCAAAGTTACCGACATAGCCTGAAAAATTGCCAAACTTTAGTGGCAGTGGGCAGTGCACATTGCTCGCAGAACGGATGGCCGCTGAGGCCGAAAAGTTCTGGAATGGCGACCGCGAACCAGGAGACGATATCTTGGAAGGCCTCCCAATAGGTGGACTGATGACCTGGTTAAGGTTGCGGGAAGGCGCTGGATGCGTGTCGCACGGGATCGGTCAATGTGGCGACTCCTGGGGGAGGCCAATGTCCAGCAGTGGACGTCTTTCGGCTGAAATGATGATGATGATGAGAGAGCCTGTCGGGGGTTTTTTTTTTATGAAATCAGAAGGTCATCGTTCTAATAAATCAAAAGTTTGAACAGCTCAAAATGTGGAAACGTTTCTAAATGAAGGTCCACCACCCACAGCTTTCTTGCCCCAAAAGAAAGTACCTTTTTTATCTTACAAAGGCTCGCGCTTGACCACTATCTCACCTGATGGTAAGCGATGATGTGGTCGACGCTGGAGCACGCTTACCTAGAAGTTACCTATTCACTCTTGACTTAAAGATCCCTAGATTGTAGCTATCGGGAAACACAGACTCCGGCAGGGAATTCCACTCCTGAGCTGTACGCATGATAAAAATATTCTCAAAACGTTTAGTGCGTATGGGTGGGATGTCCACCATGTACTGATGGAGCATCTCCGTACGTCTGGTAGTCCGATGATGAAACGGGCTGGGCGGAATTAGATCATGCAATTCCAGCGCACACTCCCCGAAATGTAATCGATGAAAAACCGATAACTCAGCGACAATGTTCAAGGCTCTGGAGCTTTGACTTAACCAGTGCCTCATAGCCGATAAGGCTCTTGGCCCGCTTTTTGATCGACTCTAGTTCATCAAGCTGGTATTTGGCAGATCCGTCCCAGAGATGAGAACAGTACTCCATGCATGATCGAACTTTTGCGCGTGGTACAAACTGAGCAGCTGTTCTGGCGTGAAGTACCTTCTCCCCTTTGCAAGGATCCCCAGCTTTTTGGCAGCCAGCTGAGCCTTTGCCTCAATGTATGGGCCAAAATTGAGAGTAGATGTCAACGTAACACCAAGAAGCTCAAGATTGTTAGTTATTGGCACGGTCACATCACGGAAAGTTGGAGCCGGATGGAATTGGCTCTTTTTAGCGGAAAAAAGACACGCCTGGGTTTTAGCAGCATTAAACCTGCCCAGATTGGCATCGCCACATTCGGAGACTGCCTGCAAGGACAGGTTTAAGCGCTCCACTATGGCCTCCTATTGATTAAATTTTTAGTAACTAAAATAGCTACATGTATAGGCAAGTATAGGTATGCTACCCGCTCATGAATCGATCACCTGTGTGCGATTGATATGTGATGTTTCGACTAAGTTAAATAATAATTTTATTTTAAACACCTTCGTAAGTTTATGTGTTGTTATTAAAAATAATATTACACATCACATCATCAGCCTATTAATGTTCCCACTGCTGGGACACAGGCCTCCTCTCTGTGAGAGGGAATGGGCCGTAATCCACCACCCGTGCCCAGTGTGGGTTGGTGGATGTCACATGTCTTCGAAATTTTGGTTCTAGGACATGCCGGTTTCCTCACGATGTTTTCCTTCACCGTTTTTGAGAGCAGTGGTGATGAAATAATTTACACAAAGTTAAGCGCCTGTCTGGGTTCGAACCCACGACCTACAACTTGCAAGTCGCGGCCGATACCATTGGGCCACCACTGCTCTCTCAAAAATAATATTAACTTTCTTATATTTGACTGACACACACGTGTGTCAGTGAAATCTAACAAAGTTTATAATGTAATAAATAAAAACTAATATATTACGTAAGTTACATTCCTACTTAAATACTAACCTACATACATATGTTTTAACCGACTTACCAAAAAGGAGGTTTTTTTTTTGTAAGAACATATGCCGAAATTGGTCTCATTTTAATTTGGCGATGATCTGATGAAGGAAGTCGGAGATATACAACAGAACTCTTCAATAAATAACGGCAAATCTCTCGGGATTGCTGCAATCGCATGTCTGTTTATTTATACCATTTCATAACATAACATCACGCCAGTACGCTCGAAAGGGGTACGCAGATCTCTCATTTCACCGATTATGTTCAAGTTTCAGGTTATTCGGGTAATCTATTCTGGCGTTATAGGTTACTACTACTACGTACTTACTAAACAACTTGCCTATTAGGTAGATACAACTAAAAAGGGAAAAATAAAAAACTTTTTTGCAAAAATATTATACAGACTTCCAAATAAAAAACTACAAAGTGAATAATAACTTTATATTTGGAAGACGGTGTCTATATCGCAAAAAAATTGGTACTTAAGAAAGACACCGACTTCCAAAAAAAAAAACTACAAAGTGAAAAATAACTTTATTTTTGGAAGACGGTGTCTATATCGCAAAAAATTGGTACTTACCTAAGAAAGACACCGACTTAAAAAAAAAAAAAAAATTTCACTTTGTAGTTTTTTATTTGGAAGTTGGTAGTATTTTTTTGCAAGAAAGTTTTTTTTATTTTGTTACAGGTGGCTTTGATTTTTGGAGTGAATGGCGCTTATCGTGGAAATGTACTCATAAACATTAAAATCGAAAATATCGAAAAAATAAATAAATTGTAGTTCTAAAAACTAAAAAACACGCTTTAATGGTAAGGATAATGGGACAAACTGTTTAAATTATTGCATTGTCATCGGTCCTTGATAAGTGTGCAAAGTTTCAAATCAATCCAACGTTTTGAAGTGGGTGAAAATCAAGTTCAAAGATTGAGAATTTACATTGATACATAGATACTGTAGGGGGGGTAGACAGAGGTGTACCGGCAATGAAACATATATTGGTTTAATTATTATATTTTAGCTAATATGAGCCTGCCTTCAGGCGAACAATCTAGGTCTATTCTATCATAATTTTATATAAACATGACAAGTGTTCTTATTTTAACTACCTTGCAAAACTAGTTATCTGCTGCCAGTCTTACTAAGGCAAATAGGTTGCCTTCTTAGGCAGAGTCCTCACATGAGCTACGCCCCTAAGAATAGACGCGCAGAGTCATACGAGGTGCTTCTATTCCATCTTTTGAAAGGTAACATCAAACCTACCTTATCCTAACCCGAACATTTACCTAACGGAGGAATCACATTTACAATCGAGGTACGACCCTTAAAAGGGGAAGGCTTAAGTCATGACAAACGAATTATTGGATAATCCAATATAAACATTTAGCTGATATATGTATATGCATTAACAAATCAACGCCGTCATGCCTGAACCTCCTTGTCCAAAACCTCCGAAAAGGGATCAAGGCGTCCTCCCGACACTAACAAAATGATGCGTCAATTCACATCGAACCGGATGAGGTTTAAATTTCAAAAAATTCAGATATGATACAATTTTTCGATCTCGTGCGTTTATCAGGCCAGAGAAGGAAAGGCTGGATCGCATCGAATTCAAATCCTATTCATAGAGCTTGCACCAGGATTTAAATTGATAAATATATTAATATTTTTTAATTAAACAACAGCCATCAACTGGACCAATGATGTCAACTCGACATCCTTTGCAAAGGCTATGCCCCGTTAGCAAAGTCGGTTTCAGTTATGACTAATACCTTAAAGAACCCACCGGGTTATACTATTATCCTGGTTTGAGCCTATGTAGCCCTAATCGCATAACATATTTATAATCACAAATTTCTTCGATGCGTAGCTAATGTTGCCAGCCTCTTCTTCACCCAGCGGCATACAATCCATCAGCATATGCAAAAGAGAAAATTTTATTACTTGGAGATAATATCGATACTATTTTGAAAAGTCGACAAACTATCGATACATTTTCCTACTCCCCCATCCCTATTAGCTTTAGTGAATCAAATTGACAGTTGACATTCCTATTCCATCTTTTTTTTTATTCCTATTCCTCGGAAACCTAAATAACCTTAACCTATTCTTATCTATTTAAACCTATCTTTCTACTCTAACATTAAAAAGGTTTTAATCTATTTACATGTACTATCTCTCTAACTCGTCTACTATTTTTTTATTACATAATTTACATCAGATAATCTATCTATTCGATACGGGCCTTTATATACATTTTTTTATTATTTTTTTTTATTTTTTTTTATTTTTTTTTATTTTATAGTCTTTTAGTCATTCGGCATAATTACAGTGCAACATAAAAGAGTAGAAATTAAATGAGGGCGCCACAATCGCTCAGATAGCAACCCAGTTAGTACGACCGAGCTGATCTTGATACTTGAATAGTATTATTTATTTATTGGGTATAAAAAATGAGTAAATATATTAAATAAGTATATTTATTAAATATTTAATATGTAGTAGTAATAAAACAACAATTTCACAAAAAATAAGTATTTTTAATAATCAAATGCTTTCCATATAAACTCAGATATAAACTAAAATTAATAAAATCTAGTAAATCAAAATCTAAATACTCTACACCTTCCATGGGATCACTTAAGTTCGTGTAGTCTATTTTAAGCTCTGGTATTGATTCGTCACTGATTTCTGAACCACTCTCATCGTCACTGCTGTCTGCACCATGGGACGACCTTTCATGTGTTTAGCTGGTGTTGAGAATTTCCCACCGTTTTCAATGCCGTGTTGCACGATTCTGCGCACTGTGCTTACAGAAACACCTAAAACAAGCAAATAAAAGAATCACTGTCAGTCCGACGAAAGAAGTTTCGCGGTAAATAAACGTGAATATATTTTAAAATTGTTTCTTTCCATTTAGTCGATTGCATCAACAAATATGGCACTGTAAAAAAAAATTTCGTTACCGCAATAAATTACATTAATTGTGTTTGCCTTACTATCAACGTTGTTAAGTCGCGCTATAACTACAACGGTATTTGTTTACCTTAGCATAACCTCAAAAATTGTAAACAAATAATTTGTAAATGATATGTGGTTCGAAAATTTAGCTCCCTGAATGTATTAATCGTTTGAAATTAACGTTTAGCGTAACTTTCAATAGTTACTTACCAGTAAAATCTGCTGTACGATGGTAAACATCTTCTAAGTTGCATAGAAGCTTCCCAGCTTGGAATTCGGCTATACACCACATATAAACTTTGTAAACTATATCACGGGCACCTCCACGAATTACCTTATTCATGATTTGCCACTGTTTTTCTGTCCACACTCAGAAATATCACACAAAAACCAAAATTCTTACGAAAATCGAAACCGATCGAGAAAAATTGACAGCTCAAGTACTCATTTTAGATGTTGCCAGAAAATGAAAACTATTAGTTCCCAAATATTTAATTTCTACTCTTTTATGTCGTACTATATTCTCAATTTAGCTTTTCTATCATATCGCGTGTTTGTTTAATCTGTGCCTTTTTTTAATTATCTATGGCACAACGTGTCAAACTATTCCTTAGCTCATGACATTCTACATAATCAATCATGTCGATATTATTTCTTTTTATCTGGAATGGACCTTATAACTCCACATAACTATTCTGTATCTAAGGTCCGGCCTAACTAATCTGTGGCTATAGAGTATAAATAAAATTCTAATGTAATGAACACTGTGCTTTATTGTGTTGATTATAGCACTATGTGACGAACCAATTTTTTAATGACCACTAAGCTTTACTTTTGACAAGGTTTTGACACTTGTGCTTTTTGTATTATCTGTGGCACTATGTGTCAAACCATTCCATAGACTGACAACTATGCTTTTTATCATTTATTTCCCTTATGGGTTTATAAATAAATATTTCTTATTAACATTTTATTGTTTCAGACTTAGTCCTTAAGGATTTCTATTTGAGACTTTGTCTGCTATTTCAAAAGCTAATCCTATTTTACAAATAAAGACAAGACCGAAGAGTATTTAATTTCACCAACACATATACAGATAAATCATTAAAATAATAAATTGCATTAAGTTTCTATCGATGCCCAGCGCGCATCGCATATTCCTTCAAGGTTGGATTTTATTCATTTGCTCGACATGAAAAGAAAACATTGGTTAATAAAGCACAAAATATAAGACATCACAACTATCACATCATGTTACCTAACAAATTATTTACACAATAATAATGAATTGTTTACTACACTTTATACCTAATCTTCTTTCTATAAAATTTCCAAAACTTGCATTTTACGAGTTTTATTTGTTTATTGTGAACATAATGCAAATATTCTAATGCTAAATTACACCTATGGTATAACTGAATCGGATTTTTATTTACAACAAACATAGTCATCTTATTTCTACGAAATCTTGCTCCCCAAGAAGTTTCATTATAAATTCTTTTATATTTAATTCGGATCATACCCTTTTTATTGTTCGCCTTCTTTGAATATATGTTGGCGCAATAAGAAACCTTATTAAAGACTTCTTTAAATTTCTTTCGAATCTCTTTTGGTTGAGAAAAACTTTTCTTAAATGCTGTCAAATCATTTCTTTTCAAAATGACATTTATAAATTTCTGTTTTATGTCTGATTGAATTTTTCCAATTTTATTTCCAATATTATGGTTGAAATCAATGTGATTCTGCATGTTAACATTCGAAACAAAACTTTGGCATTCAGATGGAACTGCAACTCGTTGTTCTGATGGAATCTGAACATGGTTCTCTGAAAGATAATCGGAATTATCGGAGCAAATTGGACTGGACCGATACAATACAATACCCTCGTCCGCACATACGCTGCTGGGTAGGGGCTCCAACACGTCGTCAGCTGGGCCGTCCGAGCGCTCGACCTGGAACGTAGACTCCACCTCAAACTTGTCATCGACGGGGCTGTCGTCTCTGCTGGTCTGGTCAACATCGTCCTCGAACACGCAGCTCTCTCCATCGGCGTGATCAACATCGTCAACAATTTCGTCGGCCTCTTCGTCAACGCTTTCTTCACTGCACTGAATATTATTTTGTGTTTGATCGTCCTTTATCACGATACTAGAAAATAAATGTGTATTAACATCCTCACACAATACATTAAGTCGTTTTTCTTCGGCTTTTATTTCACAGATTATTATGCGCTGTTCGCAATAATGACATCTGCGGTGAAATTTTGTAAATTCACTCCTCAAGCAATCGCACAACACTGCGAAGTCCATATCATACTTAAAAATAGTACGATAATAATAATATGCGGCTCCGTGTAGAAATCCTCCTAAAATCAGGCTGTAGTCGCTCTTTCTCCATTCATTCATTTCGGCCACCGACTTGAATTCGGTCAGGAATTCCTCCAGGCAGTAGCCGTCCGTGCCTGAATAATACTTATTCATCATGCTTGCTTTACGCTCAATTATATAAAAAAACAAAACCACTTAGATTTTTCCTTCCATCCGCTTATGGGAGGCAACGAGAGGTTACCAGCAATCTCTGTTATCACTAAACTCGCTTTATGTACGCCGATAGGGCTTCGTGCACTGTATCGCCATGCACACGCGAACTATACCGTCTTTAATATACTTTTCTTCTAGGTTTTTTTCTTATACGTATACTGTACGCCGTATACACGCGATTTTTTATATTATTTCCTCTTATTTACTGGGATACTTTACCCGGCGCCTCCACCAAATGTAGGGGGGGTAGACAGAGGTGTACCGGCAATGAAACATATATTGGTTTAATTATTATATTTTAGCTAATATGAGCCTGCCTTCAGGCGAACAATCTAGGTCTATTCTATCATAATTTTATATAAACATGACAAGTGTTCTTATTTTAACTACCTTGCAAAACTAGTTATCTGCTGCCAGTCTTACTAAGGCAAATAGGTTGCCTTCTTAGGCAGAGTCCTCACAATACATACATACCAAGCTAATAAAAGCGTGTTAAAAACAGATTTGTTGCTGGTAAATTTGCCAGATACAAAATCAAAGAAAGAACGTAACTTTTCAAAGAAGCAGTAGTTCAATTAATGCGCAATTTCTTCGTCATTTAGTAGTAAGTATAATAGATTTGTGGGACAAGAATCAGTATCAGCCGTATGTATGGTCTGAGGAGCCACATATAATATATGGTAACTTTTTTATTTGAATGCAACCGAGCTCAGAATTTGTCTACTAAATACTCTCAAATACTACAAAATCATACAAAATTATGGTAAATATTAATCCATGATGTTCCTAGTTCTGACGTGGCTCCTCAATCCAAACATTTAGATTGAGGAGCCACCTTTATGTTCATATAACTTTTGAAATATTATGCTACAAAATCGAGCATCGAACCTACAATTTTTTTTAAATTACTACTAAATAAGTATATTAATTTCATTAAGATACGAAAAGTGGCTCCTCAATCCTTACGGACATGATTAAAAGACACGGTGGCTGGAAATCTGATGTAGTAGAAGAGGGCTTGAAAAGACATTGAACATTCTATACAAAATAAGCTGCCGCATTGGTGACAGCATCAAACTAAAAACACCGTTGATAACTGATCCTTGGACACTTTTGTCACCACAAACTTCCACATCAATACGCTATTCATCTAGCCCGCTGCATCAAGCACCACCTTCACCAACTTTCACGATCCAAAATGGTCCTCAGCAGACCCAAGTTTTTGAAACTTTACTTAAGGATACACTAACTATTTTGTGCGCGGGGTTAAAATGCATTTTATATCAACCGACAACACGTGCGGAAGAGATAGATGCTGTGATGAGCAGTAGGAAGCTAGTTCGCCTACGAATACATACTTTTGCAAATTTGTAGCGAAATGGATAATGATTTAGGACGAAACCAAGCGCGCGAAATTTTATAAACAGACCTTTGGGAGTCTGGATATCATGAAAATACGACTAAACGTATCTGTTCAAAATAAAATTATATGCTTTTTTGAACTACTAATCTATCCCTGTATGGAGGCCGTTTTGCAATTTTCCGTCTTCTTGTGGTATTTATTTGCGTCCAAAAATGCGTTAAAATTAGTGTCGAAATGTGGAACTTTCGACGCTCATAACTTTCAAATATTTTCTTTTTTTACTTTTTCGCTTCCATACAGGGCTAGTTAATGATGAGACAATTTGATATCACTTTTTATTTTGAATGTACATTGTCAAATAGTGGAATAATCCCTAGACTACGTTTGTATGGAAGAATTTTCGACTAGTGTACTCTTAACAGTAATACTCAAATAAACTCTAACTCAACTTCAATAAATCTATACTAATATTATAAAGCTGAAGAGTTTGCTTGTTTGTTTGTTTGAACGCGCTAATCTCAGGAACTACTGGTTAGAATTGAAAAAATATTTTTGTGTTGGATAGTCCATTTATCGCGGAAGGTTCTATAACCTTGCGTACGACCAATACGAGCGGAGCATAAATGAAAAATGTTGCAAAAACGGGCAAAAAATATTCCTTTTAAAGAGCTTCCGTTGCGTGGGCTGCGTAAGCGGTTATAGTTACGCAACGTTCATGTATGTAGGGTAGGTAGTTAGCCAGTTGTCGGGAGCGAAGCCGCGTGGAACAGCTAGTGTATCGAATAAAAACATAACTTTTCTTTCCACAACTGGTCTAATGTATCAAACATTACCTGTAATATTTAATTGTTTTAAATAGGTCTACTAACTTAAATAGGTCTAATTGGAATTTTAATAAAACTTTGATTCTAGTACTATTGCTTTTTATTGTCTCGTAGATAGTGTGAAAAGTAGAGTATTCTCCTCGGGGATAAAGGTGCCTTCGTCTTGGGCAAGCTGCACTCAGGATTCTTGTCTTAAGGTTCCCCTAGTCGACGGCACGAACTATTTTGTGCGCGAGGTTAAAATGCATGCTATCTCATCCAACAACACGTGCGAAAGAGATAGATGCTGTGATGAGCAGTAAGAAGCTAGTTCGAGTACGAATTAGCACTTTTGCAAATTTGTATCGAAATGGATGATGATTTAGGACGAAAAAGAGCGCGCGAAATTTCATATAAACAGACCTTTGGGAGTCTAGATATCATGAAAAAATTACTAAATGTATATTTTCAAAATAAAATTATTTGCATTGTTGAACTACTAATCTATCCCTGTATGGAGGCCGTTTTGCAATTTGCCTTCTTCTTATGGTATTTATTTCCTTCCAAAGATGCGTCAAAATTTGTGTTGAAATATGAAATTTTCGACGCTCACAACTTTCAAATATTTTTCTTTTTTGTTTCCATACAGGGCTAGATAATGATGAGACAAATTGATATATTTTTTTATTTTGAACGTACTTCGTCAAACAGTGGAGTAATCCCTAGACTACGTTTGTATAGAAGAATTTTCGACAATTGGAACCTTAACTTTAAACTCCCTCGCTCTACTTGGTAGTTAACATTAGAATCCTTCGTATTGCTTGGGATTCAATAAGACACTACTTTACCCCCTAGTGCATAATCTACTATTATTTATATGAATGGAAGATTTGATATTTAAATCAAATTAATTAATTAATTAATATTAATTTGTTATTATTATAAGGTCAAGGAAACCTGTATATCCAGGTCACCAATATTTTTGAGTTCTTTGTTTTAGTCTAGACGCTTCTACGTTTTAATATCGTTTACATATATATGCAACTAGCTGTTCTCCGCGGCTCCACCCGTTTTGAATTAGTAGGTACTTCCCTCAATCCTTCACATCATCAGCCTATTAATGTTCCCACAGCTGGGACACAGGCCTCGTCTCTGTGAGAGGAATGGGCTGTTATCCACCACGCGGGCCCAGTGCGGGTTGGTGGATGTCACATGTCTTCCAATTATTGGTTCTAGGACATGCTGGTTTCCTCACGATGTTTTCCTTCACCGTTATGAGAGCAGTGGTGGTGAAATAATTTACACAAAGTAAAGCGCCTGCCTGGGCTCGAACCCACGATCTACAACTTGTAAGTCGCAGCCGATACCACTGGGCCACCACTGCTCTCCTCAATCCTTACATAGTATAAAACAAAGTCGCTTCCCTCTGTCTGTCCCTATGTATGCTTAAATCTTTAAAACTACGCAATGGATTTTGATGCGGTTTTTTTTAATAGATGGCACTCATTCAAGAGAAAGGTTTATATGTCAATTACACGCAGGTGAAGCCGCTGGCAGAAGCTAGTATCATTATAAATTATAGCTTACGTGTTATTCTGATGTATAAGCTATATTACTGTAAAATTTCATGGAAATGCGATCAGTAGTTTTTGCGTTAAAGAGTAACAATCATAGTTGTAGGAATTATTAACACAAGAATCAGCAACCACATAGAAATTAAATAAGAATAAAAATTAATCGCTATAAATATGCAAACATTTGACATTTAATTGTGTTGTTTACGATATTTTCCGCCTTTATTTTTTACCAATGCAGGTTATTATATTATATTTTTTAGACAAAAAATTCCTTAATTTACAATAGAATTTAAAATATTATGAAACAAAATGAAAATTTCGTGCTGGCTCAGTGGCTTGAAGACTTGTCCTCTCGTAACTATTGTGATTACAATTATTATCAAAATCAAATATTTTTATTTTACATAGGCCTACATGGGCACTTATAAAACGTCGACAAAAGGTGCACGGTTCGGGTTAGTCGTTTCCTATGGAGAAGAACCGGCAAGAAACTACATGGTTACTCTTTTAAAAAAAATTGTGTTTACAATATTTCCATGTTACAGCATTAGTACTTGGATATGGGGGGACAACGTAGGCCCGACAATAAGTCGTACGAAATTGAAAAAAAAACAAACAAAAAAAATAAAAAAATAATGCACGAAATAAAAAGTTAACAAATGTTAACAATCATCTAGAAAGCCTACAATGTTCACACATTCACAATAGGTAAAAGAATCTATACAAAGGTAAAAAATAAAAAACACAACACTAAATTTAACATCATCTGCCTAGCCTTTTCCCAACTATATTGGGGTCGGCTTCCAGTCTTACCGGACAACACTAAAACACACAACACTAAATTTAACATGTGGCACAAATACTGTTATCAGTGCTGTAACTATTCTTAGCAAAGGGCTATAATGATGATTGAAAAATATTGTAAAAAGTCTAATTAAAAGAGAGAAAAAAATGAGATTGAGAATAGTTAGAGATATCCATATATTTGTGCCGTTTATGAGTTACCAGGGAAGCCGCATGCGCAGAGGGTGTCAAAGCCAAAATTTTTATCTTCAACGTAGTCCTTGATTTTATAATATGCTTTTTTAATAAGGACACGTTTGATGTAGTTTTTGAACTTTCCATCGGTCAGTTCTATAACTGACTTAGGCAACTTGTTATAAAAGCGTATACTGTTTATAAGAAAAGACTTGCTAGTTTTCGTTAATCTGAATTTGGGTATTACAATTTCGTGCTTACTGCGTGTCTTTAAATTATGGAAGTCACTTCTAGTTTTGAAAAGCCCTCGATTTTTGCGGACATACAAAATACATTCCAAAATATAAAGTGAAGGTAGAGTCAGTATATCGATCTCTTTAAATTTTTCTCTGAGGGACTCGCGAGGACCCATTTTATAGATCGCGCGGATTGCCCTCTTTTGTAAGATAAAAATTATGTTTGATTGATATTTTGATCGTTGTGATTTGTTTTTTTTTTTTCAAATATTATCATGCGATCGGCTTTCTAAGCCATTAGCAGATGGGATGTGCGCGTGATTGTCAAGTGAGGTTCGTCCTCCTAGCGGAGGAAACCACCCCTTCATTATTTACTTGCTTTATTTAACAAGGTCCCATATACATATATTGGCGCTTAAGCCTTCTGTTGTCTAGTGGCACATTTAGAGCGGTGGCTAAGCTGTTATTGTGCGACTCTATACGGCTTTTGCATCTCATTGTTTTGAGCTCAATTGGACCGATTTTGAAAATTCTTTTTTTGTTTGAAAGAGTATGTTCCGAAATTTGTCCAATTTTAATTTGGTGAAGATCTGATGAAGATCTTCGAAGATATACAACGGAACTCTTCAATAAATAACGGCAAATCTCTCGGGACTGCTGCAATCGCATGTCTGTTTATTGTTTATACCATTTCATAACATAACATCACGCTAGTACGCTCTTAAGGGGTAAGCAGATCTCTCATTTGATCGGTTTTGTTCAAGTTTAATGATATTCGGGTAATATATTCTGGTGTTATAGGAAACTTACTTAACAGCTTGCCTATTAGGTAGGTAAAACTAAAAAGTGAAAAATAAAATCTTTTTACAAAAATATACTACCGACTTCCACATAAGAAAACTACAAAGTGAAAAATAACTTTATTTTTGGAAGACGGTGTTCATAACGCAAAAAATGGTACCTATGAAAGATTTATTTTTCATTTTGTAGTTTTCTTATTTGGAAGTCGGTAGTATTTTTTTGTAAAAAGTTTTTGCAGTTGTGAATTGGAGATGCTCGTGGAGTTCGCTGGTTCTAAGAAACCAAGGTGCATCTGATATGTTTCTCAGTACTTTGTTCTGAACCGCTGCAAAATTGCCACATTGCTATTTTCTGCTGATCCCGACAGTTCAATACCATATGACCAGACGGGTATTAATACTGCTTTGTAGATAAGGAGTTTGATCTCCAGAGACACGTGTGAGTTCCTCCCTAAGAGCTAATTAAGTTTTCTGAGGAGTAAGTCCAGTTCATCACGCTTCTTTCCTATATGTGCTCTCCATGTCTGTTTCCTGTCTAGATGCATGCCGAGATATTTTGCAGTTTCGTTATGAGGCAGCACGTCCTTGCCAAGTTTGACAGGGAGGCAGTTTTGCTTTTTTAGAGTGAACGTCACATGCGTTGATTTATTGGCACTCGCCTTAAGGCGCCTCCCCGAGCAAAACGCCGCGCCTAGTTGCCGCCCGTTTTTGTGCAGTTTTTAAGAGCTATCTACTCTTTATTTAAAAAGAAATATCAATTAATAAAAATATATAATATTAATATATAATAATAAAAAGCGCAAAGTACGTAAGTGGTGGCCCGCCGCAGGCAGAGAAGCCACTACGAACAACGCGTCATTTTGCACACACACACATTGACATTGCGATTTTATAGGGATTCTTGGGCAATATTGGACCGAGCTCAGTCGTGGCTGTCACGAGTGCTAAATTCAGATGTAAATCTTTGTGCGGGCGTTGTTACATCATTCATAAAGTACTGTTACAAAGTTGCATTGGCTGGGTTACAAAACTTCATGATATTATAATCTTTTATTGAATACTTTGTAGTACTGTTAAATTTGGTATAACAATGGTCCTGGATTAACCTTCCATTTCAACATTTGTATCAGAATCCATACTAGAGTCTTCATCAGAAGAGTCGGATGTATCGCCAGTATCATTAATTATGAATTTTTCCATATCCAGTAGCCTGTCTGATTCGAGATATTTGTCTTCTATTTTTTCTACATGTTGACATACATCAAGCCATTCCTCTGTCGTTACTGTTCTGAACGCCACTTCAGTAATTGAAGCTATTTTGCTAGCAGCTTGATCGACATTTTTCTCTGCAATTCGCCTATTTACTATTTCCCAAATCTTTTCTATGGGATTTAAATCGCAGTGGTACAGTGGTAAACGCAGAACGTCATGTCCATGCTCATTCAAAATTTGTTCTAATTCATACTGTGTGTCTTTGTGCCTTTTGATTATTCGAATAATTGTGCCTTTTTTTCAACAATATTTTTCGTAAGCCGCTCTTGGAGCTCTGCTTTTGTTTTGCCCATTGTAGGGTCCTTGTTTATTTGTTTGATATGACGCATCATCCATAACTACAATACAATTCGATTGTAGATTCGGCACAATTTTTCCATCATCCATCCCATGCAGTTTGCAGAATTCATATCGTCATGATAGTCACTCGATTTTGATTTAGATTTGAAGAATAGCAGCCCGTTTTCAACAAACCCAGTTTTATCTCCAGCATGAGCTATAATTCATCTTGCGCCGACGCTATCAGAAGCAAGATCGCTCTTTCTCTGATTCCTAACATTTTTGGATGTATGAAGCATGTATGTACGTTTCATCAAGATAAACGACCATTCGATATTCTTCCCGACGATTCTTGCGTAGCCTCAGAAAACTAGCCAAGCCAAATCTTTAGATTTAATTTATCCTAAGTTATCTGCTTTGTGTAAATAATTCGCTCGATCAAATTTAAGTATTTATATTTTTAAATAAGAAACATTGATATAGCAGAAAAAGTAAGAAATTGTGTTTTAATTTATTTTAGAATGTTTTATGTTCTTATAAATAAGTTCAGGATTATCTACTGAACTTGGCACCCATTTATATCTCAATTCTTTTGTCTCCCATTTTAATTTTTTTTTTGATGACATATCATTAGCTTTTGTGAACAAACTATTATTATTATTACTTCGTTCAAAAGTGATCTGTAAATGTGCCAGCGACCACACAGCCCCTAGATGCCTAATGCTTGATCTAATACATCAAAACAATTCTGTCAACTAGCTGAGGTATGAGGAACGGGGTACTGCGCTCTGATTGGTCCCTTACCAAGGTCATTATGCCTCATTAAGGATGGGAAACGTTTAAAAAATACCAGGCTGGTATCGATATTTTTTTAAATAGTAATTGTACTTATTTTTTTATTATATTACCTTTTTTTATAAATAGTTACACATATATTATACTTTTATAATATATAATTAAAATTTGTGGCATTAGTTCGTTCGCATGTTATTAACATTTATCCCATTTACACAGGGAAACCTATAATTGGCCATACAAATTGTAATACGCATATTTTGTTAAACATTTTTAAGTATCGCTGTTGGTTACCTAAATAAATGAAATAAAAATAAAAGTAAAAACATAAAATGTTAAAACTTAAAACAAAATATCAAAATTCTAAAGGTAAAATAGATTTTTCGGAGGTTCGTTAATTGTACTTATTTTTTTATAATTAATATTACCTTTTTATAAATAATTATAACAATATATTATACTTTATTAATAATATATAAATAAAATTTGTGGCATTAGTTCGTTCGCATGTTATTAACATTTATCCCAGTTACACAGGAAAACCTAATATTGGCCATACAAATTGTAATACGCATATTTTGTTAAACATTTTTAAGTATCGCTGTTGGTTACCTAAATAAATGAAATAAAAATAAAAGTAAAAACATAAAATGTTAAAACTTAAAACAAAATATCAAAATTCTAAAGGTAACATAGATTTTTCGGAGGTTCGTTAATTGTACTTATTTTTTTATAATTAATATTACCTTTTTTAATAAATAATTATACATATATTATACTTTATTAATGATATATAAATAAAATTTGTGGCATTAGTTCGTTCGCATGTTATTAACATTTATCCCAGTTACACAGGAAAACCTAATATTGGCCATACAAATTGTAATACGCATATTTTGTTAAACATTTTTAAGTATCGCTGTTGGCTACCTAAATAAATGAAATAAAAATAAAAGTAAAAACATAAAATGTTAAAACTTAAAACAAAATTTCAAAATTCTAAAGGTAACATAGATTTTTCGGAGGTTCGTTCTTAAATATTAATATTAAATATTAGTTAAAAAACGTAATCAATAAATCGTTTTTGCGATAGACTTCCTGTTTGCAATCTAATTTATAATTACTTAAAAACATAGATGCAGGCAGGAGGGCCCTCCCCGGGCTCCTGATGCTATTCTTCCTCCTTTTTGTCCTCAAATCTTAACAAGTTTCTTTATCCAATCCCAAACAAGGCCAAACTATGTCCAGTTCCTAAGTAAAAAACAGTTTGGAAATGAAGTCCCTCTACGTATGCAAAAAATATAAACGTAGGGAGCAAAATTTTTCGATACAAGAGCGAGCGAAGCGAGCCCGATAAATTTTGCTTGTTGACTATTTATATGTGAGTAGACAAAAGAAGGCTGACAGATGCCTCTATGTGGCATTCATTCGACCGGTGTCAATACGCTAGATGCGAGAAGCTGAAAATTAATCTTTTTCCGAAGAAAACTTTCACGACGGGGAACTTTTAGCGAGCTAAAATTTTCGAGCTCGTTTCGCTCGCTCTTGCATTCTGCATATGGTTTAATTAATTATTAAAACTTTATGCACAAGTACAAAGGCGGACTTAATGCCTTAGGCATTTTCTACCAGTCGACCTATTGTTGTCTTTCAAACTTTTGTGTGTCTCGGGGCTAGGTTCTCATAAGTACCGTAAACGTTTGAGTGATATTTTATATGCGAAACTAACTCTTTTTGTTCTCTATTTATTCGTTTGATTATTACGTTTCCACGCCCAAACCGCTGAACGAATTTCAACGAACTTTGGTATCATAATGGTAGATTAGACCTTGCTTAAGGACAAAGAATACATCTTACCCCCGGAATAACGTAACATTGAAATATTGTATTGGATTTCTGTCTTTCATACGGGCAAAACCGCCGCTAAAAGCTAGTCTCGCTCTGAAACGAAAACAACACCCCATGAAAAAAATATTACGCAATTTCAAATTCAAAATGATATTCAAAATTCTGTTACTTCTATCCGAACGCATTCGAAATACCAAAATGGCGCCCCTAACGGTAGCGTACAAAAACAGTGTCAAGCTGAATTTAATTTTTCAAAATGGCGCAAAGATATGGATTTATTCGGGACGCACGGACGGGCTTACAAGTTAACAGTTAGTGAATATTACATATGGTTAGCTTTACGAATCCAATGCAATCTTAAGAGGTCTTTTGTGAATTAATTTTTAGTTATTTGTTATCTAGAACGTTGCGTGTACATGAATGTCAATTTGGGACTACAGAACAGAAATAGAACAGGATTGAATGATTATATTCTAATCTATACTGTGCTACTTATTTCATTGCATCTTGTATAAAATTTGTCTGCACAAATATGTAAACGTAGGTATGTTTGATTTAAGTTTCTTATTTATCTTTGAAGTTTTTTACCCAAAGAAGATTTTCTCAGTAGGACCTCGGAATTTGGATTTGTGTCCGCCCCCTTCACATATGACTTGAACACTGTTTTGCCTTATTTCTCACAGGACATGGTTACTTTAAGGGTACACTAGTCGAAAATTCTTTCATACAAACGTAGTCTAGGGATTATTCCACTGTTTGTCAATGTACGTTCAAAATAAAATGTGATATCAATTTGTCTCATCATTATCTAGCTGTATGGAAGCAAAAAAGTAAAATATTAAAATAATTGAAAGTTATGAGCGTCGTTCCACATTTCGACACTAATTTCAACGCATTTTTGGGCGCAAATAAATGCCATAACAAGACGGAAAATTGAAAAACGGCCACCATACAGGGATAGATTAGTAGTTCAACAATGCAAGTAATTTAATTTGAACAGATACGTTAAGTCGTTTTTTCATGATATCCAGACTCCCAAAGGTCTGATTATAAAATTTCGCGCGCTCGGTTTCGTCCTAAATGATTATCCATTTCGCTGCAAATTGGCAAAACTGTGTATTCGTACGTGACCTAGGTTCCTACTGCACATCACAGCATCTATCTCTTCCGCACGTGTTGTCGGTTGATATAAAATGCATTTTAACCCCGCGCACAAAATAGTTCGTGCCGTCGACTAGTGTAACCTTAAAAGTAAATTATTTTCCTTCAAGCTCTTTTATATCAGTGTTCTACATCTGACTGCGAATATGTACAATCTGCACATCATATCTTATCGGAGAGTATTGTTTGGCAGAATGAACGCAATATTATGTTGTATAATGTACAGGCTGCATCTGGAGTTGTTTACTATACGGACCTTGTGGAAACTAGAACAAATTGCCGTGCGTTCAAGCGTTTTTGCCATACCTATTATTGAAAACAAATATAAAAGCTTACAATGTAGGACCCATTAATATTAATGCTAATTTTTATCCGTGGTGCTAGGCAACAGGGTTTATTTACAGTTGTAAACGACCCTTTGTGCCTATTGGCCTTGTTTGTTCTGTCTCCTGCTTGATATGGAGGGAAGTAGAAATTTGTATTTTTTCTACTCCTCCGTTATTCTTTTGCTTTTGCATTGTACCAAAATATGTTACAATAAAAAGAAAAAAAATTGGCATGCCTCAGAAATTCAAAACCGCGCCATCTATTGGAATCTAGTTTAAATGATCCGTTCTAATAATTTTTGAAATGTGAATTAAGACCCAGCTGTTACATAATTTTGTGCTTAGACTAAACAAGAACATTCAATTTTTGTGGTAAATTCTAGAAAATGTTTATTTAACACACAATTCAATATCAAATCGATGCATATCGCGCCATCTAATGATAGTTATTTGAACCAAATTTTCTTTCTAAGCGCTAGGACCCAAAAACACAACTGTTTTTTTCAAAATCTTGGAAAAAAACATGAAAAAAACATGAAAAAGTCTTGGCGCCGTCGTTTTTTTTCTACACAAAGTTTCCGTGAAACACTTAATTTGGTTGTTTTGTTTTAACTAAAGTCAAATTCTGTCAAATCAATTTCATCTTTTCTTTGTAATTAGGAAAATCCCCGTCCGTAAATGATAATCTTCAGTAGGTGTTTTTGTTTTGTGTTTTATTGCTAATTATTTTATAGTACATTATGGTACCAGTGTGCAATGTTGGTGATTACCGCTGAGGCGCCATTGAGACCCGAGCCGTAGGTGAGGGTCTTAAGAGAGCCGAGGACGGTAATCATCAATACACACGTGTATCATACGACATTTTTCAACACACTTGTGAAGAAAATAATACAAAAATAGTTATTTATGCTACAAGTGCGGGAAGTAGGTGATTTTCGATGAGTGGCATTTTTATTCACGAGCGAGCGAAGCGAGTGAGTGGATAAATCGACACGAGTCGGAAATCATCTTACGCACGTGTATCATACAACATTTTACTATGCATTGTGCGAGGAAATAAAAAAATATATCTGAACCAAGCAAGAAATTAATAAAATGGCGCTTATTCAAGGGCGCTCAGCATATCCACAGATTAACTAATAGTTCATAGTTCTACTGCGCATGTGCAATAGCTGTCACGTCATAACGCAAAAAGGCACGAGCAAAATATTAATTCTGCCAAACATATTTAATGAATAATTAAAATTAATTTATTGATCAAAATCTAAATCTAGAGTAATTAAAAACGCCTTAAATGACGTATTAGTTTTGTTTTACTTTTTATATGAATGATAATCTGTACTTAACTAATTTTAAAACTTTTCTCAAATATTAAAAACTCTATGCGGCGGGCTGACGTTGGAGTTAAAAATTAAAAAAGTACAGGAAAGTAAAAAGCACTAGTAAAAAAAAGTGACACTTTCCGCACAGTTTCGCTGCTTGGAAAACGCTCTTTTCGAGGACATGCATTGTAAAATCATTTTCAACAGTAAAAACGAGTTGTGAATTTTTTTTCACAATGGAGGGCAAAATTAATCAGATTTCCTATGCGCGCGCATCTAACAATGGCGATCGGCCATAGACTAAAACAATGAGGTTTCTTTTTTTTGGCTTTTCGTGGATAGTGTTTTAGCCACGTACAAAATAGGGAATTTCAATTTTTCTTAATTACAGAGCAAATAAAATTTATATTTGAGTGAAAGTTATTTATTAAGCACGTACAAGTTGAAATTAATACGAAGTTGCATGAAATAAGCAAGCAATAGGTACATTAATTTATTTGTACTATTGAGCACGATCTTTTTTGTATCGAAACTTTTTAAGAACAAAGCAACTCAACCAATAAATTAAAAAAAAAACTCTATAACTCACTAGTGAATAATAGCAATGAAAAAGTCACAGTTTGATAATAGGTATCATTATGTGCCTAATTGCGGTGAAATTAGAGCCACTTTATGAGCAAGTGTGTTGAAAAGACATTTATGTACTATTTAACAAAAAACCAATGGTATTTTCATATTATACAAAAAAAAATGTAATATCAACTCATATACGATAACCGCCTTACCATATTTCTATTTTTGTACTCTTCAAAAAAAACCTACTCCAGAAAAAAAACTGTATTTTTATTTATTTTTTAAAGGTTTTTTTTCATCTCGGAAAAAAAACCGTTTTTTTACAACTCTAAGCGCGAGACGCTTTCGTTGTTAGAATATCCTATACTCTGTGCCCCATATGGATTCGGCAAGGCAAAGGGCAAAGAGTATGAAAAATCGACCAATCAAATGCTAAATGAAAAACGCGATGTGGATTTCCGTCTCTGTTATTGGTCGATTTTTCATACTCATTGCCCTATGCATTGCCGAAATCATTACGCAATAAGGCTGCTGACTTATGCGTTCCCAAAAAAGACGCCGTGGAAATGGATAAGTTTTGGGCCAAACAAATATGAATGACTGCCGTGCCAGCGACACGAAGAAGAACTAGTTGATGGAATATAACTTGTATAGTGGTTGCAAACCCGAGGAGCTCGTGGCTAAATAATAACAACCGCACGGGTCGATCATCAAGGTTAAGCAACGCTTGACGAGGTCGGTCAGTGGATGGGTGACCATTTCAACATACCGAGTTTCCTCCGTGCCTCGGAAAGCACGTTAAGCCGTTGGTCCCGGCTGTCATTTGAAGATCTTTGAAAGTCGTTACAGGTTGTCAGAAGCTTGAGATCTGACACCAGTCTTGCCAAGGGGTACCGTCTTACCGAGTTACTGGGTTGTGGAGGTCAGATAGGCAGTCGCTCCATGTAAAACACTGGTACTTAGCTGAATCCGGTAAGACTGGAAGCCGACCCCAATATAGTTGGGAAAAAGGCTAGGCAGATGATGAGTGGTTGCAAACCCAGACACAGGCAAAGAACTGGTGGATCTCGACACCGGGCTGCAGCCAGTCCAAAGAAGCTATGCCATCCTTGGATAGTAGGCTAACCAGGCGTTTATTAGCCGAAGTCGGTGTCTAAAAACGAAATACAGTAGGTACCATAAACACCGATTTCAGAAAAAAAAACATTTTTCGCCTTTAGAAGTCGGTTTATTTTTTTGTTAAAAAGTTTTTTTTTACATTTTAACATATATAAGTGGTGAGATGTGAATATGGGTGAACTTCTGCCCAACCCTTCGTAAATTACAGGCATGATGTTATAGTATTTTACTGATATATTTTTTACTTAATCTAAAGATTACCTACACAATTTCATCGCAACTTGCCGAGCTTTTCTTTTTTACTAACGGACCATCTCGAGCTTCTTGGCGTTACGTTAACATCGACTCTCAATTTTGGTCCATACATTGAGCAATGGCTTAGCTGGCTGCCAAAAAGTTGGCGATCCTTGCAAAGGTGAGAAAGTACTTCACGCCAGAACAGCTCCTCAATTTGTATCAAGCGCAAGTTCGATCATGCACGGAGTACAGTTCTCATCTTTGGGACGGATCTGCCAAATACCAGCTTGATGCAATAGAGTCGATCGAAAAGCGGACCAAGAGGTTCATCGGCTATGAGGTACTGGTCAAGTCAAAGCTCCAGCTTGTCGAATTTTTAACGGTTACATTTGTCCCTCACTGTGCGATGGAATTTCATGATTTCATTTCACCTAGCTCTTTTCATCATCGGATTACAAGAAGTACGGCGATGCGCCGCGCCATCGGTACATGGTGGACCCATACGAACTAAACGTTTTGGGAACACTTTTATTATGCGTACAGCTAAGGAGTGAATTCCCTGCCGGTATCTGTGTTTCCCGACAGCGGCAAAGAAAAAAAAAAAAGAAAAAGGAAAAAAAAAGAAAAAAAAAGAAAAAATAAATTAAAAAAAAAAAAGAAAAAAAACAAAAAAGAAAGAAAAAAAAAAAAGAAAAAAATTTTTAAAAAAAACAAAAAAGAAAGAAAAAGAAAGTAAAAAAAAAAAAAGGAAAAGATAAATTGTACTAGGAAAATAAGGGAAATTTTAAAATAAAAAAAACCAACATTTTTATTTCATACTACATAATTTATCTAGTAGTAGTCACGCTTCGATCGAAAATCTATTGAACACGTAATTATAACACAATATCTTGCGAAAACAGTCCCATTCAAACAATAAAACACCCATAACTAATGAACTACAACCGATTTTCATTAAACATAGCTGTGAACGAATCGATTAACTCACCTTTCACACAAAAAACGGCAACGAAATCGAAATCGGTTCATCCGTTTAGGAGCTGTGATGCCACAGACAGATACACAAATACGCAAACACACAGATACACACACTACACATGTGCAACTTATAACACCACTCTTTTTCCGTGGGGGGTCAAAATTAAAGTCCATGAAAATTTCAGCAGTTTTGACGTGAACAGTAACAAACAGACAGAATAACTTTTTAACCGACTTCAAAAAAGGAGGATTTTTTTATGTATGTTCCCCGATTACTCAAAGACGCCTCGACCGATTTCAAAAATTCTTCTTTTGTTTTGAAGGGTATATTTTCTAGTTGGTCCCATAGTCATCAGGTCAGAATCTGACGATGGGATCTTAGAGAAATCAAGGGAACTCCTCAAATATTATAGGCATGAAGCCGGAAGGCAGGCACTGGAACTCTGTTATAATAGTACAATATGGTACAAGTGTGAAATGTTGGTGATTACCGCTGAGGCGCCATTGAGACCCGAGCCGTAGGTGAGGTTCTTAAGAGAGCCGAGGACGGTAATCATCAATACACACGTGTATCATACGACGTTTTTCAACACACTTGTAAAGAAAATAATACAAAAAAATCATTTCCAACAGTAAAAACGAGTTGTGAATTTTTTTTCAAAATGGCGGGCAAATTTAATCAGTTTTCCTATGCGCGCGCATTTAACAATGGCGATCGGCCATAGATGAAAGAATGAGGTTTCTTTTTTTTGGCTTTTCGTGGATAGTGTTTTAGCCACATTAAAATAGGGAATATAAATTTTTCTTAATTACAGAGCAAATCAAATTTATATTTGAGTGAAAGTTTTATTTATAAAGCACGTACAAGTTGAAATTATCTAATTAAATACGAAGTTGCATGAAACGAGCAAGCAATAGGTACATTAATTTATTTACAATGCATGTCCTCGAAAAGAGCGTTTTCCAAGCAGCCAAACTGTGCGCAAAGTGTCACTTTTTTTTACTAGTGCTTTTTACTTTCCTGAACTTTTTTAATTTTTAACTCCAACGTCAGCCCGCCGCATAGAGTTTTTATTATTTGAGAAAAGTTTTAAAATTAGTTAAGTACAGATTATCATTCATATAAAAAGTAAAACAAAACTAATACGTCATTTAAGGCGTTTTTAATTACTCTAGATTTAGATTTTGATCAATAAATTAATTTTAATTATTCATTAAATATGTTTGGCAGAATTAATATTTTGCTCGTGCCTTTTTGCGTTATGACGTGACAGCTATTGCACATGCGCAGTAGAACTATGAACTATTAGTTAATCTGTGGTTATGCTGAGCGCCCTTGAATAAGCGCCATTTTATTAATTTCTTGCTTGGTTAAGATATATTTTTTTATTTCCTCGCACAATGCATAGTAAAATGTTGTATGATACACGTGCGTAAGATGATTTCCGACTCGTGTCGATTTATCCACTCACTCGCTTCGCTCGCTCGTGAATAAAAATGCCACTCATCGGGAATCACCTACTTCCCGCACTTGTAGCATAAATAACTATTGTACTATTGAGCACGATCTTTTTTGTATCGAAACTTTTTTAGGAACAAAGCAACTCAACCAATAAATTAAAAAAAAACTCTATAACTCACTTGTGAATAATAGCAATGAAAAAGTCACAGTTTGATAACATGTATCATTATGTGCCTAATTGCGGTGAAATTAGAGCCACTTTATGAGCAAGTGTGTTGAAAAACAATTTATCCTAGTCGTGTTTGGGATTATTGGAATCGTCATGAGATGTACTTTGAGTATAAATGATTATCATGTTAATTGGACATACCTACCAAAACTAAAAAGATAAAAATAAAAAACTTTTAACAAAAAAACAAACCGACTTCCAAAACAAAAAAATACAAAGCAAAAAAAAACTTTATTTTCCGAAGTCGGTGTTGAAAAACGGAAAACAATGGGTACGAAAGACACCGACTTCGGAAAAGAAAGTTATTTTTTGCATGTAGTTTTTTTGTTTTAGAAGTCGGTTTGATTTTTTGTTAAAAAGTTTTTTGCCATTATAATATTGGTATGGAATACAATGAGACTGGTTGGTACTTTACATAACTTCCTATCTACTTTACTGTCAAAATGGGGTTTATTTTTCCATTGGGGTTTTTATTTTGTGGTTTGTTTTTAATTGATGTGCACGATTTTTTTGTATGCCCAATGAGTTCTACCTCTCTCCTCTTTTATTTGTACGCGCTTGTACATTATTAACGGTGAAGGAAAACATCGTGAGGAAACCGGCATGTCCTAGGATCAACAATTCGAAGACATGTGACATCCACCAACCCGCACTGGGCCCGCGTGGTGGATTACGGCCCATTCCCTCTCACAGAGAGGAGGCCTGTGTCCCAGCAGTGGGAACATTAATAGGCTGATGATGTGTGATGTGATGTGATGTGTACATTATTATAGAGCAGTGGTGGTCCAGTGGTATCGGCTGCGACTTACAAGTTGTAGGTCGTGGGTTCGAGCCCATCAGGCAGGCGCGGTACTTTGTGTAAATTATTTCATCACCACTGCTCTCAAAACGGTGAAGGAAAACATCGTGAGGAAACCGGCATGTCCTAGAACTAAAAATTCGAAGACATTTAACATCCACCAACCCGCACTGGGCCCGCGTGGTGGATTACGGCCTTCGGCCTTCTCACAGAGAGGAGGCCTGTGTCCCAGCAGTGGCAACATTAATAGGCTGATGATGATGATAAATTATTTAAGTTAAATTCTGTTGTAAATTATAAATGTAACCCTAATACGATAACGTCTGCAGGTGTGATGGATGACACGTTTTATTTTTATTATTAAAATAAGATATGAACCATATCTTTATAATCGCTACAAACAGAACTGATGGCCTTGAAATTATTGATTATATTTTTTATTTTCAAATATTTACTCTTTGATAGTAAAAGATTGCAGTATATAGGAAATACTATCAATAGATAGGAAGTTTTAAATTCGACACTCAAGGTTAGATATAGTATTTAAATTTTAAACTGAAGTCGGTTAATAAATGGCAGGTTTAAATTTTACAAATCGGCCTTCTTCTACGGACGGTTACGGGATAAAATTTCCCAATCTAAAGGTTGCTGCATACGTAACATGTTGTATCTCGGACGGAACGGGATGATGAACATGTCTTAAATATAAAAGTTATTTATTAACCGACTTCCCAAAAAGGAGGAGGTTTTCAATTTTTTTTTATGTGTGTTACCTCAGAACTTTTTACTGGGTGAACTGATTTTGATGATTCTTTTTTTATTTGAAAGCTGGTGCTTGTCGTCTGGTCCCATTTAATTTCCTTCAAGATCTGGTGAAGAACTTCGGAGATATTCATCAGAACTCTTCAAAAAATTACGGCAAATCACTCGGGATAGCTGCAATAGCTATTCTGTTTATTGTTTACACCACTTCATAACATAACATCACACTGGTACGCTCTAAAAAGGTACTCAGGTGTGATCAGTTCACCCTAGTATACTCTCATTCCATGGGTTTTGTTTAAGTTTCATGTTATTAGGTTAATCAATTTTGTCTTTTCTTTGGGTATTATAGGTACCTAGCCTATAGAACTGGTATATTATGAACCACAACTAAAAAGAAAAAATAAAAAAAACTTTTTTACAAAAATACAACCGACTTCAAAATAAAAACACTACAAAGTGAAAAATAACTTAAATTTCGGAAGTCGGTGTCAAAAAAACGAAGAAACAAAAGCAGGAACACCGACTTCCGAAATTTAAGTTATTTTTCACTTTGTAGTGTTTTTATTTTGAAGTCGGTTGTATTTTTTTTATTTAAAACTTCATGCACAAAGGTACAATGGCGGACTTAGTCTCAGGCATTCTCTACCAGTCAACCAATGATGGTGAAGAGATAGCATGGCAGGTGCATTATTTAAATTGTGACAAGCAAAAAAGTAAAACAAAGAAATACTAAGAAAGCATAGGCACCCGTGGGAGCCGTAGCGCCAGCCTAGCAAGCCAAAACTGCGGAGGTGTGCATGGTTGTCTATCCTATGTTACGTAAATGCGAAGGGGTTGCACTGCCTGCAGCGCCGGAGAATTTGCAGTCAAATCAAATCAAATCAAATATTTTTATTTTACATAGGCCTACATGGACACTTATAAAACGTCGACAAAAGGTGCACGGTTCGGGTTAGTCGTTTCCTATGGAAAAGAACCGGCAAGAAACTCCATGGTTACTCTTTTATTTTTTTTTGTGTTTACAATATTTCCATGTTACAGCATTAGTACTTGGATATGGGGGGACTGTTGAAATGTGAATCGTACTGGCTGCATTATGTTCTTTATTTAATTTTATGTTTTTTACCTTATGACTGTACTTGTCACAATTGATTGTCACTCTTAATAAAAATTATTACAACAATCGGTTATGGGCCGATAAAAATAAATTGTAATAATTTATTTTGTACGTAAACATATTTAAAAGAGCGTAAAATATTTTTTTGCGTAATTAACTATGTCAGTTGGTGATAATATGGCTTCTGCTCCCTCTACATACGCCGGTTCCGGAGCATCATTAATGTCCATTAAAAGTTTACATGGAAAGGATGGTTACGCTCAATGGAAATTTAAGATGCGCATGTATCTACTGCATGAGGACTTGTGGTCAGCAGTTGAGGGTTATAGTGCTGAAGATACTACATCGGTTACCCTGAGGAAGACTAGAGATTTGAAGGCGTTAACCAAGATGTGTCTTACATTGGAAAGCGGAGCAATCACTCACGTACGTGCCTGTAAAACTGCTAAGGAGGTATGGGATACTCTAGCTAATGCGTACGAAGACAAAGGTATGGGTAGACAGTTGGCGTTAGAACGAAAGCTTTATAGATACGAGTTGCAGAATTTTCCTTCCATCGAAGAGTATATTAATGCTGTTACTGGCACTGCACAAGATTTGGCAGATATAGGCCGAAAAATAGACGATTTATCCATAGGCGCAATTTTACTCGGTGGTCTTCCAAAAGAATTTGATCCCCTTGTGATGGCCTTAGAAAATGCAAATATAGAAGTTTCGTCAGAATTAGTTAAAAGGAAGTTACTCAATGAAAGCGCTAAACGTGAGTCTAAAGAGTCGGCTCTTGCTGCAAATAATGTAAAAGGCAGGAACATTATTTGTTATAATTGTCAGGAGCCAGGACACAAAAGTCCTAAATGTCCACACAAAAGGAAAGTGAAAAAGGTCAAACAGAAAAAACTTCAAAATGTCGTAGAGTCTACACTAATATCAGCCTATGGTGTTGGAGGAAATTTAAGTCCTACGGAATGGTACGTAGACTCTGGCGCTTCCACACATATGACATGCCAGAAAGAATGGCTTACCAATTTTAACCCTACGGTTGACAGCAAAGAAATAACTTTAGCAAATAACAAGAAGGTTATTTCGTCTGGCATTGGTGAAGTGTTGCTTTTAAAAGACAATAAGTTAAAATTAAATGGGATTAAAGACGTTCTATATGTTCCCGAGTTAAGTACCAATTTAATTTCTGTTAACAAGGCTGTTGAAAAGGGTATAACTGTTATTTTTAATAGGGAAGGTTGTTCGATGTACAAACACAACGATGTTAAAATAATTGGCAACACGGTAGGCCACGCTACATGCAACGTTGGTGGGTTGTATAGATTGGATCATGTTCCCATTTATCCAGAAAGCGCGATGGCTACTGAATTAGCTAGTTCTTCGGACCTGTGGCATCGCAGGCTAGGCCATCTGTGCCGCGCTGCTTTGGAACATCTGCGACGTGGTCAAGCTAAAGGTATTGAATTTTCTTCTTTAGATAAAAACCCTTGCGTAGCCTGTATTGAAGGAAAACAGAGTAGAAAACCCTTCAAAACTATTGATTACAAGAAAGGCAGCAGAATGTTGGAAGTTATACATTCTGATGTGTGTGGTCCTTTTGATGTTGTTTCTTTAGAATCGAATAGATACTTACTTTTTGTTGACGATTTTTCTAGGATGGTTTTTTCTTATTTTATTCGCTGTAAGGCGGATGTAAAGAAAACATTTTTAGAATTTGAAGCTCTTGTTGAGAATGTGACCTCTCTTAGAATAAAGAACTTGCGTACCGACAACGGGGGTGAGTACGTCAATGCTGAATTCGAGGCTTATCTAGCTTCCAGAGGAATTAGGCATCAGACTACTGTACCATATTGCCCGGAGTCAAATGGAATTGCCGAAAGAACAAATAGGTCTTTAGTAGAGAAAGCTAGGTGTATGTTGCAAGACAGTGGCCTACCTAAAACTTTCTGGCAAGAAGCGGTTCGAACAGCTACTTATCTTAAAAATAGAAGTCCATACAGAGCTCTAGAAAATCGTACCCCTTATGAGTTATGGTATAACAGAAAACCTGACATTGCTCATTTACGTGTTTTTGGTTGTCGTGCATACGTACATGTACCCGCTTGCGATCGCCAAAAGTTAGACCCAAAAGCAAAACAGTACATATTCGTTGGTTATTGTGATGACAACAAGTCGTACAGGTTCAGAGATCCTACAAATATTAGGAAATCCATTAAAGGACGGGATGTAATATTTTTAGAGAATTGTTTTTCTAATCCCAAGATGAAGGATGAGTCACCCCGTCACGATATTATTTTCTCTTCTGATACAAATAATTTACAGGTGCAAAGCAGCTCAGCCTTGAATAACGATCCTGTAGCAAATACAAGTAGTGCTGCTGCCGTGCCTGCAATACCACCTCTCCTTATTGCCGATCATCTTCCCGCAACTTCAATAGTTCCTGTCGAGGAAGAAGAGGAGCATGTGGAATCTGGTAGAAGGTACCATTTGAGGGATAGAAAACCTGTAAATTATCGCTGTTCTGTCTGTTGTTCGACGATGCAAAGTGGTGAGTTAACCGATGAACCTTATTCTTATTCTGATGTTTTTTTACGTCCTGACAAAGCTAAGTGGATAGCTGCTATGGAAGACGAATATAACTCTTTGATGACCAACGGTACTTGGACCTTAGTAGAGAACAAAGGTCAGAAAATTATACCGTGTAAATGGGTCTTTAAATTAAAACGTGACTCTGAAGGTAACATCAGTAGATACAAAGCACGTTTGGTAGCAAAAGGTTTTCATCAGAGTTACGGAATTGACTATGAAGAAACCTTTTCGCCGGTAGTTCGTTATTCGTCGCTAAGAGTTTTGATTGCGCTAGCAGTTGAACAGAATTTGAAAATGCATCATTTAGACATAGACACAGCTTTTCTGTATGGGAAATTAGAAGAGAAGGTGTTCATGACACAACCTGAAGGCTTTATAGCTGAAGATGAGGAGAAGAAAGTGTGTCAATTGAATAAATCACTTTATGGTCTCAAACAAGCCGCTAGAGCCTGGAATAAACGACTAGATCAGGTACTTCTTGACTTAGGCTATAACAGATTACAGTCTGAGCCCTGTATTTATTTGAAAATAAGTTCTGTTAGTATTGCTATTCTAGCAATTTATGTTGACGATTTAATATTTATTTACGACAAAGAAATCGAGTTATCTTATTTGAAGGACGGTCTGACCAAATATTTTGGTGTCAAGGATTTAGGTGAACTTAGTTATTGCCTTGGTCTGCATGTCGTTAGGCAAAATGAAACTAACGATGTGAAGGTAGATCAAAAGCGATATATATTAGAGACGTTGAATCGTTTTAATATGTCGGAGTGCAAAACTGTCCCTACTCCTATGGACGTTAGTGTTGACCTGCGTTCTCAGTCGGAACCAGCTGTCAATGTTCCCTACCAAAACTTAATCGGTTGCCTTATATTTCTAGCAATAAACACTAGGCCTGATATTTTGTTCGCCGTTACTTTTCTGAGTCAATTTAACAAGAACCCTATGCAGGCGCATTGGACTGCAGCTAAACGTGTCTTGCAGTATTTAAAAGGTACGTTAGATTATGGTCTTACATTTAAAAAGATTGGAGAACCTTTATGTGGTTTTGTCGATGCTGACTGGGCCAATGGTAATGACAGGAGGTCGTACACAGGTTATATTTTTAAATTAGCTAATACACCAGTGTCATGGGAATGCAAAAAACAGCCCACAGTTGCCCTGTCATCCACAGAGGCCGAGTACATGGCTTTAACTAGAGCTTCTAAGGAAGCTGTGTATTTACAGCGCTTAATTGGTGAGATTACAGGTGAGTCTTTTGTGGTTACTCTTTGTAATGATAATCAAAGTGCACAAAAGTTGGCACAGAACCCAGTTCATCATAATCGGACAAAACATATTGACGTCCGGTATCACTTTATTCGAGAACTTGTCGAAAGTAACAAAATTAAGCTGTCGTATTTGCCTACTGATAGGATGTTAGCGGATATTTTGACCAAAGGGTTGAATCGTTGCAAACATCAACGTTGCGTGTCTGATATAGGTTTGATGATATCTTAAGATGTTTTTTTTTTGTACTAAATTGTTTACTAGTGATATGCTCTCGTGTTTTTTTTCTATGAAATGATTGTAAAGTACAGTCAGGTCGATTGATATGTGACCCCTGTTAGTGCAGTCAACCAAATAATTTTGTGGCCATCTCGATTAAAGGGAGGATGTTGAAATGTGAATCGTACTGGCTGCATTATGTTCTTTATTTAATTTTATGTTTTTTACCTTATGACTGTACTTGTCACAATTGATTGTCACTCTTAATAAAAATTATTACAACAGGGACAACGTAGGCCCGACAATAAGTCGTACGAAATTGAAAAAAAAAACAAACAAAAAAAAAATGTACGAAATAAAAAGTTAACAAATGTTAACAATCATCTAGAAAGCCTACAATGTTCACACATTCAAAATCGGTAAAAGAATCTATACAAAGGTAAAAAAAAAAAAAAAACGAATGGTTAGATAACTTCAGTACAGTAGCAACTATAAGGTCAGAAGCAACTTTAAAGTGTTTTAATACCGACATTTAGGACATTCGATACTCTGTACTTCGATATCTAGGTCGCTCGATGTTACTTTTGTAAATAATTAGATTTTAGATATATTTGACGTAAGTTATCTAACCAAATGATAATATTACGTTATTTTAATTTTCGTTTTTATGGTTGTTCTATATTTAAGTTTTCGACGTGTTGAACTTTGACATTTTACCCGTAGGTATATGAATTTTTGACGTTCAAATATATACCCCTAATGGGTAGGTATATATTTGAACGTCAAAAATTGTTGGGAAAAAGGTTGGCAGTTTGATTGATCGATGAGGCCAGACAAACGTAATTTTGTGAGTTGCGCTAAAATGCGTTGCGGAAGGGGAATGCCCATTTTGTAAGGGAACTTGGGCCCCTTTGAAAAAATGGTTGTATCTTGATGAATTTGGTTGTATATTGTAGAAAAAACATGTTATATTTGTAATTAGAAAACATTTTTTATTTATTTTGCGGGGTTCACGAGAAATAACGATGTTTCTGTTCTTGAAATGAACCCTTATTACAATGCAATAAGGTGCATACAAATGTCCAAGTAAAGAAAGCTGATCTGTTGTTGTCTGTACACAAATATTAAAGGACACGGATGGGAAAAAAACACAAAATATAAATCCTATTTTTGGATAATATTGAAATCGCAGACACGATACCTCATAAGGGGCCCTGGGTATGGGCAATATCCTTTACGCTGCATTCAGTTTTAAATTAAAGTTCTGCTTGTGCCACACGGTGACGCAAAATGAGTTGTCTGCTGACTCGCGCACATAATTTCAACTGAATTGCACTCGAGATGAGGAAGGGGAGTGAGGCAAGTGTCAGCGCTTCGTACAAAGGTAGAATAGCAACTGAAATTACGTCCATCAGTTTGGCAGCCCAACCGAATTTCAGCTGAACGTAAATTCCGTGACTTATTTTACGCGACTCACAACTCACAAAGTTACGTTCGTTTCGCCTCACACTAAAAGGCAAGTTGAAAAACTTTTTTACAAAAAAATACAACCGACTTCCAAATAAGAAAACTACAAAGTGAAAAATAACATTATTTATGGAAGTCGGTGTCCATAACGCAAAAAATGGTACCTACGAAAGACACCGACTTCCAAAAATAATTTTATTTTTCACTTTGTAGTTTTCTTATTTGGAAGTCGGTAGTATTTTTTTGTAAAAAAGTTTTTTATTTTTCACTTTTTAGTTGTATCTACCTAATAGGCAAGTTGTTAAGTAAGTTTCCTATAACGCCAGAATAGATTACCCGAATATCATGAAACTTGAACAAAAACGATCAAATGAGAGATCTACTTACCCCTCAAGAGCGTACTAGCGTGATGTTATGTTATGAAATGATATAAACAATAAACAGGTATGCGATTGCAGCAATCCCGAGAGATTTGCGGTTATTTATTGAAGAGTTCCGTTGTATATCTTCGAAGTTTTTCATCAGATCTTCACCAAATTAAAATGGGACCAATTTCGAAACATACTCTTTCAAACAAAAACGAATTTTCAAAATCGGTCCTCAATTGACGGAGATATCGGTGAACATACATAAAAAAACATACAAGAAGTCGAACATAGAACCTCCTCCTTTTTCGAAAGTCGGTTAAAAAGCCGGCAAGTGCGAGACGGAATTCATTTCTTAAAGCTGTTTTATTTGACTTGTTATGCTAGAAACCATACCTGTCTATATAAACTAATATGGCTATTATAAAGAGCTACAATGGTTTGTTTGTTTATTTGCATAATAAATCTCTGGAAGTACTGCGTAACACACAATAATATAATCAATGCCTTTCAATTGAACAATTGATCAATCATTGCGTTATTTACATAGTAATGTATAAGGCTCCCGCAGACAGGCATGACTCGGCAATGGAATCACGATGCGGCAACGCGATTATTTAGAAGTTGTGCCTTCTGAAGAACAATTTTGGAACAATTTCTATGAAAACGCGTTCGTGCATTGTCACGTCGCACTTGCCTGCCCAGCCTCTATGCAATTTTCTCCAGGGACCTATTAGAATCCTGAAACCGTCGACACCCATTGAACAAGCATGCTTCCTTCTTTGAACCTGTCCTGTGCTGTGTGCAGGCAGTCTCTGAATGGGGCGATTCCAATCTGGTCAGGTTTAATGCTGCTAAAACCCAGGCGTGTCTTTTGCCGCTAAAATGAGCCAATCAACCGCTAAAATCACCCAGCTCCAACTTTCCGACATGTGACCGTGCCAATAACGGACCATCTTGAACTTCTTGGCGTTACGTTGACATCGACTTTCAATTTTGGGCCATACGTTAAGGAAAAGGCTCAGTTGGCTGCCAAAAAGTTGGAGATACTTGCAAAGGTGAGAAGGTACTTTACGCTGGAACAGCTGCTCAACTTGTATCAAGCGCATGTTCTTTCAATGGGGTACTGTTCTCATCTCTGGGACGGATCTGCCAAATACCTGGTTGATGCACTAGAGTCAATAAAAAAGTGCACTGGTCAAGTCAAAGCTCAAGAGCCTTGAACATCGTCGCTGAGTTGCCAGCTTGTCGGTTTGTTATCGGTTATATTTCGGTGAGGGTGCGATGGAATTGCATGATCTAATTCCACCAAGTACATTTCATCATCAGACTACCAGACGTATGGCGATGCGCCATCGATACATGGTAGACATTCACACCCATACGCACTAAACGTTTTGGGAATACTTTTATTATACGTACAGCTAAGGAGTGGAATACTCTGCCGGAGTCTATGTTTCCCGATAGCACCAATCTAGGGATAAGATGCAGTTGAATATCAGTATTTTCAATGGATTGACCACCTATCGGAACTCCACAACCCAAGTTACCTACTGGTTACCACGGTACCTCTTAGTAAGGCTAGACTAGAAGTCAGACTTTTTCTCCTTCTGGCTTCCGTAAAGCTTGTCATATAACCAAAAATTACAGCCGGGACCAACTACATCGCTTTACAGATACTCCTCTGTAGCTGATTTCGAAATGAGAATCAAAAAATTAACCGTCTAAACGGCTAGACGTATTTTTTTTGAAAAAATATATGTTACACTAGCTGTCACCCACGGCTGTGCCCACGGCTTCGCTTCCGTCATCTGCCTGCCAACCCTACCCTTACCTTCCTGTCTACCCTACATACCAATTTTTTTTCTAGAGTCTTTCTTTCGCGTAGAATCTTAACACCGCCATTCAGAAAATGACTTCAAATGCACAACACCATCTATCGAATATCGAGTTCAACTGTCCGAGTATCTGGATTGTGATAATTGAACAACACATGTGATAATTTTACTTCTTGAACACTATAAATTCATCTAACTTTTGATAGAATAAACCGATTGTGATGAAACAAAAACTAAGTAATTCTTCAAGTTACGCACAATTTTTATGTATAAAAGTTATCTACATTGGTTTCGTACATTTCACGTGATGCGTGCACAAATAAACAGACAAACAGACAAAAAATCCAAAAATGCTGGAAATGGGTTCTGTTGGTTATCCTTTAACACCCTGGCTATTTTTTTTTTGATTTTTTTTCCATGTACAAAAAATATTTTTCAACAGATTTATGATATGTATATTGATTGATTAGACCATCAGACATACTAATAATAATTATGAAGGCGAATGTTTGTGAGAGTGTGTGTATGTTTGTATGTTTGTTACTTCTTCACGCTCAAGCGGATCTGGATGAAATTTGGCACAGAGATTTATTTTAGTCTGGAATAGCACATTGGATACTTTTTACCTTGGGAATGTATTCCTTCGGGATAATTTTCGACATTCACGCGGGCGAAGCCGCTGGCAGAAGCTAGTTTTCTTAATAATTTGATCTATAAACATTTTGAGTTTAATTTCTATAACATAGTCGTAAAAAAATTAGTAAAGTTACGTCTAACACGGACAAAAAAAACCGGCCAAGCGCGAGTCGGACTCGCGCACGAAGGGTTCCGTACCATTATCGCAAAAAACGGCATAAAAATAACGTTTGTTGTATGGGAGCCCCACTTAAATATTTATTTTATTCTGTTTTTAGTATTTGTTGTTATAGCAGCAACAGAAATACATAATCTGTGAAAACTTCAACTCTCTAGCTATCACGGTTCATGAGATACAGGCTGGTGACTGACGGACAGACAGACAGACAGACAGACAGACGGATCGCGGCGTCTTAGTAATAGGGTCCCGTTTTTACCCTTTGGGTACGGAACCCTAAAAAACAATGGCACCAAAACCGCCGGGCATATTTTAATGATTTTTTTATTTCATCTCAAAGACAATTTAATTATCTACATTTTGATTTAAGGCTTTTTTAGACATAGAATAATAAGGAAATTACAAAAAATTACAGAATTTTGGGACGCGCGGGTGTGAAACAGGCGCTGTTTGTTCCCTCAAGGTCATTGGCGACTGTAGTCGTCTGAAAGTCATGGAGAAGACTTCGGCAAGCGTTGCTTAACCTTGATAATTGACCCATCCTGGTGTTATTATTTAACCACGAGGCCCAGCAACAACGCTTCGGGAAATAAATTACGTTTGTAAAGATAAATTGAAACCCGTACCAAAACATTACCATTTAAATAATATTGTAAAATTACGAAAATATGGAGATAAACCCTAAAAAGGTAAGTAACAAAATGATTTAAGGAAAATAAAACCTTACGTTCGGAACAAAAAGTATTCAATACGAATTTTATCCGATTTCAGAATCAATTCATGTTATTTTTTTTTACTCTCCTGGGTGCGAACAGGCACGTATCCAGACTTTTGGTTCGGGGGGGGGGGGGGGGGGGGGGGGGGGAAACATTGAAACAACCATGTCGAAATTATGGAAATTTTAGACACGTGTGACAAAACTTTAATGGTAATTAACAGGCTAATACATATTCTGGCCACCCTTCCGGTTTCAACGGCATCTGTGGAGCGGTCATTTTCATGCCTAAAGAGAATAAAATCCTTTTAAAAAAAAAGAATATCGGGCGAGAGGCTTACTGGTCTCGCTCTACTGTCTATTCATTCCGCTTTGGCGCCAGATCCTGATATGGTACTAGACGTAATGGCTGCCAGTGGAAACAGAAAAAATATTTTATAATACTTATATATAAGTATAAAATACTTATATATGTATATAAAATACTTATAAGTGTGTGACTAAACTACGGACGTCGGACGGTACTTCTTTAAGTTATTAAAAAATATAGTACGGTGAATACAGCGATTTTTCAGATCAAGATCTATCTATATTTTTATTTTACCTACTTATTGAAAGAACACGCAAGCGAATAAATAAACACAGTCAGATTTTGGGGGGGGATAAATCCCAACTATCCCCCCCTTTGTATACGTGCCTGGGTGCGTATGTACTAGTGAATGCAGTTATAAAATTGTGAAATCGGAGCAAATGCGATTAGGGTTTCTAAACTGCAGATTCCGTTATATAAGATTCTTCATATCTATGAAGGAATACAAATGTCATGTCCATAATTTTATGGGCAATAGGGAACTATCTGAAAAGGTGAGCTCAGATGGCGCCACAGGAATCAGAGTAAACAAACCAAACTGTCAAAGTCGAGCGACAAAATTTCGCAGTATATGCATACAAAATATAAAACTAATAGTGAAAGTAAAATGGAGCTAACTAATTTCCTCAATATTATTATTTGGTTTTTGAACACAAGTTATACTTAAAAACAGTAAAAAATAGTTCGGTAAACACAAACAGCAGTAGAGTGTTGTTGTTTACCCTGAGCCGTCAAGCGCCATCTGGCGGGAGCAATTGGCAGTAATGTTCCCTATTATCATGTGACAGGTGATGCCAAAAATTGTATAGTTAAAACTTCTTTGTTTGCACGTTGTGCTCTTTACTAAGTGGCGTTCTGGGGGGTGACCATAAGCTCTTAGAGCGATATCAATTTGAGATCGAATAAGTGACAGATGTATCTGACGTGTATACATCTGTCACTTACTCGACATCAAATTGATACCGCTCTAAGAGCTTATGGTCACCCCTCTGTAGTTTTTACCCACCCCCATGGGAAATGGACGTGAGCTTATGTAATGATATAATTGCTCTTTCTAAATAGTGAACGAATCTGAATCGCATATACTCTGTGCTCAATCTCGTATTTTTCTTCATGGGTGTGATTTTTATGGTTTTCTAGGTTGGTAGAGTCTGGCAAACGAAAGTAGAGACTGAAAATTGTAGTTCTAAAAACTAAAAAACACGCTTTATTGGTAAGGATAATGGGACAAACTGTTTAAATTATTGCATTGTCATCGGTCCTTGATAAGTGTGCAAAGTTTCAAATCAATCCAACGTTTTGAAGTGGGTGAAAATCACGTTCAAAGATTCCGTTACATTGATACATAGATACATACATACCAAGCTAATAAAAGCGTGTTAAAAAGCGCGGCAAATATAAAAATTCCAGCATAGCAACCCTAAAACTAGTATGACATACCTGGAATAATCTAATTTGATACTTTAGTATTATTTATTTTATTTCGTCTGAATAAAAATACTATAGGTAATTGAGGTAAGTAATATTTTAGATATTATGAATCAATCTCAATAAAAAATACAACAGTATTCTATAATAATTTTGGTTTATTCAACTTATTAGCGTCATTCTAACTTATGAAATCTAACACCACACGTAAACAATCTTGTTTTTGTTTGAATTCGACGACTTTCTCCTGATGTTTTTCTTGATATTTAGACATCATGCGAAACTACATCTCCCGTAATCCACTTTTAATTGTTTTATTAATTTTTGACTTAATAAATGCTATTATCAAGACCACAACAAATCACCAAAAATTGATGTTGACATTATTTCAGCATTGCCATATAAAAAGTTTGCCAATAATTCGAGTGTCTACTTTCGTTTGCCAGACTCTAATAACGAAAATGGGCGCTTAATGATAATCCAAGTTGACGCCTGAAAAATGTGACGATTTTTAGGGTTCCATACCTCGAAAGGAAAAAATCGGCACCCTTATAGGATCACTTTGCTGTCCGTCCGTCTGTCTGTCAAGACCCTTTTGCTCAGAAACATGTGGAGGTATCAAGCTGAAATTTATATCAAATACTCAAGTCTACTGTCCCTTAAAGCTGTGAAAAAATCAAACTTTAATAATATAATACAAAACTAATTATCAAATCTCTGTTTTATTCCTACCTAGTAAGACACGGTTCGCAAGTCCCAATATGTTTTTCTGTGTGTTATTAAGTACTTACATATCTGCTTTTCAACCCTCCTTTCGCAAGTAAGCTAAAAACGATTAATTTGGAAATACGCATCACATTTTTCCTATTTTTACCCAACTGCGTGAGGGTTATGTTTTTCGAGCGTATGTATGGCCATTTCTATAGCACGCTCTACAGCCGGCTTGACGGATAATGATATATGGGGTGTCGTTGGATTCGTCTCAATTTTGAGAGTGACATAGGCTATGCTATATAATTATTAAATAAGCTTCCCCTCTTCAAAAAGGGGGGTTAACGATTTTTTTTTTTCGTTTTCATAACAATATGAATATAAAATGAAATAATACTATTAAACTCCATTCCACAAATATATATATCGTAACATCATCATCTGCTTAGCCTTTTCCCAACTATATTGGGGTCGGCTTCCAGTCTTACCGGATTCAGCTAAGTACCAGTGTTTTACATGGAGCGACTGCCTATCTGACCTCCACAACCCAGTAACTGGGTAACACGGTACCCCTTGGCAAGACTGGTGTCAGATCTCATGCTTCTGACTATCCGTAACGACTGTCAATGATCTTCAAATAACAGCCGGGACCAACGGCTTAACGTGCTTTCCGAGGCACGGAGGAAACTCGGTATGTTGAAATGGTCACCCATCCACGGACCGACCTCGTCAAGCGTTGCTTAACCTTGATGATCGACCCGTGCGGCTGTTATTATTTAGCCACGAGCCTATATATCGTAACATGTGTTACAATATACATATATATACGTGCTTGTTTTACTCTTTTCAGTTAATTATTTTTTTGAAGTCGGGTTTTTTGTTTTTATAATAAATCTGTTCCTTCTTCTTGTTTGTTTACTATGCGTGTACAGTAACTGTAAAAAAAACTAGCATTCTTATTCCTTGCTTCAAAACTGAACCTGTAAAAACTTCCATAACATAAATCAGAGTATACATTCAAGGATATATACAGTACGGCGCGAGGCTTAGTTGAACGCGCACGCATACCAGAGCCCTATTTTTTTTTAGTTATAGTTTATCTGTGGTTTCGCGCGTTTTTCTGATAAAGGTGTTCTGACAGGTATGCTTTTTGTTTTTTTTTTAATAGACATAACTAAATAACAATACTGTGTTATTGGTGTATTTTTATGCATTTCATCAAATTTTGAATTCCGCGGACTGTATTCGAATTCTCGCACTGAAATATGTACCTTTTGTCTAGTTGACAAAGTTTTATATTGTATGTAGCGCTATCTTAAAAAGTGCGCGCAATGTCGTGTTTCGGCACAGATTACTAAATAGTTACTTCGTAAGTTTCGGTGTGACTCCAGGATTGAGCAAAGAGGGTTTGTCCATTCTGTTTTTCTTATAATCGGCACAGATAATATTATAATACTGGCAAATAGATGCCTCATCTCACAGCCAGAAACTGTGTGGCCGTAACTAGCGTTTTTCGTCGGACTAATCCCGAACACGGTCGGTTCTGTCCCAAGCGATAGATGATGTTAGCAGTGACTTGCAATGTAAATGGATTTATTCAGTTCGTGGATATTTTTTTCTTCATATTTAGTGACGATTTGTTTTATACTGTTTTTGTGCACGTTTTTACAGTTTCATTGTTCCAAAATGTGTTGCAATAAAAATAAAAAAAATCAAGTGGGATGCCTCAGAAACTAAAAACAGTGCCATCTATTGGAATAAATACCAAAATGATCCGTTCAAACAATCTTTGGAATTGTGATTCTAGAGCCCAATATTCTATAATTTTGTGCTTAGGTGAGTTGATTAGAGAAAACATAAAAAAAAATATGATCAATACTAGAAAATTTTAATTTCAGACAAATTTCCACAACAAATAGATGCACATCTCGACATCTAGTGTAATTTATTTGAACCAAATTTTCTGACACTGAAGAATCTGTATTTGTGCTATTGTTTATGGCAATAGGCAAAATGTTAGTGTCTAGGTAGGTATACCTACAGCGCCATCTATATCGCAACATGCGAACTATAAACCTGACGTCCAGGGGCGTAGCTACCGGAGGGCTAGTCGGTGCCATGCACTGGGGCTTCCAAGGTCAGGAGGCCCTCGAACCCTGACTAGCAAATAATACTCCCATATTCGAAAACTCAATAAAATAGATTGCAATATGACTTTAATCAAAGCCATTAATTTAAAAGAATTCAGGGAAATTCCCAACGAGTTTCAAATGTCTGTTCGAAACTTGTGGTAAATCACCGCCAGAGAGTCACCCGTCGACACCGGCTATCGCTGAAAACCAGCGCTATGGCTCTGTCTCGCACACGAGTCCCAGCATTATGCTGAGCGATGACCGTTTTGCGTAATTGTGACGCATACTTTGTGTTGATATTTAGGTGGAAATAAATAAAAAGATTACTATGAAAAATGCAACGAACGTATATTGTAAAAAGCACAGAGGGTTACAAGCAATCGAGACAATCTTAGATCCTACACACAGATTAAAATAAATGTTACCAACTTATGGGATATATATGGTTGCGTTCTTACTTGCCAACACTTTGTTATGATTTTATTTATGTTATTTTTTTTGTTTTTTATGATATGCGTCGTGCCTGGCGCAAATAATCAATTTTTCTTTCTTTCTTTAAATGAAGCACTTGTGTGGAATTACAGATTATTTTCGCAAAGATGCAGGATTTTAATTTTTTTTTTCGGCAATGGCCTCAAATGTGGAGATCTGCTGACAAAATTCACTGGCGAATCGGACTGTACTTGAAAAATCTAAATCCGAGTAGATGGCCCAGTACCTTTCTATTACGATATTTGCAATGAAACTTCGTTTTTCGATATAATCAAAGCATTATTAGAAAAAAAAAAACAAAATTTATAGAAAAGATGTGTGTAGTCAAGCAGAAAGTATTTAAAACAAAAATTCAAAATTTCGAAATCGTGTTCCTTTGCGAATTCATGCACCTTGTAGTGAATGACATTATTTATGCATCTAATACTGTACAAAAATGTGATATCTTTTATACATCCATACAGATGAACGTAAAAAGAAAATTTAACCTATCCGGAGGTGTTTAAACTTCTGAGCTCTCTTGCGATTTTTACATTTTAATTTCTCTTGATTCTGAACCATTTTTCATAAGTCGGCAATGTAATCTATCTGAAGTGACAAAATTGTCGAGCTCGCTTCGCTCGCTCTCGTATTCAACTGTATTTTAAAATCGTTACCATATCAGCGAATTTATCTGCTATTTATTTATAGAGTGACATAACTCTATGATCTGTGATTCTCTGAATTCGCAACTGGTCGCACGGAGAGCATCGTGAAAAGAAAGAGAGAATATTCTGCCTTTTTGCATAGACTTTTTCTCTCTTTACGGACAGCATCAAACTTGCTTAGTAAGACTGTTTTACTGACGTATCATTATACACTATCGGGGTTGAAACTAAGACATTCGCGAAACCGTTAGTCGGGAATTCAAAGTTAGCCTGGGGCGGTCAGAACTCTCTCTAAATCGGATCCTTGCTGATAATAGCTTGCACTATATTTTGACTTGATCAAACCTAAACAGTTCAGCTAGGGCCCCAATATTTTTTTGCCTCAGAGCCTTTGGTTACCTACGCGTCTGCTGACGTCACACAAATCTACATATTAAAAGTTATCTTCGCGACTAGAATTTATACAACAGTTCGACTAAAACTTACAACTATAGGACAGTTGGCCACCGGACACAACACCCGTCGGAGGATCCTACCTTTTTAACCGACTTCAAAAAAGGAAGAGCTTCTCAATTCGTCGGAATCAATTTTCTTTTTTAGGGTTCCGTACCCAAAGGGTAAAAACGGGACCCTATTACTGACTCCGCGATCCGTCTGTCTGTCTGTCTGTCCGTCTGTCATCAGGCTGTATCTCATGAACCGTGATAGCTAGATAGCTGAAATTTTCACAGATGATGTATTTCTGGTGCCGCTATAACAAATACTGAAAACACAATAAAATAAATATTTAAGTAGGGCTCCCATACAAAAAACGTGTTTTTTTTGCCGTTTTTTGCGATAATGTTACGGAAACCTTTGTGAGCGAGTCCGACTTGCACTTGGCCGGTTTTTTTTATGTATGTTCTCCGATTACTCAAAGACGCCTGGACCGATTTGGAAAATTCTTCTTTTGTTTGAAAGGGTACCTATATACTTCCCAGGTGGTCCCATGGTCAGGTCAGGTCAGGTTCTGATGATGGGATCCCATGGAAATCAAGGGAACTCCACAAATGTTATAGGCATACATATATCGATTTTGATATTTTCATCAACAATACAATCATTTGCATTCAGAAAGTATCATTTGGTGAAGTGGAATTGATAAAGAAGACCACAGATGGCCACTGAAACTCCTTAATGATAAGTATGTCAAGGGTATAAAAACCGGCCAAGTGCGAGTCGGACTCGCTCACGAAGGTTTCCGTACCACTATCGCAAAATATGGAAAAAAAACACGTTTTTCGTATGGGAGCCCCAATTAAATATTTATTTTATTCTGTTTTTAGTATTTGTTGTTATAGCGGCAACAGAAATCACGGTTCATGAGATACAGCCTGGCGACAAACAGACGGACCGCGGAGTCTTAGTAATAGAGTCCCGTTTTTACCCTTTGGGTACGGAACCCTAAAAACAAACCGACTCTTAAAACAAAACACTACAAAGCGAAAAGCAACTAAAAGTAATAACTGATAGTTATTAGTACACACTACAAAGCGAAAAGCAACTAAAAATAATAACTGATAGTTATTAGTTATTATTTTTCGCTTTGTAGTGTTTTCCACCGACTTCCGAAACGCAAAGACACCGACTACCGAAAAATAAGGATATTTTTGCACTTTTTAGTGTTTTTGTTACTATTTTGGCGCAAATTCAAGATAAGCGTAACTTCGATAGCAAAATAATAAGTAAAACGGTCACATAATTTTTTTACGCAATAAAACCATATTATTAAATATATATTCATAATCTTTTACCACATGACTTATTTGGAGATCTAGTTCATTAATAAAACTAAAAAGTCTGCAATAAAACAAATAAGTATAAAAACTAAAAACCCGACAGCTAAATAATAAATTGAAAAGAGAAAAAAAAACAAGTATCGGCAGCGCCTCATAATATTTAATGTCTATTTTAATAGGACTTGTTTTTCTCCTTTCAGTTAATTATTTTTACAATGCATGTCCTCGAAAAGAACGTTTTCCAAGCAGCCAAACTGTGCGGAAAGTGTCACTTTTTTTTACTAGTGCTTTTTACTTTCCTGTATTTTTTTAATTTTAACTCCAACGTCTGCCCGCCGCATAGAGTTTTTATTATTTGAGAAAAGTTAAAAAAATTAGTTAAGTACAGATTATCATTCATATAAAAGGTAATCATTAAAGGCGTTTTTATTTACTCTAGATTTAGATTTAGATCAATAAATAAATTTTAAATATTCATTAAATATGTTTGGCAGAATTAATACTTTGCTCGTGCCTTTTTGCGTTACGACGTGACAGCTATTTGCACATGCGCAGTAGATATGCCCGAGGAACTATTAGTTAATCTGTGGATATGCTGAGCGCGCTTGAATAAGCGCCATTTTATTAATTTCTTGCTTGGTTCAGATATATTTTTTTATTTCCTCGCACAATGCATAGTAAAATCTTGTATGATACACGTACGTAAGATGATTTCCGACTCGATCACCTACCTTCCGCACTTGTAGCACAAATAACTATTAGCAGACGGCATTTTTTGTTTTTTACCACATGAAGCCCAAATAATTAAAAAAGTGTGTTTCATAATGTGGATGCTGAAACTTCGAATTTTTTTGTTATTTCTTACAAACAAGATAAATAAAGAAAGAACCAAGGTCGATTACAGATTCGATAAAGGTAATGCATAAACGTCATAAAATAGTAACTCTTTTCGTGTCGAGCATAAAAAGTTGAGATTTTAACACGAGCGATATAGCTAATTTTGACGTGAGCCGAAGGCTACATGTTAGTGTTAAAATAAAGCCTTTTTGTGCGAGACACGAACGATTATTTTTCCACTAACTGATGAGCTTACTTAATTAAATGCAAATAAGTTCCAACAAAAATTTTTTAGAGACGTTCAGACTAAAAACCACAGACTATAAACACACAATCAACGCGCGCTTTTTCGAGAGTAACAGCTTCAATATCATTCTGCCAGTTACATAATGATCCATACAAAAGTCATTTCGTAACTGTTATTATGTAATTTTGTTTTTTTTTTAATTTTTATTTTATAATCTTGTGTCTAAATGTTCATATTTCGAAACGAATTAGTCCTTTTTTATCCTCTTCACAAAAAATACTAAATCTGAATTGGTTAAGCCGTTTGGAAGATATGATGACACAGACATAATGTATACACCGATAAATACACACGTTAAACATATACACCCCTCTTTTTTCCGTCGAGTTTAAAAGTAATAAACTATAGGTAAATTCGACAGTAACTCTGTCTGTTTGTCATTTTCATGCCTGAACTGCTGAACCAATTTTGATAACTTTTTGTATAGAGATAGTTTGAACCTTAGAGAAGGAAAAAGGATACTTTTCATCCCGGGAATATGTTCCTCTGTGATAATTTCAATTTTAACGCGGGCAAAACCGCTGCCAGAAGCTAGTATTGTATATTTTACTCAATTCTGCAATTTTTTGTGACTTTCCACGCTATTGGTTGCAATGTATTGGGTTCGATACAAGCTTAAAAGGTCAAACATCGCCAATAATCACCAAAAATCGGTCAATTACAAGTTAAACTAATTTATCTTGAACTATTTCACTTTTTGTAATTAATTTGCTCTTTAAAACGGTGAAGGAAAACATCGAAAGAAAACTGGTAAGTTTGAAGATATGATTGTGAAATAGTGAACTATTCGATAACTGTTTGTAAACGCACCCACGCTATAAAGACCCCCCCTACTATTAAGACTCCGCGATCCGTCTGTCTGTCACCAGGCTGTATCTCGAGAACCGTGATAGCTAGTCAGTTGAAATTATCACAGATGATGTATTTCTGTTGCCGCTATAACAACAAATACTAAAAACAGAATAAAATAAATCCCATACAACAAACGTGTTTTTTTGCCGTTTTTTGCGATAGTGGTACGGAACCCTTCGTGCGCGAGTCCGACTCGCACTTGGCCGGTTTTTTATAAATGGCTTTGACTATACAGGTTTGTAGGTTTTATTATCTAATAGTTCAAGTGTCTCTGTGTTCATACAAATCCATTCTTCAATACTAAATTTATAAATACGGAAGTAAATCTGTCTATCTGTTTCTTTACTTCACTTCTTGTTTGAATGGCACCAGGGGGGTGACCATAAGCTCTTAGAGCGATATCAATTTGAGATCGAGTAAGTGACAGATGTATACACGTCAGATACATCTGTCCCTTATTCGATCACAAATTGATACCGCTCTTAAGAGCTTATGGTCAACCTCCAGATGTGTATAATTTACACAATTCCACCAATGTCAGGGGTTACAGAGGATAAACGAAGGAGATTGAGCGGTAGGTAAGAAAAAACAAAAAAAATTAATTAATTGACTTGTCGACTTATAATTAGGAACTTAGCAAAAAGCTGTAATTTATATTTTAAACCAGAAAAAAAAAATTGGAGAATGCCCAATGAGCATGAGAATAGGGCATGTCAATAACAACCGCACGGGTCGATCAAGGTTAAACAATACTTATATACTTCAAGGTTAAGCAATACTTGCCAAGTTCGGTCTCTGGATGGGTGATCATGCATTACATATCGAGATTCCTCCGTGCCTCGGAAAGCACGTAAAGCTGTTGGTCATGGCTGTAAATTAAAGATCTTTGATAGTCTTTACGGTAGTCAGAAGCTTGAGATCTGACACCAGTCTTGCCAAGAGGTATCGTGTTACCCAGTTACTGGGTTGTGGAGGGCAGGTAGGCAGTCGCTCCATGTAAAACACTGGTACTCAGCTGAATCTGGTTATAAGATAAGATAAGATAAGATATATTTATTTTGTAAAACATGAGTACAGTATGAAGGTCTTATATTAATATGAGGTGGCTACATGTTTTGCCATTTATGGCGTACAAAATTAGTTGCACTAGACAAACAATACAAAAAATAAAAAAAAATACAATATCAAAATTTAAATTACAATGTCAAAATTTAGATTCAATAAAAAATCACGATGTCAAAATTTAAATTAAATTGAAATTACAATGTCAAGATTTAAATTCAATAAAAAACACTATGTCACAATTAGAATTCAATAAAAATCACTGTCACAATTTAAAATTCCATTAAAAACACTATGTCACAATTAGAATTCAATAAAAATCACTGTCACAATTTAAAATTCCATTAAAAACACTATGTCACAATTAGAATTCAATAAAAATCACTGTCACAATTTAAAATTCCATTAAAAACACTATGTCAAAGTGTTTTATTCAATTCACGTAAGAAAGACAGAAAAAAAAAAAAACCCACAAAAAGAATTCTTGAGCTTGAGATTGAATTTTATACAAGCGAAATATCGTTTAAAAATTCATCTACACTGTAATAGCACTTCTCCAATAATATACCCTGAAGGGACTTTTTAAATTTGTTTATAGGCATGCATTTAATATTATCAGGTATTTTATTATAAATATCTGGAGCAATACCAAATAAACTCTTTTTCAATAAAGCAGTTTTACACTTGTATTGACATAACAAATTCTCATATTGGGCACGAATTGGGGTTTTCTTAACTGCTGCAAATTTTTGAAATAATTGTTGATTAGATTTTACAAATAATGCAGTTTCCAATACATACAAAGATGGGAAAGTCAGTATTTTAAATTTTTTAAAGTAAGGAACGCAACTATCCGTTGTTCTTAGACCACACATTGATCGTATACACCTTTTTTGCATCCTGAATATAAGTTCTCTATTAGTTGACTGTCCCCAAAAAACAACACCATACCTCAAAATAGAAGCGACCAATCCATGATAGGCTCCTAAAAGTGTGTCGGTATTTACTTTCTTTGATAATTGGAATAATAAATATGCAGATTTACTCACACGCTTGCAGATTTCCTCTAAGTGAGGTTTCCAGGTTAGTTTATTATCTATAGTTATACCCAAGAATTTTGCATTTGTAACTTCTTCTATTCTACAGTCATTATAGGCAACATTAACTAGTGGATTCTTACGGCGCTGGTGGAAATGCATAACTTTTGTTTTATTTAAATTAATTACAAGATTATTTTTGTCAAGCCAATTTATAATGTCACTCAGAGAATTATTTATGTCATTTTGGTAATTATTAGGATTTGTATATTCCACAATAGTCGTGCTGTCATCTGCAAACAGTACCATTTTATGATCTATAGTTTTTGGAAGATCATTAATGTATATTAAGAAAAGGGGTGGCCCCAATACGCTACCTTGAGGTACACCATATTTTACATGCCTTGGTTTAGATAAATATTTTATCTCCAATTTAGTAATAGGACAAATTCTAGTGATTTCTGTACATTGAGTTCGGTCACTCAAATATGATTCTAGCAGTTTCAAGATGTTTCCTCTTATGCCATACCCATGTAATTTTTGCAGTAAAATCTTATGATCCACAAAATCGAACGCTTTTGTCATATCAGTGAGTATAGCACACACAGGATTACTTTTATCTACAGATGTCATTACACTAGATAGCAGGTCGAATAGAGCCATATTAATATTTGTATTCTTTCTGAAGCCTTTTTGTTCATTGCAAAAAAGATTGAATTTTTCGAAATAAGAATACATAGAATTATAAATTACCTTCTCAATAATTTTTGAGAATACTGGTATTTTTGCAATAGGTCTATAATTTTGAACATCACTTTTATCATTTTTTTTATAAAGCGGTTTAATGATGCCTTTTTTTAGGCTGTTTGGGAATAAACCATCAGAAATGCAAAGATTAATTATGTGTGATAGTAGAGGTGCTATAATTTCCTTAACGTATTTTATAACTTTAGTTGATATGCCATCATACCCTACCGTATTTGTATTTTTTAGGTTGCTAATTATTTTGATTATATCAGAATCTGAAACTGGTAGCATAAATAATGATTGCGAATTCGAATGTTCAATAACGTAATTTTTGGTTAATGTTCCTTTAGTTTTAATATTATTTTCAATTACCTCTACAAAATAGTTATTAAATTCGTTTGCAATTTTCATAGGATGTGTAAGAGATAAATTATCTTTGTTTATTGACAGTATAGGTTCTTGCGGTAAGTTGAATTTTGATTTTTTTATGACTTGCCAAGCAGCTTTTGACTTGTTTTTTGACGTATTAATGTAGTGGTTATTTTGGGCTTTTTGAGTTAAGTTTATTATTTTTCTATATGTTGAAGAGTATTTTTTAAACGCTAGTCTATTTTTTGTATTAGGATTGAATCTATATGTCCAAAGCAATTGCCTTTGCTTTTGACTACAGATCTTTATTCCACGAGATATCCACCTATTCCTTTTATTCGTAAACACAGTCACAATTCTATTTGGAAAGCATAATTTGTACAGTAATGAAAAATCATCCATAAAATGTTCACAGGATTCATTCGCATCTTTGGCTTTGTATACCTCCGAAAAAGATAAACACTTTAGATGGCTTTTGAAATTTTCCAAGTTGCCTACTGAGATATCCTGTTTTTTTGTTTTCCAATATTTCAGAGTACAAGTTTTTTTAATAGGAACCTGGAGTAATTGAGACGTATGATCCGAAAGTACCAAGTCCATTATTTCAGCTTTACATTTTTTTCGGTAGGTGTGTGCAAAATTATCTATGCAGGAATTACTACTCAATCTAGTCGGCTTATGAAGTTCTAATTGTAGGTTATATTGCAAAAGAAAGTGTTCGAATTCGAATGTAATTTTATTCCTTTTTAACACGTCTATATTAAAGTCTCCAGCTAAGATAACATTTTTATTTCCAAATGAGCAAAATTTTCGCAAAATATAGTCTAGTCTCTCGTAAAATATGCTGTAATTATATTTAGGTATTCTATAAACACATACAATGATAATACTATAAGATGTCAATTCTATACCACAACATTCAAAAACGCCTGTCACTGATTGTTTAGCAATATCCAATAATTCTCGATACTGCAGTCCTGCTCTAACGAAAATGCAAGTGCCACCGCGTTTAACATTTCTAGTGAAGAAAGCTGCTGGGCAGAAATTAGGTATATGTAATATATTCTCGTAGCCTGTCTCAATAAAATGCTCCGTTATACAGATTACGTCAATACTGATTCTTTTACTATGAAGCTCTTCTAATTTTACAATAAGCGAATATAAAATGCTCCGTTATACAGATTACGTCAATACTGATTCTTTTACTATGAAGCTCTTCTAATTTTACAAAAAGCGATAATAGAAACCAACCGTCACATAGTTGAAAAAGGTTAAGCATGTTGACTGTTTAATTGAACACGAGAACAGTCAACTTTTAAATAGGTACAATAATAAATTAATAGGTACACTTAACTAGTATTTGTCAAAACAAAATTCGACTTGCCTTGCAATAAAATCATTTAGCATAACACATTTATGGCACGTTCATTTAAGGCGCAGATACCCTTGATTAGCTGATTTTAAAATGAGAATCACGTCTAAACGGCTAGTCGTAATTTTTTGGAAAAATATGTGTTACATTAGACAATTTTCTTAATAATTTGATCTAAGAAAACTTTGAGATTTATTCGTATAACATAGTGTAATTAATTTGTAAAGTTATGTCTTAAGGTTACACTAGTCGAAAATTCTTCCATACAAACGTAGTCTAGGGATTATTCCACTGTTTGACATGTACGTTCAAAATAAAAAGTGATATCAATTTGTCTCATCATTATCTAGCCTATGGAAGCAAAAAAGTAAAAAAATAAAATATTTGAAAGTTATGAGCGTCGAAAGTTCCACATTTCGGCACTAATTTAAACGCATTTTTGGGCGCGAACAAATACCATAAGAAGACGGAAAATTGCAAAACGGCCTCCATACAGGGATAGATTAGTAGTTCAACAATGTAAATCATTTTATTTTGAACAGATAGATTTTGTCGTTTTTTCCATGATATCTAGACTGCCAAAGGTCTGTTTATAAAATTGCGCGCGCTCGGTTTCGTCCTAAATCATTATCCATTTCGCTACAAATTTGCAAAAGTGTGTATTCGTACGCAAACTAGCTTCCTACTGCTCATCACAGCATCTATTTCTTCCACACGTGTTGTTGGTTGATATAAAATGAATTTAAACCCCGCGCACAAAATAGTTCGCGCCGGCGACTAGTGTACCCTCAAACGGTCAAATACACGACAATCGCACAAAAACCGTTGGGTGTATCTTAATGAAATTGACACCATCTCAAAGACAATTTAATTATCTACCTTTTGATCTCAGGCTTTTTTTTTAAGTTATGGAAAAATAAGGAAAGTACAAAAAAACTACACAATTTTAGGTCGCGCGGGTGTGAAGCGAGTGCGCGTTTTGTTCCCTCAAGGTCGTTGGCGTTAGTCGTCGCCTTAAATATAAAAATAGTGTCAATTTGCAAATAAACCTAGATAACTTTTTTTAACTATTGATCTAGCCTTCATAATTATCATTATTTTAGCCGAATAACGTCCACTGCTGAACAAGCCCTCACCCAAATGTGGCCATATCGATCGCTCCTATTCGACATCAGCAAACAGTCGACTCCTCGTGTGACCAGAATGCTGGGCTTTTTTTAGAGCAGTGGTGGCCCAGTGGTATCGGCCGCGACTTACAAGTTGTAGATCGTGGGTTCGAGCCCAGGCAGGCGCTTTACTTTGTGTAAATTATTGCATCACCACTGCTCTCAAAACGGTGAAGGAAAACATCGTGAGGAAACCGGCATGTTATAGAACCAAAAATTCGAAGACATGTGACATCCACCAACCCGCACTGGGCCTGCCTGGCGGATTACGGTCCATTCCCTCTCAAAGAGAGGAGGCCTGTGTCCCAGCAGTGGCAACATTAATAGGCTGATGATGTGATGATGAGGGCCAATTTTTGTTGCTCAATTATATGTTTTAAATAATAAATTACAGAAAGGAGACTTTAAATCAAAATATCAATATCCGTAATCCGATAAAATGGGTCATGTTGCATTTTTAATATTATGTCTGTATTTAAAAATTCCCGGAATTGAAATACCGGAATTTGGATATCAAGAAACCATCCGGGATTCTTATAATCTGGAGGTAATACTGCAAATCCACATGCTGATGCTAATTTGCTAATACTTTTCCGCATTAAGACTGGCATTCGGTCCGTCATTCGTGCAAATGGTCACACATGCTGCTTCCAGGCCACTCGGTCTTCAAGGGTGCCATACACGGGGTCATCTGACGCCCATGTGCTGGTTTTGTCCCTGTCACGGCGTGCAATGTGTTCTGGTGCGGACGGTGATGGGGGGTACTCCCCAGAGTGACGGTCAGCCGCGGCGGGTTCACGGATAAGTGCTAACGCGTACCCGTGTTCCCACCACGAGCGGCACAGGAGGACACCGTGGCGTTTTAGTGGGTTGTAGACCCACATTACTGCGCTATCTCATGAGCATTTCACAAAGCATTAAAAAAAAACGTCCACTCGGTCTTCGGCTCTTTTCAGAGAAATGGTCATAGTGATTCCTGTTATCGCCTTAATCTGTTCGGACCAGTGAGCAGTTGAACGTCCGCGTGGTCTTTTTCAGTGCACTTTTCCCATTACAGCCATCACCCTAATTGCATGCATGTTTTACACAACACAGAGATCAGAGTATCCTCTCTTTTCAAAGGAGTTTGCGGGATTCCACCCTCTGTTCTGCATACCTCCTTTTGTATCAGCCTGACACGGTCATAGTTAGTAGGTAGACTAATACTACGATTGTCACTATTTTTTGAGGTATTCGATAACGATATCGTTAGTAATCTACTATCAATGATAACAGTTACAAATAATGCTACGTGTATTTATGTATTATGATTCATAACTATAAAATAACATAGATGACTAATAATGGATTTATAGGCTTTTCAGAAAGCTTTAAGTCACCTAAAGGGCAATGGACAGGGTTCTGCTCGGTTGGAGTTTCTGCGTGTGTATCAGAAATGAAAACAGTCGCAGGAGAACGAAACTATAGTGGCAGTGGGCACACATATTGATCACAGTGGCGATGGGGCTGAAAAATTCTGGAGTGGTGACCACAAACCGGACAACGCAACAATGATAGGTAGACCAATGACCTGGTTAAGGGCACGGGAATCCGATGGTTACGAAACGCACAGGACTGATCAGATTAACGACGCTTCGGGGAGGCCAATGTCCAGTAGTGGACGTTTTTCGGCTAAAATGATGATGATGATTCAATACGGTAAAATAACTAAAATGACTAATCGTGCTCGATAGGCTTTTCAGAGACCTTATGATAATATGAATTATCTTTTTCCGTAAAGTAGTAAAAGGTTGTTTGGGTTCCGCATAGCCAAATTGTAAACGCGGATGCATTTTATAAGTAATGATTATTTTGTTGGTGTATTTGCAAACGGTATTACTAAGGATCATGTCCTAGGTTCGCTTTCCGGGCCGAGAAAACTGGGAGTCTGGATTGGATCCCGGATCCTGTTTTTTTTATCGTCTATCGGCTCGCGTTTGAACACTATCTCGCCTGATGTTAAGCGTTGATGTGGTCTACGGTGAAGCACGATTGCCTAGAAGAAACTTCTTCACTCCTGACTTAAAGACCCCAAGGTCGCCTTGGTTGATGGCATAAGCCCGTTCTTATTTATAGTCATCATTAGACTGACTTCTCCCATTTCTGAGTATCGAACTCTATTTTTGTGCCAATTCACACGCTCCTGTGACACCCTGCCAACCTTCTCGATGCCAGACGATAAACTCTTCTTTTACGACTCTATAGCTCCACTACACACTTGGTTACTGCCTTACGCCACCCATAAGACTTCCATAATTACATGCTGAACCGTTCGGGGAATACAAAGCTTGATGAAGTGTATTTGAATAGTGCCATAAGCGCTTCTAAAGTAACTTTTTAACTTGATTTATGGTGGAAAATTATTATAGGAGGGGGAGGAGCTCGTGGCTAAATAATAACAGCCGCACGGGTCGATCATCAATGTTAAGCAACGCTTGACGAGGTCGGTCCGTGGATGGGTGACCATTTCAACATACCGAGTTTCCTCCGTGCCTCGGAAAGCACGTTAAGCCGTTGGTCCCGGCTGCTATTTGAAGATCTTTGACAGTCGTTACGGGTAGTCAGAAGCATGAGATCTGACAACAGTCTTGCCAGTGTTACCCAGTTACTGGGTTGTGGAGGTCAGATAGGCAGTCGCTCCATGTAAAACACTGGCACTTAACTGAATCCGGTAAGACTGGAAGCCGCCCCTAATATAGTTGGGAAAAGGCTAGGCAGATTGATATGGTGGAAAATTACTATGAAAAATTTGTTGTCAAAAACACTTGACCACCTTAAGAGGATATGTGGGCAGAGAGCGCCGACTGAATTTCCTTAGTAAAAAGTCACAATTCGAGGTTTGGCTCTCGCCTACTACCTCCGCCAATATTGGACCAATTTAAAAGATATTCCTTAAGCTGAAAAATAAAGATAGGTACTATGCCCCTATGTTTTCTGTATGGTTATTTGAAGAATTCTTTGAGTAGTTTTTTAAACAAACACTTTTCTGTTAAAACTTTTTTAAGGTTGCTCTCGATAAAACCAATATTATGCATGCGTAAATATTCCTCCCAACACATCCTTACCTATTCGTGATTCCATCTGCATTCGGCCGGTTTTTATCATTTTGATACGGAACTATAAAAAGCGACGAATATAAATCAGGGCATATATACAAGGATACACACACAGTTTGGCGCAAGCCTTGGATGAACACGCACGCGTATCTGTGCCCCGTTTTTTTTATCTACGTTACCTGTGGTTTCGCGCGCTTTTCCGATATAGTGTGATTTGACAGTTCAGTTTGATTTAACAGGTATGGTTTTGTAATCTTTTTTATTTAAGTGTTGGTGTATAAATGTTACGCTATGCCAATGTTACTAAGAGAGGTAGGCAGAGATGTTCTAAAGTATCAGAGTTTTTGCATTTTATCTTACGGAGTGAAATGTTAGCTTATATGTATAAATTCCTTTTTAGAACAAGAATTTATTCTGCCAAAATTTGACACAATTTTTTTTCTTCTATTAAATAAATAAAATTTAAGTTATTGTACGTAATATCAAAATAACAACGTTTTACTGCATACATGTGAATTTATATACGGTACTAATAACAAATACGCAATTTTTAAGATTTTTGTCTGTCTGTCTGTTTGTTCCGGGTTATCTCCGAAACGGCTGGACCGATTTTGACAGGACTTTCACTGGTAGATAGCTGATGGTATAAGGTAATATTCACAGTTACTGTGGCAGTATAAAAAAAAATACGTGTTTAACGCGTACGAAGTCGCGGGCAACAGACATTATGAAAATAAACCTTGTTGCCTATCTCACTAAAATTAATGAAACAGAGGCTCCTATTTCTTTATTGGTTTAAACATACATGTTTAAACATAGGAAATACGAAATAGGTAAATACGAAAAAATAACTACCTATGGATTGGTGGAAAACCCATAATGAAATAACTTATCTTCAAATTCGTGCTATTTGTCATTAAGGTTACACTAGTTGAAAATTCTTCCATGCAAACGTAGTCTAAGGAATATTCCGCTGTTTGACGATGTACGTTCAAAATAAAAAGTGATATCAATTTGTCTCATCATTATCTAGCCCTGTATGGAAGCAAAAAAGTAAAAAATTAAATATTTGAAAGTTATGAGCGTCGAAAGTTCCACATTTCGACACTAATTTTAACGCATTTTTGGGCGCAAATAAATGCCATAAGCATAAAAATTGCAAAACGGCTTCCATACAGGGATAGATTAGTAGTTCAACAATGCAAATAATTTTATTTTGAACAGATAGATTTAGTCGTTTTTCATGATATCTAGACTGCCAAAGGTCTGTTTATAAAATTTCGCGCGCTCGGTTTCGTCCTAAATCATTGTCCATTTCGCTACAAATTTGCAAAAGTGTGTATTCGTATGCGAACTAGCTTCCTACTGCTCATCACAGCATCTATCACTTCCGCACGTGTTGTCGGTTGATATAAAATGCATTTTATCGCCGCGCACAAAATAGTTCGTGCCGTCGACTAGTGTACCCTTAAGAGATTCCATTATATGTCTTCGCAGTACAAGTCCAGTACAAGCAAACACGTTCTTCACCATAGTTAGGAGCCTACCTGGTTAACATTAAGATTTTTATTTACATGGGGAAATATATACACAGTGTACAAAATACGTAATTATAAACTATAACTATATATACACTCAAAACAAAAGCTTCTAACTCACTAAGCCTAGAAAGTAAACTAAAATATGGCATCGAAAAACTGCTCCACATCAACTGGTATTGTGTCCAAAAGACTGGCAGCATAAACTGGTAGCATTTTTCAACCCAGGAAACATCCTCATGCTGCCAGTCGCAGCATAGGGATGTTTCCTGGGTAGAAAAAACTGGCCAAGTGCGAGTTGGACTCGCGTACGAAGGGTTCCGTATCATTATCGCAAAAAACGGCAGAAAAATCACGTTTGTTGTATGGGAGCCCCACTTAAATATTTATTTTATTCTGTTTTTAGTATTTTTATTATAGCGGCAACAGAAATACATCATCTGTGAAAATTTCAACTGTCTAGCTATCACGGTTCATGAGATACAGCCTGGTGACAGACGGACAGACAGACAGACGGATCGCGGAGTCTTAGTAATAGGGTCCCGTTTTACCCTTTGGGTACGGAACACTAAAAATGATAATTCTATTTAGTCCGTCAGTAAGATTATCAAATAATATTGGACAAGTATTTTTTTCTTTATCAAATAAATAAAAATTGGCAAAGATAAAACGCATCAAACTTCAGCAGTGGGGGCTTGTGACGTCACTTTAAAGTGTAGCACACCTCGACGTCACACGACATTTCAACGTATCGTCGTAATTATATGTTTACGTGACAAAAGAAAAATACGAGTCCAATATTTTTAGGTTCGGACTTAGTACATATTTTTTGTCAACAACACTATTGCCACGTAGTATGGCCAATGCTTATCCTATGACCAAGGTAAAAAGCCAGCCATGATTAACAGAGTTGAAGTTACCTCAGTCACTATATATTTCCTATTTGAGTTTAAGAAGTTCTCAGGTGTATCTTCGATGTCTGCAAGGTCTAATGTCAAACAAAAACAAAATGGAACCACCTTAGGTCATCGTATAATGATCAAATGCAGTCCTCTTCACCGAATTCGTTGACAGCGACCCAGACTAATTCTCTTTCTTATCGTGAGCCCTTTGTTAGCTGGCAAATCCTCAAAATTTCGAAAGATGATTTTCTGGGTTCTCCGCGAGCTCATTTTGTTTTTATAGCGAATTTTCGTTCACTGTCATTAAAAGTAGGCTGTACAGCCTACATGAAGACTGGACAGCCTACAATACAGCTCTTATACAGTGTGTAAGACACGCGCGCAATAACACTTCCGGGTTGGAAGGAAATCCTCAAAAAAATTCGAAATATGATTTTCTGGCTTCTCCGCGAGCTCTTTTTGTTTTTATAGCGAATTTTAGTTCACTGTCATTAGAAGTAGGCTGAACAGCCGACATGAAGACTGGACAGCCTACAATACAGCACTTATACAGTGTGTAAGACACGCGCGCAATAATACTTCCGGGTTGGAAGGTCTCGACCGATATAGTTTCTTCTATCATTTAATTCCGGTACAAGATTTGCGAGTCTCGAAAATATCGGGAATTAACGATTAGATACTTTCAAGTTTTTTTTACTATTTGGTATGCTATTTACAACAGAAAGTAATTACAATATAGACTAATAAATAACTTAGTATATACAAATTGGTGATAATTATTATGTACTAGCTGCGCCCGCGGCTTCGCTCCCGTCATCTGTCTGCCAACCCTACCCTACTTACCTTCCTGAGTGCCTACCCTACTTACCTACCTACCAATTTTTTTTCTATAGTCATCATTCTTTCGCGGAAAATTTTAACATCGCCATTCAGAACATGACTTCGTTCCCGTCGTCTGCCTGCCAACCCTACCCTACTTACCTTCCTGCCTACCCTACATACCTACCTACACCTACATACTACATACCATTTTTTTTGTAGTGTCATTCCTTCGCGTAGAATCTAAACACCGCGATTCAGAAAATGACTTTAAATGCACAACGCCATCTATCGAATAGCGAGGTCAACGGTCCGAGTAACTGAATTGCGGAATTGCGTGTGCTGTGATAATTTTACTTCTTGAACACTTTAAATTCATCCAACTTTTGATAGAGTGAACCGATTGCGATGAAACAAAAACTAAGTAATTCTTCAAGTTACGCACAATTTTTATGTATAAAAGTTATCTACATTGGTTTCGTACATTTCACGTGATGCGTGCACAAATAAACAGACAAACAGACAAAAATTCCAAAAATGCTGGAAATATGTTCTTTTGGTTATCCTTTAAGACCCTGGCTATTTTTTTTTTGTTTTTTTTTCGATGAACAAAAATTATTTTTCTACAGATTTATTATATGTATTGACAAACGCGTTTAAAAAGGGGAGAGAGGAGAAACTCATTCAAGTTTGAATTTCGGGGATTCTAGTTAAGGTTACACTAGTCGAAAATTCTTCCATACAAACGTAGTCTAGGGATTATTCCACTGTTTGACGATGTACGTTCAAAATAATAAGTTATATCAATTTGTCTCATTATTATCTAGTCCTGTATGCAAGCAAAAAAGTAAAAAAAGAAAATATTTGAAAGTTATGAGCGTCGAAAGTTCCACATTTCGACACTAATTTTAACGCATTTTTGGGCGCGAATAAATACCATAAGAAGACGGAAAATTGCAAAACTGCCTCCATACAGGGATTGATTAGTAGTTCAACAGTGCAAATAATTTTATTTTGAACAGATAGATTTAGTCGTTTTTTCATGATATCTAGACTGCCAAAGGTCTGTTTATAAAATTAAATCGCTCTGTTTCGTCCTAAATCATTATCCATTTCGCTACAAATTTGCAAAAGTGTGAATTCGTACGCGAACTAGCTGCCTACTGCTCATCACAGCATATATCTCTTCCACACGTGTTGTCGGTTGATATAAAATGCATTTTAACCCCGCGCACAAAATAGTTCGTGCCGTTGACTAGTGTACCCTTAAAAACAATTCATCAGTTTTAATAGTATTATTTATATTATAAGATCGTAGTTTTTGAAAATGTTGTAATCAGGGAATAACTATTTTTAAATGGCCTGCCCCGTGGTAAGGGTACTTTCAGATTTCCAAAAAGGACAAAAAAATTCATGGTCTTCTAATTCTATGGCATACTATTTCTCAATCCAAATATTTTCATGATCATATTCAGTATCAAGAAATGTCACACTGTTGCGCAAAATAAATGTAATTCGCCCTGAATAACGTTTCGAAAATTCTCCTTTTCTGAGGTATCAAAATTGTCAGAGTACGGGAGAACACATAATTACTTCGTCAAATTTATCTATTATGTTGAAAGCAATTTAGGCCGTTAGTCTCGACTGACTTTTTTATATCTTTGGCAGTTGTTACGGGTAAAGGTTAAGGTAAGTAAAAGACCGAAAACGCCCTCTTTAACCCCACCTAAATGCGTCCAGAAGCGACAGACTCGGGGACGTCCGTCGCCCCCCGAAAATCAGGACCCGAGGTGGAGGCGCATAGTGTTCCACGCGCGTCCCTCTTAGACGTCGCGGGGGAATCAAAGACCGGGGTGTGTGTTTAGTCACTGGATATCCGCCGGATCAATAAAAACAATTATGTAGAATTCCGAAACTCTGACAAACAGTCTTACCAACGGGTATCATGCCACCTAGTAACTACATTGTAGAAGATAATAAGCAATCGCTTATTATAAATTACTGGTATTCAACTGCATACGAATATCGGATAGACTGGAACCCGGCCCAACATTTTCGGGAAAAGGCAGGCAGTTTAATATATCTATTTACGTAAATATGCGTTAGGCGCCGCGTTCATACGAAAATCAATATAAATATAGTAAGTAGTGCGTATTTTGCGTATCTATCGATTTTATCTTGTCATCATTTCGGAACTTTGTGATAAGAGAATCAATTTACGATAACGATTACACAGTAACCTACCTCACCTACACAAGGCATGACTAACGTGAGATTTTATATATTTAAAACGGGACATTAGGCTTTAGTGCTGTCAATCAGCGAGTAGCGAGTAAAGCTAGAACCTACTAGATACGAGTTGGCGAGCAGCGAGTTTCGAGAGTGTAGTTCCGATAGTTTTATCGCTCGGCTATGAGCGAGTGTTTTTGTGCGACGATCGATTACACGCAACTGTCGCTCGAGCAAAGACCAACTAACCAACGCATGCAGGACTAACCGTCCAGCATGCGTTGGTTAGTTGGTCTTTAGGCGTGAGTTCTGATTGCAAGCGACCATCGCCGAGCAAGTATCGCTGAGCGAGTATAATCTTTGATAGCTCTTGTCGCTGCAACAAACTTGTGGTGAGAGAGTACTCGCCGGTAATTTGAACAGCCAGCGATCAACTATTAATATATTAATAGTCAGGAGAGCCTGTGAATTGCCCCAAAATAGAACCGGTAACTTAATTGGCAATCTTTTACGTTTTTGACAGTATTCCAATCGCTATCGCGACGCTTTTGTAGGTAGAATGTCACTAGTCTAGAGCCTAAGGTGTTGTTACAAGGACCTTTGTGCAATTATGTATGTTACGGCTATAACGATGGCATTTGAACTGTTACTTCAAAGTCGTTTCCGGTCCCAATCGTCATAACTGGTCCTTCGAGCCGGATTATAATGAAAAAACGAATTACCGGCGTTGTCACACGGAGCAAAGCTGCTAGAGCGGAGTAATATGTGACTCTTTTATTGACACGGGATCTGAATTTTTTTTCGTTTCTTCAGCGAGAAAATAATCGATAGCTAATCGTCGCCGGCGGTGATACAAGCACATAGTACTTTTTTATATATAGGGTACAAGTGCCTTAGGTCTAGACAATTGACATTATATCGGTGAAGGAGAGTGAAAATGTTAAAATTTATGGGCATGCCTCCATTATATTTTGGCATTATGACAATCCCCATCGCTGTCAGAAAGACACTATCAGGAGCTTATCTGGAGCCTCTGTCCAGACAGTGCAAGCATTTGGCAATTATCGTGTAGCTCAACTCAGATACTACCAAAAAGTTTATGTTAAAAATTTACTATAGGTTATTTAGAAAAGGTTTATATTCCCTGTTATACATTCGATTTTTTTTATCAAAAAAAAAAGAAAAAAAAAATCTACCCTTCTGTAACTGAAAACCGGATTCAATTCAATGAGCCGAAACTTTCTTCGGGGAAGGAAAGTGAACAAGTTTTTTTTTTTAACAAGCTTGCACATCCAATGAGCCCAAACACGGTGGAGATATCAAATGTTGAGTTCTATCGCATCGCTTTTTAACGCGAAGTGACCGTGAGAACATTTCCAGATTATTTAAACAACATATTGACGTCTGAGAGGAACTTTTAGCCGAATGTCAATAAATTTAGGTGTTTCCATCCCAATTTCATCAAGGGCCGACCCCTCCACCAATTCTTTCCATCCGTTTGCGAGTGGCTGGCCAGGACGTGGCTGGAGGTGGAACACTGTGTTGCTCAGTTTCTCACAGCGCATGGTAACTTTAAAAGTAAATTATTTTCTTTCAAGCTCGTTGCCTCGCCTTTATGTCAGTGTTCTACATCTGACTGCGAACATGTAAAATCTGCACATCATATCTTATGGGAGTGTATTCTTTGGCAGAATGAACGCAATATTATGTTGAATAATGTACAGGCTGCATCTGGAATTGTTTACTATACGGACCTTGTGGAAACTAGAACAAATTTCTGTGCGTTCAAGCGTCTTTGCCATACTTATTATTGGAATCAAATATAGCAGCTCACAATGTTTTTAATATTTATGCAAATTTTAATCCGTGGTGCTAGGCAACTGAGCTTATCCCAGATGTAAACGACCCTGTGTGTCTTTTGGCCTTGTTTGTTCTGCCACCTGCTTGGTATGGAGGGAAGTGGAAATTTGATTTTTTTACTACTCCTCCGTTATTTTTTTCTGATTAATTTCGTTGCAGGATCAAAAACAGTTAAATTCATTCGCCGGGACCTCGTCCAGCTTCATTGCCTCGGCAGTTTTCTATTGGTCGCCACTGTTGATTCTGGCTTTCAGGAGTTGCAGTGGTTTGGGAATAGTGCGGTGGGATTGTACCATAAAAAAAGTTCCATCGCGTACTCCCCGAAATGTAACCGATGAAAACCGACAGGCTGGCAACTCGGCGTCGATGTTCGAGGCTCTGGAGCTTTGTCGCGACCAGTGCATCGTTGCCAATAAGCCTCTTGGCCCGTCTGTCAATCGACTCAAGTGCATCAAGCTGGTATTTGGCAGATCCGTCCCAGAGTTGTGAGCAGTACTCCATGCATGACCGAACTTGCGCTTTATACAAGTTGAGCAGCAACAACACATACGATTGCAAGGAATATAAAACTTGCAATAACGGGGCAGTATTATTTAAATCGCGACGTATGTTCGCGTTTGCAATGACGTCAACTATTACGATTCAATTCCCCATCGTAAAACAATAAATTGTTATCGTGTGAATCCATCAGTCGATGTTGCAACAGTTTTGAAATACCTAATCGGAGATAAACCAAAAATTGATAGTCATGTAGGGAGTTACTATTCGTATTTATCTTCTGTTGACAGATTGCAACAAAACAAAATATAAACTAATACATAAGATGCCTATATACAAACGCGTATAAGAAGGGGAGGGCGTCAAAAAATTTGTCCACGTCTTTGTCAACGGGACAAGTGCCCAGAATGCTGGCAGCATTGCTACGTTGGATAGCAATGCTGATTCTCTGGCCGAAGAAAAGCCCAGCCCTCTGGTCATTTGAAAAGTAGACTTATCGTTTACTTACTTACCTACTTAACTTGAATTCATAATCCAAGATAGTTTTCAATCCGTTGCCACTAACTCAAGAGAGGAGCTCGTGGCTAAATAATAACAGCCGCACGGGTCGATCATCAAGGTTAAGCAACGCTTGACGAGGTCGGTCCGTGGATGGGCGACCATTTCAACATACCGAGTTGCCTCCGTGCCTCGGAAAGCACGTTAAGCCGTTGGTCCCGGCTGTTATTTGAAGATCTTTGACAGTCGTTACGGGTAGTCAGAAGCTTGAGATCTGACACCAGTCTTGCCAAGGGGTACCGTGTTTACCCAGTTACTGGGTTGTGGGGGTCAGATAGGCAGTCGCTCCATGTAAAACACTGGTACTTAGCTGAATCCGGTAAGACTGGAAGCCGACCCCAATATAGTTGGGAAAAGGCTAGGCAGATGATGATGCCACTAACTCAAGTATCAAATTTAGGGTTGATTTATTAGTATCAGTTTTTTTTCGAGGTAAAATCATCATGGATGTCCCCTATCTGGTGGATGGTTTGACAGTCCATCACAGACTCAACCTCGGAGTTCCATCGCACAATTGCGTCGGGTGCTGCGGGTGTGTGTGTGAAACTGTCTAATCCACTGGAGTCGTGCAATTTTCCATGATAAAATACTTTGGAAATGTTCTTCAGAAAGGTCAGGTGCTAAGTACTCAGAACCGGCGTGCGTGTATGACTTGATGTATGAACCTAAATGAAGCAAAAGGAATTGTAACGTAAATAATCGTAGCAGGTGGCGTTCTGTAGTTTCTGCCTACCCTCATGGAAAAAGGCGTGAGTGTATGTATGTATGTAAAATATTTTTTGTGTTACGGTAGATACTCAGTGATAATGTAGCTTTTTATCAGGAAAAAATCGTAAACTTTAAATCGCCAAAAACAAGCAATTTATATCTTGATAATGATTAGATTAATTTTATTGTGTCCTATTACACTAGGAAACACAGATCTCACTATTACCGTCATACCCGGAAAACCCCTATCAATAGGTTTTACCAACATTCGTTTCATTTTATTTATTTTTTCTTTCTTTTCGTTCTTTTCTTTCTTTTCGTTCTTTTCTTTCTTTTCTTTATTGTCTTTCTTTTCTTTCTTTTCTTTATTGTCTTTCTTTTCTTTCTTTTCTTTATTGTCTTTCTTTTCTTTATTGTCTTTCTTTTCTTTCTTTTCTTTCTTTTCTTTCTTTTCTTTCTTTTCTTTCTTTTCTTTCTTTTCTTTCTTTTCTTTCTTTTCTTTCTTTTCTTTCTTTTCTTTCTTTTCTTTATTTTCTTTCTTTTCTTTCTTTTCTTTCTTTTCTTTCTTTTCTTTCTTTTCTTTCTTTTCTTTCTTTTTTATTTTCTTTCTTTTTTTCTTTCTTTTCTCAATTTTCTTTCTTTTCTTTGCTTTCTTTGCATTCTTTCTTTTATTTTCGATCTTTGGTGCTGCCAGGTTCTGTACTCAAAAACAAATAAATTAAACTTTCTTTCTTGTTATCAGTTGTTAATGTAATAAAAAAATTAAAATAAACCTACTGTATTTTATGTTATCATTTAATTTATATAATACTATCTGGAATAAGGTACCTTTCAAATGGTAAAAGATTCGTTCAAATAGTGGTTCTAGAGATTAGATTCCCTAAGTAGAAACAAACTCAAAAAATTTGGATTTTCTTTTTATAAGATGTATTGTTAACCATATAAATTCATAGTCTATGTAGTAATTTTGTTTTCGCAACTGATAATGCAATAATCATGTAATAAATCAAATATTTGAAATAAGATTACATACATTTTTTTTTATCATCAATGTTGATTTTTTGTTCTAAGATGATTTTATTATGGATATAATCTTATAACTCGTATATAGTATCTTTTTGGCAACATTATCCATTTTGGACCGACAGCGAATTGGACCAACCGCGACATATTTTTGAACATTGGACCAATCTCGCGTAAAGGATAAAATTTTGTGATGAAATTATTAAAATTTATTGCACACAGTGTTACCAGTGTATTCCGAGGTTTTTACGCAGTAGACGGCGCTTATCCAGTTTCATTTCAAATTGACGTTTACGTTTACGAGAATTCGTGTGAATTAAAACTCACACTAAGCCCAAAGATCTAGTAAAAATACCGATCTGACAGAATAACTAACTGTCCGTTTTACAGGTCCACTTTATCGTATACGTTTTTATTCGGCAATGGCGTAGGTAGTTGTATGAGCGAGTTCACACGCACAACACTATTAAGATACTGATCCGTTTTATTGAATCGAAGCCACACGGGGCGTCCTATTACCCCCAGTAACGACGGATCCATTAAAACAGTACTGTAAATGCGGTGTGAACATTACCTCCAGTAGCGACGGATCCGTTAAAAAGGTACTGTAAATGCGGTGTGAACATCACCTCTAGTAGCGACGGATCCATTAAAACGGTACTGTAAATGCGGTGTGAACATTACCTCCAGTAGCGACGGATCCGTTAAAACGGTACTGTAAATGCGGTGTGAACATCACCTCTAGTAGCGACGGATCCGTTAAAACGATACTGTAAATGCGGTGTGAACATTACATCCAGTAGCGACGGATCCGTTAAAACGATCCTGGAAATACGGATTTACTGGGTGAACGAGACCTATATTGGGGTCAGCTTCGAGTCTAATTGGATCCAGCTGTACACGTATTTAACTGCTTCCAGGGAGTGACTGCTTATCTGCTTTCCACAAAGTAGTTATACTGGGCAACACGATATCCTTAGACCAGTTCTCAGAATGGGCTTCTAACGAAGACCCGTAACGGTAAATCCCACCGCACTAATCCCAAACCACTGCAACTCCTGAAAGCCAGAATCAACAGTGGTGACCACCAGAAAAGCGCCGAGGCAATGAAGCTCGAAGAAGTCCCAAAAAACAACAAGAAACTAGAACACATAGTACACACACAGACACAACAACAACGAACAGAATGAATTTAACTATCTTGGAGATTGGAAATTAATCAGAAAATAATAACGGTGGAGTGGGAAAAAATATAACCGACAACAAGCCGACAAGAGAGCCGACAAGCGGCAGCCGGGACCAATGTTTTTAACGACCTTTCCGAAACATGGAGGGGTCTTGATATAAAATGCAGATCCACATACCGGCCTCAGCAAGTGTTGCTTTACCTTGAATTTGCACATACGGCAGTTAATACTTAGCTATGAACTCTACAGTGAACTGACCAACATCACATCTAGGCAAGCTTCAAGTAAATCGTAGCAAAGCTTTTACAATCGTTACGCTTGAGTGAAGTCTACGCTTTCGTGTATATTAATTTGTAATAATCATGGATCACTGACCAAAGCTGACTGTCCTTGACCCATATTGATTGGTTGATTAGTTAAAGAATAACAACAGCATCTTGGTACTCTCTGAAGGGGATGGCAGAGGGGGTAAAGGCACCCATGAATGTCAACTACTTTTACATAATAATAAATATGAAAAGTAAAATTTAAAAATGTAAAAAAATCCAGGCACATGATTTATTACATGCTACATTTTATCTAGTAGTAGACGCGCTTCGATCGACAATCTATTGAACACGTAATTATGACACGATATCTTGCGAAAACACCCCGATTCAAACAGTAAAACGCCCATAACTTTTAAATGGCTGAACCGATTTTCATCAAACATAGCTAAGAACACTCTCAATAAAGTCACCTTTCAATTATAATACCGTAAAAGTGCAATTATATATAAAATCGAGTATGCTGCAGTTTCGCGCAGCTCCTTTTATTTAGAAAAATACGTAGATAAAATTTTCCCAAACATAAAACTTTATTAAGGTTACACTAGTCAACGGCACGAATTATTTTGTGCGCGGGGTTAAAATGTATTTTATATCAACCGACAACACGTGCGGAAGAGATTGATGCTGTGATAAGCAGTAGGAAGCTAGTTCGCGTACGAATACACACTTTTGCAAATTTGTAGCGAAATGGATAATGATTTAGGACGAAACCGAGCGCGCGAAATTTTATAAACAGACCTTTGGGAGTCTGGATATCATGAATAAACGACTAAACGTATCAGTTCAAATAAAATTATTTGCATTGTTGAACTACTAATCTATCCCTGTATCGAGGCCGTTTTGCAATTTTCCATCTTCTTATGGTATTTATTCGCGCCCAAAAATGCGTTAAAATTAGTGTCGAAATGTGGAACTTTCGACGCTCATAACTTTCAAATATTTACTTTTTTCACTTTTTTGTTTCCATACAGGGCTAGAATGATGAGACAAATTGATATCACTTTTTATTTTGAACGTACATCGTCAAACAGTGGAATAATCCCTAGACTACGTTTGTGTGGAAGAATTTTCGACTAGTGTAACCTTAAACCAGTCGTAGGTTAAACCCATACCTATTTAATCTGCCACATTCGAAAAATATTCACGGCACAAAAAAGTTGTAAATAAATCCATTAATTGAAGCGAAAGCTCAGTTAGCTGCAAAAAAGTTAGGGATTCTTGCTAAGGTGAGGCGGTACTTCACGCCTGAACAGCTGCTCAACTTGTATAAAGCGCAAGTTCGGTCATGCATGGAGTACTGCTCTCACCTCTGGGATGAATCTGCCAAATAGCAGCTTGATGCACTTGAGTCGATTGACAGACGGGCCAAAAGGCTTATTGGCAACGATGCACTGTTCGCCTCAAAGCTGTTCGCTCAAGCCAGCCTGTCGATTTTTTATCGGTTACAATTCGGGGAGTGTGCGACGGAACTGCACAATTTGATTCCGCCTAGCCCTTTTCATCATCGGACTACAAGACGTACGGCCTTGCGCCACCGGTACATGGTGGACATCCCTCCCATACGCACAAAGCGTTTTGCTAATACTTTCATTGTGCGCACAGCTAAGGAGTGGAATTCCCTTCCGGAGTCTTTGTTCCCTGATAGCTACAACCTTGGGGTCTTTGAGTCAAGAGTGAATAGGTTTCTTCTAGACAAGCGTGCTTCACCGTAGACCACGTCATTGCTTAACATCAGGCGAGGTAGTGGTCAAACGCGTGTCTATAGATTATTTAAAAAAAAAAAAACTCGCGCTAAAAGCAGAAAATCTATGAAATTTTACATTTTGAAGAGACCTCACTTGACACCAGCGCTCCTAGCGGCAATTCAAACGCCATAGCCCTCATTGTTAAACGCCATTGACATATCACGTGAACTATATCGTAAATTTGACATTTCGAGCATGACAATATTCGTCTTGAGCCTTTACGTTCTTGCGCATTTCGTCACGCTCTGAAGTACAAACGTACTTACGTACGAGAAATTCTGCCGACCAACACGTTTTTTCTAAATACAGCGTAACGCACGGACTCAGTTCATATGCACTTACTTAGTGCATCAAGTACACCTGACCTACATGTTTATAAATAATAATAATTAAAAACTAAGCAAAGACAGCAAGGTCGCCATTTTACTTATAATTCAGCTGGTATAGACATTTGAAACCTACACGAGTTCCACTGAAAACTGTCGACACAGCTCTTTGTACTTCCTTTATTTATATACTTGTGTTCTCTGCGGTTTTGTCCGCTTCATTGATAGCAATGTATTTCACGGTTAAAGTTCTGTGTATCCGTTTAGACTTTTCTCAACTATATTGGAGTGGTCTGCCCGGGAAAAGGTGTGCAGCTAAATACCAGTATTTTACTTGGCGTAACTGCCTCCCAGACCTACACAACCCAGTAACACTGGGTAACACTATACCAATTTTCTTTTTGGAGATTTGCTCATACATATTGCACTACCACGGGGAGATAGTGCAGTTATGTGGGACTCCAATCCACTAAAACTCCACGGTGTTCTCCTGTGCCACTTATGGCAGGAACACGGGCACGCGTTAGCACTCACCGCGAACCCGCCGCAGCTGTGCGTCACTGGATCCTCCTCTGGGGAGTATTCCCCTTCACCGGCGCACCAGAACATACTGTACGCCGTGACCACCCCAGGGACCAAACCAGCACATGTGCGCCAGACGATCCCGTGTATGACACCCTTGGTCCCCTACCATTTTTGACCGCCATCAGACGATGGCGACCCCGTCCAGGCCGTGGAGGTAGGGAGAGCGGTGCACCACAATACTACTACTCTTCTCCTGCCGCGGCCTCCAACCCTCAGCCGCAATATCGTATGGGTACGGCCCCATACGACATCACAGCCCGCCTCAGTTGCAATGTCGCCCAGGCGGCACCACAACCTACTTATTGTCCGCTACGTCGTCGGCTTATCGGCAAAAGCCCTGACGAGCGGCTCCTCCTCGGGTTCATCTTCGCTGTGGACCAAGCCACGGCTACTGAGCCCCCCTGCCTCGACAATGCGGGAACCCACCAGGAGGGAACACAATACCTTACATTTCTGGCTTCTTGACTGACTGGCGATGTCATAGTTCTGCTAATAACAGCAGGTACCAACAGCTTATCGTTATTTCCGAGGCACGGAAGTGTCTCGCATGTGTGCAACAATGCATAAATGCATTATAATTAGATATTAATGTTCTGAATTTGTGATAGTCAAAACAGGAAATATAATTTTAGTCTCGCTCTTGATCGACCTAGACCGTAAATTGCAGAATCCATAATAATATGTGTGTCTGTCTGTTACATTACGTATAGGGCAAATATAATTGGGCGCCATATTGTGGCGGCCCAATTATTTTCTTCCATGCTCATCGTGTGGGGTATGAAAATAAAGGGTTTTAAGAGGTGATTTCAAAAGTATATAACACTTATATGTTTAAATGTACCTAATTCGTAAAAAAACATCTTAACTAAAAAGTTATAAATAAAAAAGTTAATTAAAAAAACAAAATACCCGATTGATTAACCCCGAGTTTCCCAGCTCAAAATTATCGCAGAATTAATGTGACAAATTGTCAAGTACGCGTTATCTGCTGTGATTGGTTGAATGCTTTTTTAGCAGCTGAGAAACTCGGGGTAAGACGACTAACTAAAAAGACGTAAACAGGAAGAAAATCATGCTGTGCAGTCGGAGGATGTCTGGTTTTGGTCAGCCAGCTCGCGAATATCTATCCTCCAACATGATTTTTGATTTTTTTAATTCACATTTTTTTTAAAGAAGGTAATATTTGCGCACACTTTACCTTAACAGGCAATGCATTCCACAAACGAGCTGCTTGAACCGTGAAAGATTTGTCGAAGAAGGATGTGGAATGCATACGAATGCTCAATTTAGGTTTTCCGATGGTCTCAAGGACCGAGAACCCAGTTAATAGGTTGATGAGATCACATTGGCAGTCGTTTTATTGGAACTACTGGCATTCAGCTGAATCCGGTTATACTGCAAGCCAGCCTAAAGTTATCTAAAGTTGAGGAAAGGCTAGGCATATGTATTGTCTATTACGCTCCACGTATAAACCGCTGAATTTATTTTTCTAAAACGGCACACAATAGTGAATTAGGCAATAGGATTCATTTATTAACAATTTGATTCTGCCTAGCCCGTTCCATCACAAGACGAACGGCGATGCGTCATGGGTGGACATCCCACCCAAACGCACAAAGCGTTTTGGCAATACTTTTGTTGTGAGTACAGCTAAGGAGTGGAATTCCCTGCCGGAGTCTGGATTTACTGATAGCTACAACCTGGGGGTCTTTAAGTCAAGAGTGAATAGGTTACTTCTAGGCAAGTGTGCCCCATCGTCGACCACATCATCGCTTAACATCAGGTGAGATAGTGGACAAAAGCGAGCCTATAATAAGTTCTCATAGCATTATAAAACTTTTTCATGCGAAGCCACAGACAGAAGCTATGATCCCTTCCCTATTATTATTTTTTATAAACCATGGACCATAACCAATATCATCCATTGTATTTGACCATAGACTAACAATGGCGTGTCTATAGTAAATTGCCGTAGATAGAATCAATAATAAAAATAATGCTATCGTAGAAATTAGAATTGTATAAGTTTTGTACTTAAATACCTACGTTGATATGGATATTGTTTGTCACCTAAATAAAACGGGCAGTTTAAGGCGGATTAGATTATATAATTCAGTTGTTATAAATTACGTAGCGTTATCGATAAACCATTACTTACATTGAGTAATTTCTATAACAATAAACTATATTAATAATAACTATTATTATTATTGCCTTTATTTAACTGTTTTCTTATTTTGTACATTTTTAATAGTAGATTATTAACCAAGGGGATAAAGCAGTGTCTTCTGTCGCGGGTGACGATTTAAATCGCTAACGTTACGGAGGACTCGAGGTTTACGCCCGAGCGTAGCGAGGGTGTTAAAAACTTAAATCACGAGCGAAGGGATTTAAGACGAGTCCTGAGTGTAGCGAGGGATTTAAGTTCACCCAAGACTAAGACAGCTTTATCACCGAGGAAAATACTCTACTTTTCGCACCATTTGCGAAAAAATTAACACTATAATAATATGAGATAAGCATTTATTAAAAATAAAGACAAGTAAAAGTTAACATTCGAAACATTGGTCCAATTATTGATAGAGATAGTTACATTTTTGTTTGGTACATAAAAGCGGCAAATTCCTAGACTAATATTTTTTTTTCGGCTCATACGGCCTCGTTGGTTTTCGTAATTTTATTTAATAATCATAACTGCATAATAAATGCGTATTCCTTTTTCAAAAAGATGTATAATGCTTTATATACAAACTCAATGGTGTAAACACAGACGTAGTTCAGTATAAATTTCGGTAAGTATTCCAAATTTAAATCACTTTCTCCCCCTAGACGATGAATGAAATACAGTACAATTTTATTTCCCTGTTTTTAACAGATTAAAAATCACTATTGTTATGTTCGCTTTTTGTGGCATAGAATGTCACTTTTTTGAGCAAGTGGTACGAAAACATTTTTGTGAAATAAATTAAAAATAAAACATTTAAAAAGAAAAAAAATATAGCCCACCGGTATCGGGAACAGGGTCCAAGCTTCCGGTGTTCAGGGCTCCTGAGAGAGAAACCTCCTAACGATACGCGCCGTGTCCTCGAGTACCGCTTTCTGCCCAACGAGAGCCTCTTCAGATATTCGTCGAGGCTCTTGACTATTATGCCATTGGCCGTAACGACTATCGGCACAATGACTGCTGTATTCACGTTCCATATGTCGACAAGCTCGCGAGCCAGATCAAGATACTTACTTTTCTTATCACACTCAGCGTTCACGAGGTTCTCGTCATGGGGGAACGCGCTATATCAACAATCATTGCGCGACGCTCTAGTCGGCCTATCACCACTATGTCAGGCGTACTGGCAACAATTGTCCTGTCAGTGATGATAGACCGAACCCAATACAACGTGACATTGCCATTTTCGAGAACATTATTATTATCATCACTATCCACAGCCCGACTTCGCCCACAAGTGAGCATAAACCTCTCTTTTTCTTGTGCCATTTCCCACGTTTATGTGCGAGCTTCATGAAATTAAGTGTTACTACTCTTTTTAGGGTTCCATACCACCCGATGGGTCTAAACGAAGCACTATTACTTTCACTAACGTGTCTGTCTGTCTGTCCGTCTACTAACCCATCGAGCGGGGTATTGTTCTTTAGAGTTCGTTGAGTAGATAAATACTGTATTTTCTGTAAAAATATTTGAAAAAATAGGAATGAAAAACCACCAATCTACCTAGCCTTTTCCCAACTATATTGGGGTCGTCATCCAGTCTTACCGGATTTAGCTGAGTACCAGTGTTTTACATGGAGCGACTGCCTATCTGACCTCCACAACCCAGTAACTGGGTAATGCGGTACCCCTTGGCAAGACTGGTGTCAGATCTCAAGCTTCTGACTACTCGTAACGACTGTCAAAGATCTTCAAATGACAGCCGGGACCAACGGCTTATCGTGCTTTTCGAGGCATGGAGGAAACTCGGTATGTTGAAATGGTCACCCATCCACGGACCGACTTCGTCATGCGTTGCTTAACCTTGATGATCGACCAGTGCGGCTGTTATTATTTAGCCACGAGCTCCTCAAAGTCATTTTTAAAAAGCCACCAAAGTCATTTTTATTTTTATTTTGTTCCGAAGAATTTATTAGCTTCCCTTTGACCTGTGAACTTCAATGTTTATTATTGCATCAAATACCAATATATTGATAAATCATATTTGTCTTTGAAATTCCTTCATTTTTTCTATTACAACCAACTTGATTTTGCACGGATTTTGGTTTGGTACGGAACTCTAAATGTGCGCAGTCCGAGACGCACTAGGCCGGTTTTTATTAATTTATACACTTACACATAAAACGCGTAACAGATAAAGAAATATAATACAGGTCGAAGAGCTAAAAAGTTCTGCTGTTTTCTGTTCTGATTCTTACCTAAATCACAGATAATATAATACTAGCATACAGATGCCTCTCCCATACAAAGAAACCGTGCAGATCGCGACGTGGCTTTTCGTCTTTAATAATATTAAACTGATTATTTTTATAAGTACATCGATCGCGTTCGATTTCATTCCACGCCTTTTTATGGTGTTAGCAGCGACTTGCAAGTAAAAGGGTTTGCTCGGTTCTTGACTATTTTTTCTTTAAATACTGTGTACGATTGGTTTTATAGTATTTATTTGCACGTTTTTCTAATTTCATTGTAGTAACATGTGTTTCAAAACCAATTAAAAAAATCGAGCGAAATGCCTCAGAAATTTAAAACGACGCCATCTATCGGAATCAATTTTAAGTGACCCGTTCAAATAATCTTTGAAATTTGTATTATGGGCCCAATATTCCATAATTTTTGAATTGATTAAACAATAACATACAGTATTTATGATTAATTCTAGAAAATGTTAATTTTACACACAATTCAATAACAAATCGATGCATGTGGCGCCATCTAATTATATTTATTTGTATCAAATTTTCTTTCTTAGCGTCGGGACTACTCGGGACCTCTATGTTAAGTAAATCCCATGTAAAACGAACTGTATAATGTATGTGTAAATTATTAACAGTCTCTTTTCCTCTTTTCAGATGTAAAGAATTCTTTAGTCAACCATCTTGCAAATACAAAAAATCACAATGGCGGAATACTGCACGAAAGGCGTCGACAGTATTTTGAAAAACGAAATCACATTTGCCGAATGTCAAAACGCGATGAAAAATGAACAATTTAAAAAAGATTTTGTGTTGTTCTATGTGAATTTAGTTTTTATGGTGTTAAGGACTATTTTTGAGTGCATTCGTGAATATAGTTTTTATTTACTTTTAGCGGTGGCAGTGTACTATTTATTAGTTGTGATATATAAAAGTTATATAAACCCCGTGTTGTATAAAAAAGTAAGTATATTTCGATTAAGTTCTCTGGGTGCAGTATTAGTAGAGTTATAAGTCTATCTAGCAGCAGTTTAGTCCGAGTTCGATTCTCGGGTTAAGTAGTTTACTGTTAGGAATCAGTAGCAGCACTAAGAGCCTAAATACAAAACTAAAACAGCTAAGCAACAACAAACAATAAGCTCGTATTTTTTTACGATGCGACCTCGCACCGCAGTTTTGTGTTTGGGCCGTAAGCAGTAACAAGCAACAAGTTCGTAAATTTTTACGATGCGACCTCGCATCGCAGTTTTGTGGTTGGGCTCTAAGCAGTAACAAGCAACAAGCTCGTAAATTTTTACGATGCGACCTCGCACCGCAGTTTTGTGGTTGGGCTCTAAGCAGTAACAAGCAACAAGCTCGTAAATTTTTACGATGCGACGTCGCACCGCAATTTTCCGTTTGGGCCATAAGTCTCTGTTTTATTAGTCTAAAACTCTAAATTGATCAAATATTTCAATTTACAATTACGGCTGGCGCAGTGATGCGCGAGCCATCTTCTTAACAAGGCAACTGTCGTGGGTTGGATTCTCGCCCGATTTACTTATCTACCGATTTACCTTAACAGGAACATTTTGTAGAAAAATACATTGTATAAGAAGACGGACCACGTTCTAGTCTTTACAAATTTTTTTCTTTAAAAAGCCAAACATAACTTTTATTTTTCCTTTACCTTATTGAAAGTCTTTCAAATTTCGTATATTCAAGTTTTGACAAATAAAATTACGTTACCTATTTACAGGAACTAACAGAAATCGGGTTCGAACACATAGAACCTGGCCCAGATCGTGAAAGACGGATATCTAGAGCGCAGGTCACAAGACGGATGGGTAATAAGATACCGCCGCCTTATCCCAACGGATGGTTCGCAGTAGGAGAAAGCAGAGAAATAAAGGTCGGCGGAGTTACCGCTGTTGACGCTTTAGGTGAGTGGCGCCATCTGTTGCTGAGTAGGCGAAGCTTTGTGTAACGAAAAACTTAGGTGCTTAATATTAATTCAGTTTGTGAACAAACAAGTGTAAATACACTATGCTAATTAGCTCATTTATAACTAAGAAGCCTTGAACATTCGCCTCACGCTATATTTCGAGATGGTTGCTCGGATTAGTAGCGCCATCTATTATCGAGTAGCAAAAACTATAAACAACTTTTCATAAAATCGCATATCTGTACATTTTTCATTATGTGATAAGCTATTCCATCTTTACAGGACAAAACCTCTGCGTGTACCGAGGGGAAGACGGTGTCGCTCGCTGTGTAGACGCCTACTGTCCTCACCTCGGCGCTAATCTAGCTGTCGGAGGCAGTGTGTGTGGCAACTGTATCGAATGCCCCTTCCATAAGTGGAGGTTTGGCGAAGATGGCGCCTGTGTTAGCGTGCCAGGAGTTGAACATGGTTAGTACTCACATATTGTTACAAAGTAAGGTAGCGCCATCTTTTGGCGGAGACTTGCAACGCCATCTCTTGGCCAAAAGAGAACGCTACGCGTATTGTTTACATTTTATTTAAGGGCCCGGCGAAGCATGAATTGTCCATACAAACGTAATACCTAAATCATTTGTAAGTTGAGTTTATTTCCACCATATTATGCTCATATTCGGATTTAGACAGTATTTATCTAGGTTCGTACGTCTTTATTTTTTCAAAATACTTACCTTAAATGAAGTTAGAGCGAATTCCATTTCGTACATTTTTACAGCGTAAATGACTTGTTTTCTTATTGACTTGTCTGTATTAAAAAAAACAATATCTATAATATTGTCGTAGCAGGAACATAGCTCATATTAACAAGTTATAAATAATTGAAAAAGTAATTTAAAAAACATTATGTTTACATTCATAATTTTTGGTATTACGGAACACATCAAATTAATCATACTTTTTCAATAGCTAGTATTGCTGTCGCGTCAAGCAAATGCCAATGTGTGCGTAGTCGTACTGCTCACGTGCATCGTTCGTACGGGGTTTGTTCGGGGCACTTCGGGGATGTTTCACTGTTTGTTGTATTATTTGTGGTTTGTCGATTACTTTACTTACTGTGCTGTAAGTGCGTATTTATTTATTTTCTAAATTGTACTTATTGTAATATTTCTGACACTATTGACCTATTCTATGAATTTGGATTTAGATTTGCCTTGTGATTTGAACTTTGTTATTGAGTAATCTATTTTCTTACGAACTGCGTTGTTTACGGACTTCGTTATTATTTACGATTTGGTTTGGTTGCCGACATGGACATTGGACTCCTAACGTTGGGATGTTTTTCACAGTTTCCCAATGACATAATAAAATAAGTTACATAAATAGTACCTATATGTTTTACCTTAGTACCTATATATTTTATAAATTAGTATTTACCTACCTATCTACCAACTTACAAAGCTTTGTTTTTTTGTTTTTTATTCATGTCATGAATGAGACAATGCGGGCGTAGGTAATTATCTCAAGGACACCGCTAAGACTTACCTACACTGCATTTTTAGGGTTCCGTACCCAAAGGGTAAAAACGGGACCCTATTACTAAGACTCCGCGATCTGTCTGTCTGTCCGTCCGTCTGTCACCAGGCTGTATCTCATGAACCGTGCTAGCTAGAGAGTTGAAATATTCACAGATGATGTATTTCTGTTGCCGCAACAAATACTAAAAACAGAATAAAATAAATATGTGGGGCTCCCATACAACAAACGTGTTTTTTTTGCCATTTTTACGATAATGGTACGCAACCCTACGTGCGCGAGTTCGACTCGCACTTGGCCGGTTTTTTAAACAGATGAATGATGATCTATAAAGTAAGAACATAACAAAATAAATGTTCAAAATCCGTGTTTTTATTTTTAATATTCTTAGCTCAGAGCACTGTTATTTATCTGTACTTATGCGTAAATAGGCATAAATTATTGGAATATTAGTCTTTTACAAATACTTTGCCTAAGTAACGCTTGTATTATTTTACTTGCTGTCATTATTTATTATAATAATACATATTTGAGGTTTATTAAAAGGAATACCTACATAAATAAGACAAAAGAACGCCAACGGCGGCGCCGTTCGCGTCGGCCGGCTTGCCCCCAAGACTCAAGACGCTTTGCCTGCGTAAACGATGTACCTACTTATTTATTCAAGAACACCAATATTATAAACTTTCAACATTGCTTTACAAAAGTACCCATTTGGAAAGGTACGCATGACGTATCTGTTAGATTATCTCTATAGGTACAAAGACAAGCGATAGCTAGCTATCCTAAACTTGAGATATTGTAAAGAAATTTCGTAAAAACGCATTACTAGTCTGTACATTTACCAACGATTACCCAAAGTAGTCAACAAAAAAAAAGCAAATAATGAACATACCTAAATAATAATATTCTAAATGCTTTCGAGTCGTTAGGACGATTAGGAAGCTATCTATCGCGGCGCTGTGCGCAGCCGTGTGTGTGCGAGTATCTACCCGCGCACATACACAGCGCCGCGTGTGCGTGCAAACTGAGATGGCAATACTCCGAATGAATTTTTCACTCGCCTCGAATTGCATTTGCGAGCTTAGTTCGCCGCATTCTTAAAGTACCAACGTAACTGTCGGACGCAATATTTGTGTTAGCGTCCCGGTTGTGGAACATTGCATTGGTTTAAGAATAAATACAAGGACTCCAAGGTGGACCCATGACCGGTGCCTCTGGAGTCTGCTGCGCGGATGGGGTAAGTTGGAATAGCACGGGACCAAGCGATATGTAGACGATTGGGGTAGGCCTATGTCCACCAGTGGACATATTACAGTTGAAATGATATTCCACAGCGATAAACTTTTTTTTTTGTATAAAAAGTATCATACGCTATGCCAGAATTATCGTAACTGGATCAGCACTACTTCCAGAGATTGATTACCATTTACAAACAAAAACCTCTTTGTTTTGTTAGGATTATTTCTAATTATCTTCTCTCACAGCTCCTAAAGGTGTATCAATAAAACAATGGACGACAGTGGAGATGGACGGCGCCATCTGGATCTGGCATGACGCTGAGAACAGGCCTCCGCTGTGGGACATGAAGGAAGTTCCGGAGCTGAAGCACTGGGGCTACAGGGGAAGAAATGAGTTTACTGTCAGCGCTCATATTCAGGTACGCAATACTTATCAGTAGTCATAAGGAACCCCTTAAGGTTACACTAGTCGATAATTCTTCCATAAAAACCTAGTCTAGGGATTACTCCACTGTTTGACGATGTACGTTCAGAATTAAATAATGATATCAATTTGTCTCATCATTATCTAGCCCTGTATGGAAGCAAAAAAGAAAATATTTGAAAGTTATGAGCGTCGAAAGTTCCAGATTTGGACACCAATTTTAAAGCATTTTTGGGCGCGAATAAATACCAAAAGAAGACGGAAAATTTCAAAACGGCCGCCATACAGGGATAGATTAGTAGTTCAACAATGCAAATAATATTATTTTGAACAGATAGATTTAGTCATGTTTTCATGATATCTAGACTGCCAAAGGTATGTTTATAAAATTTCGCGCGCTCGGTTTCGTCCTAAATCATTATCCATTTCGCTACAAATTTGCAAAAGTGTGTATTCGTACGCGAACTAGCTTCCTACTGCTCATCACAGCATTTATCTCTTTCGCACGAGTTTTCGGATGAGATAGCATGCATTTTAACCCCGCGCACAAAACAGTTCGTGCCGTCGACTAGAGTAACCTCGGCTCTAGTCGATATGCCAAAATTAAGGGATTGGCCTCATGGATATTTCGATAGCGCCATCCCGTACATTTTATATTACCCGGCTGCAAGGAAAGTGTTGTTTATATCGAGTATTTTGTATGTTTGTAGTATTCTTATTATTACCTCACTAGCTTCATCCAGCGACTTCGCCCGACTGAAAAGTGTTTTCTTATCCCAAGGAAAAATTATACCGAGATGAGAGCCTCTGGTCGTTCGAAGCTGCGCATGCTTTACACACCGAGTCCTCTCTGTGTATCCTTTAGTCCGTACCAAGTATTCAGAATCACGAAAATCAGATTACCAGTCTAGAAATTAAACTAGAATAAAAAAGTTAAAGTATAGTCATGCTGTGCAGTCCGAGGATACCTACATACCTATTCGCGAGCTGGCTGGCCACCTGATACTCCGACTGCACAGCATGATTTGTTCTCTTTAGTTCGCTTCTCTCATGCACGTCGCACACGGACTGCGGTTTTTTGATTTTTAAATTAACTTTTTTTATTTACTACTTTTTAGTTATAATCCTTTTTTTTTCGAATAATTTTTAACATATAATGTGATATATATTTTTGTAATCACCTGTTAAAATCCTTCATTTTGATTCCCCACTCGATGGGTTTGGAAGAAAAAAAACACAAGACACACGCGCACAATATGACGCCCAAAAGCCGCCATGTTTTTTTTAACATCACTTAGTTATCTAAGAACACTTGGGCGGTCAAGGCGTATAAATTATGTGTTAATTATATAAATTCGTCTAGTGGTTTGAAACATATGAGGTAATAAAGAATATTGACCCTTTCCTTCGTTCATATTCCATTCGGTTTTATAGCAATTTTATAAAAAATTAAAACTATTTATTTCAGACCTTGATCCATAATGATGTTAGTACACACTACTTGTCTTAACTTACAAATATTTAAAACTTTTCCAGGAAATACCAGAAAATGGTGCTGATGTAGCTCACTTGAATGCAGTGCATTCACCATCGTTAGTGTCAAGTCTAGGAGAGAAATATCCATTGTTGTATGATCTGATAGGTAAGTAATGTTTTTCTTCTTCATACACACTCACACACTCAAACAAATTCACGAATCCCTCATTTCACCAGCTATTCGATATAGGTCGATTTAAACTTAATGAAGTCTGTGAAGTTCGCTTTTCGCTACGCTGCCGCCTCCCCTGTCACAAGAATATGCCACTCCAGCGACGTTTCCGAGCCGTCACTAGGTTTGATTCTAGCTGTACTATTCGTAAAATAATGCAATGCTCGCAGTATTGAACCATTTCTACAGCAGGCATATTACGTATCTTTTGCAAGAGCAAAACGATAGCGATCAAACGCTTTATGTCATAAAAGTCGGAATTACCTGCAGTGTAGGTATGGTAGGTCCTACACAATCGTTTGCTAATCGCTCGCTGTTTGTCAAATGCAATTATAAAAAAAAATGAAAGAGCAATTCTTGCGCAAAAATCGCTATCGTTTTGTTCTTGCAAAAGATACGTAATAAGCCTGCGGATCTCGATGAGGTTCATTGCCTCCGTCGGCGCTTTTTTTTTAAATAGAATCAAGACTGCCAGAGTTTATTCCAAACAAAAAAATTTCCTTTATGAAAATATTAGTTGTTTTTCAATTCACTAATTTACATTGGGTTCACGTGGCAGATACCAGCCAGGGGCGTAGCTATCGGGCCACTAGCCGGTACCGTGCAATGGGAGGTCCCCAAGCTCAGGGGGTCTTTGGATCCTGACCAGCAACCTCAAAAACATGCAAAATTTCTCCCACCTTCAGAATCTAAATAAAATAGTTTGCAACACGACTTGAATCACAGCCACTCTTATGAAAGAATACAGAAAAAAAACAACATTTTTCGAACAGCAGGTTAGATATAGTGCCTGTGTGATGGTTTTTTTACGAATATTTATGTCTATCCTTACAGGGTGCCATGTCTGGGCAGCAACGTGGAGCAGAAACGAAGACCACACAGCAAACATGACTTTGACACACGACTACAGGATCATGAAATATGACTTAGGTCATGTTGATGTACATGTAACGCAGGTACGTGGCATTTATATAAAAAAGTTTCGATGCTCGATTGTCAAAAAATAATGTACTTCGGCAACCTAATTGCGTAAGTAAATTCTGCATGAAAGATTATGCACAATCGACCAAAACTGTATGTAAATTCGGCAAGACGAACGGTTTGACCCCATGAAAGAGTAGGCATGGACGGAAATCCACATCGCGTCTTTCATCTCGCATGTGATAGATCAATTGTTCATACTCTTTCATGAGGTTTAGGTACCCTTTGCCTTGCCGAATTCACTTACGCAATTAGGCTGTACAATTCCTGTCTTCTGTGTATTGATAGGCTCGCAATGATGGGGTTATCTATAGAGCACGCTTGCCTAGAAGTAACGTATTCAGTCTTGACTTAAAGACTTCCGAAGAGGTTTATAGTTGACGACCGATAGATTGCTGCGCTGCGTCTCGCGGGTTCGAGTCCCGCATGGAACAAATATTTGTATGGCCTACAGATAGTCGTTCCGGGTTTAGCTTGTATGTGATTTTATATGTTTGTTAACGCACCCACGTTAATAGGAGTCATTCATAGAGGGAGCAAAGTTTTTTTAAGAACAAAAGCAGAATAGCTTTCAGGAAACAGACTCCGGCAGGGAATGGCACTCCTTAGCTGTACGCACAATGGGAGTATTCTCAAAACGTGTAGTGCGTACGGGTGGGATGTCCACCATGTACCGATGCCGAATCGCTGTACGAAATCTTGATTTATTTCACATATTTCTTTAGATTTTAAAGATTTAAGATATAATATTTAATACCTAGCTCCTTCTTTGTTTCGTGTGAGCATGTGGCCAACTCTGGTGTTGAAAGTTAATAAAGCTGCCTCTGGGAACCCCACAGGCCTCTGACTTGGCTATTTCAGACTTACATTAACTATATAAGTTCAGGTTTCCTCACGATGTTTTCCTTCACCGTTGCCTACGATGTCCAAGATAAACTAAGAAAGTACATATGAATTTTAAAAAGACACATTTGTACTTGCCCGGATTTGAACCCATGACCTCAAGCATGAGAGGTGAGGTTTTAGCCATTGGTCCACCACGACATTATAATGTACCGATAAATTATAATTTTTCCCCACAGATAGGCCCCGGCCACGTCCGCCTGCTGCTACAGTCCCCAGTGGGACCGATCCTAGTGTCCCAGTCAGTGACGCCTCTCGGCCCGTCTCTCCAGAGGGTCATACACCGGATGTTCTCACCCGCCTACAATGCACCCTTCGCGGCGCTGTCGGTTAAATCTGAGGGGGATATGGTGAGTTTGTACCGTTATTTTTGTAAAAGCAACTTCTGAAAAATCTAGTACTAACAGAGTGAATATATTTGCCCAAATAAAAATAAGTAATTAAACAAGCGTTTTACTAGCTTACCGTGCATTGTCATCCAAACCAAATGTGAATGCAAAATTTCAACTTAATCGGTTGAGGATAAGTGCAAAAGGATAAGTTGCAAGATTTGACCCGAACAATACATACATATGGTACAGCAAGTTAATAAAAAGCTTGTAAAAATTACTAGTTTCAAAAGAAAAAAAACTACTATAAAGTATAAAGTGAATTCATTTGTTGGTAACTTTTGTATATGACAGAGGATGACGTTTGATCAATGAGGGTTTTCTGACATCATTAGCACTAGGTGTCAGCACTAAGGCATTAGGTCCAGGCACTTGCCAAAGGCCGAAGCACATATGTTTTCTGACATTAGTGAAATTGACGTCAACGTCATATTGATGTCATAAATTACGGATTCCCTCGATCTCTCGCCAAAGTGGCGCCAACTCATTGAGATTTTTTTCGATTTGTATCAACTTTTACTGTGGGATCAACTCTGGATATAATATGAAATGAAAATCAGCTGTTCCCTACATTTTGTCGAGTTATAAGAGCTTTAATGTATTGAACAGTTAATGTCATAGAAAAATAGTTTTTATCTATGCGAATATTTTCAGGCACTGAAAGATTGCCTATTCATTATTTTCTTTCTTCTTTCTTTCTTTCTTAACGCAACTCAAATATTTTTTCCTTAGCCTCGAATTAGTACTCCACTGCTAAATCTCTCTGTTTTCCAAGAAAGCGTCGTTGAGAAAGAAAGTGGTAGACAAAACTAAAAAAAATCTCTTTTTCTTTTCCAGTTCGAACGAGACATAAAAATCTGGAACAGCAAACGTTTCGTCTCGGCCCCCGCTTACGTCAAAACTGACAAGACCATACGAGCCTTCAGAAGTTGGTTCTCACAGTTCTACAGTGAAAATAGTGTGCCTTTCAGGGAAGCCAACCAGAATACACTGGACTGGTGATAATACGATATGCAGTAGTGCGAGTGCGACTTAGTGCGAGTTTTTACTTGTGCCCGATCGCTTTAACGAAAACGACAATTTGTATTGATACGTACGCATTCTTATAGTCAAGGCAGTAATCTAAGATCCCACTGAAAAATCTGTAATTATCTTGTTTTTGATTTAATTTAATTTTCATGATCAGACTTGAAATCTATGAATTACCAAGGCTCATGACTTGATAGCAGAAAAGATTAATAAAAATCAAGTATTATCAAAAACAAAATACATGCATATTTTTGAAGTGGGATGTCATACCTACTACAGACTACGGCCCTGCCTTAACTTTAGGAATGTGTACGAAAAAGGTCCCGAAATATATCAAAGACATTAAAAAAAAATACATTTTTATATTTGTAAATTATATTATAAATAATGTGAAAAAAAATAGATAGAATGTGTGATTATTTAGACGTAGTCATTAGTTATTTAAGTGTGTAAAAGTGTGCTTAGGTAACTATTATTTAAATTGATACTAATATTGTAGGTAATACTGTCAATAAAGGGTATCTCAGAATGTTTATCGGATCTGATACTTACTTAAAAAACCGGCCAAGTGCGAGTCGGACTTCGCACATTGGTTCCGTACCAAACCGCAAGGATGAGGGAATTTCAAAGAAAAATCTAGTTTATCGATATATTGATATTTTTTTTTGTAAATTATACGTAATAATAAACATTATTACCATTTCGTGTTCATACATCAATAGGAAGTTAAAAAATATCGGATCAAAATTTTGTAAAAATAAATTGTAGTTCTAAAAACTAAAAAACACGCCTTAATTGTAAATTGAACTAAAAAGTCGCTAATCCTGAAGATCCTGATAAGAATAACGGGACAAACAATTTAAATGATTGCATTTTCATCGGTCCTTGATAAGTGTGCGAAGTTTCAAATCAATCCGACGTTTTGAAGTGGGTGAAAATCACGTTCAAAGATTCCAAAGACAAGACAAAGACAAAGATATTTTATTTCAAGTAGGCCACCAAGCGGCACTTTTGAACGTTAGGTAGGTACATTAAAATTTACAAGTTATAAAAGTTGATTCTACCGTGCATTCGGAAAGTAGCTTGTTATGGAGAAGAATGCACAAGAAACTCCATAAATTCCGTTAAATTGATACATACATACCAAGTAAACACATTATAAAAGCGTGTTTAAAAAGCTGACTTTGGTGGCTTCTCATTTGTTTTTGTTTGTAATACTCCCTTTATCTACTCAATGAGCTCTAAACAACGATACATCACTCGATGGGGTAGGTTAATTTTTAACACGCCGCCCTTTATCTTATTATCTGTATGGAAAAAATTTCCCTTAAAAACATTTAAAATTATTTTACAATGCATGTCCTCGAATAGAGTGTTTTCCAAGCAGCCAAACTGTGCGGAAAGTGTCACTTTTTTTTTTACTAGTGCTTTTTACTTTCCTGTACTTTTTTAATTTTTAACTGCAACGGCAGCCCGCCGCATAGAGTTTTTATTATTTGAGAAAAGTTTAAAAAATTAGTTATCATTCATATTTTTTGTTATTTGTTATTGATTATCATTCATATAAAAGGTAAAACAAAACTAACACTTAATTTAAGGCGTTTTTAATTACTCTAGATTTAGATTTTGATCTATAAATTAATTTTAAATATGTTTGGCAGAATTAATATTTTGTTCGTGCCTTTTTGCGTTACGACGTGACAGCTATTTGCACATTCGCAGTAGATATGCCCGAGGAACTATGAACTATTAGTAATCTGTGGATATGTTGAGCGCCGTTGAATAAGCGTCATTTTATACATTTCTTGTTTGGTTCAGATATATTTTTTGATTTCCTCGCACAATGCATAGTAAAATGTTGTATGATACACGTGCGTAAGATGATTTCTGACTCGTGTCTATTTATCCGCTCACTCGCTTCGCTCGCTCGTGAATAAAAATACCACTCATCAGAAATCACCTACTTTCCGCACTTGTAGCATAAATAACTATTTTGACAATTTGCATGGCTTAGGGTCAACAAGATGCCTTGTACTGTGAAAATTTGAAGACTGTAGCTGCAACCAGGCTGTAAAACCTGTGTGACAGACGATGGACAGGCAGACATTTCTAGCACTTATTTTGCCTGGAACTAAATTGTTCAATCACTCATCATCATTCTTGGAATAACTTTATACGTCTGTGAGTCTTTTCTTGCTTTAAGGTTCCACTAGTCGATAATTCTTCCATACAAACGTAGTCTAGGGATTACTCCACTGTTTGACGATGTAAGTTCAAAATAAAAATATATATATTTGAAAGTTATGAGCGTCGAAAGTTCCATATTTCGACACTAATTTTAACGCATTTTCGGGCGCAAATAAATACCATAAGAAGACGGAAAATTGCAAAACAGCCTCCATACAGGGATAGATTATTAGTTCAACAATGCAAATAATTTTATTTTGAACAGATACGTTTAGTCGTTTTTTCATGATATCCAGACTGCCAAAGGTCTGTTTATAAAATTTCGCGCACACGGTTTCGTCCTAAATCATTATCCATTTTACTACAAATTTGCAAAAGTGAGTATTCTTACGCGAACTAGCTTCCTACTGCTCATCACAGCATCTATCTCTGCCGCACGTGTTGTCGGTTGACATAAAATGCATTTCAACCCCGCGCACAAAATAGTTCGTGCCGTCGACTAGTATACCTTTAAAACATTCAGTTTTGGTGGCAATGGGTTGTAAACTTTACTTTATACTGTAGCCCCATAAGAAAACTTCAGCAGGCGTTAAATCTGGGCTATTTGCGCTGCCATATCAAGTCAAGGAATTAGCGGCCCTTAATTTTTTACAGGACGCTCCAGCGAGTTATTGAAGATTTTAGTTCCAGGCTAAATGAGTCTCAGGAAGTGAATAGTGCGCACTTACAAACTATTGTTTTTCATAAACAAAATAAAAAAATGCTCTTTAATTGCACGGTAAAAAACTAGTTTTAACTAATTCTAGTGTTGTGTTTTAAGTATCAAAAATGAAAACCATTCTGTGAAACCCTTTAAAATACATTGTATTTTCTGAATCTGTTGCTATAAGGACATGAATGTGACTTGATGCCAAATTGTACCTACAAATTATAAAAGTATTTTACGTAAAATGTGTTTTTTTTCATTGATCAAATCCAATTTAGGCTTGCGAGAGTGCGAATTTCGTGTATTTGTGGAGCTCCAACCAATGCACCTATTTGAATTTCCTTTTCATTTTTTTCCAGTACCCTAATTGCGTAAATTTTTGAAAGCTCAAAGAACGCTTGTTAGTACGCTTTCATTTTGACATTTCAACAGTATTCATTGCGTGTTTAACGATGTCGAGCAGACGGATCATATTCTTCCATACAAACGTAGTCTAGGTATTACTCCACTTTTTGACGATGTACGTTCAAAATAAAAAAATTATATCGATTTGTCTCATCATTATCTAGCCCTGTATGGAAACAAAAAAGTAAAAAAGATAAATATTTGAAAGTTATGAGCGTCAAAAGTTCCATATTTCAACACTAATTTGAACACATCTCTGGGCGGCAATAAATACCATAAGAGGAAGGAAAATTGCAAAACGGCCACCATAGGGATAGATTAGTAGTTCAACAATGCAAATAATTTTATTTTGAAAATATACAATCAGTACTTTTTTCATAATATCTAGACTCCCAAAGGTCTGTTTATAAAATTTCGCGCGCTCGTTTTCGTCCTAAATCATCATCCATTTCGCTACAAACTTGCAAAAGTTCTAATTCGTACGCGAACTAGCTTCTTACTGCTCATTACAGCATCTATCTCTTTCGCACGAGTTGTCGGATGAGATAGCAGGCATTTTAAACCCGCGCACAAAATAGTTCGTGCCGTCGACTAGTGTAAGCCATATATATTATGTAAGAGAATAACCAGGCAAGGCGTAACCACTAGTGATTAAAAAAACTAAGTACAATGAAATTAAATTATACTTATTCATTTAATATATTTACATTATAGGAAGAGAGACTAAAGTCTGTTAAATAAACATCAAAACCATCCACTCCAGGGCGGTAACCATAAGCTCTTAGATCAAGGTTATTTTGAGTGTGCGTATGGGACTGTATATGACTTGTATAGATCTGTCCCTTACGCACACTCAACATAACCTTACTCTAAGAGCTTATGCTCACCCCCTGATCGATACTCCGCTATTAGTGTTCCACCACATTAACATCTGTAGCGACTTTAAACTCAGCGTACTCAATAAATCCATCATTATTTTTGTCCGTCTGTTTCAAGGCTCCTTCCACCATTTCTTCCAAATCTGAATCTTTGTACACTATGCCGTTCTCCTTGTCAGCTTCTGAAAGAAATTAAGTATACCATAGAGCAGGCTTCTACATGTGTCAAGATATACATGGTAACCTTTAAAGGGTAACAGGAGGTGACAATACTGATTTATAATTTACACTGCCAAAATAAGAGCCTACTTCGTACGTTAAATGAATCCACTCCATCCTTCCCGCGCGGCGACCCATTTCACCCCGTGCGCCGATAGCGAGAATCGAACTTATAAATGACGTGACAGACTAACAGCGCCAAGTGCACATTGATTTTGATCATGTAGTCTCAGATCAAATAAAAAGTCTTGATGGAACGTTGCAAACAATAAGGTGACGCCGGTTAAAACTACGCCTTGTCGTATACATACACAATTACACGTACAACGAAAATCCGCCGTAGCTTGTTGTTGAGCTCTCAGATCAAATAAAAATCTCGAGAAGCTAAGGCGTAGTTTCGTTGTTCGTTTTGCGTGTAATTGTGTATGTATATGGCAAAGCGTAGTTTTAAACAGCATCATCTTGTTAGCAACGTTCCATCATGACTTTTTATTTGATCTGAGCGTGTAGTTAATAACTTTTAACAGAAACAATACTTTATTTACGGCAATGGCGCATAGATTTATAAAAAAAAAAAACTTACATTATGTACAAATATGGTAAAAAAGTATGGGATCAACTCTGGGATATGAAGAAGCAAGCATAAATCTTAAAAACAGTTTTTTTTAATACGTAAATTGCCACATCACGCGACTTGAGTGGCCGCAGAATTGCCTTATTTTTATTTTTGGCCATTAGCTTGGCAATGAACGTGTTAAACAAGCTTTTATATTAGAAATTGCATTGTCGCGTGAAACAAACGTGTTTGCAAAATTTCAGCTCGGAAAGTAAATCTTTAACTTGCAACATTTTGACTAGTGACACCGGCAGCCTAATTGCGTAAGTGAATTCTGCAAAGCAAACAAGTCGATTCCTTCCCAAAAACGACTTTACGTATTGCATGAAATTAAATAAAATCTTGTAAAAAAACAGATGTTCAGTAGGTACCTACATTCATGTACATACGCATAGACAAAATGTAGAGAATACTTATTTTTTTCGTGATTTCAATGTTAACGGTTGTTAACTAAAATTAGTAGGTTCTTTTGGTAAAATCGGGGATGAGCCACTAAAGTCCGCGCCTTCTAGTGGCGCTATAAATTTTGTAAACACACATTCGGGTTCCAACACAACAATACACACAGACGCGTTCCAGTACCACAAAACATTATTTATAATAATAATTTACAATAATTTTATTCATTCATAAAGCCATACAAAAATTGTTTACAAATAATAAGTAGACGATAAAGCAAAATACAAATGATCAGACAAGAAAAGAAGTGACAAGTTAATGATGATATCTACCCTGACTTCCAAACTAGGCAGATAGAGTCTGGCAAACGAAAGTAGAGACTCGAATTATTTGTTTTTTTTTATATGGCAATGCCAATTTTATATGGCATGTACTAATGTCAACATCGATTTTGGTGATTTGTTGTGGTCTTGATATTAGAATTTATTATGTTGTGAAAAAATTATAAAACAATTAAAAGTGGATTACGGGAGATGCCGTTTCGCATGATGTCTAAATATAAAGAAGAACATCAGGAGAAAGACGTCGATTTCAAACAAAAACAAGATTGTTTAAGAGTGGTGTTAGAATTCATAAGTTAGAATGACGCTAATAAGTTGTATAAACCAAAATTATTATAGAATACTATTGTTTTTATTGAGATTGATACTTATTATCTAAAATATTACCAACCTCAATTACCTATAGTATTTTTATTCAGACGAAATAAAATAAATAATTCTAAAGTATCAAATTAGGTTATTCCAGGTATGTCATACTAGTTTTGGGGTTGCTATTCTGATATTTTTTTATATTTGCCGCGCTTTTTCAGTCTCTACTTTCGTTTGCCAGACTATAGTTTGAAACATTAGACGACATATGGCCGATTTTATGCAAATACAGCGTTCTGATTGGTAGTTTCTCAGCGGTTTCAACCAATCAGAATGCTTTATTATAAACTGAGTTTAGTTGCACTAATCGCGATTAGTTCAACTAAACTCAGTTTATGCAAATACAGCGTTCTGATTGGTAGTTTCTCAGCGGTTTCAACCAATCAGAATGCTTTATTATAAACTGAGTTTAGTTGCACTAATCGCGATTAGTTCAACTAAACTCAGTTTATGCAAATACAGCGTTCTGATTGGTAGTTTCCCAGGGGTTTCAACCAATCAGAATGCTGTAATAAAACTGAGTTAAGTTGCACTAATCGCGATTGCAGTGGTGGCCCAGTGGTATCGGCCGCAACTTACAAGTTGTAGGTCGTGGGTTCGAGCCCAGACAGGCGCTTTACTTTGTGTAAATTATTTCATCCCCACTGCTCTCAAAACGGTGAAGGAAAACATCGTGAGGAAACCGGCATGTCCTAGAACCAAAAATTCGAAGAGATGCGGTATCCACCAACCCGGAGGAGGCCTGTGTCCCAACAGTGGGAACATTAATAGGCTGATGATGTAGGGTAATATCTGGCACCACTACATCTATTTGAAAAAATCTGTAACCATTTGAAAGATACTTTTTTCCTAATGATTATAGGCTTTACATTATTATGACCCAGGAAAGCCAGGCGGGCCACTAGTGATTAAATAAAACTACAAATAAATTAAATGACATTTATATTTACAATGAGAGATATTTTGTCAGTTTTGTTAAATTTATGAATTTTCAACCACATTAACATCAGTAGCGGCTCTGAACTCAGCATAATCAATAAATCCATCATTATTTTTGTCAGTCTGTTTCAATGCCCCTTCGACCATTTCTTCTAAATCTTTGTCTTTGTATGCTATGCCAAACTCGGTGTCAGTATCTGAAAGCAATGATAGAATAGAAAAGAATAGAATGAAATAGTATATCATAGAATAAAACAGAACAGAATGGAATGGAATATAATAGAATAGGTTATAATAGGATGGAATAGAATGGAAAAGTATATAATAGAATACAACAGAACATAAAAGAATGGAATGGAATAGAATAGAATATCCTCTATTCTATATAGAATATAATAGAATAGAGGAATAGAATAGGATAAAATAGGATAGAATAGAATGGAATAGTATGTAATGGAATAGAATAGAACAGAACAGAATAGAATGGAATATTATGTAATAGAATAGAATAGAGGAATAGAATATAATAGACTAGGGTAGAATAGGTTAGAATACGATATAATAGGATAGAATAGAATATACTAGGTATATTGTGCCCCAGAGATAGATTGTAGTCTGGAATAGCACATAGGATACTTTTCATCCTGGGAATATTGTGTTAATAATGTTCCCTTGGGGTAATTTTCGACATTCATGCGGGCGAAGCCACTGGCACGGACACGCAGATAGCGAGTCCTTCAGGCGTCTCGTACTGGAGCACAATTATAAAACACTCTTCTTTACGCTTTGGGCTCTGGTAGACACAGGTCTAGATAAAATTATCTACGCCTGTGTCTACCGTTCGCACAGCGGAGATCAGGAGACAACCAGGCTCACAGAGTACCTCAGTGAGGCGGCTGATGCGGCACAGCAGCGGTACCCTTCCGCCCAATTAGTGTTACTGGGGGACTTTAATGCCCACCACCAGGAGTGGCTCTTCCCATACACGTGCACTGACCATGCTGGACGGGAGATGCGTAGGCTTTTGCCTGCGCTAAACCTTACTTGACAGTAGAATAGATTGCTACAGGGTTGCAAAATTTAAATCTATCATTCATGTAAATGTAATTTAATCAAAAACAAAAATATCTGATGAATTTTGCAGCTACTGTAGTATTATAATATTATCTGTGGCTATTCGATTGCCAATTAATTCAAAGTCACTCTAGATAAAAAATATTTGGATTGTTGGAGCGATAGGTTATTCCAAGAAAGGTTGTACCGGAAGTAGGAAAGACACTTTGTCCGAAAATGGGACAGATTAAATAAAAAAATGTGTAGGAATGTACGGTAAAGCTTATCAGCTAAGACTTAAATTTTTGGGTTAAAGGTTATTCGGCACCCAAACGTCACCCAAAAGGCAATGGAGAGGGTTATGCTGCAGAAATGAGTAAATCCGCAGGAGAACCAAAGTTGCCGACATAGCCCGAACAATTGCAAAACTTAAGTTGAATGATGGGGCCGAAAAGTTCTGGAATGGCGACCGCGAACCGGAAGACGATGCGTTGGTAAGCCTCCCACTAACTAGGTGGACCGATGACCTGGTTAAGGTTGCGGGATTCACATGGGTTCGGTCAATGTGGCGACGTTTATGTCCAGTAGTGGACGTCTTTCGACATAAATGATGATGATAATGATGGGTCATTCGGCCAACTATGGAACTGGGACCAGGTACCAGTTGCCCCTTTTAAAAATTTACAATGGAAAGCTAAATAAAATAAAAAAACTGGATCCACATTTCTTTTGTCTTTTTAGGTAGATTTTGAATATGTCTAGGCATACCTGAACTACCAGGAGCCCAAAATCATGAAGAAGTACATCCAAAGCTGGAATCATGCGCGGTAAAGACTCACAAACTATCAGGAGATAGAAAACTAAAAAATATGATTTACCCTTAACCCTAATTTTTAGACCTCATTGTTATTTTGAGAAGACAAAAAATGGAATTTTATTTCTACTTCTGGGGCCATAATATAGGTACAAAATACTCACCAAATTTTTATCAAAATCTGTAACTGATAAAAACAAAATAAAATGAAACAAATGATGAAAAATAATTATTTATTTAAACTAAGAACGAACATATAAACTACAAAGTGTAAAAAAAAAGCTGAAGAGTAAATCAAGGTTAAAGTAAAGGAAGGCGAGGAGGTTCGAGCTTAATGTTGCGTTGCTGTAAAATGGTCGAAGGAGGTGTACCTGCAGCCGAATTGTGTAAGTATATTATCCAAAGCAAAAGAATCCATTCCTTCCCAAAAACGACTTTTCGTATCAATATGCAATACGCAAAGTCGGTTTTGGGAAAGAATCGATTCTTTTGCTTTGGATAATATACTTACGCAATTCGGCTGCTGTAGTTTTTAGCACGTAACTTGGCAAGAGTCGGTATATGCACACAAGTAATTTTTTACGTCTCTTTAGTTACCAAGCTGGACGCGGGGACGTTTAGCACCGTTCCGAGAGCGCGATTGGTTGGTCAGTTGACACAAGGATCGACTGACCAATCACGTCGCGTACACGTTCCGTTCGCTCTATATATACTATACGCGAACATACCCCCACTCACCACGCCAAAACCTTGCCAAGTTACATGCCGTAGACTATGTAAATAAATGTTTTATGAATGTAAATGTAATATATTTAAATAAATAAGTAAGCAACATAAAATAAATTGTAAATTTACTCCGAGTTGAATAATAAGGAGGAGAGAGTTTGCAATAATTCGATGACAAAAACAAGAGCAGCTGGAGGATTTTGGGGACGGAAGTGTAAACAAGCAAACAAGTTCTTTATTTTAGCATTTGTTATCCGGGCCACAATAACGAATCGATTGACACCGTATTCATCAAAATCGGATGAATGGTTTAGGCGCTACGGAGGAACATACCTACGTAAAAACAAACATACATACATAGACCGCTAAAATAATAACCTTAAGGCGCCGATTCCCTTGGTTAGCTAATTTTAAAATGAGAATCACGTCTAAACGGCTAGTCGTAATTTTTAGGAAAAAATATATGCTGCACTAAACCATTTTCTTAATAATTTGATCTAAGAAAATTTTGTGTTTTATTCGTGTAACATAGTGTAATTAATTTGTAAAGTTATGTCTAAAACGGACAAAAACACGAAAATCACACCAAAACCGCCGGGCATATTTTAATGAAATCGGCACCATTTCAAAGACAATTTAATTATCTACATTTTGATCTGAGGCTTTTTTTTTAAAGTCCTTGAATAATAAGAAAAGTACAAAAAACTACCAAATTTTGGGTCGCGCGGGTGTGAAACGAGTGCGCGTTTTGTTCCCTCAAGGTCGTTGGCGTTAGTCGTCGTCTTAACTTTTGGTTTCGAAAGTGGTTATGAATGTGACAACTTTTACTATAAGAGCAATCTTATTTATTTATCATATTAATATTGCTTACAAAAAAAAAACTATATCTCAAAAAAACTGCAGTTTCCTACAAATTGTTGAGTTATATCCTACTGAAGTTAGTCGTAGTCTTAACTTTTGGTTTCGCCGTAGTCGGGTAAAAAGAGGCAGCTTGAAGAAAGAAAACCCCTCCTATCTAGCTCCAGACAACTCCTTCTCTTTCTCAGCCTTCTTCGCCTTGTAATCACTGATTCTGTACTCCAAATAGTCGACGTATCCATCCTTGTTTAGGTCTGTATGCTTGAACACATGCTCCAGCAGTTGTTCCAGCTGTTCGTCCGTATAAGTATTGTGGTTTTTGTCCACTTGGCCTGGAAATATGAAAAACCTTTTATGTACCGAGAAAATAATTACTGAAGTTTTTATTAATGAGTGAAGTTGAGGTATAAACGGGCAAAGTAATCCTACTGACAAAATTTCGGTAAATGGCCAATCACAACGGCGATTAGCCAAGTATAGTCCCCGGCACGTAAGTTGGGAAGAGTCGTTAGATGCGCAGAAGTCGTTTTTTAGGTATCTTTGGTAGTGAAGCAGGGCGCGGGTAACGTTAAGGCTGCGGTTCCACTGAGGCGGAGTGGAGCAGGCGGAGAAGAGCTGTGCCGCTATTCACCAATCACATGGCTTGAAATCACATGGCATGTGCGGAGCGGCCAATGGAAACAGCATTGGCCGCTCCGCACAGCTCCACTCCGCCTCAGTGGAACCGCAGCCTTAGGCCGGGTTTCCACTGACGCGGAGCGGGGCGGAGAGGAGCTTAGCGGTGCACGAATAGACCAATCCACGAGTGATTGACCAATCACTATGCTCGAAATCGCCGCTCCGCTTCAATGGAAACAGCACGAGCGGGGTGGAGCAGAGCTGAGCGGATATTCATAATAAAAATACAGCGAGTCGACGCGGTGCGGAGGACAACGAGCATTGGGGTGCAGAGCGGAGGACAGCGGGGCAGTGCGTGACTCGCGCGCAGTGCCTCAGTTATCATCGTTACGTCATTAGGTGCATACGTATCAAAATGGATGAGAAGTTCATTGAAAGTGTTAGACAATTACCGTGTTTATGGGATACGCGACTGACTACCTACAAATGCAACGAAACCAAAGATGCAGCTTGGGCAATTATAATAAGAGACACTGGTTTAGAAGACGGTAAGTTTATTATCAATGATATGAGCGATAGGAATATATTTATTTAATTATGTTAATTAAGTATGCTCCGCTCCGCTTCAGTGGAAACACTGATTACAGTATTTGTGCCACATGTTAAATTTAGTGTTGTGTTTTTTTTTTTTACCTTTGTATAGATTCTTTTACCTATTGTGAATGTGTGAACATTGTAGGCTTTCTAGATTTCTAGATGATTGTTAACATTTGTTAACTTTTTATTTCGTGCATTATTTTTTTTTTGTTTGTTTTTTTTGTTTCAATTTCGTACGACTTATTGTCGGGCCTACGTTGTCCCCCCATATCCAAGTACTAATGCTGTAACATGGAAATATTGTAAACAAAAAAAAATAAAAGAGTAACCATGGAGTTTCTTGCCGGTTCTTCTCCATAGGAAACGACTAACCCGAACCGTGCACCTTTTGTCGACGTTTTATAAGTGCCCATGTAGGCCTATGTAAAATAAAAATATTTGATTTTGATTTTGACTGACCACTTTTCACCGCTCTTCACCGCTCCTCTCCGCCCAGCTCCGCGTCAGTGGAAACGCGGGCTTAGGACCGTACCGAGCGCGCGTTTGGTTGGCCAGTTGACACAAGGATCGACTGTCCAATCGTGTCGCGTCCACGTTCCGTTCGCTCTATATGGTGGCTGGTCAGTTCGCGGAATATGCGCAATCTTACCCCCACTACGCCAAAACCTTGCCAACTTACGTGCCGGGCACTACACGCAGGTAAATTTTAAAGTGCACAAGTGTGTGCACAAACACAGGTGTTGGTACTCTTTGTTATTTTACTCCTAGTCCTAAGAGACGACAATTACCCTACACGACCATAGAAAGCTCAGGCGCAGGGTAGTCACACTGGTAACTCCAGTTCAGACTGTTCTGCTCTGAGAATTGCCTTAACAATAACCGTTTGTCAGACCCGGGAATCGAACACAGGACCATGCGACCAGGAGTCCAACGGCCCATTCAAACCACCACTACCTTATTACTAAAAGGATAAACCGTTGCCACCGGTAATACATATTTGAAAATACTATTACGACTACTGCTCGACTTTAAACTCTGTGACAAAAAAGACGGGACATACGGTATCACAAAAAGTTACGCACTGCGTGCTTCGTTCAATTCAGATAGAACTCGAAACTTAAATCACGGACTCGGGTCGGATAGATAGATAGTAAAACCATTTTTTTTTTCACTATGTAGTTCGTAACAGTCCTATGATTTGTGAGGTATCATACCTGTGTATCAGTTTTATTCTAAAGCTATAATGCATCATATTACTATCATCTTAAGTGGCAGTGGGCAGGGCATATTGCTCGCAGAACAGATGGCTGATGGGGCAGAAAGGTTCTGGAGTGGCGATCACGAACCGGAAGACGTTGCGTTGGAAGGCCTCCCCCCACCAGGTGGACCGATGACCTGGTGAAGGTTGCGGGGACACACTGGTTACGAGACGCACGGGACCGGTCAATGTAGGTCTATGTCCAGCAGTGGACGTATTTCCATTATTTTAATTATTACCATACATCACACCTACTTCCCCGGAGAGGTCGCAACGGAACGCACCTGTCAATGTCAAATGTCAGTGTCATTGTAACTTCAACTTAGAAACGTCAACAACCCCTGGTTTTGACACATCAGAGACTCGAGAAGTCGAGAGATCTCGTACGACATATTAACTTGTGAGAATTGTTACAATAAAACCATGAAGACTTCAACGAAGTTTTATTAAAAACATTACACCTACAGGCACCAAGAAGTACACCCGATACTATCCACTGTAAATACCTTCGTAGGTCGTCGTCGTGGCCTGCTCCTAAATTATTATATTAAACCTTATACATACAAATTAAAAATATGATACAAGACAATACTTACCCCAGATTCAAGTAGGGTTTTCGTTCATGCACACACATTCACAAAACATTTTCTGTCTCATGTTATAATCATGGTTTGACAGATCTGGGACCCGGTACTATGATGCGGCGGTAAGATGGACTTATAAGTATTAAATGCACTTTCGTCCCCATTTTATGAGATACACAGGGTGGTGGATAATTCAATAGCAATATTTGTGGGGCTGAAAGTGGTTATGAATGTGAACAACTTTTACTATAAGAGCAATCTTATTCAATAACAAAGTTAAAAAAAAAAAACGACCTGCACTGGGCCCGCGTGGTGAATTAAGGCCCATTACCTCTCACACAGAGAGGATACCTGTGTCCCAGCAGTGGAAACATTGAAAGGCTGTGATGAAATAAAATAAATAAAGCTCGTAAAAATAATCTAAATCTCGTTATGTCCTACTGAACAGCTGATTATTTTTCATGAGTTGTTCCCATAGTAAAAATTTCACCCCTTGAAATACTGCCAACAAATTAAAAATCACCTTGTAGTATTGTAAAATACCTAAGCTGTTCTCTAGGGATTCATCAATTCATTTTTTTTAAAGGAAAATGCAGACAATATGACCCAGTAAATACCTACAAAACAGCTTTTGTTAATTAACTCTCCTAGTGTTTAAATAAAACCGTTGTACGATTAAAAAAAAATCTTATAAAAATTTCAATTGTAAAAACTTACTCTTTTCTTGAGACGTACGGTACGCTCACATTATAAGCTGAAGAAGCGACAAAAACATAAATAAATGTGACAACAAAACTAGATATTAATTGTTGCGCTAAGCGTCAGCTCACACCGAGACGCGACGCGACGCAATATAATTTAGAATTTTGTTTACTTCACAAAAAGGCACACATTTCAGTGGGAGAATTCGAACAAACGATTGAATGATTTTAACAGACACAAGGTTCAGTATTATCAATATATCTCCATAAACAAAAAATCATGTTTCATTGACTTTTATTTTGTTTTCTGGCGGAAACTTTAGAATCTCACTATGTCTAGACCTCAAGGCGTTTTACGCACGTAAGACTGGCGAAGTAAAAGGTTTCTGCTGTAGCTTTGCGAGTGAAACTTCCCCAATGTGGTCGGATTATAATAATATTGTCATCAGCCACTATACTTCATAAAAGGTAGCTTGATCTCTGTGACATATGTCAAACTAACGTATACGTTATTGTAAAGGTCAGACCGCAATACGCACATTTTAAGTCATACAATTTCATACAAATAATATTTTGTCGCGTCGCGTAGTTACGCCTAGTGCGGTCGGACCTTTAGCCTGTCAAGCGCTATTCTTACTGTACCTATTGATACTAACAGCTGTCGCAGAGATCAAGCTATCTTGTATGAAGTACAGTAGAAATAAGGCCACCCGTTGTATGTTTTTTAGTTTATAATGTGAGGTACAATAAATAATGTATACAATAAATAAATAAAGCGCGTAAATCGACTTTTAATACCATAGACAAAGAGAATGGACTGATCAACGCTCACCATACTGGAAGCGAGACAAAGCGATTGTCCGGCCAATACCAGTCTCTTTTAAATGCTTCGGTGACACAGCAAGCCTGTGACGTGGCCCAAACATTATTCTAGAAAAATACAACAACTGGCCGTACGATCGCTCTGTCTCTTGAGGAGACTGGCGAGGAGACTCTCCTTCCACACTTTTTTGCCCGTATTCAATTCATTCCTGAATAGGGAAGCTCAGTCTATTATCTATGTAGGTATATGATCCCGACATATAATAAAGACAAAATATAAGCTCACATTTAGCTATGTCAAAACCACTTACCATAAATGGGCCACTACCAATGTTTTTAGCGATGGTTCCATTCCCATTCGTTTGGTTCGTTCCACTTGTTCGGGGCCTTACCATGACTTGTTAAAACTGTCACGGTTCCACTTTGAGAGAGAGACGGAGCTATTTGTCTTGTATAACTCCGTCTGTCTCACAGTGGAACCGTGAGGTTTGACACGTTATGGTAAGGTATTATATTATCTGTGGTCCCGGTTAGCAATGTTTTTATCGCAACTGTATGTACCGGATGGTGTTATTTTTAAACGATTTTTATGGAAAATTTGTATAATAAATTCTACAGAGTACTCACAAAATTTAGTAATTATTTATTTCACCAAAACTTAATTAACAATATAATCTACTTATTTTTTTAATAAGACTTACAGGAAAAAAACTATGATATTTTTTCTTATTTATTTATAAAAAAATCATGTATTGATGCAATAGGGCATTCTCTACCGGCCAACTTTTGGGTATGAATTATTTTTTATTCTTTTTATCATAATATTATGTACATATCACCGGCTACTTTTTTGTTTGTTTATGTTAAAGGCAAATTAATTATTACTGCGCATGTAACTTTATTGTGAATATACATATATCTTTACTGTATTTTTTTAAGTGCCACAAGATAATGCTACCATTCAAGAGCTAAAAAAGTGTTTTATAATAGGCTAGGTATGACGAGTAAAAAATTTTCAATGCTTTTGTGAAATTCAGTGTGCAAAAACAACAAAAACAAAATTAATTAAACGCAGTTTAATTCCAAACGCAGTTTTATACTTCCCAATATTTGCCTGTTTTTCAATGTATTGAAGACGTGTTTATTTATATTTTAACACGGCGACATTTTGTCATGGTTTCCCATAACAGCCTTATGACTCTTCAATATCCAGTTATCATCTGTATAAAAATCTTCATTTCATATATGTTAACGCTGTTAGCTGCATATGATGGTAATAGTGCGCTAAGCGCTTTAAGTTTTTATTAAATCTAGAGAGATATCAAATTATGAATATCCCTATTGTGAACAAATCATTTCATAAATTACATACAAAAACCCGTGTCTTATGTGAGAAGAAAGAGTTATCTCACACGAGTTATTACAAACTTAGTTTGCAATAAGCCGGTGACAAATAAGTTTGTGAGTTTGTTTCATTTCTTAGGCCTAAACTTTAGTATCCGCTGCATCCACAACGGTCTTATACTCTGCCCACGATACGTAACCGTCATCGTTTTGGTCCATGGCCCTTATAGAATCATCTATCATGGTTTCCAATGCATCATCTTTTAATGGTGTATAATCATTATTTTTTTCGGCGACTGAAATGGGGAAAAAAAATAAATGGTAGTAATTATTTCTTAGTATTCTTAGAGAAAATCGATTTGGAATAATCTAGCAGTGTCCCGCGGTTTCACACGCTGTTACTTCGTTTTCGCTTGGTGTTATTTTTGATTATTTTTTGGGCTATCAAACGCATTTTTTTTTACCATGGCTTTATAAGCAATAGAAGACGACTAAAATAGTTATTTATGCTACAAGTGCGGAAAGTAGGTGATTGCCGATGAGCGGTATTTTTATTCACGAGCGAGCGAAGCGAGTGAGTGGATAAATCGACACGAGTCGGAAATCATCTTACGCACGTGTATCATACAACATTTTACTATGCATTGAAAGCGAGGAAATAAAAAAACATATCTCAATTCTGAACCAAGCAAGAAATTAATAAAATGGCGCTTATTCAAGGGCGCTCAGCATATCTTTATTTTATCCAATTATTAACAAATATTTCATAGTTCCACGGGCATATCTACTGCACATGTGCAAATAGCTGTCACGTCGTAACGCAAAAAGGTTCGAGCAAAATATTCATTCTGCCAAACATATTTAATATATATTTAAAATTTAATTATTGATCAAAATCTAAATCTAGATTAATTTAAAACGCCTTAAATGAAGTATTAGTTTTGTTTTACCTTTTATATGAATGATAATCTATACTTAACTAATTTTTAAAACGTTTCTCAAATAATAAAAACTCTATACGGCGGGCTGACGTTGGAGTAAAAATTAAAAAAGTACAGGAAAGTGAAAAGCACTAGTAAAAAAAGTGAAACTTTCCGCACAGTTTGGCTGCTTGGAAAACGCTCTTTTCGAGGACATGCATTGTTAAGTATATTCCAAGACCAAAAATAAACGGTAGAGAAAAAATCAACAGAAATTATTACCTTTCAGTATTATACAACTTGATTTTTTTAACAACATTCAAATGTTTGCTGGACAATAGATATATTGGTATCACGATTTACACAAAAACTCAACTTACTGTCGAAACAGAAAAAAATACATTCCATACATTTTGTCAAATTATGGGATATTTTTTTTAATTAATATTATTTTGTATGCACAATATTTATAATATAATATACATTTACAAAGTAAGACCCAGTTTTTTGTTCCGTAGTTAACTCAACCAATGGTTCAATGACTTAATTATTTGATCCAAATTTCGGGTAAACGCATTTATTCGTCAATTGTTAGTCTAACCACAGATAATATAATACTAGCATACAGATGCCTCATTCCATACAAATAAACCGTGCCAACGTAGGTAGCTAGCGTTTTTCGTCTGATTAAACCTAAGGATTAAACTGATATTTTTTCTAAAAACATTGATCGCGTTCGGTTCCGTTCAACGGATATAGATGGTGTTAACAGCGACTTGCAAGTAAAAGGGTTTACTCGGCAAGCAAAATTGTGTTTTACCATGGGGTCTCAATTCAAACAAATTATAATTAGTATTAAAAAAAGATCATAGATGGCAGCATAGGTAACGAATGTGAAAGTAACAATCACTTATAAATGTTAAACAGCAGATTTAGGCTGAAATAAGTTTAGTAAAAATCAAAACTTGCTTCTTTAATGTTAATTTATCCATTTACACTCATTAATCAGGGTTTTTGAACAAAAAGATAAGTTGAAGACTTTGTATGTTAAATTAGTTGAAAGTAGCTATAGACTTTTCGTTTTGTTTTGAGTTCTTTGCAATAGATGGCGTTTTTCACAATTTGTCCTAAACTATATATCCATCGTCAGAATCATTTTGTAAGACAGTTATTATTTATTATAGGCGTAACTTAAAATATATTATTTATTATAGCCGTAATTTTAAATGTTAAAGTCTTGGTCTATTACTCAAAATCATTTTTTTGTGAAGCTTGTTTACACGTCGAATTGACTAGATAACTCGCTGGAACAGGACTCGTATTGCACTAGGGCCTACTCAAATCGCACGGGTTATAAAATAAGTGATAACGCGACGTGAGTCCCGCTTGCCATCCGAGTTCACGCGTCGCCTAGTAGGTACAGTTTGATTCAAACTTAATGACGGCTCGAAACACTTCGTGAGCTACTACGAGCTAGCAATTTCATGTGACAGTGGGGTTGAGGGGTAGGGTAGGTACTGCGCAGCGAGTAGGGTTTTTTTAAAACATCACTAAGTTTGAATCGATGCGCGTCACATTAGTAAATACGTAAATAATAACATAAAGTATTTTTTGTGCTTGTGATTACACGGCTCCACTACTCGTACAGTTCGATTCAAATTTAATGGCGGCTTGGAACACTCGTATGAGTCGCTGCGCACCCCTAACCACCGCTGGCACAATTAATTTTACCCGACTGCCGAAGGAGGGTAATGTGTTTATCAGTCTATGTATGTATGTATATTTGTTCCTATGTGGTGTTTCAGAGACCAAACGCGTTGGCCGATTTTGATGATTCGTCAATCGATTCGTCTTAACCCTGCAATTGTCACTAGCTACATTAAAATTGAAAAATAGAGAAATGGCGGCTTTTGGGCGCCATATTGTGGGGGCCCAATTGTTTTTTCTTCTAATGCCATCTTGTGTGGTATCAAAGAAAAGGGTTTTATGAGGCAATCTCAAAAATATATAACACTTATATGTTTAAATGTACAAAATTCGAAAAAAATGTTAACTAAAAAGTGTTAAGGCACCTCCCCGAGCAAAACGCCGTGCTAGTCGTTTTTGTGCAGTTTTTTAAGAGCTATCTACTCTTTATTTAAAAAGAAATATTAATTAATAAAAATACATTAATTTTCTACATAATGTTGATTCTAAAATTGTAGTACACTTTTTTTTTTAAAGTTTGTTGTTCATGTTTCACTAATCTCCTTCCAACAAAACCATAAAAATGTGAAATAATTATTGATAGCATGCATCTCCCCGTATAGTGTTCATTAATTATTTTTTATACTAACACTAATGGATAGACAATCTGATAACGAACATTTTAAGTTTTATTTTTTTCAAAAGACCAATATTCGATTTTATAAAGATTTTATTCTAAAATCTGGGCGTATTCACTACCGTAATTCATGCGCCAACAGTGCCGCTAGGCCAATAGGAATGTTCATATCTCATGCTGATTTTTTGGTCAGGGTACGGCCTTAAATAAAAAAAACAAAAAATCCTAAGATCCGACTGCTTAAAAAGCGAACTAAAAAGACAAAAACAAGTTTTTTTTTTTTTGTATAAACATTCTGTTCTTTCTAAGTACCTACCGAAAATAAAAAAGGGTAACCCGCCTTATAGTGAATAATAAAATGACATGAAGTAGGTACCTATATCATGTCATTCCGTTGCCGCGGCAGCAAGCTACCTACCTACATTAAATTTTACAAGGAATTCTATAGTTTTGATTGATTTGGAATATTCGTGAATATTGTGAAATTCGCTACACAATGCGACCACTATTAAGAAGTTACCGCGGTCTGAGCGGAGTGAGGAGTCTGTCCCGATCATACCTAATGTTATTATTACGAATACGATATAAGCGTTCAAGGACAACTGGCAAATAACGTCTCTGAGTACCTACATGATGCGATTCCTCGCTCAAATTGCCATATGATTTAGTATCTACGCAAACTTCTAGATGGCGTTAAAAAACCACAGCCTCGGGCTATTAATGAGTCACTGGTGCTGCCGCCTGTTAAAAATATGGAGAAAGAAAAAATAGCCCGACGAATAGCCCGACTTAAGGAGGTGACATTTCTTTGTATGGGATTGGGTATCTGTACTGTAGTATTATATTATCTGTGGTTTTACCAAAATTTGAAACGCCTGGTTAGCAAATTTAACCATTGGTTGAGTTAACTAGCGATAAAAAAAACTGGGCTTATTATGGAATGCGCGGTCTTATCATCGCACAGAGCAGTCTCTTTCAGAAAGCCTTTGTATGTACTGTTTAACAAAAACAGATATAATTAGGCTAACAGGTTATTTCAGTGTTGATTTTTGCATATATCGTGCTGATTGATACCTACTATAAAATCTAAAGTAAAAGATCTATCTACAATAGATAATAATAAAATAGAAAAACCATTTAAATCAATACAAATTTAATTGATATCGACACCGTCTTACACTACTACTTACACAACCATTAAAAATAACACAAAAAAAGAAACATAACACTCTTTTAACACGCAAAGTTTAGATAGAAAAAAAAATAGAAGACGACCATTTTCTGAGTATAGACCTTTTTATACTCATGTGTAGTAGTCACAGCGGATCTTTGTGTCTCTGAAGTTGGCTGCAAGACCCTGTGCAGTATCTATTTATGTGTCAATGTTGAAGTAGAAGATAGAATTGTATAACTGTCTCTTTCACTCGCTTACGTTTGTCGCATCGTCCTATCTCGCTTACTCAATGCAGTATACTCGATGACAAACTGTTTCTTGCGCAATGGTTCGCAGAGCCAACTTCAGAGACACAAAGATCCGTTGTGACTACTATATTTAATATAAAAAAGTTGATAAAAAAAATCAGTTTAAGAGTAATTCATATTTTGGAATAATTTTCCTTAAAAGATATGAGTTTAGGGCTTTATTTACGCAAGATAAATTAGAAAAATTTGATAAAAAAATATCAGTTTACGTTTAATTCATATTATGGAAGACTATACATTTTTTATACAAGTTCATAATGGCTAAAACAAACCATAAGAGAAAACATAATTAAATCAACATGGTCGAATTAAATGGTCTAAGATCCCACTGCTTAAATCTGCAGGTAACTGTTTCTTTGATAAAATTCATTCTCATTAAGAATACCTGGTGTATACAGGTACACTGGTAACCGATGCGGCTAACTGAGAGCTGAGAAACATTTATGTTCCTATTTTCTACATCATTTTCTCTCAAATTACATTGGATTTACTTGAAAAACATATTATATATCTGGGGTTTATTAACAAACATTATATATAGCAGCAAATTAAAAAAATGCTAGATAAAAAAACGTGTCGCGCCGACCATAGGGATGAGGGCAAGAAGATGATAATATATTTATTTTTTAATTTCGCTCGCGCGCGGTTTTCCAGTCAGTCACTTGTTCAATACAATGTTCCCGTGCGGCCCGAAATAGAATTACAATCACTCATTAGCCATTCACCTCATACATTTGTCATAACCGATTTTAGCTATGTCGTCCTATTTTGGACCGCATAGTTTGTTTGTGTCTCTTTGCTGATTGGAATATTTCCTAAAAATATACACATTCCAAATTGAAATCGCTTATAGTACCTAGAACATTACATGCAGATTTAAACGGTGAGATGTCATACTAAAAGAAGCTAGCGAAACTTAGCAGACGAAATTAGTTTGATACCCATTTCGTCGTCGTTTCGATTATTTTAACCGACTTCGTACTTATTAAGTATTTTTTGAGACTTTATACTACACATTTCATGTGTGAAAATAACTGACAAGTATTTGTTAAAAAAATAAGAAAAAAATAAAGTATTTTAGAAGTTAAAAATTAGACATAATAGTGGAGAGAAAGGTCATAAAAAATAAAGTTAAAACTTTTTTTTACCTATTTTTAATGTATAATTATTTTACAGAAAAATAAACTAAATACTTAACAATAATAGAGAAACAGATCTATGAATTCGATATTAGTTGTACAACCAGTACGATTTACTGTGCACCTCGTTGCAATGCGATCTCCCTCCCGCCTGCCCACGGGGCGCCCCGCGTTCGTCTCGTGCGTTCTGTAGCGTGAGTCGAACGACGAAGTGATGTCACAGCGCCAGGTGCACAATTAAGTCGGACGGGATTTGTGAATAAAAACATTGTTAAACTAACCACATTTAATAAAATAAATTCGATAAGTTTAGTAATGTTTTTCATATTTGCCCTTAACATCGATGTGGTGGTATTTTTTTACACGTTCTTAGTATAATAATACATATAAATTCGAGTTGGGACATCAAAATGCTTTAATGTGTATATATTTTTCACATTATAGATATAAAATAATTAAAGTTTGGCCGAAACAACAATAAATAAATAATTGGAAGATCATTTTTGAGCAGGATTTTAGAAACAAAATATACAAATACATTATTTAAGTTTGTAAAACGAATTGATCTTTTTTTTGTTGGCACATGGCTATCATAAATAATGTACCTACTTGTTAAATAATGTTTTAAAATATTAATCAGAAATTGAAATACAATTTTTAATTTTGAATTACAAATCTGCAGTTACAACGTTTTAGGGTGGGAAAAAGACAGATAATTATTTTTATTCTATGACAGTCTATATTTTTGACAGCTACCTGTCAAAAATAATTTTGTCGATTACAGCGGACAGTGCCACAAGAATCTTTTGTTTTTATTATGTTTGGGTGTATTATTTATTTGTAGATTACAAGTATAATCATATTAAATGCCAGTTTACAAAAATATTAATTTACATATTATTAACATGAAACAAGAAATTCATGTGCAGCTTAGCAAAACAGAGCGCGGTAACAGGTGGAACTAAACGTCGTTTTAATGGGTCCTCTACTTGCAGACAAGTAGTTTTGTAGATTTTGAGTCATTTACAAGCAGCGTTCATTGTTTTTCATTCATTTAATTTTTCTACAAATAGGAATGTTGCCTGGGTAGAAAAATAAAAATTCTATTTAGTCCGTCCGTGTTTATCAAATAATAAATATCAATAAAAATTCACAAAGTTAAAGCGCATCAAAGTTCAGGAGTATGGGGGGCTTGTGACGTCACTAAGGCAGTATAAAGTGTACTAGCGTCGTGACATTTCACTATATTTCAACGCATTATATTTTCGACACTTTGTTTACGTGTGAAAACAAAAAATACGTGTCCAATATTTTTTATTAATAAACGTGACGGAAAAAAAACTAATTTTAGTAAACTACCCTATTTCGCCTTCAGTGACCTAATTACGATAGTGGCCCCCCTATTTTTTCCACGCTCTATTTTGCGAAACTGTACGATGCACAGTACCGACAAAAAAGTCGCAAGCATCAATCCTGAATAAGTCTTCTTCTTCTTCTTATATCATGTTTTCTCTTATCCAAAAATCTTATTCATTTAAAAACTGCTTCAAAAAGTATTTTATACAAATCTCAAACGTTTTTCAGTTCATTTTTTTCTCCGGAATGTGGCTTCGTATAGCTGGGACTAGATAGTGTTTTGATAACGATAAATACTAAAGAAAACAGAAGGTCTGTTTAATAAAATAAATAGTTCAAAATTATTTTCTTAAAATTTAAATGACATCCAGTATATTTAAATAAAAAATAGATCTCTATTAAGTATATATATACATAGGCGATTTTAATTAATTGGCAATATTTCAGCGAGTGGAAGCACTCATGAATACCATCAACTTTTACTTAGAGATGAACCCTGCAATTTGAAATATATAATCAGCTATTACTTACATATTTAAATAGCTACTTTTAAATTACAGGTAGTCCGAAATAAGCTCAGTCTGATTTTCATAAGCGACAAAGTCACGAACAGTGAAAACATGCCATAAATGGGGATGTTGCCTGTGTAGAAAAAAGATAATTCCATTTAGTTCGTCAGTGAATTTATCAAATAATATTGGACACGTATTTTTTGCTTAAGCAAATAAATAAAAATTGACAACGATAAAGCGCATCAAAGTTCAGGATTGGGGGCTTGTGACGTCACTATGTCAGTATACAGTGTACTAACGGCGTGACGTCACACGATATTTCAAAGCATTATATCATCGTCACTTTATGTTTACGTGTCCAATATTTTTTTAATCTACCTGACGGACAAAAATCAAAATTTTTAGTTCATCCCTATTAAAAAGTTTCAGACAAAAAAAGGAAAACCTCATTCGTCATCAAAATCTACCCAGTCCCACTACACAAGATTCTTAAAACTTATTGTCCTTGTTTCTGCTGACTTTTTTGTTGTGCTCTAACAAATTCTGGATAGTCTATGTACCCATCCCTGTTGTGGTCGTCCATATTTAAAATGGGGTCTATTAAATTGACTAATTCGTCATCACCGAAGATCTTTTCGCCTACGGGCGGCGTACCGGCCTGTGGGGCTTGTGTGTGGCCTTGCTCTGTTTTAAAAGTATGAAATGTCAAAAGTGACAGTGACAGGTAGGAAACCGGTTTTTTTATGTTGGCGGGTTTTATTTGCATTATTTTTTGTATTTATTTTTTAGCATTTATAGTGATACCGTATAAGTGCGAGGTAATTTTAAATATGTCGTTTTTTTTATTTCCATGAAGGCAGATATTTTTGTAAGTTATATTTTTTTATATATTTTGCGTTAGCGTAAATTAATGGCACCACAATTATTACAATTGATAAAATACATTAAAAAAATCATTGTTTAAGTCCGAAAAAATACAAGAAAAAAGGTATAATTATTTAAAAATATCCATATTGTTGACCAAAACGAAGATGTTCAATATGACGAACCAATGATGAAACCACCCAAGCAGCAGCGACGACACACATAGAAAAAGGAGACAAACACACAATGAGTTTTTATAATACATACTTAAATAAAATATTTTTACCATTTTTATTAAAAAAAATGTAGGTAACTTAACTAAAATATTATTTATTCATCAGAAAAAAAATCTGTTGATTAATATTTTGGGTTCAATAAAAATGGCAAAAATATGGCATGATTATGAAATATTTTTCTTTTTTTATTTAAAAAAAGGATGACAATTAACCAGGTCCCCTGAAGAATATACCGGTAACGTTCCTTTACCAATAAAACTACCACAGCCCAAAATAATAAGCACAAACAATAATCGAAAAAATCTATCATTTGAAAAAATCTTACGAAATTATTCTCCTAAAATCAATCGTAAAATACAGACGATAATATAGATCTAAATAAATTTGTAAGAAAAATATAAAATAGTTTTATTTCTACGGTAAAATAATAGAAAGGAAGAATCCAAGTTCACTATGGGTCAGCTCACGCAGAGACGCGACGCGACACAATAATAAATATCGAATTAAATTTCGCGGATTGTATTCGAATTCCCTCACTGTTGACTGTACTGTATTGCAATCTTAACAAGCTTTCATATTTAAAAAAAAATGTTTTAAACAAGCTTTTGTATTAAAAAAAATGCTTTATGTGTGCAAAATTTCAACACAATCACACACAAAAGAGTAAAATATAACTTGCAAGATTTTATAACAGAAACCGTGACAATTACAACTAAATACAAGCATGTAAAAACTGTGCGCAGCATCGCGTCCATTTGCTTCTAGGTGTGAGCCGACTCAGCCTACTAAAGGCGGAACCACACTTACGTGTCGTGGCGTGGCGTGGCGCGGGATCCACCAATCAAACGACTCTGTATCAGTCAACGTCATAACACAACGAGTTTTGTTGCCAATCAACTGCGTCAGAAGGCGCTACGCCACACCACGACACGTAAGTGTGGTACCGTCTTAACTGTCAAAATGACCTGTCAAAAATTTCCCACCAATTTTTTTTTTTCGTTTCTTAGACCCAGACCCTTTCAGCCATATTTTTTTTTTAATAAATCTTCACTCACCGTGCCAATGAATCAGAGACTTGATGAGCTCGCAGCCGTCCAACTTATTGTTGTTATCAGCGTCGTGCATCTTGAAGTAGTGGAACTGTAGCTCCTGTTCCGACATCTTTGATGTATCTATTGGTACGTCCATGTGTTCTTGGATGTGGCTGGAAGGGAGAATCATTTGTTATTTATGGTTGATGAAGATTTACATTTTAATGGCTTGAATACCACGATCAATTGCTTTCTTTTAATACACATAGTTTTCTAAAGTACCTAATAGATAATGAGGAATTATGTTAATAGTCGTCTAGACCGAATGACGGTCACGACGTCATTGAAGATTAGCCATCGGCGCGAGACATATTAATAAAAAATAAAATCGTTTATTCAGGTAACTTAAACCCACTATAAAAAATAAAATAATATAAAAATAACATACATAACAAACAAAATGTCAAATCATAATACAATTTAAAACGTTATTGCTAAAAGTAAATAAAATAATATAATAATAATATTTAAGAGTACTACTGTAGTTTTGATAATTTGTTTGTAAAGGGTTATTGAAAGTTCTGATTCCATGACGAAAATTGTCATATGCATGTTTGCATATGCAAATGCATAAAACCCTAATTTTATAGCAATATTGCATATTTTTGTAATTTTTCATTAACCATGCTTATTTCAGTAGTTAAATGGGTTGGCGGTGTTGTATTATTAATTAAATGCTGTTCTATAAAAACCCAGGTCTGGTCTGAAAGAAGTTCTGGCAGAAACCTCTTCAAAAATGGCGCCAATTTTCAAGCTCTATCTAATAACGTCAATGGACGTTGAGCCTAGAGGCCATTTTCAGCCAAAAAAAATATAATATAGAAACAAACGTCGCAAGTTTGCTCTAGAAAAATATTTTATTGTATGTTGTCACCGAAAATACAACTGCGACAGTACACATAAATACTAATAGTTTGCTCTAGAAAAATATTTAATTGTATGTTGTCACAGAAAATACAACTGCGACAATAAATATAAATACTAATAGTTTGCTCTAGAAAAATATTTACTTGTATGTTGTCACAGAAAATACAACTGCGACAATAAACATAAATACTAATGGCAAACGTATATTGATTGTGCATATTTGCATGCATATTTTGTCATTTTGATAGTGCATATAATCCGATTTCTATTTATTACAGACTATTTAGGGACGGTGTAGAACTGCCCTGTCGCAGACCATGTATAGACACAGACGGAATTACTTTGATATTGTGTTTTATTCTATACTCCATTTAAAATAACATTAGAAATTTTAAAAACCCTTTTTACAGTCCGTTCAACCGATTTTGAGTTCTATCCCGTAAACATAAGGATGACATAAAAAGCATAAACCTGTTACCAAAACTGTTAAATACAGCTGCCATTTGTCATATCACCAACGCAATAGAGGTCAAAATCGGTTGAACGGGCTGTAAAATGGGATTATTAAAATGTCTTAATGTTATATCAAATGGAGTATACGTACACGTTTTCTTTATTTACTTCGTTCTCACATGTACGTACTTTTCCAACAAGAATGATGAAACCAAATTCTTGCACGTTCTTCTCCATAGATACCTACTGACGCTTGGGAATTTTCAACTACCTTCTTAAAAAAACCTTTAAATGGTCTAATTGAAATAAAAACAAAAATTTTTTTTGAAAAAAACTATTTCGGTTGGGTTATCTTCTGCACACTCATCTCATCTTAGACCTCTAACATAGCGAATTCAAAATATTTACTCAATTAAGCAAAAAAAGTCATCAGAATTCACCAAAAGAGCAAGCCAAGAGCTGCGATCATTAGGAATTTATTTTACGAATAAACAGTTTTCTAAATACTTACTCTCTTTCCTGATTAATGTTAGCAGGGTTCAACAGTTGAGGATCTGAAAATATATAAAAATAAATTATTCTTTAAAAAAACTTTTTTTAACAAGTATTATTGTATTTTTCTCAGCAAACCGTTTCATTTGATACCCATATCATGGCAGTGCACATAAAATAACTAGTCCGCCATCTTGGGCCGTCCACCGCATTGGATTTATAATGACGTCACTTAGCTAACTATGCATTGTCATCCAAACTAAACGTGTATGCAAAATTTCATCTTAATCGGTGGAGGATAACTGCTTTAAAATTCAGTTTCAAGATTTGACCCGAACACACTTACATACATACATACATTGCAAGTTAAATAATACCTTGTAATAAAATGAGTATTGTTAGAACGGGAATAATTTTTAACTGAATAACAAGTTTCTCAGTTAGCAAATAGCTGTTTATAAATTGTCTACGCAAATTGTTTGTATAGTTGTCGGCACCTAACTTGGCAAGAATCGTTAGTTGCACACATACGTTTTTAGGGTTCCGTACCCAAATACTCCGCGATCCGTCTGTCTGTCTGTCTGTCCGTCTGTCACCAGGCTATATCTTATGAACCGTGTTTTTTTTTTCTGTTTTTAGTATTTTTTGATATAGCGGCAACAGAAATACATCGTCTGTGAAAATTTCAACTGTGTAGCTATCACGGTTCATGAGAAAAAGCCTGGTGACAGACGGACAGACAGACAGACGGATCGTGGAGTCTTAGTAATAGGGTCCCGTTTTTACCCTTTGAGTACGGAACCCTAAAAACACAAAATTCAGTCGACTTGAGAACGGACTCCTTTTTAAAGTTGATTAAAAAATACCCTTCTGTTACGGGAATATTTACCGTTGTTGTTGGAACTAGAACGAATGCACAACGCTAAAATATCTAATACCGGCTCATTGCGAGTCGGACTCGCGCACGAGGGTTTCCGTACCATTATCGCAAAAAACGGCAAAAAATCACGTTTGTTGTATATTTATTTTATTCTGTTTTTAGTATTCGTTGTTATAGCGGCAACAGAAATACATCATCTGTGAAAATTTCAACTGACTAGCTATCACGGTTCATGAGTTACAGCCTGGTGACAGACGGACAGACAGCCACACGGACCGCGGAGTCTTAGTAATAGGGTTTTTTACCCTTTGGGTACGGAATCTTAAAAACGGGACACAGCGACGCTGCTTGGCGGCAGAACTATTATGGTTGTCGTACTGCCCTGGACGAGCTGCTCCACAAACAGTGAGACTACTACAAGTAAATCAACAATTAGGTACCTCCATGGTGAGCATGTCCGTGTTGTTGTTGAGGCGGTTGTTGTTGCTGGGGTGGTTGCTGTTGGAACTGTTGTTGTTGCTGGGGCGGCTGTTGTTGCTGTTGGAACTGCTGTTGTTGCTGCGGGGGTGGAGCCTGGTACTGTTGCTGCTGTGGGGGAGGAGGCTGCTGATATTGTTGTTGTTGTTGCTGTTGTTGGTATTGTTGCTGAAAAGAGAGGTTTTAATATTAATTACTGTTGTGAACTATTGTTAACTTAAAACTACCTCGTTGGTCTATGAAGTCCTGGGTTCTATTCCCGGGTGAATGTTTGGATGGTTGGATGTGTGTCAATGATAGATTATAGTCTAGAATGGCACTTAGGCTATTATCAACCTTTTTTTTTTAAATTGGTCGCATTATAATTTGGTGAAGATCTGATGAAGAACTTCGGAGATATACAACAGAACTCTTCAATAAATAACGGCAAATCTCTCGGGGTTGCTGAAATCGCATGTCTGTTTATTGTTTATACCATTTCATAACATAACATTACGCCAGTACGCTCTAAAGGGGTACGCAGATGTGTACAGTTCACTTTGTTACACTCTGATTTCACCGGATATGTTCAGTTTCATGATATTCGGGTAATCTATTCTAGCATTATAGGTACCTTACGAAACTACTTGCCTATACAATTGGTACAAAAAAAATACTACCGACTTCCAAATGACAAAACTACAAAGTGATAATCGCACACAAAAATAACTCAATAACAACTCTGTAACCGCTGTCTCACAATAATGATTCTGAGACTTTAAACTCTGACATAACTTACTTATGAATTTGAAATAATGACATTGAATAACTTATTAGTTTTGAATTTATGACATTGTATAACTTATTTACTTTAAATTTATGACATTTAATAGGATTTATTTTGAAATTATGACATCATATAAAGTATTAATTTGAATTTATGAAATTTTATAGGGTATTATTTTATGAGATTTTATGAGGTATTAATGACTGTACGATATTGTATAGAGTAATAATTTTTATTATAACATTGCTTAAGGTATTAATTGGAATTTATGACATTGTGTAATTTTAATGATAATTTTGCATGCCTAAATTGGTGCAACACATTGGACTGCGCATTCACTTGACATCTGGAAATGTTTGAATATGTACTGTGTTGAGCAATAAATATATTTGAATTTGAATAAATTTCTTTATTTTTGGAAGTCGGTGTCTTTGGTAGGTACCAATATTTTGCGTTATGAACACTTACAAAAATAAAGTTATTTTCACTTTGTAGTTTTGTTATTTGGAAGTAGGTAGTATTTTTTTGTTAAAAAGGTTTTTTTATTTTTCACTTTTTATTATCCTTATGTATCCACGGGCGGAAGCTACTGTACACTAAAGGTGCACTTCACAAGTAATGTTTGGATATTACTAAATAGAGCAATGGTGGTCTAGTGGAAAAGGTCGAGGATTCGAACCCTGGCAGGCAATTTACTTTGTGTAAATTATTTCATCACCACTGCTCTCAAAACGGTGCAGGAAAACATCGTGAGGAAACCGGCATGTCCTAGAACCAAAATTCGAAGACATGTGACATCCACCAACCCGCACTGGGCCCGCGTGGTGGATTATAGCCCATTCCTTCTCACAGAGAGGAGGTCCGTGTCCCAACAGTGGGACTATTAAAAGGCTGATGATGATGATATTGATTTAAAACTTACTTGCTGCGGGGGCGGCGGTGGCGGCTGCTGATAGTTCTGAAACAAATAATTTATTCTTTTTTTTTTAAACAAGCTTTTTTCGTATTCTTCTCAGTAAACCTTTCATTTGATACCCATATCATGGCAGCGCACAAAAAATAACTAGTCCGCAATCTTGAGCCGTCCGCCATATTGTATTTAGAATGACGTCACTTAGCTAACCATGCATTCTCATCTAAACTAAACGTGTATGCAGAATTTCATCTTAATCGGTGGAGGATAACTGCTTTAAAATTCAGCTGCAAGATTTGACCCGAACACACTTAAATACATACATACATACAGTGCAAGTTAATTAAAAGCTTGTAAAAAATACATTAAATATTTGACAAACTAACATTTTTGAAGTCAAATAACGGTTATAAAGATAACATTCCTTTTTATTGAATGCAAGTAATTAATTTAATTGTGTTTACAGTTTATTAGATCGTTAACGGAACCATTAAATTGACATAAATCATTGTGTTATTAGTACCTATGTAAAAATTGCGAATTTTGTAAAATAAATACTACTATTTTGTTTTAAAATTTCGATATCGTCACTACGGTCTGTCTATACGACTGTCGATATGTCTTACTTAATGGGGTCATATAATAAGGGTTATTAAAACACGAGCGAGGGTTTATCACACGAGGCGAAGCCGAATGTGATAATATTAACACGCGAGTGATTTAATACCTAATTATATGCCGTTGCATACACTATTTTATCTTCACTCATACAGTTGAAATAAAACAAAAGTGGAAACGGCAAAATACATGGTATGGCGGGCAATTTAGATTGTTATTGCGCATGACTACGCAGCTCGCGCAACTTTTTATTACTTTTCTACATTAAGTCAATGAGCCCATACGCGCCAATAAATTAATAAGTAAAAGTGTGATTTTATGATGCAGATGTTTGAAAATCTAAGGAAAATGTTGCACTGTAATGGTTTTTTTTTTTTTACCTATACACGAATATAAAGTACGTGTTTATACAATACTAGCTGTTCCCCGCGGCTTCGCTCAAGTGGACCACCCCACAGGACCCGTTTTCGGGGTTAAAAAATAGCCTATGTCACTCAGGAATAATGTAGCTTTCTATTGGTGAAAGAATTTTTCAAATCGGTCCAGTAGTTTCGGAGCCTATTCGGTACAAACAAACGAAAAAATCTTTCCTCTTTATAATATTAGTATAGATTTATTGAAGTCATATTTGGAACATCACGTTGTGACTGTAGATAAATAATGTTATGTTTCTCAACTGGAAATTAAATATGTATAAAGTTATTAAGTATTGCAGTAGCTTTTACCATTGTATTTTTTTTTATTTCATACTAGCTGTGCCCGCAGCTTCGCACCCGTCACCTGAATACCCTTACGTAGCTACCTACCCAACTTGCCTTGCTACCGACCTACCAATTTTTTATCTAGTGTCAATCTTCCGCGGAGAATCTTAACACCACCATTCAGAAAATGGCGTCAAATGCACAACGCCATCTATCGAATATGAAATTCAACTGTCCGAGTATCTGAATTGCGTGTGTTGTGATATTTTACTTCTTGGACACTTTAAATTCATCTAACTTTTGATAGAGTGAACCGATTGCGATGAAACAAAATCTAAGTAATACTTCACGTTACGCACAATTTTTATGTACAAAAGTAATCTACATTGGTTTCGAATATTTTACGTGATGCGTGCACAAATAAACAGACAAAAATTCCATAAATGCTGGCAATGGGTTCTGTTGGTTCTCCTTTAACACCCTGGCATTTTTTTTGGAAATATTTTCGATGTACAAAAACAACTTTTCTACAGATTTATTATATGTAGGTACTAGCGGACGCCTCGCGGTTTCACCCGCGTAATTCCCGTTCCCGTGGGAATACAGGGATAAAAATTAGCCTATGTCACCCGGGGATAGTGCAGCTTCACAACGGTGAAGGAATTTTTGAAATCGGTCCAGTAGTTTTTAGGGTTCCGTACCCAAAGGGTAAAATGGGGCCCTATTACTAAGACTCCGCGATCCGTCTGTCTGTCTGTCACCAGGCTGTATCTCATGAACCGTGTTAGCTAGACAGTTGACATTTTCACAGATGATGTATTTCTGTTGCCGCTATAACAACAAATACTAAAACCAGAATATAATAAATATTTAAGTGGGGCCCATACAAAAAACGTGATCACCCCTCTTGCGCGAGTCCGACTCGCATTTGGCCGGTTTTTTAAGTTTATTCGTTACGTACAAAAATACAAATCTTTCCTCTTTATAATATTAGTATATATATAGATTGTTTGATGATGATTTCACATTTAAAGTACTAACTTCTGCCAACGGCTTCGTCCCCGAATAAATCGAAATTCCACATACTAGCAAGAAAAAAAAAACATATGTACGATTCTTGACCATGGTCTACCAGTGTCCCAAAACTGTTCAGCTATTGAAGCATGGTTTATTAACAACCATTCAATCTTTGACATACGGACATACAGACGAAGACTAACGCCTACGACTTTGAGGGAACAAAACGCGCACTCGTTTCACACCCGCGCGAGTCAAATTTTAGTAGTTTTTTGTACTTTCCTTGATGACTTTGACTTTAAAAAAAAAGCCTCAGATGATAATGTAGATAATTAAATTGTCTTTGAGATGGTCTCGGTTTCATTAAAATACGCCCAGCGGTTTTGGTGCGATTGTCGTGTTTTTGTCCGTTTTAGACAGACCTTTACAAATTAATTACACTATGTTACACGAATAAAACTCAAAACTTTCTTAGATCAAATTATTCAGAAAATGGTCTAATAAAACATATATTTTTTCGAAAAAATTACGACAAGCCGTTTAGACGTGATTCTCATTTTAAAATCAGCTACTCAGCGCCTTATGTTGGACTCTCTGATTTAGCTAACCTTGAGATCAGACGTGACAAATTAAGAAATATAATAACATCACACACACATTCATAAGATAATGCTGTGTTTGTAAATTTTATTCAAAACAAGCAACATTCTTAAAAGAGTACTCATTAACATATTCTTACATAAGTTATGTGGCCAACCTCATTGGGTGACATAGAAATTATACAGAATACATTATTAACTAGCTGTCCCACGCGACTTCGCTCCCGTCAACTGGCTACGTACCTACCCTATCCTACCTACCCTACACCTACCCTACACCTACCCTACACCTACCCTACACACACGCAACGGAAGCCCTCAAAAAGTATTATTCTTTTCTGTTTTTGCAACATTTTTCATTTATGCTCCGCTCCTATTGGTCGTAGCGTGATGTTATATAGCCTATAGCACTCAGGAATAATGTAGCTTTCTACCAGTGAAAAAATTTCTCATATCTCATCAAAATCCTACATACAAACTTGCAAATTTTACCTCTTTATAATATTATTAGTATAGATAAATAGTACCTGGGCGACCGAGCTCTGCTAGGGTGAAAACAGAGAAAACAACGTTTTCTAAAAATGAAACCTAGCTAGATCGATTTATCGCCCCGAAACCCCTTGCACACAAAATTTCATAAAAATCGTTGTAGCCGTTACCGAGATTCAGATTATATATGTATGTATATACATTACATACAAGAATTGCTCGTTTAGATGTTTTAGATGGTAGAAGATCCCTTGGCAAGACAAGGGGTGGGACAATGCTGAGGGTTGGAGGCCGCGGCGGGAGAGGAGTGCCGGTATTGCAGTGCGCCGCTCTCCCTACCTTCCGCGGCCTAGACGGGGTCACCACCGTCTGATGGCGGACGCGGTGGTGCTGAAGGGGAGGAGGAGTGTCGGTATAGCGTTGGCCGCTCTCCCTATCCCCTGCGGCCGAAAAATGGTATATGGCAGGGCCATTGACCTTGACCCGTCACAAGGGTGCCATACACGGGGTCGCCTGGCACCCATGCGCTGGTTTGGTCCCTGGGGTGGTCACGGCGCACAGTGTGTTCTGGTGCGCCGGTGATGGGGGGTACCTATTCCTCAGAGGAGGGTCCGGTGAAGGACAGCCGCGGTGAGTGCTAACGCGTGCCCGTGTTCCCGCCATAAGCGCCATTGGACACCGTGGCGTTTTAGTGGGTTGGAGTCCCACATAACTGCGCTATCTCCCAGTGGTAGTGCAGTATGCATGTGCATTTCTCCAAGATAAATAAATTGTAGTTCTAAAAACTAAAAAACACGCTTTAATGATAAGGATAATGGGACAAACTGTTTAAATTATTGCATTGTCATCGGTCCTTGATAAGTGTGCAAAGTTTCAAATCAATCCAACGTTTTGAAGTGGGTGAAAATCACGTTCAAAGATTCCGTTACATTGATACATAGATACATACATACCAAGCTAATAAAAGCGTGTTAAAAAGGGGTGAAACAATCCAATGTGATTTTGTTTTTAATTTGCCCATAAAATATTGTTTTACAAATCCTTTAACATTTCTTATCTTTTTAAAAGCAAGGCTTTTTAATTTTAAATGTTTTTTTTTTTTTAAATTGAGTTTTCATCGATTTTTCTGCATTAGGTGGAATTGAACTTTCCAGGGATGTGCCATAACAGGCATTGCACAGAGGTGGTTCCGGGGTGGATTTTTAAGCGGTCACACAAGTCCTTCTAGTGCTGATGGTAATCACCAGGGTGCTTTTTAATAAGGTAAAAATCACAGACTCCCTGGTTTTTACCCCAAAAGCCGAGGCACCTATTGAATGATTCCACCACAGTCCACCCAAACACAAAAAAATATCCGGCGAAGAGGGAGTCGGACTCGCGCACGGAGGGTTCCGTACCATTAAGGCAAAAAACGGCAAAAAAACACGTTTGTTGTATGGGAGCCCCTTAGATATTTAATTTATTCTGTTTTAGTATTTGTTGTTATAGCGGCAACAGAAATAAATCATCTGTAAAAATTTCAACTGTCTAGCTATCACGGTTCTTGAGATACAGCCTGGTGACAGACGGACCGCGGAGTCTTAGTAATAGTGTCCCGTTTTTACCCCTTGGGTACGGAACCCTAAAAAAAGGTAGGAATTTAGCTAACTACTTCTACTTGCCAGCTCACACCGTAAGGCGTATAATACATTCCCCAATGTTAAAGCAGTACTGGCCGTGCGCTCGCTCAGAGCCAGAATATCAATATTGAACCTCCTTTTGGACAGTTTTGTTTGCAAAATATTTTTTTAATTTATTTATATGCTATTTCAGTTATGAAGAAATTCTAGCCATAAATTTTTCAGTGTAAAAATATTTTTAAACATCCAAATCCTTTTGGTGAAGTATCCAAATGTACCAAAAAAGAAAATAATGTGTTGTTAATTATTATTTTAAAGCAAAACTATTAGTTACACGAAAAAACCTTGTGTTCAAAATTATGTACATGAATCAATAATAAATATTTTCTTTTCAAACCTTTTAACCTAGCCGTTACTAAGGAGTATGCTTTAGAAAGTTACCGTTTTACGGCACTAAAGCGGATGTAGGCCCTTAACTATAAGGCTATTGCCAGTTATATATGCTACCAAATTAAAAGGTATCACTAAGAAAACCTACTATTTCAAAAGATTAATAATCAACACGTCTTTGGTTTCACACTATTTTATCAGTTGGAACTAATTGCAACATAAGCTATAACTGTTCCAATTTTAAATAGCTTTTATTATTACTACTCCCAAGAAGGACTATACTGCATTCGGACTGTTAAATGACACAATGGAATTGGTATGCTAGCTACAGTAGTCACAGCGGATCTATATGTCTCTGAAGTTAGGCTCTGCAAACCCATAGCACAAGAAACAGTTTGTGATTGAGTAAACTGCATGAGTAAGTGAGATAGGACGCAGGGGCGTAGCTACCGCCGTATCTGCCGTATCGATTATACGGGGCCTCCGGGATTTTTAGATTTTTTTTAGGGATTGCGGACAGCCCGCTGTGCAGAGCATGCATGGAGGAGGACGAGACAGCCGCGCATCTGCTCCTAAGCTGCCCAGTAATCGCTGGTTACAGGGCCAAATACCTCGGTGAACCAGGTACTGTACAGGAGGTAGTCAGCAACAACACCAAGGCACTGCTGGCCTTCCTCGGGGAGTTGGGATGGATCGAGTGAGGAAGTTGGCAGAAGGTTAATTCCCACCCGTACGCAAAATACGCGATTGGTCGTGGAGTTGCGGCAAACAGCCCGTTTTAACATAACCTAACCTACCTACGAACTTCGATGGGACATGGAACACCTGTCAGACCTGTCACTATTGTCCATAGAGGCAGAAACTTTAGAAAAACTAAAGTCATCATCAGCTATAAATGATTTAATAAATCAGTTTGCCGAAAAAAAGGCAAGGAGAGTGTATATTTAATTTGAATTGTTTGTAAAATTTTTGGAAAAGTGACAGATAGATAATTATGATGAATAAATATTTCTTTTAATTTTATGCAAACATTCTTTTTCTTAAGTGAGAAATCTTTACCCTTCAAAAAGGGGGCCCTTTTGATGGGTAAAGATATAAAAGAATAAAGGCACGCTACGCCACTGTAGGACGATGCAACAAATGCAAAAGAGTGAAAGAGGCAGTAATATAATGCTATCATTTACTTCAACATTGACACAAAAATAGCAACTGTGCAGGAACTTGTAGCCAATTTCAGAGATACAAAGATCCACTGTGACTACTGTACTTCCACATTTTTAAGAAAGTTACGGGCATGTGTATTTATATTATAACTTAGCAAGAAAATAAAAAGCAAAAATGAAAAGAAAAACATTTTCTGTTTAGGAACTTTTGAACACAAAATGCAATAAAGGGGTGACAGATGTGTTGCCCACATTAGAGAAAAAGTTGAAAGTCTCCTTTTTTAAGAATACATAATCATGTATGTTTGAAATTTGTTCAACTATTTTTATATTTAAATAAACTAATATTTATTTCATGGATTGTTCTTTTACTCAGCTCTTATGTTGGATTTAGGTACATAAACATGCCAGAGCCGTCAATATATATGTACTATGGACTAGATTTGGCGATCAGAACACTCACTCTGTTCATTCATCGATGTAGAACGAAACTCATAAGCGCCATGAGGCGGTTAGGACGTTTTGATCGCAAGTAAACTAAATTCTGTAAGCGTTCTAGCGCTACATGTTTTAATAGTTTGATTAGACAACATAAATATTTAAGTGCTGCAGCAAACTTTAGTTGTAACTCATCAGCATTTGAAAAAATTTTTTTCATGAAAGCTTTTGAACTTTTTACTGACCCAATTGCGAAAAAAAATATCACTGATTAAATTACTTCTCACTTTGCGTTTTTTTTTAGGTGCTTGAACTGGAGGAGCTTGTTTGTAATATGTAGACACCAATTTATTTACTGAGTAATATTGAAAACTTGCCACAGAAGAATAATTTGGAAGGTTTTGCATGTAATGCAAAATATGTTCCTATATGATGTTATATTATAGGTAATGTTAAACTTTGTTAAACTTTGGAGTCTATCTGTAGTTACATACCTATGATAATAAGGAAAATTACACATAAAATCTTAGAAAAAGATGGGGACAACTCTTCATGCTGGCAATGTTAGGTATGTATAACGTGACCATTTATTCTTTGACTCAAAACGGGACATCGGCCATAATTCGAATGTGGGGTCTTCAAATAAGTTTTTTATATTTATATTTATCAATACTCAAAAAGTAGTTTTTATTAATGGCTGATATATTTTTAAAACCCTTTCCAAGACAGGCATAAGAGCAAGCCATCTGGTTTTGCTATAGCCGAGCATTTGTTGATTTTCCGTTTCAGTTTCGGCGCAAAACTCCTTTAGAGTTTCAACTCGAATCGTGTAAATAGAAAAAAATCAGTCTACAGCAGATTTTATTGCATTGTGAATTGCATGGGCTCCACATCCAATACCTATTAATGGCTTTTTCAGAGATGATTGTAATATCGTTAACACATGCGGCGGCCGTCTGGCCAGTTCGACTACTCAAAATTTCGCGCGGTTTTAGCAAACGGGACAATTTTGCGTCCCAGAGTTCATTTCGGGGACACCGGGACTCGTAATTATAAAAAGGGACAGTCCGGTTCAAAACGGGACGTCTGGTCACGTTAGGTATGTATGATAAAAAAAAAATATTTGATTTGATTTTGATATTTAACTCTTTAACTATTATATTAAAATGAAATCTAACTAAGTAGGTAGTATGTAATTATCTTCATTCATAGGTTATGACTCAATGAGAATCTCTCTCCCACTTTCACTTTTTTATCTTGAAGAAACACAACACAACACTCTTGGACATTCTGCCTATGTCACTGGACATTTATATATGTAACCTTTTTTTTACTAACCTGATAGTTCTGTGGAGGCACTCCCGGGGCTACTTTCTGCTGATATTGCTGAGATATGCTACACTGCAGCAAGGCAGCCAAAAATAATAATCTCAACATTTTAAAATCTGAAAACGAAACACCACATGAGCTCATAGCCTAAAGAACCTATCAAACAACTTTTTTGAATTAATATTTACCGCGACAGGCAAAGGCAAGTAGTAATAAAATTATGAATTCTTTTTTTTTCAACTTTTTAATTCGGTGTGAAAGAAATGTATGGAAAATTCATATTACCTGTGTATGTAAACTTCTGACGTGGAATATGGGTGATAATATCCTTATCAAATCGATGTATTGATAAAATATTACGCTATTTTCACCGTATGTCGATGTGTTTCGCAAACGTTTTCAAAAGATACCTGGCTGGGGATTACCTACACGTCACGTCATTGACTTTTTGACATTGACGTTAGTGTTTCGTTTCACGTGGTTTCTTTTTGAACAAAGTAGTGTTCATGAATATATCACCTTTTCAAGCTTTATAAACGATAAAAAAGTACCGTATACTTTAACTTTTTGCTACTTATTATGGTTTTTTAAATTATAATTTTCAACTTTTACTTTTCTCAAGCGCGGGCCGGGCCAATCACCCAGGGGCCAGGGGCCAATCAATAATAAAAAAATAACGAGTTTTTGGCGGGATTTTTTCGAGTGAAGTTCAGCGGCTGTTAATATTACTTGCAAATTGATTCCTAGTGGATATTGTGATATAAAATTGGTGTAGTTTTGTGTCTCAACTGTCTACGCAATTGGACAATATGTGAAATCATTGACAGAACCGATCTCAGGATAGTGGAGCGGAGAATTTTATTGTAGTATTTACTACCTCCGCTAAGCTTCCTGGGAAGGCTGACTCAATACAATTTGCTGCCAAATACTCCATAAAACATTAGAATCTGTTACATCCGTATTCTAATGCATACTAAAGAATGTTAAAATTGCACTAAAGACTAGGCAGCATGGTCTCAGACCTTAGCCTGTTCCGTAAGGAACAAAAAAAAAAAAAAAAAAAAAAATAACATTCTGCCAAGCTCCAATATGTCAATGTCATTTTTTTTAGCCTAACCTGGCACCTTGACTTTTCAACTACACAAAGCAACCAGAAAATGGACAATTTGCATGACCTACTCAGTGTTAGGCACGTGGCAGGAAGTACTTAGGCAATATGCGTCTCGTTCCTACTGGGTTATAATTGCACAATAAAATCATTACATGATTGAGGAAGAATAAAACACATTGTGTTCGATTGTTGATCGTCTAGAACTTTTAGCTAGAAGGTTATTGAAAATACTACCCCTAGGCGTTTTTGTATTGCGCAATCGTCAATATTGCACAATAATATTGTAGGTGTAACATGGGACCTCAGGTAAATATAAATGAACACAACAATGACATCAAAATATTTATTGATATTCTTGAGCTTATTATTGAGACAGACCTAAAGAAAAAGACTTATAAATAAAAACATTTACCTACAATAAATAGTAGGTCGGATTACACCACATTGGACTCTGGGCAAGCTAATAAGGGCTGATCTTACAATCACCCTTAATTATGACTATTGTAACTGGTTGACGCGGCTCACCATATTTGAAAAGCAATTTTACAGCGCGTTTAATCCCCGGCACGTATGTTGGCAACAGTCGTTAGATGCGAAGAAGTCGTTTTTTAGGTAGGTATCTTTGGTAGTGAAGCGGGGCGCGGGGGACGTTTGGGAAAAAACCATAGATATAGGTTCTATATCTATGGAAAAAACTCTCTGATTAGGAAAGTTCCGAGCGCGCGATTGGTTGGTCAGTTGACACAAGGATCGACTGACCAATCGTGTTGCGTCCACGTTCCGTTCGGTCTATATGGTGGTTGGTCAGTTCGCGAAATATGCGCGAACTTACCCCCACTACCCAAACCTTATCAACTTACGTGCCGAGCACTATATTATGTGATGCGAAATAACAAAAAGAGTGCGTGCCTGGCTGGAGGCTATAAAGCTTAGTCTCCACAGGATCGCCCGGTTAAGCAGTATCCAATCACTCTGACTGAACTGCGAGACACCAAATATAAAAAAGGTGTATTTGAGCTCGCGCCGTATGCCACCAGTGCGTCTAAAAAAACCGGTTGGTTGGCGCAGATCTTGGTGAAACTGAATCAGTATAGTAGGTATAGCATGGTTTTCCCTGCGAACCAATTATCAAAATTGTGTGTCTAAAAATAACAAAGTAGCGTAATTCTGTCCGCGTTGATAGTCTCCAAGGCTTAGCCCCATTAGTGCGTTGCAATGCGTCGTCAAGAGGACTACGAACGTCGTCGCAGCGCAGCGTGGATTAGGGATGGGCAAATGAAAAAATAATAGAATATCGAGTCGATATTTACAGACAGTATCAATAATAATCAGAATACTTTTGAAAGATCGACATTTTTTAGGGTTCCGTACCCAAAGGATAAAAACGGGACCCTGTTACTAAGACTCCGCGGTCCGTCTGTCTGTATGTCTGTCTGTCCGTCTGTCACCAGGCTGTATCTCATGACCCGTGATAGTCAGGCAGTTGAAATTTTCATAGATGATGTATTTCTGTTGCCGCTATAACAACAAATACTAAAATCAGAATACTCGTAAAATAAATATTTGAGTGGGGCTTCCTTAAAAAAACGTGATTTTTTGGCCGTTTTTTGCGATAATGGTACGGGACCCTTCGTGCGCGAGTCCGACTCACACTTGGCTGGTTTTTTTAAAGTATTCCCAAAAACTAATGGGTTCTGAAACAAATATTCTGTAGTTTCAAAATCACTTTATAATGACGAAAAGTTTTATCATTAATTGGTTATATTCTATTTGATGCAGATTGTGGCGGAAATTTCAAAGGCAAGGAGTATCTACAGTAACATTAAATACGAAACCAGACTCGCTTTAAAAAATACTAACTACAACAGAGGTTGTACTCCAATGCTGCGATAAAAAATGTCTTGTCTGGTTTGCCCCAACACTATCTGTCGTCGCACCGGAGCTCCGACAGCGCAGCACATTACCTACCCGCCATTTCGTCTGTCGTCCATCGATCCACTGTCAAAACATCGCGTGGGAGTCGTGCGACGACACAACACATAATCTGGCACACCTACCCCTAAATATATGTGTAAAAAGACGCAGCGTCGACGCTGCGACGACGCAACGCAACGCATTAATGGGGACTCAGCCTTAGCCTAACGGATGTTTATTTCAACAAGGTCAATTTTTGTTTGGCACAAAAAACAAAGGCGTGACTTTAAAATCAGCCTAACGTAGGCCAAAATTGCGATTGTAACATTAACGTTATGCTGGTGTCCGAAGTCCCAAAAAAATACATTCACTTTTGACAGACAACGAAATTAAAAAAAAAAAACATTTAAATCAGCTTGTATTTCTGAAGCATTTCTGGTGGGAAATCAATGCTCATATTTCGACACTTTGCTACCATTTCAGGGAATCGGTCGTTCTTGAAATAAAATATCGCCAGCCTGATGTCGGATTGCAGTTTCACGTCTTCGAATTCACTCTGTGTTCTATGGGTAGTGGTGAGGATTAGGTCGCGGTCGCGCTGATCCAGGAACATATCTATTGACGTACATTTATCTTTATCGGGTATCGCATTTCCTTGTATAGTGATGGCGTTAACAATTTTCTTCACTGTGTCCTCATTCGCCGTTGCCATTGTATAATCTGTAAAAAATATTTCTGTGTTAAACCATTATGAAACCACTAACAAACATACATTAAGGGTACACGAGTCGAGGGCACGAACTATTTTGTGCGCGGGGTTAAAATGCATTTTATATCAACCGACAACACGTGCGGAAGAGATAGATGCTGTGATGAGCAGTAGGAAGCTAGTTCGCGTACGAATACACACTTTTGCAAATTCGTAGCGAAATGGATAATGATTTAGGACGAAACCGAGCTCGCGAAATTTTATAAACAGACCTTTGGCAGTCTAGATATCATGAAAAAACTACTAAATCTATCTGTTCAAAATAAAATTATTTGCATTGTTGAACTACTAATCTATCCCTGTATGGAGGCAGTTTTGCAATTTTCCGTCTTCTTATGGTATTTATTCGCGCCCAAAAATGCGTTAAAATCAGTATCGAAATGTGGAACTTTCGACGCTCATAACTTTCAAATATTTTCATTTTTTACTTTTTTGCTTCTATACAGGGCTAGATAATGATGAGACAAATTGATATCACTTTTTATTTTGAACGTACATCGTCGAACAGTGGAATAATCCCAAGACTACGTTTGTATAGAAAAAAAGGTTGTCTGGAAGAGATTGCCCTGTGCGATAAGACCGCCCATTGTACACTTATCTTTAAAAATGTTTTTTGTCCTGTAATTATTTAAGTGGTGTACAATAAAGTATATAATAAATAAATAAATAAAAGTATAGAATAATTTTCGACTAGTGTAACCTTAAAGGGCGGTCTCATCGAATTCCGGATCACGGATTGGTTTGGCAAATTCTAATGGAAGCCAAAGTAACTAAACTTGTGGTCGCCCAGTAGTTGTATCGGACCGTATTTTATTTAAAACCGTGCAAACAGTTTTGCGAGGGAATGGGCAGTATTCATGCTTCACCGTAGACCACGTCATCGCTTTACATCAGGCGAGATAGTGGTCAAACGCGAGCCTATAGAATTCTAGATAATATTTAAAAAAAACCACCACGCGGGCCCAGAGCGGGTTGGTGGATGTCACATGTCTTCAAATTTTTGATTCTAAGACATGCCGGTTTCCTCACGATGTTTTCCTTCATCGTTTTGCGAGCAGTGGTGATGAAATAATTTACACAAATTAAAGCGCCTGCCTGGGTTACCTTTACCCACGACATACTTGTAAGTCGCAGCCGTAACCACTGTGCCAACACTGCTATATGCCTAGAAGTTTAGCAACGTCAAATCTCAAACTCGCCTCAGTACAATTTTGTCTCTGTGCGCATTAAGCTTAAAAATTGGTACTGAACTTATAAGTCTTCTTAACCTAAAATACGTAATAATTTCATAGCTAAGTCAAGGCGAACGTGCTCCTATTAATCAAAGTTTAACCTCTCACAAGTACCCGATCATCTGTTCACAAGGAAATGTACTAATCGATATTGCCCAAAACACGGAAAGCCTCAACTGCGCGGATATTGAGCAGCGTACCGTACAACTATATACGCAATATATTCAGCCATTGATCTCCTTTCTGGTTCTCAAGTCTCCCTTCGAAAACAGGGATTGGATCGTAAGCCACCACGCAAGCCCAGTACGACTTTGCGCATCACATCAAGCCTAACTTTGCCCGGAAAGACGCACAACGATTACGCAGTCCACAAGTACCGTATATATAGCAGGGGGATATTGCCGCGTTACCCTGTCGTGTTCGAAACCGCGGTACCGAGACACCAATTTTGTTTTGCTCAACTTAAATCACTAAACACTCGTAAAAATATTTACCAAATGACGTTATCGCGACGGCACAACACTATTATGCCGTTTTTAGATTTTTTGGCACAGTTTTTATGTTTTTTGGTATCGTTGAATTATAGAATAAGTGCAGTGAGATGAGGCTCGCTTGGCCTTCGAAAAATGCTGATTGGGAGTGTCTGCAGCGGAGGACGCATGCGTGAAATGTGAATCAATAACCACGACTTATCTGGGACAAGGGTAAATAAAAATAGTTATTTTTCTCAAAATCCAAAAAGTTTCCAACTCCTGTTTTGAGCTATGTTTAATATACCGACGTTTTAAAAAAAAAAAGATTTCTTGCGCTCCAAAAATTTTATTTGGCTATATTACTAACTCCGGATTAAAATCGATGCAATTGAATAATTTTAAATAAAGTCTACCAAACCATATTTTGAATGGTTATTTTATTACTTACATGCTCTTATGCCTTTGAAGACAAGATTTCAAAGCCCAAAATATTTATTTCAATTAATTCTTTGCTAAATTGCACTGGTGGTGCACTCTGACAACTACAGCGGCGCATGTCTAGACTCGTGGAAGGGGCATGGACCAAACTTAGAGCTAGCGATTTTGATATATTGCAACTACGAGTATTAAACTATCGAATAAAATCTCGACTCGATTAATTTTATGAATATTTAATCATAATGACGCATAGACGAGTTTCGACTTTCGACATATTTCGACAAAACCCTTCAATCGTGGGTGTTTTTTTAAATGCTTCAAATCGTGTGTTCGTTGTTTTATCAATAAACTCAAGTCGATAAAAGTAATATGATACATTACATGTTAAAGACAGAACCAAATGGACTACCGGCTTTTTTCAACATTAAAATACAGCATGAGAAATTATCAGGCAGTGACAAACATAGAGTATCATAAAATGTGAGCGGGCAAGGAGTTCATATCATTAACCCCTCCCCCCCTTCACCCTAAGAAGAGACGTAACTGGAGGCCTAAGTTCGCGTGCCGGGCAGCGCACTTGTGAACCACTCGCTTCTGGGTTATTAGGCGGGTATGTACTCGCAATAAGCTGCTCAGGTGCCTCTTCATCCGACAGATCATCGTTTAAGATCCTTGGCAGTGGTGCTAGAGACCTGTTAGAGACCGTCGTCTCCGGCCCATCTGGTAAACGAACATAGCAGAGTATTCAGGATTGCTTTGTAGTAGCTGAACTTCTTCTACAGCTGGGTCGTATTTAGAGGTCCTTACGTTTTTCTTCATATAAACAGGTCCGGGCGAATGAACCCAAGATGGTAAAGATTGGCCATTTATCGAGCGGCGAGGATGGTTGAACATACGCTCATGAGGGGTCGCATTGGTTCCTGTACACAAAAAGGATCTAATGGAGTGAAAGGCCGGTTATATAGCTTTCTCCCAGTTTGCGATATCCTCGTTATTGGATCGGAGATGTTGTTGGATTGTGTACCATTTAAGCACTCTGCCAAGCCGTTTCCTTGAGGATTGTAGGGCGTTGTGCGACTACAAAGATGTTCCGATCGAAGTTAAGATTTGTCTTAATTCGTTAGATAAGAATGAGGAATCGATAATCATGAGAATTTATTGGTTTTGAGTGTTAGAAGGGATTGACCCCTTGAAGTCTAAGTTCAATCTTTCGAACAGTGCAGTTGCTTTTATGAGGTGTCTTTGATGACCAACATAACGTGGTTCAATTTCGGCACAGATTGGGCATGCTGTCGTAATTTTCTTTATTTCTTCAATCGAGTAAAGCAAATTTTTCGATCTGATCCATTGAACCATACGAGTGTAACGAGTGTAACATGGAAATATTGTAAACACAAAAAATTTTTAAAGAGTAACCATGGAGTTTCTTGCCGGTTCTTCTCCATAGGAAACGACTAACCGAACCGTGCACCTTTTGTCGACGTTTTATAAGTGCCCATGTAGGCCTATGTAAAATAAAAATATTTGATTTTGATTTTGAGTGACACCTGAGTGGCAGAGAACGATGGAGCTCGGCGAGTCTGGAGTGACAGCTCGCAGTGTCTATGTGCATACAGACTCACAAGAGTGCATCAGCAACTAAGTTCTATTTATCAGGTCGATAAACAATCTCGTATCTAAAGCAAGACAATTCTAGGCGCCATCTTACTATTTTTAAATTTTTTGTTTTGTTTGAATGCGTTTGGTTGAACTTACATGCAACTGACTGTTGGCCAGTTATTATCGTGAGAAGAAAGCTACAGGACGTCCTTTCTTTACCAATGTCGCTGCGGTTGCGAAGTCCGAAGCGTCGGTTTCAACGGAAAGTGACGCGTTATCGTCTATTCCAGCCAAGGTAGCTTTGCTTTTTTTCCTTTAAATAGTCCAAGTGATCTTTTCAAAGTAGCAGTATCGTTGGAATTGCAAGATTCATCAGTAGTTTCAAACGAGATTTGTCAGGTTTGTTATTGTTGCGATGAACCGAGAAGATTGATCGAGTCGATTGTCTGTTTCAAAAGTGCAGGTGTATTTCTTAGTGGCTTCCAATGTTTGTGAAGGCTTGTGTCGTGATCTTCCTTATTTTTCCCATAAACGTTACATCATCAAGGTAAGCATTATGAACTCTTTAGATTTTCAGAATCAATAATATATTGCAGAGTTCGCTGAAAGGCCGCTACACCATTCGTGATCCCGAACGGTATTCGGGTGAATTGATAGAGGTTACCGCATGCTTCAAATGCGGTGTGGTGTAGATCTTTTCTCTAGATAGAATGGGAACTTGATGGTAGGCGCTTTTGAGGTCGATTTGGCTAAAGACGTTATTTCTACTTGTGTTAAAATAGAGTCAATACTTTGGAAAGGATATGCGTCTAGCTCTGTGAATTTGTTTACTCTTTATGAATAATCAATTACAAGGCGATTCCGTTTACGGCCCCCTCCAGCAACGAGTACTTGAGCTCGCCAAGGTGAAACACTGGGTTCAAAAAGTATAACTACGTAAGTTGAAAATATGATCTTTGTTTATGGAGATATTTTGATAATTTTGGTCTCAAATTAAAGGTATAGGCCATTACATTACATCCGCTTAAATCATGTAAATCGGTCCAAGAGTTTAGGATATATTAACTCATTACTGAAAATAATTTCATGCAAAGTGAAAGCGTCAAGGACTCCCCTTAACGTGATACGTTTGTTTTGATCGTGTTAGCGACACTGCCTTTACATTTTTTTCGTATCGTTTTGAAGAGTCATATAGATGCAAAGGTAGCAACATCCAGTTTTACAAAAATGGCAGTAAACGAATTTTTTGTTTTAAAGCAGTAATATAACTATTATTATGGTTCTATTTTTAACATAAAAATGTAGAGAATCATGTGATTAATACAAGAACAATTTAGGATATTACAGTAATATCGTATTTTTTCTAAAAACTAGACGTTTGGTTTGGATGTTTCTGTTTCTGCGCCCAACTCGTGAATATTGCTACCTTTGCAGCCAAATCTCTGGGATGTTGCTGCATTTGCAACCACAGATTTTTGATCTTAATCAGACTGAATAATCTTGATACTTTTGGTGCAAAGTACATACAACAGGTGTCTACGTCAGGAGTTTACTGTATCTAAGGGACACCATACCGATAAATGAAATTATAAACTTAAACCATTATTCTGAATTAAAAATCAGTGGATTTTTTATTGGGCAGGAAATAAAATCGTTACCTATTAGATACATATTGGCACAGTAAAGTAGTTTTATAATAATAACTTTTTTCTGGGTTTTCAACTAATACTCAGAATAATATACGGAATTCTGTCTAATGACTACCCACATATACTGAGAAGAGGTAAGGAATAAAATAAAACTACTTAATTATAAATTGTTTCTTTATTTAGCGTACTTAAGTAGCTACCTATAATTAAATTTATTAAAATTATATTATTAAACATGCAAATCATCTACTTCCTGATATTCTTCACACTCGAAATCAGTTTCTCTGCCTTCATTTTCGTCATCTTCATCTTGGTTGTTACTTTCTAGTAACGCTACAAAGAATGACAAGTCTCCATTTTGCTGCCAATCGTCTCCCCAATGGCTTCTAAGCAATGTTAATAAATCTTTTTTCTTACTATCCGTTATGTTATTGGAAGCATTAATCTTTCTTGGATTTATCATGGATGTTGTTTTATTCCTTTGACAAACGTTTTTCAAAACTCCATCATCTGTTTTGTAGTGTAGATGTCCCTCAATCAAAACGTTTCCAGCCCTTTTAGAACGCTTTAAAATGTAACGTTTGCAATTCTTGAATCTAAAATGCCAGCTACCGACAGGTTTAAAGACTTCCTGTGAAGCTGTCTTCCAATCGAATACTTCAAAGTCAGTTCCTAATGCGTTAACGGTACTAAATTTCGAAATTATTTCGATATATTTTTGAGGGCCGCTAATCACTTCATGTTTTCTCACTTCTTTTTCAATTTGGGCAAAGACCCTGTCAGGCGGTATATACGAATGTCCGACAACAGGAAAAACAAGCTCAATTTTCTTGACGTTTTGCGGAGCTTCAGTCAACCATTTCGACAACATTCCTAACATGATAGTATTTTTATTTTGACCTGCGCATCCATCTGCGACAAGTCTTACTGTTTCTATGGATGACAGGTCTGAATTTGTCAGCCTGTGGTAAAGAGCTGATGCAATTTCATTTGCAGCTTTGGGGTACAAATTTTCGGCCCAACAGTAAGCGAACACATTTTCGGGAAGCAATTTGCTTTTTGAAGATCCCTCTACTATCGTAAAATTGTATAAATACACATTTCTTAGGTAATACGCCACCTGATCGGGCACTTTTAGCAGGTTGAGATTTTTTTGACAGTCGTACGAGAAGGTTTTTTGCGTTTCTTTTTCTTCTTTAACTTTTTCGAAAAAAGCTTTCGCTCTTAATTTATGTAGCCTTTGGGCTACCATTAAATTATTTTTTTTACTAGTGTCTTTCTCACTTTTCATTTGTTCGTTGAATTTTATACAAGTTGCACAAACGTCGGTACGCGGAGTACCAAACGAAAGGTTATATTTTGTATTGAATACATGCCTGAAATAAGACTTCTTCACTTTCAGGTCATCATCAACTTTCGAATTATATTCTTTGTGTAACTTATTTATTGATAATTCTGACGGCAAATATAACCTTCTAGTGTTTCCTCTACAATAATGTGGTTCTTGGCATGGTATCGTGTTGATAAAATTCATGATAGCTTCTCTTTTCGCCGCATATTTCATTGAAGTACGATCACCTCCTCTTTTTTCAGCTAATAGCTTTCCAGTTTTATAATATTCCTTCATTACAGATTGAACTCTGTACTTTGTGATTTGTAATACTGTTAGAAAATATCGTTGACACACTTTCACTTTTTTCTTTAACATTTTGCTGTAAATGTAAAATTTTGTTTGAAAATTTTTATTTGCATATTTTGATGTAGTAGGACGGCGACGCGATACCTTGCAAGGCGTGCAATGTTTTAAAATATACGCATCCTGTTTTTGTTTGTCTGGGTCTGCATAAAAATTATCAAAAAATAGCTTCAAGTCAGACATAGTTAGTGTCATACAGCCAAAACCTTTCTTGTGCCGACATAGCAACCTTATTGGAAGAGTCTTCGCAGAATACCTAAAACAATTAAATTAAATAACATTAATAAAATTCTACAATAACAACTTCAATTCCTTTTGTAGTACCTACATCATATTCCTCCAATCAAATTAGATTCACAGAGCGCACCTTAATTACAAAAAATATATAATAAAGCTCTTCCTTTTTGTGTCATTTAAAAAATATTTAAAGGATCAAAAACGTTGAATCACACTCTAACTTACCGCGTTTTTTTAGCTTCATTTCTCTTCCATTTATCGGGGTCAGCTTGCTTTTTTCTACTTGACTTTTTGTCACATGGGGTAGGAAAACACTCCATAGTGTTGTTTTTCACCTTTTACTGATAAAAATATACTTAATTCTGTTTAAATTTACAAAAATAACTAACAGACCAAAGAACAACAAAACGATAATCGCCATACTAAATAAAGTGTCATGGTGGCCAAATACAGACACCTGATTGGCCGAATCGGATGTTGCTGTCTTTGGCATTACTCAAGTGGATAATGCTGTTTTTGCTACAAACCTAAGATTTTAACGGTCATTTTATACGGGATATTGCTTCTTTTGCTAAAAACTAAATATATCAACCAATTATGCTGATTTTACACTAACAGACTGCATTCAAAGTTGCTATTATTAAAAAAATTGGATGATGCTGCCTTTGCATCTATATGACTCTATTGGAATACATTGGTAAAAGAAAGAAAGAAAGAAAAAGAATTTATTAGTGACCCGCACAGGAGACACGAGAAATCAGCTTAAAATTAAACAAAATTAAAAATAAAAACCCCGTGCGAGACCAAAAAGGCTCCTATCTCAGCATGTGCAGCGATATCCAAAAAAAAAAAACGACTAACGACTTTAATTTTTTTTCGTTATCTGGCACAGACCTGAGTTATGAATTCTTGGTCTTCTTAAGAATGCCTTCTCGAGTGGATCGCTACTGGCCTGACATTTGGTGCAAGGTTTGTAAAAACTGACACTGGCGGGATAGATGCTTGCAAATTTTTTGGAGTTTACCTTCCCCGATCTGGAATTCCAACGACAAGATAATTATGTCAGCACTCAGGTTAGCAATAATGAGTAGAGTTCGACGTTGATATTTGTACACCACCAATTTGAATGTTAGCGGAACATAGCCCCTCTACGTATGAAATGTTGCTTAGAGATGCTAGAGTTATTGCTCGTTTGTAGGGCTTGCGTTTTATATTCATAGTTTGAGCAAGATTCTTATCGATAAATCTGAGAGAGCTTCCGGTATCGAGTAGAGCATTTACACGTAGGTACGTTATTTAAAGTGATATTGATAGTCGCTTTTTGATGTCTTTTTGCAGGCTTGTTGGAGCAGCAGCAATAGTCGACAGCCAGGACACCAGGAGCTTCAGACTGAGAGTTATTGTCTTTCGCACTAAAAGCGTTTGCGGTGACTTGGTTTTGTCCGATGATATAATACGTTGGCGAAATGTTCTTTGTTGGAGCATAGCTGATTGTCAGCGTTTCTAGTAGGCCATTTGAGTCTTTGGTGCATATATGAGCCGCAGAAAAAACGTCGACTTTTATGTTATTGCTGATGGCATACTGCTAGAGAAAACAATTATTCTTGGTTTACAATATTTATTTATTTTCATGAGCCATCTGCTACAGAATTACCTCGACACCTTTCATCTACTTATAATATTTTCTTCACACCACAGACAAATACAAGTAGGTTACATACCTACTTAACATCGACGGCTATTTTGTATAGAGTGGCTATGTTGAAAATTGTTTTGAGTGCTGGAGGCTACTAGATGATACATGCTAAAGACAGAACCAAATGCAGTGACAAACTTAGAGTAAGGAAATCTAACGCAAGGAGTTCATAACATAATACAAGAATAAACTTTTAATTCGGTACTAACCTTAAACAGCTACGATAAATGGATATTAAAATCGTGGGCAACCAAGTCCGAGGTAAAAATCAGAGTCGACAGTATCATCGGTCGACGGGTATTCAAATCATGTGCATTATCAAAGAATACAAATTAAAAGCCAGGTCAATTAGAGATAAACTTAAAACAAGAAACTTGAACAGAAATAACAAAAAACAAAACTCCAAACAAATTCAAATCACTTGTGTCCGTTCCGCAAACGCATTGAATTGAATTTGACATTGACACTTAATTGACGTTCACAATGACAATAATGACATATAATAGAAAAGTGTTGCCAAATAGCAATAATTACTTTATAATTATTTAAAAAAGATATAATTATTTAAAATATAATATGGGGAAAGGTGATTTAAAAAAATATACTGAGAGAAGATTTGTTTTAATGAAAGTACATTAATTAAGGATTTATGTACTTTCATTAAAAAAATCTTCTCTCTTCACAGAAGTTTCAAATAAAAGCCAAGGCCTCCTCCTCATACAAAAACATGTCCTTTACGAATCGTTGATTATCGATGACGCTTGGCTATATCAGAGATGAATGTATCCTAAAAGACAGGATGCCAGTCCTTATTTTTACATAATCTAAATTTATTTAATTATTTTATTATCTGTAGTTATTCTCAGTAGTCTGTGGTTATTCTGTCATGCAGAGACATTGTAATACCTAGACATAACATATTTACGACGAAAAAGAAACTGTCAATTCTTTCGGTCTTACTTATAGAAAAACTCTATGAAGAAGAAAGAGACAAACATAGACAAACGCAACCATCCTAAACGTCAAAGAGACAACTTTTTAGTCACTGTTGTAACCCATTGGTTAGCAGCTCTAATTAAAGTTTTTCGCTGTTTTCATGCCTTTGTTTCGTTTGTATCAGGAAGAATTCTGTTGTTTAATTATCTGCATGAACCATGTCGTGTGTAGCTATAGGTTGCAAGAGTAGAATGAGTGTATTAACAGAACATAATCAAAGGATATCTTTCCACAGGTGAGTTATCGACTAGCATACTGAAATTATTGTGCAGGGAATACCTTTCATAGGCTATCCGGAATAAAGGTATCTAAGTTCTAAATACGTCGAGGACGTATAGTATCATTTAAACCCAGTGAACGGAAATAGACATGGAAGCATTACATCGAAGGAACTTAACGCGCATCCTGACACAAAATCCCAAACAAACTCACACATCGAAACCCCGCCACTAATTCGCGAAACTAGCCAAAGTACACAAACAATATTATTACAACTCATGATGCACAGTAAAAAATAGACCTTATTTACTTAAGTTTTGGGTTTAAATTACCATCTAACGTATAGGCCGCTAACGACATTTCTACGACGCCACTGCGTCCACCAATCGCGTCGCCCGGGATTCTTTATGCAATATGGTGCAACGCAATTATTAATTATGATAGTGATGGTATTAAAGTAATATGAAAGAAAATATAGAAGCATAAATAAACGTGTGTGATCAGGTTACCACCGTCAGGAACAAAGTTCCTTCTCACGTATGATTTAAACAAAAACTTTATTTTTATTTTTGCCATCTTGGAATATTTTAGCCTCACAATCGACTTTAGCATCCTCGAAAACTAAACCCATGATGAAAAATATGAAAGATTTCGCAGCTGCCATTTTGGATTTATATTTTGACCAAATTCGAAAGAAGGATATCGCATAGAAGTATGAACGCTTTTTCGCGTGATGATTTCTACCAGTCAAATCCTACGGCAATTCGTGTTAAAGAACCATATTTTATTGTACTAAAATATATCTTTTTGGAACGGCCAAAAAGATATTAGAAAAGATAAAGATACAGCACCGATATCTATTTTCTTCATGCTGTTGAAGAAAATAGATATGCAAAGGAACTTTTATGTACCTACAATAACTTGGTATATTTTGCATAGTGCCGTCCCCATAGCAAAAAAAATGGCGTTTATTGTTCCTTAGGTTGTAATAAATTTATATTTGCCATTATTGTCAGGTAAAAAAGTTAATTGTTTGGTTGGCATAACATCATCCCTATAGATTTCGTGGCATACTTCATTTTTAATAGAAATATAATGAATAGCGATGTATTTACACGTGAAATCTAATTCCAACATTCTTGTTATGCAAATGTGATTTATTTATGCACCGCTTCACTGCACAAGAAGGCATTTTTAAATAATTAACACGCGAAAAACAGTAAATATTAGTCGACCGCCGCTGTTGCCTACTGCGGACGAACTAAAAGCGTGAGCGGCACGATCGGTAAGCCCCGCCCACCGGGGCACAATTTGCGTTGGGTCATTTTTTAAAGCTAGGAATGCTTCCATGTTTATTTCCGTTCACTGTTTAAACCATTCTATTTAGTGAAATAATTAACTTTTATACGTTCGCTGATAGAGCTATGACAGTTTACGTACTTACGTTCTGATGTTAGAGATGTGACAAATGTCACGAGTAAGATTTATCGATACTGTATTTTTATTTAACTTACTTTAATTTATTTCACAAACTTTATTTGCTATTTTTAATCTAATATTGATTGTGCACAGGTTTCGTAAGAGTACTTATTTAAGAAATAAGTGGATCAAGAATATAAAACGAGCTGACTGGACACCTTCACTATATTCTCGCTTGTGCTCACTGCATTTTAATGAATCATGCTATCGCTGTCCCTTGACCCATTTATGGACACAGGTTGATGAATCATGTTTATTTTCATATATTACTTTTTTAAATTAAATGATTATATTTAAACCATATTATAGTTATTTTTTTACTTTTATATACATACTCGTCTGTAAACTTTCTTTTCAGTCATCATCAGTATATCGATCAGTACATGTCTATACAGTCGTACAAGTGTACCAAAAACTGTCACTTTGATCTCATGATGTACATCGTTTTTGCGCAAGATACGAATAATAGTACATTATGGTACAAGTGTGAAATGTTGGTGATTACCGCTGAGGCGCCATTGAGACCCAAGCCGTAGGTGAAGGTCTTAAGAGAGCCGTGGACGGTAACCATCAATACACACGTGTATCATACGATGTTTTTCAACACACTTGTGAAGAAAATAATACAAAAAAATCATTTTCAACAGTAAAAACGAGCTGTGAAATTTTTTTCACAATGGCGGCCAAATTAATCAGTTGTCCTATGCGCGCGCGTCTAACAATAGCGATCGGCCATAGACTAAAAGAATGAGGTTTCTTTTTTTTGGCTTTTCGTGGATAGTGTTTTAGCCACGTACAAAATAGGGAATTTCAATTGAGTGAAAGTTTTATTTATTAAGCACGTACAAGTTAAAATTAATACGAAGTTGCATGAAATGAGCAAGCAATAGGTACATTAATTTATTTATACTATTGAGCACAATCTTTTTTGTATCGAAACTTTTTTAAGAACAAAGTAACTCAACCAATAAATTAAAAAAAAACTCTATAACTCACTTGTGAATAATAGCAATGAAAAAGTCACAGTTTGATAATAGGTATCATTATGTACCTAATTGCGGTGAAATTAGAGCCACTTTATGAGCAAGTTTGTTGAAAACATTATTATACAACTCGTGTAATGCGCAGAAAAATTACGAAAGAATGGAATTGTACTCTTACAATGACTCATAACTTCACTCTTTGTACGAGTACACATTCACTCTTTAAATATTTATAAAGAATCCCTACAAAAAAACGTAAAATTAGTCGCAGTCAGGGACGATTCTTACAGACATTTGACCAAATTTGTAGATCGTTCCAAAACTAAACTCGATAATATCGATATGACAGTGGCGCAGATCTAGTACTGATATATGTCTATAGATAAGTATTTATAGCATACTCGCCACACTGGTACAAAAGATGGCATAGACAATAGTATATCTATCTCTTTTTGCTTATGACGTTATCTGTTAGTGCGAAAGTGAATACCGATATTGAAATTGCGTCTTAAATACGTTCCGTCTAGGTATTACAATGTCTCTGCTGTCATGTGCCAATCTGCCTGTCTGCCAATCACTGCCAATTTGTCAAAACAAAACAGACAGGCGTCACTGGCGTCAGGCAATTTGTGTGCAACTGCAAGCAGTTTTTGCAAAGACTTCGCGCGATTTATTGGAATTAAAAGGCATTAACCGAATTTATTAAGTGCTACACTTGCCGCTAAGATGGAAGATGTATTTAAAGATTCTGTTCATCTGTCTCAAGGACTAAATCTCAGGTAACACTCATATTCAGTGTCTTTTACAAATCCTATTTCAGCGTGTTATTTCCTTGTTTCTTTTAAACCTATTGGTAATAAAACTGCAATGCTCTCATCTCGTCATCGCTTTATAGCAAATCTTACAAACACGACATACCAAAGATTTTAAATTCGCATCATTTTCGTTTCAAATAATTTACAAAATATGTCTTGAAGTTTGATTTTTTTATGAATATCCATGGAACAGATGGAGAGCAGTGGTGGCCCAGTGGTATCGGCCGCGATTTACAAGTTGTAGGTCGTGGGTTCGAACCCAGGCAGGCCCTTACTTTGTGTAAATTATTTCATCACCACTGCTCTCAAATACGGTGAAGGAAAACATCGTGACGAAACCGGCATGTCCTAGAACCAAAAATTCGAAGACATGTGACATCCACCAATCCGCACTGGGCCCGCGTGGTAGATTACGGCCCATCCCCTCTCATAGAGAGTAGGCCTGTGTCCCAGCAGTGGGAACATTGATAGGCTGATCATTTATTATTGATGCAAAATAAAAACAATATAATCTGAACCGTGCTAAATTATGCTGGTGACTATTACCCTTTAGCATTAGTTAGGGCATGTGGTAATTACTTTACCTCAGCCCGTATAGGAGTTTGAGGTGGTACTGCTACCTTCCATATCCTCTCCTTCTTCTGGAGCAGCATGAAAGTTTTTAAAGCAAGGTGTGAGACATTAGCATACAGAGCAAATGATTCTCGATTGTTTATGCAATTCCTTTGTGCTGCATATTGAACTTATTGAGATAGTGGTCAAACGCGAGCCTATAACAAATAAAAAAAAAAAAAAAAAAAACTTATTACATTTCTTTTGAACTTTTGGATGGTGGGGTAAAGAGGAGCATCTGATTGCATCTAGTACCCCAAAATTTCTGCCTTTTTGTTTTAAAAATAACTATTATAATGGGTTGGATTGAGTGAGGAAGACAATTCCCACCTGTACGCAAAATACGTGCTTAGACGTGGAGTTGCAGACACCAGCTCGTCTTAACTTAACTTTTAAAATAACATGAGTGACTCGTTTTTTACCCCTGAATCCATCTAGGCCATACAGCTGCGAGCTAAACGAGATAGTCATACCAATGAGTGTGTACTGGTTTTTTTGAGAATTTGGGCAAAATGTAGGATATACGAAATGTATGAGTTTATAAAACAGAAGTCTTCAAGAATACTGGCAATGAAGCTTAGTAACTGATATTAGAGCCATGGAGGCCCTGTGGTATTGGCCACGACTTACAAGTTGTGGGTTCGAACCCAGGTAGGCGCTTTACTTTGTGTAAATTATTTCATCACCACTGCTCTCAAAACAGTGAAGGAAAATATTTTGAGGAAACCAGCACGTCCTAGAACCAAACATTCAAAGACATATGACATCCACCAAGCTGAAACGGGCCCGCGTGCTGGATTGCGGCCCATCCTTCTTATAGAGATGATGCCTGTGTCCCAGCAGTAGGAACATTATAGGGCTAATGATGATAATGATGATGAACTTATATTAGGAAACGCTAGCGTGACAACTTAAAAGCGTTTTTGCAAAATTGGCCGGATAAGGCAAAACACCAGGGTGTCCGTTACCGAGGCCAGATGTTGTCGAAAATGGTCATTTGAATCTTATAGATAATTAGTTTTGTGGTTTCTGTAATTGTTGCGCACATTTTTAAATTTGTTGCGCTTATAGTTTTTTAATTATTTCACAAAAACATTTCCTGCTGGGGTAACGTTACCCCAGCCAGAATATTTAAATAATTACTAGCTATAAAATTAGTTGTCTAGATGAAGTAAATGTTGTGCCTTATTTTGTATTTGTTCTTTCATCGGTTGCGAAGTTATTCGAGATTTTGCTGGGGTAACGTTTTTGGTTTTGCTAGATCTTTGAAATGGTTAAGCGGATTCTTATCATATTTTGTACATGGCTTCTTAGGAATTAGTTTAAATTTGTTCTGCAATAAAAAAACCAAAATAATACGGACACGTAGACTTTAAGAAATCCATAATTACCTTTTTGCGACACTCGCGTTGATATAAACTCGCAAATAGATGACGATTCGAGTTTCAAAATTACCTGTCAATAAAAATTATTTAATAATCACGTAGTTTTTTTTTAAACTTGTGTACATGTCTGTACTAAATTTGTAACACTATCCTACATATTTTAGAAGGTACCATAATGTTCTGCGTTTTCGCTTTTTCGTAACCACCTAAACTTGGTCGGGTTACCACGGTCATTCACTTCCTGATGACTTTAATCGTATTATCTAATTAATTATCCAATGTACTGAGCTGAAATTTTACTGATATACAACTGAACTAAAAAACTAATAATTGACATAACATTCAGTTCGTATATCCAATCCAGTGGCCAAATAACACCGCGCGCATCAAGACCGTGCTCGTGAAGAACTCAATATCATCATAACTTGTTAAATACTTACAGGATACTAATGAATCTTCACATACATTTGAAGGCAGTTACAAGCTTTAATATAACGTTTAAAGTAAGTCTTTAGAGCTCTTACTGAGAGTGCTGGGACCAATTGAAGTGTTTTTCTATTTAATGAAATAACTTTTAAGCTATGTATTATTTTGTTTTTTTTATTGCAGAACAAATTTAAACTAATTCCTAAGAAGCCATGTAAAAAATATGATAAGAATCCGCTTAACCTTTCCAAAGATCTAGCAAAACCAAAAACGTTACCCCAGCAAAATCTCGAATAACTTCGCAACCGATGAAAGAACAAATACAAAATAAGGCACAACATTTACTTCATCTAGACAACTAATTTTATAGCTAGTAATTATTTAAATATTCCCATTAGAAAGAAAAAGGTCTGGCTGGGGTAACGTTACCCCAGCAGGAAATGTTTTTGTGAAATAATTAAAAAACTATAAGCGCAACAAATTTAAAAATGTGCGCAACAATTACAGAAGCCGCAAAACTAATTATCTATAAGATTCAAATGACCATTTTCGACAACATCTGGCCTCGGTAACGGACACAACACCAGGCAGGTTGGGAGGTTTAGCAGGAGACCTTTATCCAGTAGTCGGACAAAAAGGCTTTTTCTAAAAAGGCATTGGAAGAAAAATTTAAAAAAAAACAACAGATAAATTAAATGAAATATTATGATCAGTGGTCAAAAAACTTTTTTTCTAGTTATAGCTTTGCCCCACACTAGGAATTTCTTGCTGTATTGTCCCTTTGTATGTTTGTAAACTCAGTTAATGCAAATACAGCGTTCTGATTGGTAGTTTCTAAGTGATCTCAAACAATCAGAATGCTGTATTTGCATAAACTGAGTTTAACTGAACTAATTGCGATAAGTTTCATTGTTGAAATCGGCTCTTAGAAATCGTCACATACACTAATCTTCATGGTTCTCATATGACTTGTACACAACAAGTCTCTGATCTGAATCTGAGAACTATTTAGATCATTTTATATACAGTTTTTTATCTATGTAAATACACAAAATTATCTCTATGTTTATTTATTTGTTCCAGAGAACTTATGGATCAGAAATCAGCTGAGTTTTCAATCGACCTGAATTTTAAGAAGAAGAAACCAGTCGTCTTCGATGGTAACGAGGATTTTAGGTTATCTTCGGATGAGGATGATGACAGGTAAATATATACTTTTTCTACTACCTTGTCTATATGTAACACATTGCCTAAGAAATTCGTTTCGAAGTATGAACATTTAGACACAATATTATAAAATAATAAATTGTAGTTCTAAAAACTAAAAAACACGCTTTAATGATAAACTGAACTAAAAAGTCGTTAATCCGATTAATGACCTTGGTAAGGTTAATGGGACAAACAATTTAAACGCGCACGGTAGAATCAACTTTTATTACTTGTAAATTTTAATTTTTGTTTGACTTTCAAAAATACTTTGACTGACTAAATTATTGCATTGTCATCGGTCCTTGATAGGTGTGCAAAGTTTCAAATCAATCCGACGTTTTGAGGTGGGTGAAAATCACGTTCAAAGATTCTGTTACATTGATACATAGATACATACCGAGCTAATAAAAGCGTGTTAAAAATTAAGAATAGTCTGTGTTTTTTAGTCTGAACGTTACTAATAAATTGTTGTTGGAACTAATTTGCATTTAATCAAGTAAGCTCATCAAGTAAGCTCATCAGGTAGTAGAAAAATAATCGTTCGTGTCTCGCATAAAAAGGCATTATTTTAACACTCTCATGTATTAAATGGGCTTCATCACATCATCAGCCTGTAAATGTTCTCACTGCTGGGACACAGGCCTCCTCTCTGTGAGAGGGAATGGGCCGTAATCCACCTCGCGGGCCCAGTGCGGGTTGGTGGATGTCACATGTCTTCGATTTTTTTTTGGTTTTAGAACATGCCGGTTTCCCCACGATGTTTTCCTTCACCGTATTGAGAGCAGTGGTGATGAAATAATTAACACAAAGTAGAGCGCCTGCCTGGGCTCGAACCCACGACCAACAACTTGTAAGTCGCAGCCTGTGTCCCAGCCGTGGGAACATTAAATAGCTGATTATGCCTATGATGATCATGCCTAAGGTCTCGTTGGTCTAATGGTTGCAAACGCTACCCCTAGGTTCGATGCCTGGGTCGGGCAAAGTATTAAGGTGGTTTTACACCGGCGAGGCCAGGCGTGGATGTGATGGGCGATAAATTAAATCACGCTTACCGTTTTACACCGAAAGATGTCCATCGCTGTACCTCATGTCCTCGACGGCCGGTGCGAGATTTGTATATCCGTTTTACAAAGTAAATAAATACTCTATTCTTAGATGAATAAAGTTGTAATATTTTACTAACAATACTTCAATTCTCTCCCGGCGCATCTAGGCCTTTAAATAAATACTCTATTCTTAGAGCAATAAAGTTCAATATTCTTTAGTGGGTTTTTCCTTCTGGAATTTCTAAGTAGCAGCCCGGAGTCTCGACTTTTGGGCGGTTGATGGCAATAGCCAGGGGATGAGGCCACATGGGACTGAAACATATCTAGTGAAGTTTGGTTGTACTGTTGGTGTACCTCTGTTTAACCATTCGGGGAATATTCGCGTGATGTTATTTGTTATGATACTAGCTGTTCCCGCGGCTTCGCGCCCGTCAACTGGCTACCTAACAATTTTTTTTTTGGTAATACCACCCCGGTGTTCCATCTCACACCTACGCCGGGGGTCTCGGGAACATATGATTCTTCCGCAACCCCCGACTAGTGCCGCACTTGTACCTGCATTTGCGGGCCTCGACCTCGGGGCGTGAGGTGTTAGACTTCCCCCGCGACGTCTAAGAGGGGCGCGTGTGAAACACTACGCGCCGCCACCTCGGATCCTGATGTGTGGGGGTCGACGGACGTCCACGAGTCCATCTCCCCTGGACTCATTTAGTGGGGCTGGAAGAGGGCGTTGTCCGCCCTCCGCGCAAGCCCAGCGCGTCTGCTGCGGATCGGGTGAGCGGATGAAATTTCCCTCTCGGCAGCCTCCTTCTGTGAATCGACTGTTTCGCAGAAACCTACCCACCTACACTACCCTACCCTACCTACCTACCAACCATTTCATGAAATGGTTGGTAGGTAGGTAGAGTAGTGTACATCTTGATGTGATCAATTCTAAAATCTGGCCATGACATATAATATAAAGATGTGTTCATTTATTTTTCAGTGAAGACGATGACAGATTCAAGTTAATAGAGGAGTCAGCAGAGAAGATGCTGTTATCTTCTCCTGAGTACCATTCATTTGACGAGCTGGCTAAGAAGATGATTGACTGCCATCCCAGTGGGGATGTCAAGCTCCTGATTATTGAGGAAGGTCAGTAATTGCCCCTCTCTCATCTTCAACCTGTATCCACTCAATGATAGGTCACAGAGAGGTTTGCAGAACTGATGGTCGATGGAGCCGAAAAGTTCTGTAGTTGCACGGAGTCCCAGCGGTAAGAAAGAAAATTTGGCGCAGCCGTGCTTAACGCACACTTTCACTTATGTTATTCATTGATTTTTTCATTTATACTGAAAAGTTGTTGTGTGCCTCGAGAGCTTCTGCTAAAGAATCGTATAAAAACGCAATCTACTGGCATTACTGAAACCAGTACACAACGCTATGTTGATTTTGGTCCGTGTTTTGTTTCTGTCATGTATCAGAGATGGCGCGGCGCTGTGTTCGCAAAACGTATGGGAAAATGAATTTTCTTCATAATTTTGTTTTCCGTTATATTTCCGATATTTTAATAGTTATTCGGGGCGGAGATAAATCCAACATATCAAAGATCATGAAAATCGATCCAGCCGTTTTCTAATTATAAATGGTGTAACTAACACGACTTTGTTTTATATACAAACATAAAAAAGTTAATTAAAAAATCAAAAAAACCGACTGCTTAAAAAGCGAACGTTTTTTTTAATACTTTATTAGTAAGAACAAAATTCTTAATAATTAATTACGATCTAGCCTAAAAGACTATTAAGCAATTTAACTCTAACTTAATATGTTACGTGATAGATTATGTTAAAACTAAGAATAGTGTCCATTTGCACTTTTACACAAGTCCGCAGCACTTTCTTAGAGTCTGATATAATTTAAAAACACTATGTTCATGTGTTATATGTATAGCACAGCGTTGTCACTATTATCCATTCACTTTACACTACACTAATTCAAAAGGTTTAGTTCTTTTTAGTCTACGCACTAAGTCTGTATTGTCTAGCAGCTGGATAGCCTCAACATTCACGTGTCGATGAAGTCTGTGTTCGTGAGCTTCAGAAAATTTTTGGATGATGGTGGTGACGAACTCCGTTTTAAGGTCACGGTGAAGATCGTCATTCCTTATGTACCAGGGTGCATTCACAGCATCCCTGAGCACTTTATTTTGGAATTGTTGGATTATTTTGACGTTGCTTGGTTTAGTACAGCCCCAAAGTTGGATACCATACGTCCAAATTGGCATCTGTAAATGCTTATATATGGTTATTTTATTATTTATTGATAGACAGGATTTTTTTCCGAGTAACCAATACATACTTTTATAACGTATGTCGTTCATTCATTTATGTAGATTGGGTGATAGTCCAAGTGTTTGTTTGTGAAGTCAATGTGAATTGATTTTGACTCATTCAGTTTGATCTTCCATTTTTGTGTCCAGTCATAAAATTTATTCACAGCTAGTTGAACTTTTCTACTGCTTCTCTGTGGCTTGATCCAGTAGCCATAATTGCAGTATCATCTGCAAAGGTCGCAATGGTGTTATTTTCCAGTTCTGGGATGTCGCATGTGTATAACAAGTACAAAATTGGGCCTAGCACACTTCCTTGAGGTACCCCAGCTTTTATAGCTTTTAGCTCTGAATATGCGTCTTCTTGCCGTATTCTAAACATTCTATTAGTTATATACGACTCTAGAATATCTGCAAATTCTGGTAGCATGCGTCTGAGCTTGAATATTAGACCCTTGCCTATGCCAAACTTTGTCAAAAGCTTGCGCGACATCTAAAAACACGGTGGCGCAGACTTCCTTATTTTCAAGCGTTTTTTCAATAATGTTTGTTATTCTATGTACCTGGTCTATTGTTGAGTGTTTTTTCCTGGTCTATTGTTGATGATGCTTCATGGGGTGGTTTCCCTGGCTTCGCAATCATAATGACTTCAGCGACCTTCCATGGCTCAGGAACATATTTTAGGATAAATGCAGCATTGATAAGCTTGGTCAGCTTTACTATGGCTTTGCGTGGGAGATGTTTAAGAATTTCCCCTGTAATGAGGTCGTAACCCGGAGACTTTTTCGAGCTAATGTTATTTTGAATTTCTCTCATTACTTCTTTAGGAGTCACAAGCTTAATTCTATGGTTTTGTGACAATCTTTCACTCTCAAGTATTTCTATCGAGCTTTCATTAGGTTGAAAAGTTTCTTCTAAGTGTTGAGCAAACCTTAATGTTTTTTGGTCATTGCTTATGGCCCATTTTCCGTACCCCTTTAAAGCGTACCAGTGTGATGTTATGTTATAAAATGGTGCAAACAATAAACAGACATGCGATTGCAGCTATCCCGAGTGATTTGCCGTCATTTATTGAAGAGTTCTGATGTATATCTCCGAAGTTCTTCATCAAATTTTGATGAAAATTAAATGGGACCACATGACAAACAGTAGCTTTCGAATAAAAAATGAAACATCAAAATCGGTTCACCCAATAAAAAGTTCTGAGGAAACACACATAAAAAAAAATACCGTCGAATTGATAACCTCCTCCTTTTTGCGAAGTCGGTTAAAAAGTGAAAAATTAAATTTTTTTTGCGATATAGTCGGTGTCTATATCGCAAAAAAAATGAGACCTACGAAAGAACTTCCAAAAATTTTGTTATTTTTCACTTTGTAGTGTTTTATTTGGAAGTCGGTAGTATTTCTTCGCAAAAAAGTTTTTTTTTTATTTTACCCTTTTTAGTTGTACCTACCTAATAGGCAAGTTACCGAAAGACACCGACTTCCAAAAATTAAGTTATTTTTCACTTTGTAGTGTTTTATTTGGAAGTCGGTAGTTTTTTTTGCAAAAAAGTTTTATTTTGTCTCTTTCGCTTAAATTATCATAATTATGCTAAACACAAATCCTCGTATTTTTCAGGAGATGGACCCCTGGTGCCTCCGGATGCAGAAGTGACAATCCACCATGCAGCGTACTATGAACGTGCTAAAATTCCCTTCGATTGCACTCTAACTGTGAATAGGGGTGATCCACTGGTGAGTACTTACTTCTCCCTGTACTAACATTTAGTTTGGCCCAGGTTCTGACTTAAGGTTCCCCTAGTCGACGGCACGAACTATTTTGTGCGCGGGGTTAAAATGCATGCTATCTCATCCGACAACACGAGCGAATGAGATAGATGTTGTGATGAGCAGTAAGGAGCTAGTTCGTGTACGAATTAGCACGTTTGTAGCAAAATTGATGATGATTTAGGACGAAAACCAGCGCTCGAAATTTTATAAACAGAACTTTGGGAGTCTAGATATCATGATAAAATGGTTAAATGTATATTTTCAAAATAAAATTATTTGCATTGTTGAACTGTTAATCTATCCCTGTATGGAGGCCGTTTTGCAATTTTCCTTTTTCTTATGGTATTTATTTCCGCCCGAAGATGCGAGGGTGCGAGTTTTAATAGCCGTTTGCGGAACAATACAGGGTGTCTTTGACACCGACGCGAAGATGAGTACACTGGCTTCAGTACATGATTCTGGACCAGCGTCGGAATTATTCGTCGGCGTTTTCCTTATTGTCAACGGCACCTGCCCTACTCACTGCCTTTGTTCCATAATTAATAATAACTAATCATTGTTTCCCCACTTGCCAGCGTATCCAAATGGGCGTGGGCAAGATGCTGCCCGGTCTGGAAATAGGCTTGAGTTGTGTTAAAGGCCCTACCGCCCGGTTGCACCTGCTTCTTCAGCCAGCAGCGGCATACGGCACGCGCGGTATACTGACCAGGATACAGCCGAAACCTGTGCTATTCGTCATCTGCCTGTATGATGTGAGATGCGTGGATGCTGCTTCTAGGTGAGTTGGAAACTACAAGTTTAAAAGTTAAGGGTACACTAGTCGAAAATTCTTCCATACAAACGTAGTCTAGGGATTATTCCACTGTTGGACGATGTACGTTCAAAATAAAAGTGATATCAATTCGTCTCATCATTATCTAGCCCTGTATGGAAGCAAAAAAGTAAAAAAAGAAAATATTTGAAAGTTATGAGCGTCGAAAGTTCCACATTTCGACACTAATTTTAACGCATTTTTGGGCGCAAATAAATGCCATAAGAAGGCGGAAAATTAAAAAACGGCCTCCATACAGGGATAGATTAGTAGTTCAACAATGCAAAAAAATAATTTTGAACAGATACGTTTAGTCGCTTTTTCATGATATCCAGACTCCCAAAGGTCTGATTATAAAATTTCGCGCGCTCGGTTTCGTCCTAAATCATTATCCATTTCGCTACAAATTTGCAAAAGCGTGTATTCGTACGCGAACTAGCTTCCTACTGCTCATCACAGCATCTATCTCTTCCGCACGTGTTGTCGGTTGATATAAAATGCATTTTAACCCCGCGCACAAAATAGTTCGTGCCGTCGACTAGTGTAACCTTAAGCAGGCCAGTCCATGGATGGGTGATCATCCATTACCTACATACCTAGACTCCTTCGTCCTCGGAAAGCATGTTAAGCAGTTGGTCCCGGCTTTCATTTGCTGGGTATGATGGTACCCAGTTATCTAAGAGGTAAAATTAGTATCAGTTAATAAGAATTAAAAAAATATAAATAAAGTTAAAACCACATGTTCTAAAAACAAAATTCAAAATCAATAAGTTTATTTCAAATAAACCTTAGAATAACTTTTGAATTGTCAACTGCACATTCGCAAGTGTCAGTAGGTCTCTATGGAGAAGAATGTGCAAGAAACTCCAAGGACACTCCTTTCCATCAGTTTTAAAATTAATTGGTTACATTCTTTTTGAAAAAATACATATGTGAGAACAATGTAAAAAGACTTGCAATTAAAAGCGTCTAGTGTAAAACAATCAATTCAAAAATAAAATAAGTACGTAATTAAAGGAAGGCCGAAGCAGTCAAGTTATGACCAATCCAGACTGATGGCGCCCGTTCACCAACATGACGCATGGATCGGCACCACTCAGGTCAACCATCATGAAGGGAACCAAATGATCCAACACATGTGCCACCAATATTTATGATATTATTATCTTAATAACCTCAGTTTTTGCCCACAGGTTCAACGACCTACCAATGGCGGAACAAGCCAAGTTCGAAACCACAATTAAGACGGTAAAAGACATACGGGCGGAAGCTAAACATCTTTTCCAAAGGGGGAAATATTACCCAGCCATAAGTAGTTACCAACAGGCCATGTCTGTACTTGCTCGATCTCGGCCCGAAAACGAAAAAGAGGAACACGAAATAAAAAATTTGAAAGTCAAAATTTATGTCAATCTTGCTGTATGCTACTACAAAATAAATAAACCAAGATACATCATCGGCATGTGCCAACATATCGACAGATGCATTGACATCGATAAACACTGCAAAGGTTTATTCTATTACGGTAGAGCCTACGAAATGTTAGGGAATATTGATGAAGCTATATCTTACTACAAAAAAGCACTAAAATTAGAGCCAAAAAACAAAGAAATCGGCAAAATTCTGGCCGAGTTAGACCAAAAAACAAAAAAGTCTATGTTCGACGAAAAGGTCATGTGGCGTAAGGCTCTATGCAACGCACCAGAGGCAGTAGAAAAAAAAATTGTCTATAGTGTCGATGATGATTTTAAAAATGACATTTCTGTCATGTGTCAAGATTTGGCGGGAAGAGAAGGTTTTGCAAGATTCGATTTGCCAACAGGTTTAAGTCGTGATGAGATGCTTTGTATTAAAGATTTGACAAGTGAGTTTAATTGCTTGGTCGTACATGAGGATGGCGAGGGTAAAAAGAAAAAGGTTTCTGTTATTAAAAAGGTATAAATATCATGTATGATGCGATCGTTTGTGATTGAATGACGCACGTCTCAATGCATTTCATACTGTCGAATGTCGAAAGAAATAAGTACAATGCGTTTCAAATAAGAATAGGAATGATTTTGCGCCACATTGTGACGTCATAGTTGTCAAATCAACTCTGGTAGAGTGAGCAAAACAGATTTATTTTTGAAATAATAAAGTAAGTGCATAAGCAACTTTATGTAAAAGAAAATATAAAAATGCTGTTACATATTGTATATGTAGTGCAGGGGCAATTCCACTGTAAAATTTACATTAGCATACAAATATTTACAATAAAACTACATCATTCATATCATTAAACAAAGTAAGTACACACATTGAGCCCTATTTATAAAAAGTATTTAGCCATATAGTTTAAATACAATCAGTATTTAAACTATATGGCTAAATACTAGATTCTAATTCAAACTTTCTGTAGAGTTATTACTAACAGCAAATTAGTTTTATATGCAAACCGTACTTTTCAAGTGACAGTTGACTGATTGTGGTTATTGACGTTCCTATTCTTAGTTGAAACGGTGAAGAGCCGATTAATTTTCAACAGTCTGACAACTTTTAAATTAGGAATTAAAATGGCCGTTTGACATATTTTCTATACAAAAGCTGTCAAACGGCCATTTTATACAGACTATTGAAAAATCGGCTCAGTATACTTGCCATGACATTACTTAGATTAAGGGTTTTAACATGTTGATATTTAAAAATGAAACACATTTTTGCATTTTTAGTATTAAGCATAAATGTTAGGTACCATCTTTAGTCGTAGTTTTCTCATCATTATTTTTAGAAACCTGTTTTTTTTTAGATATGTTTTTTCAATCAGTTACTTCTCAGTATCATACAACAGTATGAAATTGTGCCATGTTGAAGTTAATAGACTGGCTGCCTATTACATCTATGTATTATGTCACCGCATTATTGTAAACCTCGTTAGTTAATTGTGAACTGAATCCCATACAAAGAAACCGTGCCGACGTAACTAGCATTTTTCTTCTGATTCTTTAATCAGAAGAAAAATGCTAGTTACGTCGTGATTATTTTGGACGTGACAACGTCTAATAAATCGATGAACGCCGGCTGCACGCACGAAAAAGGATGACTCAATGTAACGTTACGCTCAATGTAACGTTACGCTTATTGTAACGTTATAACCGTAACGTTACAATGACGTTAATTGTATCGTTAAGTATGCAATCATTTCATCAATGTTTTGTTATGACGTTGTCACGTTAAAGTATCGTCCGTAAACCAACTTTTTGTACATTGATCGCGTTCGGTTCCGTTCCACGCCGATATATAGATGGTGTTAGCAGCGACTTGCAAGTAAAGGGGTTTAATCGGTTCGTGAATATTTTTTCTTTAAATACAGTGAAGGTTCGTTTTATAGTATTTTTTGCAGTTTTTACAGTTTTTTGGTACCAAAATGTGTTACAATGCTAATTTTAACAATCGAGTGGAATGCCTCAGAAATTTAAAACTGCTCCATCTATTGGCATCAATTTTAAATGATCCGTTCATATAATCTTTGAAATGTGAATTAAGATCCTAATATTCTATAATGTGCTTATAGGAGAGTTGATTAAATAATAACATACAATTTTTATGTTCAATTCCTAAAAATGATAATTTTACACACAATTCAATTATAAATCAGTGCATATCGCGCCATCTAGCGAGGTTTATTTGAACTAAATTTTCTTTTTTTAGCGCTGGGACCCCGTGTCTCTGCCTAAACCTTCCTTATGTAAAATGTTGTAGATAGTTCAACACATATTTGCGCGCGGTGCTATGTGTGGGTTGTTGAACCATGTTTTCTAGGAGCTAGGACGATGACAGCCGCGTCACTGCCACACAAATGAAAGCTGTATATTGGGGGCTGCTGCGTATGAATTCACCGCTAGAGGCGCTGGTGTGGCGTGAGGCCTCTGATATGTCAATTTTTTTTTTTTACCTAGAGATTTTAATTTGTTTTAATGTTGTGAATATTTTCCAAATATGAAATTGAAATAGGTACGGGATTTACCAATCACTGCTTAAATAGAATTTTTGGAAGGAAGGAAAATGTCATTTTCCTTTTTTTTCGAAAAAAAGCCTCGTTTTACTGTATCTATCTTTATGGACCTTCAATCAACGTTCTAAGTTTAAACAGAAGTTAATTAGTTCATCCTCATTACAAGTGCACGGACACATGGCGCCGCGCGTGCAGATGAGTTGAACTATCTGTAGAATATTTTGAGATGTTTACTGTATGTGTTAAGACTAGTCAGACATAATTCATAATTTAAAACCGTAGACTAAGTGACCTTTTTGATAGGTCGACGTGATTCGATTTATAAAGCAAAATTTCAAATAAATTCACATGGACACAATGCGACCGATTTGCACTTGAAAAATTAGTTATTTGATGACACGATATTAAAAAAATTACAATATTGTATGACAAACTGTAAATTCAACCTCGTGTTCATTTGTGTAAGTGTAACTTTTGAGTTAAGTTTTTCGTGCAAGTTGGCCTGAGCCCTATTTGCGCCATCTTTATTTTCGCCGAGTTAGTAGCTAACTCGGGCAATTATTTAAGACCTATTTTTTTATAACGTTGATTTTTGTAAACTTTAAGTTTTATTGTTGTGATTAGAACTTTAGGTACTTTTAAAGTTTATTTTAGGATTTATAAATAAATATTTTAATAAAAATAATAATTGTCTTTTTTAGTAATAATAATAATTTATTTTCAGCATATGAAAAGATGAAATTGTGTGACGAATTATATTAAGGTTACACTAGTCGAAAATTCTTCCATACAAACGTAGTCTAGGGATTACTCCACTGTTTGACGATGTACGTTCAGAATAAAAAGTGATATCAATTTGTCTCATCATTATCTAGCCCTGTATGGAAACAAAAAAGAATTTTGGGGGCAAATAAATACCATAAGAAGACGGAAAATTGCAACACGGCCACCATACAGGGATAGATTAGTAGTTCAAAAATGCATTTTTTTTATTTTAACAGATACGTTTAGCCGTTTTTTCATGATATCCAGACTCCCAAAGGTCTCATTATACAAATTTGCAAAAATGTGTATTAGTACGCGAACTAGCTTCCTACTGCTCATCACAGCATCAATCTCTGCCGCACATGTTGTCGTTTGATATAATAGTTATTTATGCTACAAGTGCGGAAAGTAGGTTTCCGATGAGATGAGTGGATAAATCGACACGAGTCGGAAATCATCTTACGCACGTGAATCATACAAAATTTTACTATGCATTGTGCGAGGAAATAAAAAAAAAAAATCTGAACCAAGCAAGAAATTAATAAAATGGCGCTTATTTAAGGGCGCTCAGCATATCCACAGATTAACTAATAGTTCATAATTCCTCGGGCATATCTACTGCGCATGTGCAAATAGCTGTCACGTCGTAACGCAAAAAGGCACGAGCAAAATATTCATTCTGCCAAACATATTTAATGAATATTTAAAATTAATTTATTGATCAAAATCTAGAGTAATTAAAAACGCCTTAAATTAAGTATTAGTTTTGTTTTACCTTTTATATGAATGATAATCTGTACTAAACATATTTTTAAAACTTTTCTCAAATAATTAAAACTCTATGCGGCGGGCTGACGTCGGAGTTAAACATTAAAAAAGTACAGGAAAGTAAAAAGCGCTAGTAAAAAAAAGTGACACTTTCCGCAGTTTGGCTGCTTGGAAAACGCTCGTTTCGAGGACATGCATTGTAAAATAACTTTATAATTTTTATAGCACACTTTTACTTTTTAATTTATTGGCGCTTATGGGCTCATTGACTTAATGTTGAAAAGTAGCGCCACTGTCTAAGGATGCGCGCGCTGTGCAGTCATGTTGCAATGAGAATCTAAATTGGCCGCCATACCGCATATGTTTTTCGTTTCCACTTTTATTTTATTTCAACTGTATGAGTGAAGATAAAATAGTGTATGCAACGGCATACAATTAGGTATTAAAACACTCGCGTAATATTATTATCCTAAACCTACGCTCGTGTTTTAATAACCCCTATTATATGACTGTTGCATAAACTACTATTTTTCTGTGCCGGTCGTTTGTCACCAAAAAACGATCGACGACCATGAACGCACTCATTGTAACGTTACTTATATGGTACTAAAACTCCTCCTTTTTATACCACTAATTAGAAATTTTGTGCCTCTCAATTATTGCAGTTATAAAGGTCGTGCTGGCAAGATTCTTTCCCAGCACGTCCACACTAAAATTCCAGCTGGCATAGAAGTGATGAAACGGGAGCATGCCTTAAAATTTGTACTCATTATGTACTCCTATTTCATTACTGGTAAATTATCGTAAATTGTTAGAAAAGCAAAAAAGCTTTTCTTGCTATGAGTGTGTGATTTGTATACTTGACACTAGATGACGTTAAATGTGGCAGAAAATGTTTTTTTTTGCTTTTCTAACAATTTACGATAATTTACCAGTTAAAAAATAGGAGTACCACAGAGTACTTTGAGGAGTACATAATGAGTACAAATTTTTAGACATGTGCCCGTTTCATCACATCTATGCCAGCTGGAATTTTAGCGTGGTGGTGCTGGGAAAGAATCTTGCCAGCACGACCTTTATAAATTATCTACGAAAATGGAGAGGTATAAAATTTCTAATTAGTGGTATAAAATAGTACAAATTAAAAGGATTTTACTACCATCTAAGCGGTTTTTTATTTTTCTATCACTGTTTACCCTTTTTTGTAGGTGATTACCTGAAGACCAAAGAAAATGTTTACCACATTTTTACTCTAGCGAGCTTAAGACGTGTTGGTAGAGGTTGGTACTTGGTAGCAAGAAGTTTTTATGGGTTGGTAGCAGTGATTGAACGAGTGAATGGTGATTTTGGTGTCATGTTTTGAAAGTAGTTTAGTATCTAGGCTTTTAAGTAAATTTTGACATTCAATATTATGTTGTTACAAAATTGCGCAAAAATATTGTTCTATAATAAAAGCAATGAGGTAGGAAAACTATGGAGACGGCATATCTATACTAATAATAATATTATAAAGCTGAAGAGTTTGTTTGTTTGAACGCGCTAATCTCAGGAACTACTGATTGGAATTGAAAAATTCTTTTTGTGTTGCATAGTCCATTTATCGAAAAAGGTTATAGGCTATATAACATCTCGCTACAACCAATAGGAGCCGAACATAAATGAAAAATGTTGCAAAAATATTCCTTTTTGAGAGCTTTTGTTGCGTGCTCTACGTAAGCGGTTAAAGTTACGCAAATATAATGTATGCTGGAATTGTTCTTCTTTAAATGTTCTAAAAAAAAGTCCGCGACAGCATATGTCTATCTTTTAAGATTGACTCACAATAGCAGCTTTTATGTTCTAAATTTTAATTAGATCGCCGCCGCCGGTAGAAACAAAAGTTTACAGGTTACATTCGTATAGTAGTAAGGGTAGGTAGGGTAGGGTAGTTATGGGAAATAAAAAATAGGGTAGGTAGGTAGGTAGCCAGTTGACGGGAGCGAAGCCGCGGGGGTCAGCTAGTTCTACTATATGAAGAATAGTTATACAAATATCTATAATATCGACACACGCATTTCAAAAAGCGTTTTGTCTCATTTTAACTAACCAAGAGCTGCATATGAAAAGAGAGACATCTAAATATTTGTCAAGGACTAAACTTGGTAACACTTTTGAGTGACGTCAAAATCATGTCTATGCGTGACAATGAGGTAGGCAAACTATGGAGACGGCATATTCTACTATATGAAGAATAGTTATACAAATATCTATAATATCCACACAAGCATGTCAAAAAGCGTTTTTTCTCTTTTTAACTAACCAAGAGCTGCATATGAAAAGAGAGACATCTAAATGTTTGTCAAGGACTAAACTTGGTAACACTTTTGAGTGACGTCAAAATCATGTCTATGCGTGACCGGTCGCCATGTTGATTGCCGAAAAAATTGGTAGTTGTGTGCTGTATATATACGTTTATCTGTGTAGTTGTGCTGTCAAACAGTTGCAAATGGGCAGCCATCTTAATTGCCCGATTGTTGTAGGTATGCACGCTAATTTCGTAGGTATGGCAAGTCCATAGGTTTATAAGTCAGTGATGCTTGTCCGGTCGCCATGTTGATTGCCGAGAAAGTACTCTGCGGTTTTGTGGTAGTTGTTTGCCGTATATATACGTTTATCTGTGTAGTCGTGCTGTCAAACAGTCGCTCGCAATTTTTTTTTTTTAAAAGAGAAATACGTCTAATATACGAACTAGGTATTTTGGTGATCTGAGTTTGGAAATTAATAGGAAAATCATGCTCTCGTGTTGTATAAAACAGTGTGGTGCGAGAAAAAACAAAAATGGGCAGCCATCTTAAGTGCTCGATTTTTGTATGTATGCACGATAATTTTGTAGGTATGGCATGTATGGTAGGTTTATAAGTCAGTGAATAAAAGAGTGTAAGGCGGAGAGTGACAGTAACAGTTAGTTTGCCTAATTCTTCAACCTTATCTGAACAGGTAACCCTTGCTTGACATCTGTCGAGTATCTTGCGATCGATCTGTGACGCCTATATAAAAATGTACGCTGTGCTGTGACGGGTTACCTAGAAGGGCAATCTATCAGGATAAATTTGAGCATTGTATGGATGCAAATAGGGAATTATACAAAGGACTGACACAGAAGGCAAGGGGAAACCACTGCAATTAATAATTCCAAGAAAGTAAACATGGAACTACATTCAGGGAGATTACGATCGCCATGCAATCCAACTTTTAACCGGCACCGGAGGATGCAGTGTGCATTGTGCTGTCGGTCATGTAGCAGGGGACCAGTTCCATGTAGAAATTCAGCTACTAGAATTAAGTCATAGTCAATAAATTTATGAGTTACGAGATTTACTCGACATTCAAAAGACCTACAGTTAGAAAAGAAAAATACTTAGAACAATAATCATATGCTAAGGTAGATTTTTATGGAGAAGAACGGATGAGGCACTCCATCCAAATATCTGTAAGTGACGCCAAGTAAAAACGATGAAGATAATTATGCGGCTAACTTAGCCCCGGGAAGTTTAACACCTTGGAGGCACCACGATACCGGCCTACTGGTTATTATTATTAAGCCTTTATTGCCAACATAATTGTATACAATTCATTATTAGTAGTTTTTAGCATGCAATTAAATATATTAACATTGTAAGTATTCCATTATTATTTTTATTATTATTTATTTTATTTTATTACTATTCTCAATTTTTCCCATCTAATTTGATGTCGGCGTGTCCTTGTGACACAAAGGCCTCCTCCAGCTCTTTCCATTCTACTCTTGTGTGAGTTAATCTCCTACTGGTTAGAAGGGAACAAACATGAAGTGAACTGGCGGAATTTGTATGCCTTTTGTGCATCTATGGCCTAACCCTTCGAGGAAAACAGGCGTAATATTATGTTGTGTTATGTGAATCACACCTGCTCCTACCTCATACAGAGATCACTAAACTGATCACGAGAAGATTAATTTTTAACGAGGTTTAAATTGGTCGTTAAAATGTGCGTTCTGTAATTGCATTACACGTGCTCTATAAATAGATAAATGCTTTATACGGGGTGACTATGGAAATGAAGTTATGTCGCGCAAGATTTTTAGGAGAAACAGATTGTGATTTGTATATAAATATGGCACATGAAAAAATTCTGCTTTATAGTTCTCGCCAAACTTCTTGGCCGCCCTGAAGTTGGTTTACCGGATGCGCGAGGCACGAAACGGTGCTGTTTTGTATGAGATTTCCTACTGCGCAGCCAATGTAGCCAACTTCAGGGCGGCCAAGAATTTTGGCGAGAACTATACATACAGTCGAGACTAGGGTAACAATAATCTAGGTACCTACTCGATGTGTCATATTGTTATTTATGCTATTCTATGCTTCCACTTCTTCTGCATTGCAGCGTACAGCAGAGGGAACTTTCTTCAATCAATAATTAATTTGCATAAAACATAGAACAATGGGGCGGTGGTCAAATAATCATTACATATCTTTTACTACACAATACAGAACGCTTACTTCTCTCCTTTCTCTTTTACAGGTTTGATGAATATATTATTTAGTATTGTATTTATGTGTAGCTACATATTATGTATATTTATGACACCGATAAAACCAAAAAATGAAAAATAACAAAAGCCGGCATCGCGCAAGCAGAGTTTTCCACGCGATTTGAACATAATAAACAATTCCTCGGTCAAAATAACTAACTGTGCACCTGGCGCAGTCACGTCACTCGACACTCTGACGATTGACCGTCGCTATTTTGGCGTACCAGATAAACGTGCGGCGCCGCGCGTGTTGTGCAATCCGACAACAACCGTCGGGCAATAGCCGGGACCAGACACAATACCGGTCGAGATGAATGGTAGACATGAAAATTCCTCCCTTTTCAATGGAGGGTGCGGTAATTTCCACCCCTGACCCCATTGCAAATATCTCTAGGTACATAAATAATAGGTATGTGTTTTATATTATTCTATTTAAGCAATATTATCTATAATGTTTTTGTACACTGACAGATCAAAATCAATCTCCTTTCGTTCAATCCAACCAAGAAATCCTGTACGAGAAGACCATCCATTGCACACTTGTATTTACAAATGTTCGTACTTTGCTTGTTTATGGTATATATAAATACAACGGCGCCAATCTGCCCGTCGTGTGCCGACACATAATGGTCTAATGACGTAGTCGCAGGCACGGCTGGACAACTGGTATTGATTTTTGTTGGCATAGGAGCGGAGCTTACGGAGCACTGAAGTCAACGAACCAGACGCATATCTTTATCCATGTATTGTATTGTAATGAGCTGTGTTCGTTAAAAGGCAGGTAGAAAGATAGGTGGTAGGACTGTTAAGCTGGAGCAACTTTATGGGGTTACAGATGAGGAACATGATAGAAGAGAGGCCAAAGATCGAACTCGATGGTGTGCCCATGGAAAAACTTATGTGTAGGTAACCATTAGCTGGATAAACCTTTTTTTTTTTTTTAAACATTAAAAAAGTAAAAAATGTGGATGATGGGGTGGTTTTCCCTGTATGCAAACTTTCAATAAATTCGTTCCTTATATATATATAAAGCAACCCTTCCTTCCTTGCTTGTCATACATACCTAGTGCCCTAATTGCACAGTCAACCGCATGCCTTTATTGCATAACAAGTTCGCTTTTTATAGTTCAGTATTACTACTGACGCAATGCAGTTGATTTTTCTGAATTTGAATCCAGATGTTTCTGACAATCTGTTCCGTGGACAATATATATAAATCGAGTACTAAAATATTTTCGTCGATAAATTTTATTGTTGATGTTTTTAACCTTTCAATTGCTTAAAAGCCCTATAGTCTAGTTAGAAAAACTATAACTCATTCATCGTCAATCATTCAATCGCTCCGTGCTCGATCTGTTATGGTTCGACATTGGTTCGATGGTTCGTGATTCGTGTCATCAAAAAGAACGAAAACAACGATCTGTGACAGACCAAGGAAGTAGGAAATAGGAAAGAGCGAGTGACACTTGACAGTGCTAATGCTATTGACAGAAGGCTAGTGTACCTTTCACGCGTGAAATTTTTCAAAATTACAACCAAATTTTTTTTTTAATAATTCTCTTCCGTGACTCTACAAAATAAAACATGTAAGTTTCCAACAAATTTATTTTAATAGTACAACATCATTGTTACAAGAAGTTCGAAAATCAAAAATTGCTGTGCAGCATAAAATCGCTTTGGCGGGTAGAACAATTTCGGAGCTTAGCACAAAGAATTGTAATCATTTACCTGAAATCAATCGGTGTCAAAACCATGAAATTCTAGTTGTAATTCATAGCTCGTAAGAGCATTAGACCTTGAACTACCAACTTTTGTCGATTCGCAAATTTGATGCATTCGGTTTGTTTTGCTTCCGACTGGTTTTCGAGCAGCCTTTCACCTCCAAATGCTAAATTAATACTTTTGCTGTATTGAGAGACCTAAAAGCTGTACTAAAAACTTTGATTTGGTAATACATCAGCAAATCATTCCGTTTACAACGACTATCTGTAAGTAACGAAAATTTAGATTTTATTTTTAATTTGTTACCGAAATTCGAAAAAAAAATACGCTGTGATGTTACCCGGCCCGTTTTCAACCTACCACAAGGACGCGCGCCGCTTTCATCCCCTTTTATACCCTCGTATCGATCGTCGTTGTTCACACTGCGGCAATTCTGGACAAAATTTCGCGAATTAGGTAACAACTCCTAAGATTCCACTTGGCGTATTTTTTTTTGTAAGGTATGTCAAAAAAAAACTGCTTCTCATGGGTTAAGCATTGAATAGAATAAGACCTTTTAATCATACCAAGGCTAGCAAGAGAACCACTGTGGATAAGTCCTTAGGAATTAAAAGTTCTCATTTGGCATAGACAAAAGTTGTGGTTAACCTTATTTCTAATAACAACAGTGGTTTATTACAATACTGCATAAGTCTTTTAATTCTGGTGAATAAAAACCTTACACCCTTTTTTCTGAGAAAAATTTTTGGTGCCTAGTTGAAATTTCGTATTGTGTGCCTCAAAGTAGATTGCTGTTACAATGAGTATATTGGGTGATTGTCAGAACTTTATACTAATAATATAGAGCTAAAACCTTATTTGTTTGTATAAGCTAATCCCATTTCTCTGGCTTTACTTCCAGAGCTTTCCATTGACTTATCTATTCTTTTAAGAAATAAGTAGTAGTAGGGACTCTCGTTTCCGCACTTACATCTCCAATTCGGTCCGTTGTGTGTCGGCGTACTGGCTAACATAGCCAGCCTAGCTCTGTCCAAAAGCACAGAAGCTTCCTGGGGCCTTCACAGTCTTTACGGAGCAACCTCATTGTTTTTAAAACATAACAGAAAAGAGACATAAAAAAGAAAAGAAAAATAAATTGTTTAAGCTTGGCTGAAACCTTTATCGTTTTTTTACAGTCAAATAAAAGGTTTTCACATTCGCTGCCAAGGACTAGACTCGCACTTTTTAATTGTTTCAATAATTACCGCAGGGAACACGTTAAAAGGTTCATGTATATGTTAGTTAAATAGATATTTTTCATTGTTACTTTTATTTCCGTTCTGTTTATACTCTAGTTCAGTTATTTTTATTATTACCTGCTTTAATAACCTTGTCCGTTCATCCCTTTCTCCACAAACAGATGGCAGATCTTTTTTATCGGTCAGTGACAAATAGAAAATAAATCTTTATTGTCGCATTTCCGCCGGCAACGTATATGCATAGAAGAATCTAACTCTTCTTGGTGTTATACAACTGCCGGTGTACCTCAGGGTGGCGTTTTATCTCCTTTACTCTTCGCAATATTTATAAACGCTATCTCCAAAAAACTTCTCTCCGCCTACCACCTTTATGCAGACGATTTACAGATCTACAAACAAGCTGCCCTTGCAGAGTTAGCTGATGCAATGAATGTAATAAATAAGGATTTGGCTACAATTTGTGAGTGGAGTGAGGCAAATGGGCTTCAGGTAAATCCGGCGAAAACCCAGGTCATAGTTGTTGGCAGCTCTAGGATGATGCCAAAAGTAAATTGGACACAACTTCCTCTGGTACAATTTAACGGAACTACTATTCCAATAGGTGAGAAGGTTAAGAACCTTGGGGTTTGGATCGACAGATGTCTGTCTTGGGGTCCGCAGCTTCAGGACGTAAGCCGCAAAATTTTTGCATCTGCCAGGTCCCTTAGACGATTGCGAAACTTTCTTCCCACTGCTACTAAAATTGCGCTTGCACAATCCCTTCTGCTTCCTATCCTTGACTATGCTGATGTCAGTTATCTCGATCTCACCCAGGCACAACTAGATAAACTTGAGCGTCTTCAAAACCTTTGTATAAGATTTATATTTGGCCTGCGCAAATATGATCACATTTCTGAATTTCGGACAAAGCTCAAGTGGCTTCCCATACGTCTTCGCCGGGATTCTCATATTTTATTTCTGCTTTACAGTATTCTATACAATCCTACAACCCCCTCTTATCTCAAAGAACGTTTCAAGTTCCTTCATGACACACATAATAGATATCTGAGGTCATCGGAAAACTTGAGACTAGAGATGCCGATGCATTCCACCAGCTTTTACGACAAATCTTTTACGGTTCAAGCGGTGCGGTTGTGGAATGCTTTGCCCGTGTCAATAAGGCGTGCTCAATCTCTGCCCATTTTTAAAACAATGGTGAAAAATCACTACCTCTCTCTTTAATAGTTATATTTCTTTATTTTCATGCTTTTGTTCCATACTTATTACTGTATATATTTGTCTATTATATATATATGTATGTATTTATTTATTTTATTTAATAGTACACCAAAGACCCCAGTACTGTCATTCCTTCCATTTTTTTTTTAAATCCATCCAAAGGTTGTCTTGAAAAGATCGCTTTTAGCGATAAGGCCGCCCATTGTGTCACCCAGTGCAATGTTTTCTTTGTCTATACTTTCTGTAACTTATATGGTGTACATAATAAAGAGTATTCTATTCTATTCTATTCTTTATTTTAATATTATTATACCTAGACTGTACTGCCCCACTGCTGGACAAAAAGCCTAGCTCCATTCTGTCCATTGTTCCTGGTTCTGAGTCACTTCTTTCCAATTCTTAAGGAAGAAAACCAAGTAGTTCCATCGCCTTCATGAACCTTATTAAGTATCCAACTACAGCATAGCCAATGGATGGGATGGGTGGGATGGGTTATAATTTTCGCAGCATATCTACTAAATATGTATCTAAGTATATTCCATGATAGAGCGAGGACTACTGAGCTGTGAGCTAAGGTATTTTTTTATTATCAATAGGCTTGCGCTTGACCACTATCTCACCTGATGGCAAGCGATGATGTGGTCGATGGTGAAGCACGCTTGCCTAGAAAAAAGCCATTCACTCTTGACTTAAAGACCCCTAGATTGTAGCTATCGGGAAACACAGACTCCGGCAGGGAATTCCGCTCCTTAGCTGTACGCATAATAAAAGTGTCCCCAAAACGTTTTGTGCGTATGGGTGGAATGTCCACCATGTACCGATGACGCATCGCCGTACCCCGTAGTCCGATGATGGAACGGGCTAAGGACTATCAATTGATATGTTATTACAGTACTGGTGACCAGACTAGGCTGTATATCTTAGCTAAGACTCCTAAGCCCTATGAACGAAAAAAAGTCTAAGCGTGGATAAGCGAGTCCCACTTCTTCTACTTCTATAGTCCTGGTGTCATAGGCTACATTTTTACCTGACTATGGCGAAGCAATGTAGAGTTATGACATAAGAAAAGAAAAATACAATACAGCATATGTTAAATCCAAAAATTTGGAGGTATCTGAATATAATTTACTGTTAACTTGTGAAAGATGAGAAAATTCTGCATTCTAAAATAGAAATTAGAACACACAAAAAATAAGTGAAAGAAAAACAATATTACTAAAGGGGAATGCCCATTTTGTAAGGGAACTTGGGCCCCTTTGAAAAAATGGTTGTATCTTGATGAATTTGGTTGTATATTGTAGAAAAAACACGTTATATTCATAATTAGAAAACTTTTTTATTTATTTTGCGGAATTCACGAGAAATAACGATGTTTCTGTTCTTGAAATGAACCCTTATTACAATGCAATAAGGTGCATACAAATGTCCAAGTGAAGAAACAAAAAAAGACACAAAAACTAAAACACAGACATAAAAAGTAAAGGACACTGATGAAAAAAAAACAAAATATAAATCTTATTTTTGGATAATATTGAAATCGCAGACACAATGCCTCATAAGGGGCCTGTATATGGGCAATCTCCTTTCAGCATTTATGTATTCTTGTAAAAAGCTTTAAATTACCTTGCTATCATAATATGTGTGTTTGAAAACAGAATTAGTAATCAATTTTTGAAGCATTTCCTGGCGCATGCGGATGGCTTAATCGCATGATTAAGCTGTTTGTCGTTCTTAGGTAACTTGGGGTTCATTTTAATAATTTGGTACTGTGGAGTTGGTCTCATGATGCAGCCGGAAAGTGGCCTCTGTACCTGTGGTACTCCTCAACTAAATAAGACAGCTGAGTTGTGTTTGGGCTCATTGTATTGATAGATAAGCAATACATCATTTACCTAGTTCAAAAAGCTTGTTTTATAAAAATAAGTTTTACGTAATAGGTACTTATTTTTTTTAATGATTAAGGTTGCACTAATAGTCAACGGCACGAACTATTTTGTGCGCGGAGTTAAAATGCATTTTATATCAACCGACAACACGTGCGGAAGAGATTGATGCTGTGATGAGCAGTAAGAAGCTAGTTCGCGTACGAATACACACTTTTGCAAATTTGTAGCGAAATGCATAATGATTTAGGACGAAACCGAGCGCGCGTAATTTTATAAACAGACCTTTGGCAGTCTAGATATCATGAAAAAACGACTAAATCTATCTGTCCAAAATAAAATTATTTGCATTGTTGAACTACTAATCTAACCCTGTGTGGAGGCCGTTTTGCAATTTTCCGTCTTATGGTATTTATTCGCGCCCAAAAATGCGTTAAAATTAGTGTCGAAATGTGGAACTTTCGACGCTCATAACTTCTTTCAAATATTTTACTTTTTTGCTTCCATACAGGTCTAGATAATGATGAGACAAATTGATATCACTTTTTATTTTGAACGTACATCGTCAAACAGTGGAATAATCCCTAGACTACGTTTGTATGGAAGAATTTTCGACTAGTGTAACCTTAATACTTATTTTTATTTATCTTGAGGGTATTGGCAGATCAATCAAATGTGTTTATAATTGTTTAAATTATAAAAGCAACTGAACTGGGTGTATAAACCAGTGATAAACTGAACCAAGATAATAGTAACAATGAAAACGATATATTATTTAAAATAACATACATTCATAAATTCATGCCTGTTTCATGCATAAAAAAGGGTAATTCTTTTTACTCTGTTACCCCCGTTTGTATTGTCTATAGGGACATCTCTCGCATATGATTTATAGTTCATAAACAGCATTGATTTTTAGGGTTCCGTACCCAAAGGGTAAAAACGGGACGCTATTACTAAGACTCCACGATCTGTCTGTCTGCTGTATCTTATGAACCGTGATAGCTAGACAGCTGAAATTTTCACAGATGATGTATTTCTGTTGCCGCTACAACAACAAATACTAAAAACAGAATAAAAAAATCATTTTTACAAAAAAATACTACCGACTTCCAAATAAGAAAACTACAAAGTGATAAATAACTTTATTTTTGGAAGTCGGTGTCTTTCGTAGGTACCATTTTTTTTGCGTTATGGACACCGACTTCCAAAAATAAAGTTATTTTCACTTTTTAGTTTTCTTATTTGTAAGTCGGTAGTATTTTTTTGTAAAAAGTTTTTTTATTTTTCACTTTTTAGTTGTACCTACCTAATAGGTAAGTTGTTAAGTAAGTTTCCTATAACGCAAGAATAGATTACACAATATATCAAGAAACTTGAACAAAACCGATCAAATGAGAGATGTACTTACCCCTTAAGAGCGTGCTGTCGTGATGTTATAATATGAAATGATATAAACAATAAACAGACATGCGATTGCAGCAGTCCCGAGAGATTTGCCGTTATTTATTGAAGAGTTCCGTTGTATATCTTCGAAGTTCTGCATCAGATCTTCACCAAATTAAAATGGGACCAATTTCGGTACATACTCTTTCAAATAAAAACTATTTTCAAAATCGGTCCACAATTGACGGAGATATCGGTGAAAATACAGAAAAAAAAAAACATACAAGAATTCGAACATAGAACCTCCTCCTTTTTCGAAAGTCTGATAATAATATTTAAGTGGGGCTTCCATACAATAATCGTGATTTTTTTGCCGTTTTTTGCGATAATGGTACGGAACCCTTCGTGCGCGAGTCTGACTCGCACTTAGCCGGTTTTTATTATTTCGTGGTATTTGTTTTATATAATTATAATTTAAAAGAAATATGATTTTGTCAGATAGTACCTACACTATAGTTATGTATGTTTTTTATTTTATTTTCCACAGTGACAATGGAACCCAAACCAAATGATCTGGTCACTTGCCCCTACAACAAAGCGCACCAGGTGGAGCACTATAGAATGCAGATCCATCTTCAGAAATGTAGAAAACAGTATCCTAACAGCAAGAAGGTGACATGCCCATTCGACGCAACACACATCATGAATGAGGCTGAACTTGAAGTAAGTACATGTATTTTTTTAGGGTTCCGTATCCAAAGGGTAAAAACGGGACCCTATTACAAAGATGCCGCGATCCGTCTGTCACCAGGCTGTATCTCATGAACGGTGATATCGAGACAGATAAAATTTTCACAGATGATGTATTTCTGTTGCCGCTATAACAACAAATACTAAAAACGGAATAAAATAAATATTTCAGTGGGGCTCCCATACAACAAACGTGTTTTTTTTTGCTGTTTTTTCTGATAACGGTACGGAACCCTTCGTGCGCGAGTCGACTTACACTTTGCCGGTTTTTTTAGAGTTCCGTACCCAAAGGGTAAAAACGGGACCCTATTACTAAGACTCCGCGATCCGTCTGTCTGTCTTACCGTCTGTCACCAGTAGTGAATAGTCCCGGGAAATCCCGGAACCGAAAGTACCGGGAAATCCCGGAAATTGGCGTCGTTTTAGGTACCGGGATTTATAAAACCAAATCCCGGTTCTTTCGGTACTTTCGGGAAAAAATACTTTGCGTTTAGAATATTTTTAATTTTGTTGCCTAAAGCCCGACCACTTAAAGCGTAGTACCTACCTAGTAATACTCAAGAGCATGCTGTGCAGGGGTGCGGAGGTTTGGGCACGTTGTGGACGTGCGCCCCGCACAATCAGATTGTGATCGCGTTTTCGGAATGTTGTGCTAGTGACATTTTGGTGGACAGTGCTTTGCAAAAAAGACTCAAACAAGACTGCTTCTTTTGGAAAGTGAGTATTTATTTTTCATAAACAAAATTAATTAAACATGAGGGCTTTATACAATTATTTAGTTATTATAGCCACCATTCTCATTCTCCATCCTCATTTTGAACAAATGCTGTTTGTTTACCAACCTATATAGGTTTGGCAAGTTTATTTCATTAGTAGACTAATAATATTAGCTGTTCTAATGTTTTTTTGAATCAGTTTTTTATGATACTCATGGTACAATAAAACTACAATGCACGAATGCACTTTATTAATTAAACAAGAAGTAGTTTAGGTATCTACGGTTTTCGTTTAACTTAAATATTGTTATTTTAATAATTATTGCTCTATATTTGTTACAGACGATGGATTTTGAGGCGGTCCTTAACAAAGCTAACGATAAAACGTCAGTATGGCATTATTGCCTTAGATCTGTAGATAAAAATAACGCCAAATGTAAAACGTGTAAAAGAATTTTGAAGTGCACTGGAGGTAGTACAAGTGGTCTCCAAAAGCATTTGATAAATGTACATCAGATAAGCATGAACGCAGCTGATAGTCAAGTGCCTCAAAGTGTCGATTCTCCTTCAACATCGACAAATACTGAAATAATACAGAAGAAAAAAGTGAAATTAACTGATTACTACGAATCTGACGCAAATCCTTCCATGGAACTAATGGTTTCTCGTATGTCAGCTATGGATGGATATCCTTTCCGGACATTTGTGGAGTCTGAAGATCTGCGAATGCTGTTTCGAAAATCTGGACATAAATTACCAATGGCTGCAAATTCCATTCAAAACATTGTAATAAAACAAGCAGATAAAAGAAAACAACAACTGATCGACGAAATCCATAAACTATTAACAGAAGGCCATAAATTTTCTAAATCTTTTGACGAGTGGACGTCCATTCGCAATAGGCGATATATTAGCCTGAATCTGCACTCACAGCGTTTTCCCGAAAATTTCAAAAATCTAGGACTAATAAGAGTATACGGTTCATTATCAGCGAAAAGATGCGTCGAAGAAATAAAGTTGAAATTAACAGAGTTTGGAGTGACTCTAGAAAAAGATATCGTAGCTCAAACAACAGACGGATGCAGTATGATGATTAAGTTTGGTAAATTTCTGACGTCCTACCACCAAACTTGTATTGCCCATGCCCTTCAACTTGCGATCGTTGATGTATTTTACAAGAAAAGTAATGCAGTAATTGAAGAACCAATGGAAACAATAATCGGTTTCGCTAACGCTGAATCAAGTGATGACGACGACGATGTCCCGTTATCGGAATTAGTTCAGAAAAACAGCACCAATGAATATGTCGCTTCTGACAACAGTTCTGACGACGACTCGGATGCCGTGGAGGTTGTGGAATCAAACAATTCATCACTCGTCGAACGAGAGTTTGCATATCACGATCTAATTTCAAAGATAAAAACCGTTGTCAAGTTATTCAGGAAATCACCAACAAAAAAACGACGACATACTGCAAAAATATGTCATCGCTGATTTTAAAAAAGAATTTGCACTGACCAGTGACTCGAAAACGCGATGGGGCAGTCTAGCAAATACTCTAGAGCGGTTTCTAAAACTTCGAACGTGCATAGTGAAGGCATTAATTGATGTGAAGTCAGATATATGTTTTACAGAAGAACACTGGCAAAATATGACAGAACTTTACGAGGTACTTGACATTATCAGAACAATTTTGGAAGCGTTATGCCGGCGAGATGCGACACTATTGACTGCTGATATAGCTGTTAAATTCGCATTAAAGAAATTGTCCACCATAAATAACAATACAGCCGCAAAAATTTTGACGATGCTGAAAAACAGATACAGACAACGTCGACTGCCGGAAACATCAATATTAACATATTTGCAAAACCCTGAAATGTACTTTTCTAACGAGCATGAAGAAGATTTGTCAGTGTTTACCCGGCCAAGTAGTGACGAAATGTGCAGGAAGATAGTGACACTGCTAAGGCGTACTTTAGGAGATTCTTTTTTGGAAACAGCTCAATTGCCGTCAGATTCAGACGAAGCCATAGAAAGTGAACCTAAATCAAAAAAAGAAGAGCTTAACGCAGAGCTTAAAAAAGCTACTGATTGTAGTAAAAGATCAAAAATGATACACGGTGAAGATTTTAATACGAATGTGAGGATCGATATGGCCCTTTTTGAGAACGGAGGGGATCGTGGACGTTATTTGTCGCAGGCTTTCGACTTTCTGTTATCAATTCCACCCACAAGTGTAGAGCCGGAAAGAGTTTTTTCTTCTGCTGGGTATCTTTGTAATAAAATAAGATCACGTTTAAGTGATAAGAGTTTGGACGCTCTTATATTTTTGAGATCATTATATAATGTGTTTCAGTATTTCTCTCCTGCCTATATAGGCAGGAGAGAAATACTGTGAAAATCAATAAATAGGTACATAGGTTATTGATTGCCCAAATTGTAACAATTGGTTTGTTGCAATTTTTATAATGTTATAGGATGAGTATTTTTGTTTAGTGTTGTAAGGATGAATATCTGTATGTTTTACAAAATTGAAGTTTAGAGCTATATTATTGTTATATTTCTTCTAAAATTAGAGTTAAATTGATTTAAAGTATTTGTCGATTGAAGATGTTTTAAACTATTGTTAATTAATTATGTAAGATTACAATTTAAAAAAAAAATGGTTATATTATCTAATCAGTAATATTGAGACTGATTAATGCTACGCTAAAATTCCACTGTACCTTTTATTTTTTTTATAGATATTACATACGTTTGAATTTATAATTTGGTTATGCAGAATTGCAATAACAATCATGTTGATTTAAAGAATTTGTTAAAATTGAAGATGAAAATGTTTAAATGTTTCTGTTATGTAATTAGTATGTAGGATTAAGTACAAAAATGTTTTAATGTTAAAAAAATGTTGCTGGTAGAAAATGCATAGTTAGAGTAGTTAGCAGTAAAATTACACTAAATAAGACTGATTTAGTATCTATAAAACAAGAAATAAAGCGATAATTTGATTTGACTTAAAGGTTTTTATTTTGCCCTGTCATTTCGTCTTTCTCTTACTTTCAACTCTACTATTTTATAAAAGCTTACTTAAAGTATCGAAAGTATCGAAAGTACCGGGAATCCCGGTTCTTCAGCCAGTATGTCCCAAAAATCCCGGTTCTTTAAAACAGTACCGGTTCTGCATTCCCTAGTCACCAGGCTGTATTTCATGAACGGTGATATCGAGACAGATAAAATTTTCACAGATGATGTATTTCTGTTGCCGCTATAACAACAAATACTAAAAACAAAAATTAATATTTAAGTGGGGCTCCCATACAACAAACGTGATTCTTTTGCCGTTTTTTTGCGATAAAGGTACGGAACCCTTCGAGCGAGAGTCCGACTCGCACTTGGCCGGTTTTTTTCTTTATTTACTTATAGCTTTGGTGGCTGCCAGTGGTAACAGTCCCGACTTACGTGTCCTGGTCGTGGTTTTGAACCCACGCAGGTGCTTAACTTTGTGTAAAATATGCATGTGACATTCATCAACCCGCACTGGGCCCGCGTGGTGGTTTACTTCACATTTCCTCTCTCACAGAGACGAGGTCTGTGTCCCAGCAGTGGGGATATTAAAAAAACTTTGACTTCCAAAAAAAAACACTGCAAAGTGAAAAATAAGTTTATTTTCCGAAGTCGGTGTCGAAACACATAAAACATTAGGTACCTACCAATGACACCGACTTCGGAAAAGAAAGTTATTTTTCACTTTGTAGTGTTTTTTTTTGGAAGTCGTTTTGTATTTTTTGTTTTTATTTATCTCTTTTTAATTTTGATAGGTACCTCCAATTGCCATAAAGATCATACATAGCCAAAGTACATCTCATGACGATTCCAATAAGCCCAAACACGACTAGGATACATTGTTTTATTTCGGCGTTCCAGTGCCTACTTGCTGGCTTGATCATCAGATCAGTTCGATGGTACTATTTTCATCAGTACTATTTATTTATAAGTATTTGCTTCATCATAGTAATTAACTATTGGAGATATCTAATACCCGTGACTTACTTAGCATTAAAGAGTTCCATTGGCCATCTGTGGTCTTCTCCACCAGTTCCACTTCACCAAATGATACTTTCGGATTGCAAATGATTGCATTGTTAATGAAAATACCAAAATTGCTGTATGTATGCCTATAATATTTGAGAGGTTCCCTTGATTTCTCCAAGATCCCATCATCAGATCCTGACCTGATGACTATGGGACCAACTAGGAAGTTAGTTAGTTTACCCTTGCAAACAAAAGACGAATTTTCCAAATCGGTCCAGGCGTCTTTGAGTAATCGGGGAACATAAATAAAAAAAAAGATTCTGACGAATTGAGAAACTCCTCCTTTTTTTGAAGTCGGTTAAAAAGGCTGTTGATGATTAGGGAACATGACCTATACTATATATATTAATATTATAAAGCTGAAGAGTTTGTTTGTTTGTTTGAACGTGCTAATCTCAGGAACTACTGGTTGGAATTGAAAAAATCTTATTGTGTTAGATAGTCCATTTATCGAGGAAGGTTATAGGCTATATAACATCACGCTACGACCAATAGGAGCGGAGCATCAATGAAAAATGTATCAAAAACGGGACATATTATTCCTTTTTGAGAGCTTCCGTTGCGTGCGCTGCATAACCGGTTAAAGTTACGCAACATTCATGTATGTCGGGTAGGGTAGGTAGGGAGCCAGATGACGGGAGCGAAGCCGCGTGGGACAGCTAGTTCTGTCATAAAACTCAGTAAATCCTTTTAAACGAAGTCGCTATGTATAGTTCTGTTTGTTTTATTACCGAGTCAACGTCAATCTCAACACGAATTATTACTCATTCAAGGTAAATAAGTAAAAAAATCTGATTTTCCTTCAACAAATTGCAGCTTATATAATCTTTATTAATTACTAGTGTCATGCCCTGACTTCGCACGGGATAAATTGTATAGAAAACCCTTCCTGTTTTATCGCTCATTCTATAAAACAGATAGTCGGTAGTCTCATTCAGATTTTTAAATTTTATTTCTAACTAGCTGCCCCACGCGGCTTCGCTCCCGTCAACTGGCTACCTACCCATCTACCCTACCTACCCTACATGCATGATTGTTGCGTAACTTAAACCGTTTACGCAGCACACGCAACGGAAGGTCTCAATAAGGAATATTTTTTTCCGTTTTTGCAACATTTTTCATTGATGCTCCGCTCCTATTGGTCGTAGCGTGATGTTATATAGCCTATAACCTTCCTCGATAAATGGACTATCCAAAACAAAAATAATTTTCCAATTTTTTAAGTTCCTGAGATTAGCGCGTTCAAACAAACAAACTCTTCAGCTTTATAATATTAGTATAGATTAAAAGGTCATGTTGCCTAATCATCAACAGCCTTTTTAACCGACTTCAAAACAAGGAGGAGGTTCTCAATTCGTCTGAATCTTAAAAAATTAAATTAAAATGTATGTTGCCCGATTACTCAAAGACGCCTGGACCGATTTGGAAAATTCGTCTTTTGTTTGCAAGGGTAAACTAACTAACTTCCTAGTTGGTCCCATAGTCAAATACTGAAAACAGAATATAATAAAGATTTAAGTCGGGCTCCCATACAACAAACGTTATATTTTTGCCGTTTTTTGCGATAATGGTACGGAACCCTTCGTGCACGAGTCCGACTCGCACTTGGCCACACACATCACATCATCAGCCTATTAATGTTCCCACTGCTGGGACACAGGCCTCCTCTCTGTGAGAGGGAATGGGCCGTAATCCACCACGCGGGCCCAGTGCGGGTTGGTAGATGTCACATGTCTGTGAATTTCTGGTTCTAGGACATGCCGGTTTCCTCACGATGTTTTCCTTCACCGTTTTGAGAGCAGTGGTAATGAAATAATTTACACAAAGTAAAGCGCCTACCTGGGCTCGAACCTACCTACAACTTGTAAGTCGCGGCCGATACCACTGGGCCACCACTGCTCTTCGCACTTGGCCGGTTTTTTATAATTCACAGAACTGATGTACAATCAGTTTGTAGAACAAGTAAAATTTAAAAACCCCCGACACGATACCTTGCGCAAATACCTACTCCGATTCAAACAGTAAAACACCCATATTGTTTGAATGCCTGAGCCGATTTTCATCAACGATAGCTAACTAAGAACACTCCCGATGATGTCACCTCTCAAACAAAAGTAAATCAAAATCGGTGCATCCGTTTAGGAGGTATGATGCCACAGACATGCACAAACACACAGGTACACACATCAGACTTATAACACTCTTGACTTGCTCCTTGGCATGGAGTTGACATCCGGTCTCAACTTCGGCGCCTCCATCGAGTACAAAGCCCAAATTGCGGCAAAGAAACTGGGCGTCCTAAACAGAGTCAAGCGATACTTTATGCCTGGACAGCTCTTAATTCTTTACAAAGCGCAAGTCCGATCCTGCATGGAGTATTGCAGCCACCTCTGGGATGGCTCAGCTAAATATCAGCTTGCCGCGCTTGACTCGGTGGAACGCAGAGCTAAGAGACAAATTGGCGACGTCAAACTGGTGGATGCCAAGCTTCACAGCTTAGCTCATCGCCGTAAGGTTGCCTGCTTGTCGGTATTCTACAGACTGTATTTTGGCGAATGTGCTCATGAACTCCACGACCTCATCCCACCGGCCCCCTTCTACCATCGGACATCTAGACGCACTGCTAGTTACCATCCTCACCTAGTTGCTATTCCACCAATTCGCACCAAGCGCTTCCAAACATCCTTCATAATGCGCACAGCAAAAGAGTGGAACTCACTGCCTGCGTCTGTGTTTCCGAACGCATACAACCCGAATCTCTTCAAAGTTAGAGTGAACAGGCTTCTTCTGGGTAAGCTCACTCCATCGTCGACTTTGTCTCTAGTCACCTATGACCTAGACTAGAGTCAAGAGCAAACCCATCACAAATAAAAAAAAAATACCCTGATTTTACTAGGTTTTGGAGGTCAGATAGGCCACGTAAAATACTGATACTCATCTCCATCCAGGTATACTGGAAGCCAGCCCCAGCATAGTTACGAAACGGCAAGTATATTGATCGTACTGTCGTCATAAGCTCACTCCATCGTCGACTTTGTCTCTGTCACCTTTGACCTAGACTAGAGTCAAGAGCAAACCCATCTCAAATAAAAAAAAAAAAAAAAAAAACTCTGTTTTTTCGTCGGGAATAATGGCACAAAATGTCTGATTGACATATCATCATCATATCCGCCGAAAGACATACACTGCTGGACATAGGCCCTCCCGCAAGCGTCGCCACACTGATCTGTCCTGTGCGTCTTGTATCCAGCGGATTACCGCATTTTTAACCAGGACATCGGTCAACCTAGGAGGAGGCCTTCCAACTTTGCGTCTCCCGGATCGCGGTCGCATCTCCAGAACTTTTCGGTCCCGTCGACCATCTGTTCTGCGAGCAATGTGCTCTCCAATATACTTTTCTCAAACATGCATGGAAATGTTGTCATTATTTTAGAAAAAAGAACACGCGAAGTACCGAATTTACGGACAATGAAAATCAAATCCATTGCTGGAGCGTTTTTTGAATTTGGAACATTTCAACGCTCCAGCAAACGAGAATGAAACGGCGTGCTGGGGTTATTAGATACTCTTTGATTGGATCTCTTTTATCATTATTGGCATACCAAAGTAAGTCTCTTTGCTTAGTACAAATTACGTTCACGTGGCTATATATATAGCCATAAATGCGTTTGCCTTATGGCACAGATGATAAATAGAAAATCGGCGGCAAAGCTGAAAATTCGTCTTGATTTGTTATTTAAATATTTAATAAATATAAATTTAATCATTAAAATGAGTTCCAACGGTTCACGGTCCACCAGATTTAAGATCTGAAGCCAAATTGGCAATGGAAAACCTGCTTCCAGCGAAGTCAAAAGAAAAATACATGAAAGTATATAAACATTTTATGATTTCTCCGACACAGTATTTATGGCGTATTTTTATGAGATATCTAAAACTAAAAAGCCATCTACATTATGGGCAATTTATTCCATGCTGAAATGTACGGTTCATGCATGCAATTGTCTATTTCCCGGCCTTTGCAATAATGTACTAATGTAATAAGATGTGATGTGTTTAACGGGTGATAAAAAATACGGGCAGGATTAAAATTTAATTAAAATAGTTTACAAGATCTAATCAGAAAAACAGAAATGACGTCAATAGACGCGGGCAGCGACTGTTTGATACTATATATTAACTCGTAACAATAATTGGCCAACTTCAGGACAAAAACTGGTTAACATTCACTGCTCAGAGGACAAACATGTCTAGACGGAACGTACTGGTTTCGAAATTACGACATCAGACGATATTAGTTGGTTGTAACACATGTAACTGCCGAAAAAATGTTTTGTGATCCAAGAAGCTCGTGGCTCCTTGGTGTGGAGGTCGCAAGCGGTACTTCTGTGCATGAGTTCCTGGGTTTGATTTCCAGGTCGGAGAATGTCTTAAGTCTCCGGCAAAAATCAAACATTAATAATTAAAATTTTCAAAAATTTACAAAACAACAATGTTTTATTTTATTTTACACTTTTTAAACTACCAATTTTATCTGATAGTAGACACGCTTCGATCAAAAATCTGTCGAACATTTAATTGTGACACGATATCTTGCGGAAACACCCCGATTCAAACAGTAAAACGGTAAAAGTAAGGCATAGCACGCACTGCCAATTTTATTCGCGCGAATTTTTTTTCTGTCTGAGCAGTGGTGTCCCAGTGAGCAGTGGTGTCCCAGTGAGCAGTGGTGTCCCAGTGAGCAGTGGTGTCCCAGTGAGCAGTGGTGTCCCAGTGAGCAGTGGTGTCCCAGTGAGCAGTGGTGTCCCAGTGGTATGAGCAGTGGTGTCCCAGTGGTATGTGCAGTGGTGTCCCGGTGGTATGAGCAGTGGTGTCCCAGTGGTATCGGCCGCGACTTACAAGTTTTAGGTCGTAGGTTCGAGCCCAGGCAGGCGCTTTACTTTGTGTAAATTATTTCATCACCACTGCTCTCAAAACGGTGAAGAAAAACATCGTGAGGAAACCGGCATGTCCTAGAACCAAAAATTCGAAGACATGTGACATCCACCAACCCGCACTGGGCCCGCGTGGTGGATTACGGCCCATTCCCTCTCACAGAGAGGAGGCCTGTGTCCCAGCAGTGGGAACATTAATAGGCTGATGATGTGATGTGAATTTTTTTTCCGCCCATTCTGTGACCAATGGAAATGTATGAAGCTGCATTGCGGAAAAAAATCGCGCTCATACCTAGTAGAAAGAAAGAAGAAAGAAAAATTGTTTATTTGCGCCAGGCACGACGCATACCATAAAAAACCAAAAAAAAAATACATAAATACAATCATTACAAAGTATGCGTCACAACTACGCAAAACGGTCATCGCTCAGCATAATGCTGGGACTCGTGTGCGAGACAGAGCCACAGCGCTGGTTTTCAGCGATAGCCGGTGTCGACTGGGTGACTCTGAACCAATAAAACCTTAGTAGCAAGTGACGGAGCGAACAGTTTTATTTATGAATAAAAAATAAAATAAATGAGTAAACATAAATAGGCAAATGAGCGTTTAAAAGTTCAGATATAGAGCAAAGGGTTATACTTTTTGTTTAGTGTAGGTAGTATAGTAGTGAGTATAGTGAATAGTATATTCAAGCAAAGGAAAGGTATGAATATAAAGAAGTTTAAGGTAGGTTAATAAGAAAAATATTATCACATAACAGCACCTCCGGACCGGGGACACGAATGGCAACAATAATAAATATTTTGTGTGACACAGATGGAAAGGATAAATAGGTACTGTGGCCATTTTATAAAATTGATCTATTAATTGTTACCATGTCTTGTTTCCGTTGAGCATCTATCAGATACTGCCGTAAACGTGATCTGAACGTATGGATGGTACCAAGCACTCTCAATGGTGGTGGAATATTATTCCACACCTTGGATGCAGCGTATCGGAAACTGCCCGTGAAAGCCGCTGTCCTATGAGACTGTGTTGAGAGCTGCTGCGCACAAAGTCTGGGCGCACATTCCCGTTTACTAGCCATCCAACTGAGCTTGTCGTATAAGTACCGCGGTTTCTTAGTCTTAATCACACCAAAAAGAAGACAAGCCAAGTGCAACTTACGCCTCGACTTCATTTTAAGAATGAAGTGTTTGTTTAGAAAGGGTGTGACATGACTTCTAGGGGGCACTGAGTAACAGAAACGAGCACATGAGTTTTGGACTCTCTGTATAATTCTATCAGTTCGAGCCAGCAAGCGTGGGCCGTAAACCGTATCAGCGTAATTCAATTTAGATAGAACAAGGGTTTCGACTAGCTGCTCGCGAAGCTTTTCAGACAGGAAGGGCCTCATTTTATAAAGCAGTTTTAAGCGATAAAAACAATTTTTCACCGAGTAAGCAACGTGCTGCTCAAATCTAAGGCTGCTGTCCATACACAACCCAAGGTTTCGCGCCTCATCAACTCGTTCAATAAGCTTCCCCATTAAAAATAAACCAATGTTTGCAGGTAGCTGCCGCAACTGCTGCCTCGTACCAAACAGCATATATTTGGTTTTCAATGGGTTCAATGCCAAACAGTTCTCATCTGACCAGGCGGAGATTCTTTCTAGATCATTGTTTAGGTCTCTAATGGCCGATTCAAAATCATCTGGTCTGATAGACAATACAATTGTACATCGTCGGCATAGATGTGATAATTGCATTTCTGAAGGCACTTTATTATGTCTGCACAGTATAAAATAAAAAGAATCGGACCCAAAATTGATCCTTGAGGAACTCCTCTTTCTACAGAAGTGAGGGCTGAAGTCAAAGTGGTACCGTCCGCCAAACGTAATTCCACGAGTTGCTTTCTGTCACTAAGATAACTGTGGAACCACTGGATAGCATTTTCGTCAAAACCGTAGTATTTTAACTTTGCCATTAACAATGAGACGTTGATACAATCAAATGCACGGGAAAAATCGATTAATACCATCAGTGAACACATGCCCTTGTCTTGAGCAGCCAGAATGTTGTCCGTAACGTCAAGCAAAGCCGTAGAAGTACCTCGGTGTTTCCTAAAACCGGATTGCAGGTCAGGCAACATCTCGTTATTTTCCAAAAACTTAGTTAGCTGTTGGCATACTACCCTCTCCATTACCTTTGATAGACAGGGCAGAATACTGATAGGCCGCAAATCTTTAACTTCTATAGGGTTTGAATTCTTGGGTAGGGGCCTAACTGTGGCAATTTTCCATTGGTAGGGAAACTTCGATGTCCATATGGAGCAATTTATGATATCTGTTATAGTTGGTAAAGTGCGTGGTAAAGTGAGTGTAAGCATATCTAACGTTATATTGTCGCATTTGACTTTAGGTCAGAAATAATATGTAAGACATCGCTTTGGTCTACCGGAGTAAGTGTGAAAATTGCTTCACTATATCTTTGGGACTCATAGAAAGATATAAGCGACGCGCCAGCAACCGGATTGCCAGGAACATTCAAAAAAGTGTTGTTTATTACGTCCGGGTTTATAAAATGTGAGGGAAGGTCCTGTCTTTGCTTGGAAGGAGCAAAGATGGATTTAATATTCTTCCATAGCAATTTAGGATTTTTTATTTTATTATTAATATTGTGCCTAAAATATGCAATTTTTTCGTGATACAAAGAACTTACCACCAGAGATTTTAGCTGATTATGGTAGTTTTTTTTTTTGCTCAGTCTTATTTTTCCTGTATTGGGTTAATGCCTTATCCCGTAACGACATCATTAACTTTATAGTGTCCGTAATCCAGGGATAAGATTGTTCCCTGATAGTGCAAGTCTTTAGTGGTGCGTGAACATCGAACAAGGTTATTATGCAATTATTAAAAAAATCTACCATATCATCAACGTTGGAAAATTCAGAAGCCCGCTCTATACTCAATTGCGACAAATCCCCGAAAAAACTATCCTTACAAATATATTTTATCGGTCTAAATTTAATTACAAATGGAGTTAATTTGTCCCGCTTTATATTAAATTCACTGACTATAATGGAGTGACCACACATTGAGCCAAAGGACTCCACTGTTGTGTATTTTGCCTTCAGGTCTGTGCACAGCAGGTCGATCAGAGTCTCGCTGGTATCAGTGAAGTGAGTCGGCATCGTGACTAGCTGAACGAGGCTCATACAATCTAAGAATTGTAATACTTTTTTGGTTTTGGCCTCGTTAGTGTTGAGCATGTTCACGTTGAAATCACCCAACAATATATGATGATCACAGTTACCCAATGATGCAAGAGTACTAGTGATAGCATCCAAGAACAGATCAACGTCCAACCACGGTGGCCGATACGCAGTACCAATGGCAATTTTTATCCCACTTAGTGAGATGATCAGCCACATTTGTTCGACAGAATCGAACCTGGAATCAACCGTGCCAGTAAAGATTCGCGCGCTTAGGCCACGGCGCAGATAAAACCCTACGCCCCCACCACGGCCCGCGCGAACAGCTGTCGACCGCGGAGTGTGACGTAGCCGATAGCCAGGCACAACCGGCGCGCGCCCCTCCTCGCCCGGCTTAAGCCAAGTCTCGTTTATAGCCATAATATCGAAACTATACTTGTCAATTGCACAAATCAAATCATCGTGGCCAGTACCAAGAGAGCCTGCGTTGAGAAAGCCAACCTTAAGATATTTCCCAATTTTAGGCATGATTTCTATACTTTAAAATTTCCAAATCTAAAAGTTCCAATCCTAGTCTAATTGTGAATAGTATTATGTAAACAGTATGAACAATAATATGAAATAGTAGTTTTAAAATAGATAGTTGTAGTGAGCCCTCATTGATAAAACAACCTTTAATAAAACTTGACTTAGTCATCTTGTGAAAATTGAGATATCTGTGTATTATGCGTAAAGTAGAATAATGTTTAGACAAATTATAATATATTGTTTTTAAACTATGTAAATATGATTTATATATATGTTTTGGTTGTAATAAAAAATAAAATAGTTCTAATATTTTAAACTTAAAATCTAATATATATCCAGTGTTTGTAAAAAAATTAATGTTATCGATTATGAATAAAAATATGTATAAAACCATGTTCCTCGTGTAACTATAGTACCCACTTCTATTTTCCTCTCTCCTCAGATCACCATCATGATAGATACGACGCATAGACTTGTTGAACAAAAAAACAATAGAATAAAACACCATCGTTACATAAATAGCCACACCAAACAAAGGTTTAATTAACAGTGTCCGTGTATGGTCCAATAAGCCGGTGAATGTCCTCTTCAGTTGCAATCCTGTGCGTGGCGTCTCCGGGCTTGTTCCGGGCCAAGACGCGGCCGCGCCTCGTCCAAACGAAACGCCACCCGTGAATCTCGGCAGCAGCCCTCGTTCGGCGAAACAACTGCTGATTTCCCCTTGTCAGACGCTCGTTGACAAAGAACCGTACAGGTTTCCCAGCGATCCCGAGATTTTCCGTCGTAGCGCCACGTCGCACACGGGCGCCGTTTAACACGGCATCCCGCTGGACCCGTCGAGCGAGGCGCACCATGATAGCGCGGGGACGGGGCTCTGTTGACACTGTAGGGCTTGTCGCTTTTATGCGTCTACCGCCAACTCGTTCCGCGCTCACGACGTCGCTCTCATCCAGTGTTACTCCCAGTTTTGTGGCAATTAGCTGGAAGAGGTGCGTGGGATTCTCTGCTTGTGACTCGGGTACGTTTGCAATGACCAAGTCGTTAGCCATTAAGTCCTGATCCCTATCATTGAGGTCCCTCTGGAGCTGCTGCACGACGCTCTCCAACACACCGATAGCCGCTGACGAACCGGTACCCTCTTCGTGATCCTTTTCAAGCGCCTCCAACCTGGCTTCTATCCCATCCATTCTGGTATGGCATGAGTCGTTGGACGCCTTCAGCTCAGCTACGTCTTTTCGAAGCTCCAATACTTCGACCCGAAGTGTGCGCAATTCCTCCACCACCAGCTTCAGTGCGGAGGCCACGTCCTGCGGGAGCGCTAAATCAACGGTCTCCATCATCACAACAGGCGACGGTGGTGCAGCAGCTGGCAGCGGCCTCGTCGATTGTACACCCGTAGGCGTCATTACAGATGGTGGTGTTGATATTACCACGGACGCTGGCGGTACAGACGTTTCGGCTTTATTTTTCCTGCACTCAGGACACTGCCCTATAGTGGCTGCAGAACTTTTTGCGGGGAGACCGGCACACAATCGGTGATATACGCCACTACATTTAGTACACCTGGTCGTGTCATTTGATGACACAAACTTGCCACATCCGCCGCACTTCGCTGGCATTATCTCAAAGATTTGCTTTCCCAAGTTTATGAACTTTCTTGAGTCTGTAAACAGAGTCTTTACGTTGTCAGATTGGCGCTGTCAAAGTATGCTTTAAAGTTACTGACAACTTGGCGGTGACAATTTTTTTTTTACAAAAATGTAGGTGGATGAATATTTCTTGTATATAAGATATTTGTTTACACCTTAATTATGCACTGAAGGAGCTATCACGAGCCCTCATCACACTATATATTAGGTATTATACAACTATGCACTCTTTGTAACACTTTTTATACACTGTATGGTCGTATTTTTATTATTTTTCACTCAGATATCGGACAACGTTCCGTCACGTACAAACGTCAAAACGTCACCAACGCCAACGTCAGTACTAAAATATTCTCGCGAAAAATCGCAATGCGTGCCTAACGGCCATAACATTTTATCAAACATAGCTAAGAACACTCGACAAAGTCACCTTTCAAACAAAAAATACTAAATCGAAATCGGTTCATCCGTCTAGGAGCTATCATGCCACAGACAGATACACAGCAACACACGTCAAACTAATAACACCCCTCTTTTTCCGTCGAGGGGTTAAAAAATAAAGTCGTTAACACCTGCCTACCAATGTATTACAATATTTAAAAACGATACGATAAAAATGTAAAGGCAGTGTCGCTAACACGATCAAAACAAACGTATCGCGGTAAGGGGTGTCCTTGACCCTCTCATTTGGAAAGAAATTTTATTATTTCAGTAATGACTTCATATCCTAAACGCGTGGATCGATTTTCATGATTTAAACAGATATAATGGTTCTACGCCTATACCTTCCATCTGAGACGAAAATTATCAAAATATCTCCAAAATAAAAAATGAAGGTTTTCAAGTTTTTTTTAAAAATAATCACGATGTAGTTTGAAATTTCGCGTCACGTTTTCGGTTGAGTTTTACACACAACAGTATTAAAATACTGATCCGTTTTATCGGATCGAAGCCTCGCGGGGCGTGCCATTACCACTAGTATATAATGTAATGTAAATTTTATAAAATGTCTACAGTATTTACTGCTGTCGTTGCCACCTGTGTCACCAGTCCGTGGGAGCTGTAGTGCCACAATATATATAAAAAAAAACTAGGATTACCTACCTGAAACTTTATAATCCTACCTACCGATTTTTGATTAAATATAATATTTACTATATCTGTTACTATATATATTTACTATATACTCGTAAAAGTACTAAACTATAAAGACTTTATTCTGAACTTTTGTTTTGGACACTTGTGTTTCGTATTTGTTTTTACTCATTTATTTGTTTATTTTATTTATGTGTAGATCATGTTCGCTCCGTCACTTGCCCTTAAGGGTACACTAGTCGACGGCACGAACTATTTTGTGCGCGGGGTTAAAATGCATTTTATATCAACCGACAACACGTTTTGGGCGCAAATAAATACCATAAGGAGACGGAAAATTGCAAAACGGCCTCCATACAGGGATAGATTAGTAGTTCAACAATGCATATAATTTTATTTTTAACAGATAGATTTAGTAGTTTTTTCATGATATCTAGACTGCCAAAGGTCTGATTATAAAATTTCGCGCGCTCGGTTTCGTCCTAAATCATCATCCATTTTGCTACAAATTTGCAAAAGTGTGTATTCGTACGCGAACTAGCTTCCTACTGCTCATCACAGAATCTATTTCTTCCGCACGTGTTGTCGGTTAATATAAAATGCATTTTAACCCCGCGCACAAAATAGTTCGCGCCGTCGACTAGTGTACCCTTAAGGCGCAAGCCACACAGAAATGGCGTCGGGCGCGGACATGGCACGGGCGGCTTCCTATTCTATTCAAATTTCATATAAAATGCATGGAAATAAAGTGCAATTTAAGTGTGTGGTTACCACCGTGTTTTTTTATTTTTTTTTGGTTTTCTTGCAATGACAAGAATATTTACTTTTTAAAGTATTATATTATTTTATTTTAATTATTGAGAATGTGAAGGCTATGTGGACCATTTTTTTTGTTTTTATTTTATCTTAGTTTTTAATCGTGGTCTGGCAGTTTAAGTAGTTTATGCAGCCTACCCGGATGTCCTTTCTTTGGTATTGTTCGTCGAATTGTTGAGCTCCTTAAATTCTGTGTTGAGCTGCTTGGTTATTGACAAATGCATGCACTGTGTGGACAGGTCCACTCAATCTGGCTGGTTCTTTCCTCAAAAGACCATTTCAGACATCAATCTACATGGTCTTCACATGATCTAACCAAGATTTTTGTCTGGACTTTAAAAGAGACTGTGACCTCTGAGTTTGTTTCGGCCTTTCTTCTCGATAGGAAACGCCGACCTCGCCTGGTTTTAAAAATATGATCGACATGTAAAAGTGTTTGCACAAACCACCTTACAGAAATAAAATCATTTATCTAAATTGCGCTTTATTTCCATGCACAAGGTTTCATTGTTTCGGCGTCACCTCCAGTAGCGACGGATCCGTTAAAACGATCCTACGATACGAATGTTCGTGTACGTGGCATCATTACCAGTTAAGACTAACTTAAGTACCAGGAGATTATAATCATGAGGAAGTATTATAAAATAGTAACAACGTCAAAGAAAGAAAATCGGTTTTTTTCTTTTCGCAGCAACCTTACAGTATTTTGTTTATTAAATACGTGTTTCTGCAGGTACACTAGAGGTACCAAATTTACTTATACAGCGCACTTAGCTACATATACTGGTTAACAGTACACCCGCGGTTCTGACAACAGGATGGCGGGTGTACCTAATTTTTAAAATATCATTTTACGGGTGTAGGTACACAGATTTTCAGGAGAGGTACGTTAAGGTACACAGAAGGTACCAAATAACTGCAATAAATTTAGGCAAATCTGAAAAGTACACTTGCGATTCTGATGTACACGAATGTTCTGTGTGAACGAGCCCTAAGTCGGGGCCGTTACCACTGGGCCACCACTGCCTCTGTCTGTTAAATAATAAATACTGATTGTGTTGTTCTCTCTTGCCAACAGTTCCACGTTCAGAAATGCCCCAAACGGTCGATGATGGACACCGAGCTTTTCGTCGTACAATCGCCTAAGCGCAACGTAAAACCTATTGTCAACACCAACGACACTGTCGAAGATGATTGGTCAAACGTAAGTATTTTTAATTAATTCCGCATTTTTTTACCCGACTGCCGAAGGAGGGTAATGTGTTTATCAGTCTATGTATGTATGTTTGTTCCTATGTGGCGTTCTAGAGACCAAACGTGTTGGCCGATTTTGATGATTCTCACGTCAATTGATTCGGCTTAACCCTGCGAGTGTCACTGACTACATTAAAATTGGAAAATACAAAAAATGGTGGATTTTGCCATATTGTGAGGCAATTTTTTTTTTTCTTCCTAACCCATCGTGTCGGGTCAAAATAAAGGGTTTTAAGAGGTGATGTTTAAATGTACCTACCTAAATCTAAAAAAAATAACTAAAAAGTTATAAATAAAAAAAGTTAATTACAAAATTCAAAAAACCCGACTGCTTAAAAAGCGAACTAAAAAGACGTAAACAAGAAGAAAATCATGCTGTGCAGTCGGAGGATACATCTGGTTTTGGTCAGCCAGCTCACGAACATGTATCCTCCGACTGCACAGCATGATTTTCTTCTTGTTTATGTCTTTTTAGTTCGCTTTGTAAGCAGTCGGGTTTTTTGGTTTTTGTAATTAACTTTTTTTTTTATTATTAGGTCCGCTACTGCAGATATGGTTGTTAGTAGTCGATCTTCTTCTTCGTGGTATCGATGATGCCTCAATTATATACGTTTTGACCAGAATTCCGCCACGGCAATAGCGTTTTCATTTGCCTCACAAGGTCCTTCAGGGTGCAGAGAGCACGATAGGTGAGGCATTTTTCGTTCAAATAAATATCACTAGATGGCGCGATATGCATCGTTTTTTTTTAATTGTGTGTAAAATTAACATTTTCTAGAATTGATCATAAAAAAATTTGTTTTTATTTAATTAACTCTATACATTCTGAGGCATTCCACTCATTGTTTAAATTTGTATTGTAACACATTTTGGTGCAATGAAACTGTTTAAACGTACAAAAAAACACTACAAAACAAATCGTTACTGTATATAAAGTAAAAATATTCACGAACCGGCTCAAATCTTTTACTTGCAAGTCGCTGCTAACGCCATTTATCTATCGCCGTGGAACCCGATCCGAACGATGTACAAATATAAACACGAACCGACTCAACTCTTTTACTTGCAAGTCGCTGCTAACACCATTTATCTATCGCCGTGGAACCCGATCCGAACGATGTACAAATATAAACACGAACCGACTCAACTCTTTTACTTGCAAGTCGCTGCTAACACCATTTATCTATCGCCGTGGAACCCGATCCGAACGATGTACAAATATGAACACGAACCGACTCAACTCTTTTACTTGCAAGTCGCTGCTAACACCATTTATCTATCGCCGTGGAACCCGATCCGAACGATGTACAAATATAAACACGAACCGACTCAACTCTTTTACTTGCAAGTCGCTGCTAACACCATTTATCTATCGCCGTGGAACCCGATCCGAACGATGTACAAATATAAACACGAACCGACTCAACTCTTTTACTTGCAAGTCGCTGCTAACACCATTTATCTATCGCCGTGGAACCCGATCCGAACGATGTACAAATATAAACATGAACCGACTCAACTCTTTTACTTGCAAGTCGCTGCTAACACCATTTATCTATCGCCGTGGAACCCGATCCGATCGATGTACAAAAAATAATCAGTGTTGGCACAGTTTGTATGGGATGAGGCATCTGTTTGTTAGTATTATATTAGCTGTGCTATCGCCCTGTTTCGATTGATCCACGATTTTTTGCCCACCCTATACAGGGTCCACTTAAACCAAATTTAACTGTAGTAGGATTTAGCAGAAAGCTTACAGAATTTTAGCAAATAATGTTATAGTTAATTATAATCGTTATATTTATTTGACGTCATGCTGATGCACGATTATGCTAATTCTAGCCAATGTTTCGTCAGCCATTAATTCTTATCACCTATGATTCAATTCAATAGCGTCACAGGACGGGTTCTGACGCAGAATGCAAAATATACATGTATTTTTTTATTAATTATATAACTTTTAGAAAAATACATAGTATAAATTAAAGCTTAAATGCCAACGTCTATATGTAGGCAGTTTGGGTTGCGCCAGCGTAGAGTATTTGAAAGCTAGAACGGGTCTTACTGGATGGAGATTCTTGTCCGTTCTTCTCTCCACGTAGAGGCATTTTCCGAACGGATGGTAGAGTCACTTAGTCACGATCCAGCCCTAGCATCGCATGAGGGACAACCTCATGCGACGCGCTGAGCCGAGGTTCGACCCCGTAGGGGGTAACCCTCAGCGTGGTCTGTATATAATATTTAAGTGGAGCTTCCATACAACAAACGTGATTTTTTTGCCGTTTTTTGCGATAGTGTTACGGATCTCTTCGTGCGCGAGTCCGACTCGCACTTGGCCGGTTTTCCTATTACAACCAACTTGATTTTGCGGTTTGGTACGTAACCCTAAATGTACGAAGTACGGCACGCATTTAGCCGGTTTTTTTCAATAACGCTAACAAAACAATCCACAAACATATTTACATTTAGGTTGACGAATGGATGTGTGTCTAAAATATTTAATTATTAAAAATCTTTAAATTATTATTAATTTTACTTCCAGGAGCCCCATGTGTCGACCTACACGCCCGATTACTCGCAAAAGGGCAATCATATTATCAAGAAAATCAAGGGGGCCACACCTTCGGAGCGGCGGAAGGCACGAATGGAAGGCATCAAGAATTATAAGGCTCCAGAAGAAAAGTAAACCCTAGCCCTTAGAACATAAGGGTTAAGTTTCTGACGCAGAGTCGAACTGAATTCTAAGAATATACATAGCATTTTGACCCTTATTGCCTGTTTTATATTGCATATATTTCTATCCGATAAAAAAGACGATGGCATTTGAAAATTCGAATGCCGAATGTCAAAATTTGAAGGTCGCGAGTCTTTTATTGTGATATACGAATGTGTGCTTTATGTAGTTGAGACAGGGGTCAATATGGTATGTACAGTCTAGGGCCAAAAATGTAGTAGCCATGACCTACAGTTAGTGTCTTAAATGTCTTTGATGAAGCAGTTCAACGGCCTCGAAAATATAGAATTTAAAGCAGATATTTATGAAGATGTGGACAGAGTAAGTCCATGTACTTTTTGGGTCATTGTCACTGTATTTTTGTCCCATATTGATTCTTACATAAGGCACACATTCGAATATCAATAAAAAATGTGCGCATTCGACATTTGAATTTTCAAACGCGATCGTCTTTTCTATCTGCATAGAAATCTGTGCATTACGCTGTAGAAATAGAGGTCAAAATACTATGTATATTTTGGAAATTCCTTTCGGTTCTGAGTGAGCTTTGACCATGAAATTTAATGAGGAGATAAATGTTAGAAGCATTAATTAATAAAATAGTTAAGTCTAGCACCTAGCTAGCTTAACTCGGATTATTTTTTCAAAATATACTGCCCGATTATTTTTCATCCCCTTCAATTTATTTTACAGGCATTAAAATTTTATGAGATTAATGCGAAATATAAAATCTCAAAAAAATAAATAAGTCGCTGTTACTTTTTTTCGAGTTAAGGCTGATTTTTCATCTGGTATTTAATTTATAACTAAAGATGGAAGTGGCATGTTTTGTTTGACATATTTTCTATACGAAATCTGTGAAACCATCATTTTTCCTTAGGTAAAATATATCAGACTATTGCCAAATCGGCCATTATACGATTGAAAATATACTGAGGCTGCGGGGCAAGCACGGCCTATTGTGACAGACTTGAACAATTTTATTATAATTTTCTAACATTTTATATATGATACTAATAAGTCTTTACATATTAAATTGCATTTTTTTCATTGACTACGGCCATTATTTAAAAAAAAAACGCAAGTCTATCACACAGGCCGTGCTCGCCCGGCTGTACTGTAAACGCCATCATGAACCCGTTGTAAAAAGTTATAGTACTATAACTGGACGGCAGTATAGCTCAGTCTCTTTCAGAGTGTAACAGTGTAGATTTTGCACGACATAGTAAGGTCCCTCAACTGTGGTTATTTTTTCGAATATATACGTAACCGAATGTGTACGTATTCAAGAAAAAAAATAATGTAAGTAATATTCACATATTTATCTCCAATTAAGTAAAGGGTGTTCAATATCTTTAAGATCAGCTATTTATTCTTAAGAGAGTTGCTCCCTGGTGCTCCCTTTCGAATATCTGGTGCACAGCTCTGCCAAAATATATTTAAAATCTTGACCAAATTGGGTACAATGTACAGTTAACAGCACAATAGTGGCATTATCAACGTCGTATGTACACTAACATAAGGAAAGATTAAGGGCCGATTTCACCAATGAAACTAATCGCGATCAACTAAACTCAGTTTATGCAAGCACAGCGTTCTGATTGGTTGAGACCGCTGAGAAACTACCAATCAGAACGCTGTATTTGCATAAACTGAGTTTAGTTGGACTAATCGCGATTTGTTTCATCGGTGAAATTGGCCCTAAGCATTTTGATTCAGCTAAAGGGGCAAAGTATAACCTTTGTCACTACGATCTACAGGAAGTAAAAAGGCATTGGCCGCACATTCGCTTTGTCTCTTTCTGTAGATTGTGATTGTGTGACGGTAATGCTATGTCTAATTTTTTTGTATTTAATATAATCGTCTGCTTGTCAGGAAAAATTCACCATTATTACTATGACATTAAGACATTTTCAATTTCAAAGTGACTGATGCAGTTAACTGTACCATTGCTCTTTTTTTCTTCAGTAAGTATGTTTATTTTTATTTTTGTGCATTATGTAAATTCATATGCTTTTATCTTTATTGATTATATTATTTCAATATAATTTTGACATATGTAAATATGTAGTTGAGTGTCATTTATAATAAATTATTGATATTGTAAGTGTAGTTTGTACCCGCTGGGATACAACATACGATATTCACTTTAAAATAATTGTGTAAATTCACTAGAAAAATGCGACTATCAACATGTACAGTGTAACGGAAAGGGAAGGTTAAGGCTTCTTAGGCCCACTTGCTCGAAACACTTAACTCAGAGTTAACTGACTGATGCTAACTCGAGCTTAAGTTGGCAATGAGGTCCAGTTTTGCCTTTTTGTGTATGTTCACCGATTTCTCCATTTTTTGTGGACCGATTCTGAAAATTCTTTTTATTGAATTTTGTTTGAAAGAGTACGTTCCCAAATTGGTCCTATTTTAATTTGCTGAAGATCTGGTGAAACACTTCGGAGGTATACAATAGAACTCTTCAATAAATGACGGCAAATCTCTCGGGATTGCTGTAATCGCATGTCTGTTTATTGTGTATCATTTCATAACATCACGCCAGTACGCTCTAAAGGGGTACGCAGATGTGTACAGTTCACCTTGGCACACTCTCATTTCACCGGTTATGTATTTATATTGTGTCTGCTAATCAACGCTTGACTTTAAATTATTATTTGACCATTTGTGAGATTAACAACTGAAGAAAATGGTGCAACCATTGGTTGGGATATTTAACCATTAGTTAAGTTAACTACGGATCAAAAAACTGGGCCTCAGTCGGTCAATATTGACAATTTAACCTCGTGTTAGCAATTAACTTTGGTTTAAGTTTTCGTGCAAGTAGGCCTTACTTCATTCCTTCTTTTGTTTGTACATAATTATGACAAAGTAGTAAGACAAAATATTATTTTTCTCTTGCACTGCATAACAATAAATTATATCCTTAATCTTTTTATTTCGTGACTGTACAATCTAATAGCCCTTTTCCGTAGTACAAACAACAAAATAAATTTAAAACTAAAATTATTGTAAGAAGAATTGACTACGAATTTCGAAAGTGGTCTGGTTATTTCTTATAAGAATCTGATTTAAAAACTTTTTTGTTGCTATTACTATAATACTTTTATGTGATACTAGTGGCCGTCCTAACTTTGCCCGGCTTGAACAATTATACTTTACCAACATTGTTTTTTCGCCGGATTTGATGACGTCATCTTCCGCATGCGCTGATGGAATCCGTATATCTACAGCATTTTACTGAAGTGCGGGTCGTGCGGAGCGGATAGGTGCGCGGTGTTCCATGCGATTTCATATAAAGATTTATAAAATGCGATGACTGCGGCGCGTCTAGGTTACCTTGATCCACCACGCGGGCCCAGTGCGGGTTGGTGAATGTCACATGTCTTCGAATTTTTGGTTCTAAGTGCCGATTTCACCAATGAAACTAATCGCGATTAATTTAACTGAACTCAGTTTATGCAAATATAGTTCTGATTGGTTGAGACCGCTGAGAAGCTACCAATCAGAACGCTGTATTTGCATAAACTGAGTTTAATTGAACTAATCGGTGAAATCGGCCCTTAGAATCAAGCAAGTACACTCATGAACCCTAAGACATGCCGGTTTCCTCACTATCTTTGTGTGCTGTAAGTAAATGTGATTTAGTCCTATTAAGTGCTGTGACAATTTAAATTAAATATAAGTTGCCAATTATAAAATTAAGTACACATACCTTAGCTTTAAGAACGGTGAAGGAAAACATCGTGAGGAAACCGGCATGTCCTAGAACAAAAATTCGAAGACGTGTGACATCCAACAACCCGCACTTCTGCGTGGTAGATTAAGATCCATTGAGGAGGCCTCCCAGCAGTGGGTACATTAAAAAAGGCTGATGATGACCTTAGCTTTATATGAAAAGCGTTTAAAATGCATAAAAAATAATGTAGGTAATATTTAAATGTAAACTAATCAAAATTTTCCTTTTCTTGTTATTGTTTTCTCAAAACATTATGCTCGTATTCTCCAAGGAATGGGCACAAGTGAAGTTCAATGTATTATCGAACAAATTTATACAGAGTAATTCGTATTAGGGTAGATTGATGAAAAATTATATTTGTTCCGTCAGTTACGATATCTAAAAAATATTTAGGGCCGATTTCACCAATGAAACTAATCGCGATTAGTTCAACTAAACTCAGTTTATGCAAATACAGCGTTCTGATTGGTTGAGATCGCTGAGAAACTACCAATCGGAACGCTGTATTTGCATAAACTGAGTTTAGTTGAACTAATCGCGATTAGTTTCATTGGTGAAATCGGCCCTTAGAACCTAAATAATTGAAATTATAAAATTTAAATTTATAATATAAATTTGACCGGGATATAAATGCAAAATCAGTGTGAAGATAGTTTATTGATAGTAACTGATTTCTTTTAACAATATTCTCCATTTGGATACCTACTAATATTTTTATATTAACTGACGGACCAACTGGCTTTTTTATCTATGTAACAACCCTATTCAGTGAGAGAATTAAATCAGAAAAAAACATAACTTCATCATTGCGTTTTGGTCTGCTTTACTACTGCCTCATGTACAGATAGTAGATTAAGAAAACATTAGATTCAGTATCACATTTTAATCTGAAATTAATTGAAATGTGTTGTATGTATAAGAAAATCAGGGCTTTAAAATAATTAAATAATTGTCGCTCAAAACGCATTTATTCATACTTAGATTTCTTGAATCTCGATGTGATACAGATAGCCTAAAGCCTCGTATCCACTAGGCAACATTTGACGCGCAACATGATGCACGCGACGAGGTAACGTTACTATTTAGGTTACAACCGTCGCAGCAGAGTGTGGAAGTGGCGACGGTATAACATCATGATATTTTAGAGAGAAGTTAATAAAAGAACTATACGCTGTCAAGTGTTATAAATCGAGTGACAATGTCCATAAATCAAATTAAGATAGTGGAACACAAAATATTGCGCGATTACTTGCAATAATCCTCAAACAAAAAGGCTTTACTAACAGTTACTAAACAAAAACTCACGCCAACGTGTTGCGCGTCAAATCTTGCCTATTGGATACGAGGCTTAAGATCCCACCGCTAAAATCTGCAGGTTTTTTTAAAATTTAAATTTATTTTCATGTATGGATATTTAATAACCCTGCAATGAGCAATCTCTTTACTATAATCATTCAAAAAAAAAAAGTTTTTATCAAAAACAAATACATGCAGATTTTTGCGGTGGGATCTCCTACTAAACTACTATTCAGACTACTGTAGGTAGTTGAATTATAATTTTTGTTGTGACTTAGGACTGATTTCACAAATGAAACTAATCGCGATTAGTTCAAAAAACTCAGTTTATGCAAATACAGCGTTCTGATTGGTTGAGACCGAAACTACCAATCAGAACGCTGTATTTGCATAAACTGAGTTTAGTTGATCTAATCGCTATTAGTTTCATTGGTGAAATCGGCCCTTAGAATCAAGTAAGTACACTCATGAATGTTAGTGGGTAACTATTTCAAATCGAAGTTACCATATTTTGTAATAAATGTCTATAGATTGTATGATATTGTGTTTGATTTGCCTTTCCTTAGCTTAACTTATCATCAATCAATCAATATACATATAATAAATCTGTAGAAAAAGAATTTTTGTACATCGAAAAAAAAAACAAAAAAAAAAGCCAGGGTGTTAAAGGATAACCAACAGAACCCATTTCCAGCATTTTTTGTCTGTTTGTCTGTTTATTTGTGCACGCATCACGGGAAATGTACGAAACCAATGTAGATAACTTTTATACATAAAAATTGTGCGTAACTTGAAGACTTACTTAGTTTTTGTTTCATCGCAATCGGTTCATTCTATCAAAAGTTAGATGAATTTAAAGTGTTCAAGAAGTAAAATTATCACAGCAAATTACTCGGACAGTTGAACTCGCTATTCGATAGATGGCGTTGTACATTTAATGTCATTTTCTGAATCGCGGTGTTAAGATTCAACGCGAAAGAATGACACTACAAAATAAATTGGTATGTAGTATCAAGTATGTAAGTATGTAGCGTAAGCAGGAAGGTAAGTAGGGTAGGGTTGACAGGCAGACAGACGACGGGAGCGAAGCCGCGGGCACAGCTAGTCTATACTAATATCAGTGGTATCTCATCCCATACAAAGAAACCGTGCCGATGTTCTATACTCATTATTCTGATTATTTTTTGTACAGCGATCGTTTTCGGTCCCGTTCCGTTCCGTTCCACTGATATAGATGGTGATCTATCTATTGCTGTGGAACGGAACCGAAAGCGATCGATTTACAAAAAATAATCGGTATAATCAGATGAAAAACGCCAGTTATGTCGGCACGGTTTCTTTGTATGGGATGAGGCATCTGTATGGTAGTATTATATTATCTGTGCTAATAATATAAAGAGGTAAAGTTTGTGGGTTTGTGAGGTTGTAAGGGGTAATCTCTGGATCTACTGAACCGATTTTGAAAATTCTTTCACCAGTAGAAAGCTACATTATTCCTGACCCTGAGTGTCATAGGCTATAATGTTTTTCAAAAAAATTAGAGATCCTTATGAAAATTGCAATAATGTAACCCAAGGTAGCAAAATGTTGCCTATAAAATTCATTCTTGGGCGTGCGCTGAGAAAACTTGATGATAGATAAAAATATTAGGTAGCTGGCAGAGCAAGCAAGGCGGGAAGGGTAGGGTAAGTAGGCAGGTAGCCAGTTGACCGGAGCGAAGCCACGGGGGTCGGCTAGTAATTATTATAATAACTAACTTCGACTGCTCCGTTGGTCAAGCGGTCGAAAGCGCAACAGCTGAATATGGCTTCGATTCCCTGCCCAGGCAAAAATGTGTCATTGGGTTTTTTGGTGACAGCTCGGTGGTGACTCGGCAAACCCGTTGAGCTGTCGTATGTCGAATTGCTGACCCATTGGGATATTATTATTTAGCTATATATAAAGCTGGTGAAATTGGGACTTTAGAATAAGGCTTGTGCTTGTGGATTGAGTGATCTTTTCAAATCCCTACAAAAAACAGATGGGTTTTAGTAAATAATAATTAAAACATGATGATAACATAAAAACAATCTTATGTATCTGTTCTAAGTTTTTAGGGTTCCGTATCCAAAGGGACCTAAAAATGGGACCCTATTACTAAGACTTCACGATCTGTCTGTCTGTGACCAGGCTGTATCTCATGAACCTTTCACAGATTACGTATTTCTGTTGCCGCTATAATAACAAATACATACCGACTAAATCTGTGACTTGGCGACTAATTTCGGCTAAATCTGGAAGAAAACAGATCTTCGCTAGGTGACCTTGTTTTTGAGATATAAATTTGGCCAAGCTGGGGAGAGTCTCAGCAGATCGGCCACCAAACAACCCTTCTAACTTTTGAACCAGTGACCCACTAAATCTGATACTTGGCGACTAAATATTTGTGTTCTCAAAATTAAAATCCCTGATGGTGGCCAAGCCAGAGTCAGCCACACCTTTATCTACACTAACATTGGAGGAAAGATTTGCTTGTTTGCTGTAATGGATAAACTCAAAAACTATTTACTTAAACAATTTAAAAAATTCTGTCATAGATGAAAGAATTTTTTAAATTGTTTAAGTATTGTTTTAGTAGTATTGTTTTTTAAAGTGTAGTAGTGGTAGTTTTTTTTTAATTGTGTAAGTATATACATAAACAATTTAAAAAATTCTTTCATCTATGAAAGAATTTTTTAAATTGTTTGTCCTGTATATATATTTTTTGTGGTGTACAATAAAGAATATAATAAATAATAAATAAATAGTTAATAATAATGTAGCTTTCCATAGATGGAAAGCTACATTATTCTGGAGGACAGGCTTTTATTTATCTCAAACACGGGTCTTGTGGGGTGGGCCACGGGGCGGAGCCACGGTGATAAGCTAGTGTTACATTATTTTCTAAATGAAACCAAAAAATATATAAATAAATAATTTTATTTATCTCCTATATAATCTTCATCCATCTTTTCAAACTTTTCTTTCATATCATCCGGTACTTCAACCGCTGATAGATCTTCTACGCCGACCTCATCTTCCTTTAGTATCAAAATATCAACTACATTTTCACACGCCAGTTTTACTTTTGGATTTTTCTCCCATTTGTGATATTCTCTAAGAATATAGTACACTCCATTATCCCTTAGTATTTGTCTACCTTTCGGACGCATACATAGCTTGTTCAACGTTTCCAAAATCATTTTGCGAATATCAATGTCACTATCCCTCTGTTTTTCTTTCGGTAAGTATTGTAGAGAAATTGGTAGCATATCTGTTTCTTCATCATCATATTCTTCTCCACCCATGATTGGGTGAAGCAAGTATGTGAGTACTTCATAGTCGTTGCTGAGTAGAAAATCATGAAATTCCGGGTCAAATGAAAGATTTCTTAGTGTTCCCATCGCTCCACCTCTCCGTACATTTGAAAGTTCATAGCTGCAAAATGGCATCAATTTAATCAATGGAATGTGAGGATTTTCTTCCGTCAACCATTTGCGAATACGATGATGGCATGAAAGATTTGAAATCATTGGTCCGATGAAATTTAGGCTTGATCCTTTTTTGTTGAAATCTATGTTCACATAGACATTTAAAATGTCGTTTAAATGTGGAATTATTGTGTCTAGTATGCTATCTAGCTCGGTCTCCACTCGAGTTATGTTTGACAGAATCATAGCAGCCGCATCGGCGTCTTTTTTCTCTGGATTCAACACATAACCGATGAATAACTTGACGATGTTTTTGTTTTCGTCGTACTTGAATTTTAGCAGCTCTATCACTCCCTTCGCAGTAGCTGTGATGTTCACTAGTATTAAGAGCGCGTTCTTAGCGATTTCTTCAACTCTGTCGTCGGTTAAAGCAAGAATACTTTGTATTATTTTTTCATGAGAGAGCAAAGTATTGATACCATCTTCGCTTCCTGAAAGTCCCACTAAATGGTCCACAGCTATATGTTTCAGGTCTATCCGTGATTCAGGCGTCAAGAATTGGAGTAACTCGTCCAGTGGATCTGCTGCCATGATTTTATTTTGTTCAACAATTTACAATAGGAAAATGTATATTTCTATAACCTTTTACAACAACACGTTTATGTCAATGTGACGTGATTTTGAAGTTTCTTTTGTTATCATTTCAACACACTGACCTCTAATATACAAGTACGCTGGACTTCATATTATCGATGACAAAATTACGACATTTGATTTTCGCCATTTTGGCGCTGATAGCAACGTTACTTAACGTGAGATTCCATGGAACTAATATTAGAGATGGGACATAGCCTTCGGTATAAAAATACATGAGAATAATTTAATACGTAAGAGAAAATCCCAATTATTTTAATTGAGATTCATTTCTAAGTAATAGAAAACTTGCTGTAAAGGTTAACTGAAAAATACAATTCAATCAGATTGCAAGCTATAAACTAGTGGATAGCGTGCTACTAAAGTTATAGCGCATTACTGTCAGATTCCAGCGACATGAAGACTTATATCAGTTTTCAACTCCGTTTCAGATGCAGATATAAATTGTTTGACTTAAAAACAATTGTTAATCTTCTTCTTTCGTGTGAGGTGTGGCCACCTCTGGTAATAACATTTGTTAATACAATTATAATTATCATGATATTATTCCAGAATTAATTCCATACAGGAACGAGGTGATTGATACAAGAAGAGAGAGGCCTGTGCTCAGCAGTGGGCGATGTCGGACTGTGGATGATCATGATGATGATTCCAGAATTTAGTATTACACATTGCTTTTTAACATATTATTACTGATTACTAGGCATTCATATAACATTCATCACTAATATCATATGAGATATTTAGTTGCAACATATTATGAGAAGTCAATACAGTAGATGAGTGATACGCCTTGTCAAGTCTACTATTTTGATATTAGTGTAATTTAAAAATATTACTAATACTCATATACTCGTATTAGTTAAAATAATATAATATTTCCAGGCGAATATATTAGTATTACCTAATCTTGAGAAATATCGGGATTAACCTATCTCTAAATGTGTCAATTTTAGTTCCTGAGAACCTCGAGTGGGGCGCTTTGATTCGGCACAAAAATCAACTGTCATTTCATCTAATATATTTAGTCCAGCGTACTTGTATGATAGAGGTCAGTGTTTCAACATCATGAGCAACGTTTCGTTGTGAAAAATTTCTTACGTGTAACTGTAATGTTATCAAAAACCTATTTGATAAAAATACAATAATTTATCGCTGAATTAACAATTAACTTATCTCAATTTTCTAAAAATAGTAATCATCATGAATATCAATAATTTTGTTGTTTACCGAGATATAAGACAAACTCTTTTTACTGCCATCTAGTAACGAGTGGCGAAACTATTTTTTATATTTATAAAATGATGGTGAATGATTACTAGATGGCGTTAGATGTTCGAACAAGCGGTTACCAAACTTTAATAAATTTCAAGAAACCATAATCTGCTGTGAAACACGCAATTTCCTTATTGGTTGAAGGACTTTAATTTATTTATTGCATGTTAGTAATATTGATCAAAATATCATACCTACATTATTCTATTCATGTGTTATTTATGGGTACCTATTAACCCTCGATACAATATTTCGTTTTATACGTATCATGATGATTATAAAATAGGTATTTTGTGTCAATCATTAGTCATTCGATAATACGTACCAATAAAGATAGCTTAGGTAGGTACTCCAGCCGGATACAAAAAATACCTGCTATATAAAAGTTACGAATATAGGCAGATAAATGAGGATTGAATGGATGGAGAGAAAGAGGGAGACCGAATAAAAGATGAATGGAATTTGTGAGGAATGATTTGAAAGAAATGAAAGTCAGTTGAAATTGTGACAGGCGACAGGACGAAATAAAAAAAAACATCGGCCAAGCGCGTGTCGGATTTAGCACATTTAGGCTTCCGTACCAATGAAAAATCTGATACATCTATATATTTGTATTCGTTAGTAAAATATACGAAGTAAAAAAAATCTTCGAATTGACATGAGTGACAGCAATGGGGCTCCGTATGGACCCTTCGAGTAAGGGACCCAAAAAAAATGCTTGGATCCAAGTTGCATGGACATGGACTACTTAGCTGACCTCCACAACTCCAGTTCCTTTTTGTATCTTTTTTTGCATGTAAGCTCGCGCTTGACAACTATTTCACCTGATGGTATGCGATGATGGTTGATTGACGATTTGTGGTCGAAGGTGAAGCACGCTTGCCTAGAAGCAACTTATGAGGAAATATGGGCAGAGAGCGCCGACTGAATTTCCTTAGTAAAAAGTCATAATTCGAGGTTTGGCTCTTGCCTATTCCTCCTCCAATATTAGACCAATTTAAAAGATATTCCATAAACAGGTAAAGTAAGATATATACTATGTCCCTATGTTTTCCTTTTTTAACCGACTTTCGAAAAAGGAAGAGGTTCTATGTTCGACTTCTTGTATGTTTTTTTTTTCATTTATGTTCACCGATATCTCCGTCAATTGTGGACCGATTTAAAAAAATCTTTTTTTGTTTGAAAGAGTATGTTTCGAAATTGGTCCCATTTTAATTTGTTGAAGATCTGATGAAGAACTTCGAAGATATACAACATAACTCTTCAATAAATAACGGCAAATCTCTCGGGTCTGCTGCAATCGCATGTCTGTTTATTGTTTATACCATTTCATAACATAACATCACGCCAGTATGCTCTTAAGGGGTAAGCAGATCTCTCATTTGATCGGTTTTGTTCAAGTTTCTTGATATTCGGGTAATCTATTCTGGCGATATAGGAAACTTACTAAACAACTTGCCTATTAGGTAGGTACTACTAAAAAGTGAAAAATAAAAAATTATATAAGTATTTTTTTGTAAAAAAGTTTTTTTTATTTCAATTATATTTGTTAAATTTTTACACTAAGCCTCTGTTGACAGCTTAATTTTGAGCATTTTTTAAGGGCTCTAGTGCTTCTAAAGATAATGTATCATCAAAAAGGAAAACATAGGGACATAGTATATATCTTTAATTTTCAGTTTACGGAGTATCTTTTAAATTGGGCAAATATTGGTGGAGGAAAGAGAGGAGAGCCAAACCTCGAATTATGACTTTTTACTAAGGAAATTCAGTCGGCGCTCTCTGGCCCCGTTTCCTCTTTAAAGACACCCAGGTTGTAGCTATCGGGAAACACAGACTCCGGCAGAGAATTACACTCCTTAGATGTAAGCGTTTTATAATTTTCCCAAAACGTTCCAGTTACTGGGTATCACGATATCCCTTGGTTAAACGTAATCAAACTATCGAAATATTGACTACGTTACCGTAAATATATCGACATTATTTATGCTGGAAACTACTTTAAAATTCGTAAGTTAACCCCGCTATGATTGGCTGTTGAAAAATCATTCAACCAATCACAGCTGATAACGCGTGCTTGACAATTTGTCACATTAATTCTGCGATAATTTATGAGAAACTCGGCCTAATTCTCGATTCGCTTTATAACTCAAGGCTGCACAACTTAATAAGTCGTCTCAACCGACGACTCTATATCTAATTAAAAAAAATACAAATAATCAAATTATTCACTAGAAAATCTTTTTTTTAAACAAGCTTTATTTGTTTTCTTCTCAGCAAACCCTTTCATTTGATACCCATATTATGGCAGTCAATGATATTCTAATAATAAACAGATACGTTATACACTCACAAAACAACCGAAAACAGTGTTCCGCAAAGCAGCGGCAGCACAGATACCTACACACTTTTGGTATGAGATACCTTCTGTTTTATGTACTTTGGTATCATAATTGGCACACTTTCTAAATACACACGATGGCATTTTTTAAATTTTGTTCTTGTTTCAACGAAGCCTATCGCTCTTCGCCATGGGTGACATAGACTAAAGACCCCAATTAGGACCTCTTCGAGTCTTCACAATGCACGCGCTCATAACATATCTGTATACTAGAATATCATTGATGGCAGTGCATAAAAAATAACTAGTCCACCATCTGGGGCCGTCCGCCATATTGGATTTAGAATGACGTCACTTAGCTAACCATGCATTGTCATCCAAACTAAACGTGTATGCAAAATTTCATCTAAATCGGTGGAGGATAACTGCTTTAAAATTCAGTTGCAAGATTTGACCCGAACACACTTACATACATACATATATACATACATACATTGCAAGTTAAATAAAAGCTTGTAAAAAAAACAAACCGTCGCGTGTTTTGCCCTTTCTTATTTCACGATAAAGGCCAACCTTTACTTGTAAACGATTATCTTGATCGATCCAGCTTTACTTCGTAAGGTAGCAGTTCTCGTGATGTTATCAGAGCTAAACTCTACTTACTAGGCTGGTATATCACGCAGGGATTCGAGAGGTCTGCAGTCGTGTTCATGGAAGTAGTAAGCTGTACAATTGTAACAATAATATAGTTTGTTCTCGTGGCTTCGCTCCTGAGTTCTAACTCGAAAACCCGAGCCAATGACATTCAGCAAGCTGTCTGTACCATTGGAAGCAGAGGGCATGGGAACCTGCCACCGCCTTCTGCGAAGAAGTAATGCTCACGAAGGAGGAGGCGGCACGCGTGAGTGAGCACAGCGGAGACGCTTTCACGCGCTAGCCACCGCTGGATTCACCCTGGGCGTCGGGCGTCGCATACCGATTCCCGGCCACCGTAGGCGCGGGATAGCGGATGGCGAGTAATGGGTAGCTCGCCATCCGATAAGGACCAAGAAGTGTTCCACGCGTGCCTCAAAGAGCTGTCAGCAAAAACTGACGGGGCCCGCTAGGGCCGATGCCTGTTTGGGTCGCGGATAAATTTGAAAGAGAGTTACCGCGGCCCTGGCACAAGCAACTGAAGGAACACGGGTGGGTATTAGTCAGTAAAAGTCTGACACGCCCTCCCGCTTCATCCAGAAATCTACATTAAAAAAAAGTGGCCGTACCATGGAGCTCTTAGTGCTAGGTTATTTACACTGTGCGTAAGGGTCAGTTGTATACAAAGTTACAAACCATATACAATTATACATCTGTCCCTTACTTATCTATCTCATCCGTACTTCTAAGCTCCAGAGCTTTTAAAGACTCCTACAGAAACAATTATTCTATTAGTTAAGATAGAAACGAAATTCCTGCTTCAGACCCGGCTAAAATCATTTTTTTAACCATATAATTTTCGGTGTTTAAGACACCTAATCAGGAATACCTAGAATTGGGTAACCAGGATTTACTTGGAACTCTGACTACCTACCTCATCATCATCTTCCTGCCCTTGTTCCATGTTACTTGGGGTCGGCGCAACACGTTTTCTTCTTCCATACCGTCCTGTCCCCCGTCACGCTATCACTGACTCCCTTTTCTTTCATATTCATCATCTCACACAGTCCATCTATTCCGGCTAGGTGCCAAAAGAAAGAAACATCCCAACCCTGCGGTCATTCTACCTCGGAGCCAACTGCTCGGCTGCCGCGACGTCACCAGCTTCGTGTTAAGCCAGGACAGTATTTAGCGCGCCTACACAAGGCAAACATTAAGTGACGGGCCGTTGTACGAGTAACCCGCGACCACGGAAAATAAATTTTATTGAAGGTGTCGTTGAGTTTGATTTTCTATAAATACAACTCCCACGCTTCATTCAATGATTATTCCTTATCTTTATGAGTCGAGGCGTTTGCCCTGAGCTGAGAAGGTTACAGTCTTAATACTAGCTTGGTCTACCTACAAGGGCGGACCCAGGTTTTTTTTTTGGGAGGGGCACAAGGGGCGGTCGGGCAATAAAATTTACTAAAAAACTAAATAAACTTGAAGTATCATACTTCAAGTTCATTTCTACAAGTTCAAGTATGTATAGGAAGGGTTTTGAAGGTGTCAAAACAATAGAAAAATAAATGTTTAAGTTTTCTTTTATGTTTCCTGCTAAAGATGTCCAGCACTTCATTAGCGTATCCATTTTTGCCGCAACCTCTTGATGGATATGCGTTAAAGCCAATCCATTCAAACGCTCTTCTGTCACTCTGTTACGAAGATATGACTTTAATCGGCGTAAGTTGGAGAAACATCGCTAGGCAGTGCTAGTAGTCACTGGAAACGCAATTTCATCCAGAAATAGACAAGAGTTTCACTCAAGTTTTTCTATTATTTTATTCATATATTTTAACAACTCTGATAATTCGATTCTGCTTCTAAGTATGTACTGTGATGGAATCTGCACAGTATACTAAAATAATGTCTGAGGGGGCACGTGCCCCCGTGACCCCCCTGAAATCCGCCCTTGTCTACCTACCAGCCATAAAAGTATAACTTAAATCAAGCCCTATTCAATGACTGAAAATTACATAGCTTGACAGCTAAAATGATCCATCGTATCCGCAATTTTTCTTATCTAAGATTGAAGTAAAAATAGTCCAAGGTGCTTTTAACCTTTCGTAATAAAATGTTCACGTCATTCTGCCGCATACGTAAGACTTATGACGACAGTACGATCAATATACTTGCCGTTTCGTAACTATGCTGGGGCTGGCTTCCAGTATACCTGGATGGAGATGAGTATCAGTATTTTACGTGGCCTATCTGACCTCCAAAACCTAGTAAAATCAGGGGCGTGGAACGAGGACATCTGACGGTTCTTTGCTTGCTAGATTTAAGTAATGCATTTCATACTGTCGATTTCGATATCCTGCTTGGCATACTTCGCTCGCTTAACATATCTCCAACAGCGATTGACTGGATTCGTAGTTACCTGTATGGCCGCCGGCAACGTATATGCATAAAATAATCTAACTCTTCTTGGTGTTATACAACTGGAACCTGTGTACCCTTCTGCTTCCTATCCTTGACTATGCTGATGTCAGTCATGTCGATCTCACCCAGGTACACGTCATTCTGCCGCATACGTAAGAGTTATGACGACAGTACGATCAATATGCTTGCCGTTTCGTAACTATGCTGGGGCTGGCTTCCAGTATACCTGGATGGAGATGAGTATCGGTATTTTACGTGGCCTATCTGACCTCCAAAACCTAGTAAAATCAGGGTATTTTTTTTTTATTTGTGATGGGTTTGCTCTTGACTCTAGTCTAGGTCATAGGTGACTAGAGACAAAGTCGACGATGGAGTGAGCTTACCCAGATGAAGCCTGTTCACTCTAACTTTGAAGAGATTCGGGTTGAATGCGTTCGGAAACACAGACGCAGGTAGTGAGTTTCATTCATTCGCTGTGCGCATTGTGAAGGATGTTTGGAAGCGCTTGGTGCGAATTGGTGGAATGGCAACAAGGTAAGGATGATAACTTGCAGTGCGTCTAGATGTCCGATGGTAGAAGGGGGCTGGTGGGATGAGGTCGTGGAATTCTTGAGCACACTCACCGAAGTACAGTCTGTAGAAGACCGACAAGCAGGCAACCTTGCGGCGATGAGCCAAGCTGCGTAGCTTGGCATCCGCCAGCTGAACGTCGCCAATGAGCCTCTTGGCTCTGCGTTCCACCGAGTCAAGCGCGGCAAGCAACATAATAAAATAAATATTTAAGTGGAGCTCCCATACAACCAATGTGATTTTTTTTGCTGTTTTTTGCGATAATGGTACGGAACTCTTCGTGCGCGAGTCCGACTCGCACTTTGCATATTTTTTTTTTTTAGTTATACTTGCTTGACCACTATCTCACCAGATGGTAAGCGATGATGTGGTCGACGGTGTTGCACGCTTACCTAGAAGTAACCTATTCACTCTTGACTTAATGACCCCGAGGTTGTAGTTATCGGGCAACACAGACTCCGGCAGGGAATGCCACTAGCTGTGTGCATGATGAAAGTAAGATTGCCTGGCTTCTGCGTATCCGTCATCATCATCATCAGCCAATTAATGTTACCACCGTCGTATTAGTTTTGTAAGATTCCTAAATATTCTGTGGAAAACGTCGTTGGTTGTACATTTGTCACACTGTTTTGTTTAAATTTGTATTTAAACTGTAATGTGTAACAGTTTGTTTTTCCTAACAAATAAAATAAAAATAAATAAACATGCGTATGGGTGTCGCGGTTAGACCCATCTTCATAAGCATGTCGTTGGTTCCAAAGTGGCCAGTAAAGGCCCCAAGCAGGTACCGGATTTGCACCCTACTCATATTCCAAATGCATTCCCGTTCTTTGAACATAGAGCCAGACTTCGAAGAACTTCGAAGATATACAACAGAACTCTTCAATAAATAACGGCAAATCTCTCGAGACTGCTGCAATCGCATGTCTGTTTATTGTTTATACCATTTCATAACATAACATCACGCGTATGCTCTTAAGGGGTAAGCAGATCTCACATTTGATCGGTTTTGTTCAAGTTTCTTGATATTCGGGTAATCTATTCTGGCGTTATAGGAAACTTACTAAACAACTTGCCTATTAGGTAGGTACAACTAAAAAGTGAAAAATAAAAAATTATATATGTATTTTTTTGTAAAAAAGTTTTTTTTATTTCATTTATATTTGTTAAATTTGTACACTAAGCCTCTGTTGACAGCTCCATTTTGAGCATTTTTTAAGGGCTCTACTACTTCTAAAGATAATGTATCATCAAAAAGGAAAACATAGGAACATAGTATATATCTTTAATTTTCAGTTTACGGAATATCTTTTAAATTGGGCAAATATTGGTAGAGGAAAGAGAGGAGAGCCAAACCTCGAATTATGACTTTTTACTAAGGAAATTCAGTCGGCGCTCTCTGGCTCCGTTTCCTATTTAAAGACTCCCAGGTTGTAGCTATCGGGAAACACAGACTCCGGCAGAGAATTACACTCCTTAGATGTAAGCGTTTTATAATTTTCCCAAAACGTTCCAGTTACTGGGTATCACGATCCCTTGGTTAAGGCGATATATACACCCCAATGCTAACGCAGTACAGCCCGTGCGCCCGCTCGATGTCAATATATCAAAATTGAACCTCCTTTTGAACAGTTTTGTTTGCAAAATATTATTTGATTTACAGCTGTGTTGATTATGAAGAAATACCAGCCATCAATTTTTCTGTGCAAAAATATTTTTTTAAATCCAAGTCGTTTTGGAGGAGTTTCCAAAAGTTGCGAAAATTATCGTGTTGCTAATTATTTTTTTAAAGCAAAACTATTAGTTACACGTAAAAACCTTGTGTTCAAAATTATGTACATGAATCAGTATTAAAAATATATTTTTTTCAAACCTTTTAACCTAGCCGTTACTAAGGAGTATGCTTTAGAAAGTTGCCGTTTTACGGCACTAAAGCGTATGTAGGCCCTTAAACGTAATCAGGCTATCGAAATATTGACTACGTTACCGTAAATATATCGACATTATTTATGCTGGCAACTACTTTAAAATTCGTAAGTTAACCCCGCTATGATTGGCTGTTGAAAATTTACTCAACCAATCACAGCTGATAACGCGTGCTTGACAATTTGTCACATTAATTCTGCGATAATTTATGAGAAACTCGGCCTAATTCTCGATTCGCTTCATAACTCAAGGCTGCACGACTTAATAAGTCGTCTCAACCGACGACTCTATATCTAATTAAAAAAATTACAAATAATAAAATTATTCACTAGAAAATCTTTTTTTAAACAAGCTTTATTCGTATTCTTCTCAGCAAACCCTGAAATTTGATACCCATATCATGGCAGTTAATGATATTCTAATAAACAGATATGTTATACACTCACAAAACAACCGAAAAAAGTGTTCCGCAAAGCAGCGGCAGCACAGATACCTACACACTTTTGGTATGAGATACCTTCTGTTTTATGTACGTTGGTATCATAATTGGCACACTTTCTAAATACACACGATAACATTTTTAAAATTTTGTTTTTGTTTCAACGAAGCCTATCGCTCTTCGCCATGGGTGACATAGACTAAAGACCCCAATTAGGACCTATTCGAGTCTTCACAATGCACGCGCTCATAACATATCTGTATCATAGAATATCATTGATGGCAGTGCATAAAAAATAACTAGTCCACCATCTGGGGCCGTCCGCCATATTGGATTTAGAATGACGTCACTTAGCTAACCATGCATTGTCATCCAAACTAAACGTGTATGCAAAATTTCATCTAAATCGGTGGAGGATAACTGCTATAAAATTCAGTTGCAAGATTTGACCCGAACACACTTACATACATACAAACATACATACATACATTGCAAGTTAAGTAAAAGCTTGTAAAAAAAAAACAAACCGTCGCGTGTTTTGCCCTTTCTTATATCACGATAAAGGCCAACCTTTACTTGTAAACGATTATCTTGATCGATCCAGCTTTACTTCGTAAGGTAGCAGTTCTCGTGATGTTATCAGAGCTAAACTCTACTTACTAGGCTGGTATATCACGCAGGGATTCGAGGGGTCTGCAGTCGTGTTCATGGAAGTAGTAAGCTGTACAATTGTAACAATAATATAGTTTGTTCCCGTGGCTTCACTCCTGAGTTCTAACTCGAAAACCCGAGCCAATGACATTCAGCAAGCTGTCTGTACCATTGGAAGCAGAGGGCATGGGAACCTGCCACCGCCTTCTGCGAAGAAGTAATGCTCACGAAGGAGGAGGCAGAACGCGTGAGGGAGACGCAACGGAGACGCTTTCACGCGCTAGCCGCCGCTGGATTCACCCTGAGCGTCGGGCGTCGCAAACCGATTCCCGGCCACCGTAGGCGCGGGTTAGCGGATGGCGAGTAATGGGTAGCTCGCCATCCGATAAGGACCAGGCCCGAGTCGACGGCTCGAAGTGTTCCACGCGTGCCTCAAAGAGCTGTCAGCAAAAACTGACGGGGCTCGCTAGGGCCGATGCCTGTCTGGGTCGCGGATAAATTTGAAAGAGGGTTACCGCGGCCCTGGCATAAGCAACTGAAGGAACACGGGTGGTTATTAGTCAGTAAAAGTCTGACACGCCTTTCCGCTTCATCCAGAAATCTACATAAAGTGGCCGTACCATGGAGCTCTCAGAGCAAGGTTGTTTACATTGTGCGTAAGGGACAGTTTTGTACAAACCATATACAATTATACATCTGTCCCTTACTTATCTATCTCATCCGTACTTCTAAGCTCCAGAGATTACCTTTTAAATACTCCTACAGAAACAATTATTCTATTAGTTAAGATAGAAACGAAATTCCTGCTTCAGACGCGACTAAAATCACTTTTTAACCTTATAATTTTCGGTGTTTAAGACACCTAATCAGGATTACCTAGAATTGGTCAACCAGGATTTACTTGGAACTCTGACTACCTACCTCATCATCATCTTCCTGCCCTTGTCCCATGTTACTTGGGGTCGGCGCAACACTTCTCTTCTTTCAACCCGTCCTGTCCCCCGTCACGCTATCACTGACTCCCTTTTCTTTCATATTCATCATCTCACACAGTCCATCTATTCCGGCTAGGTGCCAAAAGAAAGAAACATCCCAACCCTGCGGTCTTTCTACCTCGGAGCCAACTGCTCGGCTGCCGCGACGTCACCAGCTTCGTGTTAAGCCAGGGCACTACTTAGCGCGCCTACCTAAATTAAGCGACCGCCTTTGTAACCCGCGACCACGAAAAAGAAAATTTATTAAAGGTGTCGTTGAGTTTGATTTTCTATAAATACAACTCCCACGCTTCATTCAATGATTATTCCTTCTCTTTATGAGTCGAGGCGTTTGCCCTGAGCTGAGAAGGTTACAGTCTTAATACTACCTTGGTCTACCTACAAGGGCGGACAAAGGTTTTTTTTCTGGGAGGGGCACAAGGGCCGGACGGGCAAAAAAATTGACTAAAAAAACTAAATAAACTTGAACTATCATACTTCAAGTTCATTTCTACAAGTTCAAGTATGTATAGGAAGGGTTATGAAGGTGTCAAAACAATAGAAAAATAAATGTTTAATAAAGACAGTTTTCTTTTATGTTTCCTGCTAAAGATGTCCAGCACTTCATTAGCGTATCCATTTTTGCAGCAACCTCTTGATGGATATGCGTTAAAGCCAATCCATTCAAACGCTCTTCTATCACCCTGTTACGAAAATATGACTAATCGGCGTAAGTTGGAGAAACATCGCTAGGCACTGCTAGTAGTCACTGGAAACGCAATTCCAGCCAGAAATAGACAAGAGTTTCACTCAGGTTTTTGTATTATTTTATATATTTTAACAACTCTGATAATTCGATTCTGCTTCTAAGTATGTGTACTGTGATGGAATCTGCACAGTATACTAAAATAATGTCTGAGGGGGCACGTGCCCCCGTGACCCCCCTGAAATCCACCCTTGTCTACCTACCAGCCATAAAAGTATAACTTAAATCAAGCCCTATTCAATGACTGAAAATTACATAGCTTGACAGCTAAAATGATCCATCGTAACCGCAATTTTTCTTATCTAAGATTGAAGTAAAAATAGTCCAAGGTGCTTTTAACCTTTCGTAATAAAATGTTCACGTCATTCTGCCGCATACGTAAGAGTTATGACGACAGTACGATCAATATACTTGCCGTTTCGTAACTATGCTGGGGCTGGCTTCCAGTATACCTGGATGGAGATGAGTATCAGTATTTTACGTGGCCTATCTGACCTCCAAAACCTAGTAAAATCAGGGTATTTTTTTTTTATTTGTAATGGGTTTGCTCTTGACTCTAGTCTAGGTCATAGGTGACTAGAGACAAAGTCGGCGATGGAGTGAGCTTACCCAGAAGAAGCCTGTTCACTCTAACTTTGAAGAGATTCGGGTGGAATGCGTTCGGAAACACAGACGCAGGTAGTGAGTTCCATTCATTCGCTGTGCGCATTGTGAAGGATGTTTGGAAGCGCTTGGTGCGAATTGGTGGAATGGCAACAAGGTAAGGATGATAACTTGCAGTGCGTCTAGATGTCCGATGGTAGAAGGGGGCTGGTGGGATGAGGTCGTGGAGTTCTTGAGCACACTCACCGAAGTACAGTCTGTAGAAGACCGACAAGCAGGCAACCTTGCAGCCATGAACCAAGCTGCGTAGCTTGGCATCCGCCAGCTCAACGTCGCCAATCAGCCTCTTGGCTCTGCGTTCCACCGAGTCAAGCGCGGCAAGCAACAGAATAAAATAAATATTTAAGTGGAGCTCCCATACAACCAATGTGCTTTTTTTGTTGTTTTTTTCGATAATGGTACGGAACTCTTCGTGCGCGAGTCCGACTCGCACTTTGCATATTTTTTTTTTTAGTTATACTTGCTTGACCACTATCTAACCAGATGGTAAGCGATGATGTGGTCGACGGTGTAGCACGCTTACCTAGAAGTAACCTATTCACTCTTGACTTAAAGACCCCGAGGTTGTAGTTATCGGGCAACACAGACTCCGGCAGGGAATGCCACTAGCTGTGTGCATGATGAAAGTAAGATTTCCTGGCTTCTGCGTATCCGTCATCATCATCATCAGCCAATTAATGTTACTAACGTCGTATTAGTTTTGTAAGATTCCTAAATATTCTGTGGAAAACGTCGTTGGTTGTACATTTGTCACACTGTTTTGTTTAAATTTGTATTTAAACTGTAATGTGTAACCGTTTGTTTTTCCTAAGAAATAAAATAAAAATAAATAAACATGCGTATGGGTGTCGCGGTTAGACCCATCTTCATAAGCATGTCGTTGGTTCCAAAGTGGCCAGTAAAGGCCCAAGCAGGTACCGGATTTGCACCCTACTCATATTCCAAATGCATTCCCGTTCTTTGAACATAGAGCCCAGGCATTTCTTGGAGTGTTCCAGACCGGTATGAAATAGCAGAACTTTGTATGGTGGTAGTATTTCCCCTTACGAGCTGCTCCACAAAGAGTTCAAGTACTAGGTAAGCAGAAATTACAGACGGCTATCCAAGATGCTACGCAAATAAAGTGCGTAGCCCTTTAGCTACGCATCGAACTACGCCGTAGCACGCACTTCTACAAATCGCGTGGTTTCTTCGCTTTGCAAAGGGTTTTGAAGCTTCCTTTGTGTGATAAATGATAGCCTATCAAATTATGATTTCAGTGGAGTATCTTTGAATTATAGACCCTAATCTCACTGTCGTAAGATTCAGTAATATAGTAGTTGAATCTATTATTGAACGTTAGTTTTAAATTATTATTTACCTAAAATCAAATTAACCATCGCTTTCCATTAGGTGAGATAGACGTCAAGAGCTGGTTCCAGCTGAATAAAAATATGTTATTTACATGCTTGGGTCAAAGATATTATACTTCTTACTACGAAGTATAAGGTCTTTGGCATGGGTACATCTATCATTAGATATTTTTCGAGTATTGTCTGTATGAAAAAATCATTTCGGCATTCGAACAAAGTTTCAAAAAAATTCAGTTAACATAGTTTTACTGTCTTATTAATAATTATTTTTCTACTATTTGTAATAGAGAGCCTACTCATGACTTAGTACAATGATGACGCAACGAAACATTTATGGCGTCAGAAGTGCGTGTGAAAACTATTTTAAATAATGATTTCGCGAACTATTTTTAGTTCCACGCTATTTTTGATTCATAGACAAAAGAGGGTGAACGTTTGTAAGACATTATGGTAGAAACTACAAAACTTGTTATTAAAGTGAAAAATAATTAATTTGAATAAATTAGAAACAGTAAGAAATATATAAGTATTTTGTTTTTTAATTGCAGTTCTCAGAAATAAATGACCAATGCCTAACATATTAAGGTTCCCCTAGTCGACGGCACGAACTATTTTGTGCGCAAGGTTAAAATGCTTGCTATCTCATCCGACAACACATGCGAAAGGGATAGATGCTGTGATGAGCTGTAAGAAGCTAGTTCGCGTACGAATTAGCACATTTGCAAATTTGTATCGAAATGGATGATGATTTAGGACGAAAACGAGCGTGCGAAATTTTATAAACAGACCTTTGGGAGTCTAGATATCATAAGAAAACGACTAAATGTATATTTTCAAAATAAAATTATTTGCATTGTTGCATTACTAATCTATCCCTGTATGAAGGCCGTTTTGCAATTGTCCTTCTTCTTATGGTATTTATTTCCGCCCAAAGATGCGTAAAAATTAGTGTTGAAATATGGAACATTGGACGCTCATAACTTTCAAATATATATATTTTTTAATTTTTGTTTCCATACACGGCTAGATAATGATGAGACAAATTGATATCACTTTTATTTTGAACGTACATCGTCAAACAGTGGAATAATCCCTAGACTACGTTTGTATGGAAGAAAAATCGACTAGTGTAACCTTAAAAGTAACAGTCAAATGATGACATGGGCTGTTAAAATTATTTTAAAAAATCATAGCTGCTAACGCGCGTAAGCAAATTGGACTCATTTTAGATCATGAAACTGAGTCCATTGCTGCTTAGCCCCTAATTTATACAACTGGCGAAACTTGATGTAGTCTGCCTACACCTCTCCTTACCCTTTCGGGCAAAAGGCGTAGTGAGTAGTATTTAATGTTAATTAATTTGACTAGATTTTTATTTTTTTCTTGATTGATACTCTGGCTTGACCACTATCTCAGCTGATGGTAAGCGATGATGTGGTCAACGGTGAAGCATGCGCTTGCCTAGAAGTAACCTATTCACTCTTGGCTTAAAGAGCCCTAAGTTGAAGTTATCGGGCAACACAGACTCCGGCAGGGAATTTCACTCCTTAGCTGTACGCGCAATGAAAGTATTCCCAAAACGTTTTATTGCGTATGGGTGGGATGTCCACCAGGTACCGTACCGATGGCGCATCGCCTTACGTCTTGTAGTCCGATGATGAAACGGGCTAGGCGGAATTAGATCATGTTGTGGTTTCATGACGCTATTACTGAGGCTGAAGGTGAAGGAATAGAGTGAAGCAATACTTTACGCCTGGACAGCTTTTAACCCTATACAAAGCGCAAGTCCGATCCTGCATGGAGTATTGCAGCCACCTTTGGGATGGCTCAGCTAAGTATCAGCTTGTCGCGCTTGACTCGGTGGAACGCAGAGCCAGGAGGCTCATTGGCGACGTTGAACTGGCATGCCAAGCTTCACAGCTTGGCTCATCGCCGCAAGGTTGCCTGCTTGTCCGTCTTCTACAGACTGTACTTCGGTGAGTGTGCTGAAGAACTCCATGACCTCATCCCACCAGCCCCCTTCTACCATCCGAACGCATTCAACCCGAATCTCTTCAAATATAGAGTGAACAGGCTTCTTCTGGGTAAGCTCACTCTATCGTCGACTCTGTCTATGTCACCTTTGACCTAGACTGGAGTCAAGAGCAAACCCATCACAAAAAAAAAAAAAGGTTCTGGGTTGATTCTCGAAAAAATATTGATCAATTGATCAATTGATCAAGAAAAATATATGATAGATTTTTGAGGAAAGTAAGGGAATGTGCACATCATACGTCACGACGTCGTCATTAAAGAACGTTGCGGCGTCTCGGCGCGGCTTTTTGACGTGTCGTGCTAATTTGCATTACATTGTCGTAAAAATGCAACGTTACACGTTGTCGTGCCTTATAAAATTCCGGTACATTTTACAGCATTTATGACAGAACGAAACAACGTTTAGTTTCATTTCTTGTAGTTTCTGACGGTTACAGCTTTTCTGACATCTTTTTTGCACAACTAATCGCTAAGACAATTAAGCATCAATTGAGCGAGCGCATCGCCACGTACCGCTTTTGACGACGGCCGATGCGTAATTCCGCGAAGACGTTGTACCGCGCCGCGACTTAACAGCGTTCCACGTTGACGACGTCGCGTCGTGACGTTGTGTTCTGGTAGCCCTAAGTGGTAGAATGTCACTTTGTCCAGCTAACCTCAGCTCTGCCTAATCCCCCAGCTTAATGATATGTTATGTTCAAAGTAACAACCATGATATAAGGTATTTAATAATGTTATCTATTGACAACTGCCGACTATCCAACTGATGATAACAACTTATTGAATGGGCACCTGCGGCTAACAGGATTTGGCGATTAGCCGTACGTTTTGTTGTTACGTTTTTCGTATGGAATGCCTTAGGGGCTCCTAAAATTTCGACAGTTTAGACACAGTGTGACGTTTGGTGACGAACGTAAAGAATTTCACCATCCCATACTTCCCGTGGGTGTCGTAAGAGGCGACTAAGGGACACCAGAGAATGGGCAGCAACTGTGCACTCTAAAAACAAACTGCGATCGCCAACCCGCCTGCCAAGCGTGGCGATTATGGCAAACCCCCCCAAACCTAATGAATAGCACACTGAAGAAATGGCCCCGAGTGCCCGGCAGCCCGTCTACCCTCGGCTACGGTAGCGGTTGAGGCGTTGGCGTGGTAAGGGGTGCTAAGAATCCCCGGAGTAGACCCGGCTACCCAAATAAACATCGACGACTGGACCTGGGAACATATAAAATGCGAACACTCTGGACCGACGAGAACATAGCCGAACTCGAGGAAGAATTGAGCAGGTTACGATGGAGTATTATAGGGTTATCTGAAGTTCCAAGAGAGGGGGAGGACTCGAGAATCCTCAAATCCGGTAACCTGCTCTATTGCCGAGAGGGTGACCGGCAGTCCCAGGGTGGTGTCGGGTTTATCGTCCACAAGTCCCTTGTGGACAACGTGGTGAAGATCGAGAGTGTGTCGACCAGGGTGGCGTACCTTATACTCAGAAGAGTATAACCTGCCTCTCTGTTTAGCGTTTGTGGACTACGAGAAAGCCTTCGATTCGATGGAGACTTTGGCTGTACTGCAGTCTCTCCAACGGTGCCAAATTGACTACCGGTACATCGAAGTGTTGAAGTGTTTATACAAAAACGCCACCATGTCAGTTCGACTTCAGGATTTGACCTCGTAACCCGTCCTTCTGCAGCGAGGTGTGAGACAGGGAGACGTCATATCTCCGAAGCTGTTTACCGCTGCACTGGAGGATGTCTTCAAGGTTCTGGACTGGAGAGGGCTAGGTTATAAACTGTCAATTTAAAAACTGTCAGTCTATCGGAAACTCGCAACAAACAGTAATCATGGTAAATATCCCGCTTCTAATGTTAATTTTAGAACCTGATATAGCTAATGCAAAAGCTTAAACCCATGATTCATTCACAACGGAATCACACTTTATTGTAATCTCAAACATGCGTGAGTTGAATACATTGTATCACTGATAAGCGTTATCAGACAGCTGCGAAACAAATGGTGAAGATAATCGGGAACTTTTGGTAATCTGGTACACCTGCATAATTGCCTGATAGTACACAGACTTGAGAATTAATAGACGGAGCGTTTTGTTAAGAAAATTGAAAATTCGGCGCGTCGCCCGATTATCTCCTAAACTTTGAGTATTATTGTTTTGGTGATAAATGCTAATTATTGAAACGTGTCCGGCCTCAGGGCGAAGTGTTTAGAGCAGTGGTGGGCAAACTTTCTTAATGTGGAGCCAGAAAGTTTAAGAAATTTCAGAGGAGAGCTAGAATTATAGGAATAATGCATTTTGTGTTGCAACTTTTAATCAATATAAAAATAACAGCATTACACACTTGCACAAATGTTAAAAATTACAATTTAACTCTTATTCGAAGGCTCTGCCATGGTAGGTGTACAAATTCCCAAAAAAAAGTCTGAGGAGCCTTCACGGCAGTTTACGGTTGGCACCAAGAAAACGCCGAGCTCAGAACGAGAAACATTTATTTTTGATATGTACAAGGGGGGTCATGAAATCCCTGAAAATCTTAACATCGCGATGTAGCGGAGATCCAAAACTGTACACCGCCATCTATTGGTTTGATGCGAAATTAATAACAAAACAAAAGTGACATTTCTTGATGTTAGAATCTTAACAGTAGGCGTGTGAGACATATGAAATTGCTTTTGATTTGCCGTAATATTTTCGAATGCAAGTTCGACTAGTGACGAAGTAAATTTCAGCAGTGCGAAATCCATTATTCTACTAAGTAGAATCTACTTAATACTTCTGGACCGTCAAAATATAATTATCGCGGGCCATATACTATTCATGTCGAAGGACCGTCGGCGGGCCGGATTAAATGCTTTCGCGGGCCGGAGCTGGCCCGCGGGCCGTACTTTGCCCATAAATGGTTTAGAGTATATTTATGAGGTTCATGCTTACCACTCGGCCCCGAGCTACCCTTAAGCAATGATGTGTAGTTATTAAACCAAATATAAGAAACTAGCGGACGCCTCGCGGTTTCTCCCGCGTAGTTCCCGATCCCGTGGGAATACAGGGATAAAAATTAGCCTATGTCACCCGGGGATAGTGTAGCTTCTCAACGGTGTAAGATTTTTTTAAATCGGTCCAGCAGTTTCGGAGTCTATAAGGTACATAGATACATACTTTCTCTTTTTATATTTATATTTATAGAAGATTGTTTAGTATGCCACGAGACATCACGACGTGGATGTTTGGTGTGTAAACTGTATATTTTCATTGTCAAGCCTACAGCAGTTCACAGCTAAGTAGGTTATAAGTGTCTCAAATCGCACGCCATTCATTTCGACTTCTGCCAAATATCATCCAGCTGCTAGCACCCTGCGAAGTTTATCGCTAACCCAATAAACGACCCAGTTGACCCAGTTGTAAACGACCCTTTGTGCTTATTGGCCTTGTTTGTTCTGTCTCCTGCTTGGTATGGAGGGAAGTGGAAATTTATATTGTTTCCTACTCCTCCGTTATTCTTTTCTGATTAATTTCGTTGCGGGATCCAAGACAGTTAAATTCATTCTCCGGGACTTCGTCGAGCTTCATTGCCTCTTCACTGCTTCATTGTTTCTGGCTTTCAGGAGTGGTTTGAGAATAGTGCGGTGTGGCCCAATAATATTTATAATTAAAACAAAAATATTTTACTTTTTACGATACAGACAGCGAATGTACTTGTACATAAAAGTAGAAAGAGTTACAAGGGAGTCTAGCAGAGTTGCATACTAACACCTATAATGATTTTCGAAAAGTTCAAATTGCATGCGTTACTGAAATTTCACATGGTCAAACTCGCGTACTATTAGAATTTAATTTTATCTAGAGTCCCTGCTCACCTGTTTTTCCTAAATTTAACGAGTGGGGTCACACCGGCAAACCTTAAAAACCGGCCAAGTGCGAGTTGGACTCGCGCACGAAGGGTTTCGTACCACTATCGCAAAAAACGGCAAAAAAATCACGTTTGTTGTATGGGAGCCCCACTTAAATATTTATTTCATTCTGTTTTTAGTATTTGTTGTTATAGCGGCAACAGAAATACATCATCTGTAAAAATTTCAGCTGTCTAGCTATCACGGTTCATGAAATACAGCCTGGTGACAGACGGACAGACAGACATACAGACGGATCACGGAGTCTTAGTAATAGGGTCCCGTTTTAACCCTTTGGGTACGGGACCCTAAAAAAGAAAATGGCAGGCAACGGCTAGCGTTGCCTGCCATTTTTCTGCTAGCGTTGCATGATTGTCCAAAATCATGCACTAAATTTATTGTGGCAACTTCAGTTATGAAGAATATTTCTAGGAAAACGTGGTCCAGTCTTAATCTTCCGATATCTATGGCGCATTGCCCGATTATCTCCTAAACTGTGAGTATTATCGATTTAGTGATAAATGCTTTATTTTAGCTTATTATTGAAACGTGTCTGGCCTCAGGGCGAAGTGTTTAGAGTATATTTAGATTAATTAGTAGTTTGTAGTAATTTATTCAAAAATGTGGTCCGGAAAAGTGTTTTTAATAGTCGGTAAGTGGATCTTACCTACTACTGCTGCAATAACTTTTGTATGTTACAATTTTCGTAAATTGTTAACTGCGTTTGTCATACCAGAAATGCTTAGCGCTATTGGATTAGGTGTTGTCTTAGATTTAATCTGCCTTGCCTTTTCCCAACTATATTGGGGTCGGCTTCCAGTCTTACCGGATTCAGCTGAGTACCAGTGTTTTACATGGAGCGACTGCCTATCTGACCTCCACAACCCAGTAACTGGGTAACACGGTACCCTTTGGCAAGACTGATGGTGTCAGATCTCAAGCTTCTGACTACCCGTAACGACAGTCAAAGATCTTCAAATAACAGCCGGGACCAACGGCTTAACGTGCTTTCCGAGGCGCGGAGGAAACTCGGTATGTTGAAATGGTCACCCATCCACGGACCGACCTTGTCAAGCGTTGCTTATGCCTGATGATCGACCAGTGCGGCTGTTATTATTTTGCCACGAGCTCCTCTAGATTATGTCTTAGATTGATTTACTTATATTCATATTCATTTTCTTTATTATACACAAATACATAACACATACATACGCTAACTGCAAAACTCAGGTACATAGAGAAATTTGCAAATAAGGACAGTATGTACATCCAAGTGCACAACATAAACTCTAGCCGCCGCCGCTCAAACTGTCTAAAGTTAAATTAGTTAATTATCGTGGTAGGCTTCCATTCTAATCTGATGCATATACAGTTTATATGGAGCCGGTAGCGACTGCCTATTTAACCTCAACAACACAGTAACTGGGTTAGAGAAAAAAGTAACAAAGAAAAAAGGTTTATTTGCGCCAGGCACGACGCATACCAAAAAAATAACATAAATAGAAATACAAAGAAATAACATAAATACAAATACAAAAAAAACAAAGAAATAACATAAATACAAATACAGAGTATGCGTCACAAACTCACAACCACGTGCAAAATAGAGCCACAGCGCTGCTTTTCAGCGATAGCCGGTGTCACCTGGGTGACGCTGAACCAATGAAAGGGCAAGTGACGGAGCGAACATCTTCTTTTTATAAATAAAATAAACAAATAAATGAGTAAAAACAAATACGAAGCACAAGTGTCCAAAACAAAGGTTCAGAATAAAGTCTTATAACGGGTGATTTTTTTGCTGGTATCTTTTTGGCAACACTGTTTTTGACAGATAACGCGTGAATCGTGTCTTGTGTCATTGTCAAACTTGTTCAGTTTGGTCTATAATTTAACCATGAATCGACTTACGAACGAACAACGCTTGCTAATTATTGAATTTTACTATCAAAATGCATGCTCTGCAATGGCCGAAACGTTACTGTGAATGGCGAGCGCTACCGTGTGATGATTGGCGATTTTTTTTTGCCCAAAATGGAAGAATTGGACATGCCTGACATGTGGTTTCAACAAGACGGTGCCACATGCCACACGGCACGCGAAACAATGGCCCAATTGAGAGCCGCCTTCGGTGAACAGTTTATCTCACGTTTTGGGCCCGTCAATTGGCCGCCTAGATCGTGTGATCTAACGCCTTTGGACTATTTCTTGTGGGGCCATGTTAAGGCTCATGTCTACAGGGATAAACCAGCAACGATTGACGCACTGGGAGCCAATATTGAAGCATTTATTCATGATATACCGGCTGATATGTTGGAGAGAGTGTGCCGAAATTGGGCCTTGCGAATGGGCCATCTAAACCGGAGCCGCGGCCAGCATTTGCATGAAATCATCTTCAAACATTAAATTATATTGATCGTTCTATCGATTCCAATAAAGATTTCATCAAATTTTTCAAATTTTTTGTGTTTTTTTTGAAAATCAAATCCTATACCTCTTAAAAAATCACCCTTTAGTTATAGTAGGACATAGACGAATATACAGTAAATATATATAGTAACAGATATAGATATATGGTTACATGATATCCCTTAGCAAGAGTAGTCGTCAGTCTCTCGAATACCAAACATTAGTTGTTTCCAACCAGTAGGTTTAATGCGAATATGATGGGTCTTTACACACCCTGTTTTTGGCAATAGACGCTAAAGAGACCTTAAGTGAAGACCATAAAACATCCAAGCTTCTAACTATGGATTTTCATACCAAATCTTTAGTCGATTTAAAAGCTAAATGAGGTATTTAAAATTATTCACTTAAACCAATTGTAGAAGCTACTTGGGTTCTATTCTCATTACAAAACAATAGAATAGGTTTAGTTTTTCACATTCGGGTTACATTTACCTAATGCCGTTGAGTGTATTTATATTCGTCCCTGAAATCGAGCTTACATTTTATCAGCCAGTGTGAATCACTAAGCTAATATTTACTAAGTGCGTGAATATGAATCATATCCCTTATCGTGGAATAGTTAATCCTGCCTGCCGTTTTCAAACTTTGAGATGGCTTCTATTCTAACCTCTACCTCTCTTTTTTCTGGTTGCCTGAAAGAAGAACATTGAGGTCGATTTTTTAGAAAACCTGAACCTAAGGGTGCATTCACGAATAAATCTGGTAAATGGTGCCGGATTGCCAACATTTATTTGACACAAGCCAGAGCACACAAAAAAAACATAAAAAAGAAAAAAAGAAAACGGACTAAACAACAATAATATAAAAGAGAGAAAACAATATGAAAGTAACATTGTGTGTCCCACGGCTGCGCCAAATAGGACCAGTTCAGCAAAACAAGCAGTACTAACTGAACCAATTAGCTTATAAGCGTTGACCATCAGATTTGTTTGGCTTGCTAGTTCGTGCTGGCAAAGTGGCCTGTATTTCTGGTCAGTGTAATCAATCAATTTGAGCCAAAAGGTTCTGAAGTGGCGACTGGGTACCAAAAGACGCATCGTTGGAAGACCTCTCACAAGGTTGACCGTGCACTTAGTGAAGACAACGGTAATCCGTTGGATGCGCGATACACAGGATCATTCGATGTGGCGATACTTCGGGGAGGCCTATGTTCAGCAGTGGACGTCTTTGGGCTGAATAATCTAGTTACATTTAATATAGGTGTGGGTGTGTTATAGTGTTAGAACTGTGATTTAATATGAACATTCCTCTCTCCTCGCAGCCTGCATCCTCCACAGCCACTCCGTGCTCTCCATCTGGTCGTGCACCGAGGATGCGGAGTGTGAGCTTCCTGCAGGATCGGTCTGTCAAGCAGGCATGTGTGTGTGTCCCAGTGGACATCAGTTGGTGTTGGGAGGAACAGTGTGTGCCGCACGTGAGTATCATAGCATATTGACCCCTATGTCCACCACGTAATGCTCGCATTCCTATCAAGCTAAACACTCCGTGCTGTCGGCAGGTTGATGTCGATTATACATATTATAGCAAGGCTTTTGATCGAATCGACCATAACATCCCCATAATAAAGTTAACGGACATGGGAATACGCGACGTTCTACTCAGATGGTTTTCCTCTTACCTTGTGTATAGGTCCGAAGCAGTAGTACTGAATAATTATATATCTTGCTAAGTCCCCCTTCGCAGTGGAGTCCCACAGGGTTTGTTGCTCGGTCCTTTGTTGTTTATAATCTATATTATCGAACATAGGCTATTGCGTGACTTCATCCAAAAATAATTGATTCTATTTTATTGATGATATATGTTGGGAGGAACGGCCTGCACTGCATATAAGTATATGTGACTATGATGTTTCGAGTGCGAGCTACCTGCAGAGTCTGTCTACCAAGCAGGCATGTGTGTGTCCTAGTGGATATCAGCTGGTGTTGGGAGGAACGGCCTGTGCTGAACGTGTAACTCTTTCTTTTTACCATTATTTAATTTGTTTTGTTTGACCACTATCTCACCTGATGGTAAACGATGATGTGGTCGACGATATAACACGGTTGCCTTGTAGTAACTTTTGACATATAAACATTGGTTAGTAGGCATTGTAGAACAGACAGTGCAACTGCTTCTGCGTGTGTTTAATTATAAAATCTTCTTTGTACCTACTTGGCTTATCCCGTTGAGATTGGCGACCGTGATCGATACTCGGTCGGGAGCATATTATAAGTAGGCTTACAACATCTTTGATTAGTTTTGAAAGATTAGGTACCATTATTTAAACAAACTATTATTTAACAAAGATTTAATTCCACAGCTGCTCCGTACCTCACCTCCACTTGTATGGATGACCTGCAGTGCTCGAATCTCCTCACCAGCTTCCAGTGCAGTCGTGCTGCAGATTCTACAGGTTGGTCTAAGACACATAATTTATTTATTTAGAATTCATGCACCGTTCAAAGGCAGACCTAAACCCCTGTATTGTAAGACATTTTCTCCACCCGACGCAATTGTATTGACAGTTATAACAATTATTTTTAATGAAGCGTTATTTTCCGTTGTCATAGCGTCTGATTCAAGAAATTCTCTTCGGTAATCTTAGCAAAATGTATATACGGTGCTCATCATTATCAACAATTTTTACGATGGAACCAAACCTCATATAGAGACAAATAAAAAAACTTTTTTACAAAAAAAGTGAGAAATAACTTTATTTTTGGAAGTCGGTGTCCGTAACGCAAAAAAATGGTACCTACGAAAGACACCGACTTCCAACAATAAAGTTATTTTTCACTTTGTAGTTTTCTTATTTGGAAGTCGGTAGTATTTTTTTTTGTAAAAATGCTTTTTATTTTTCACTTTTTAGTTGTACCTACCAAATAGGCAAGTTGTTTAGTAAGTTTCCTATAACGCCAAAATAGATTACCCGAATATCATGAAACATGAACAAAACCGGTCAAATGAGAGATCTGCTTACCCCTTAAGAGCGTACTGGCGTGATGTTATGTTATGAAATGGTATAAACAATAAACAGACATGCGATTGCAGCAGTCCCGAGAGAATTTCCGTTATTTATTGAAAAGTTCTGTTGCATATCTTCGAAGTTCTTCATTAGATCTTCACCAAATTAAAATGGGACCAATTTCGGAAAGAATTTTCAAAATCGGTCCACAATTGACGGAGATATCGGAGAAAATACATAAAAAAAAACATAGAACCTCCTCCTTTTTCGAAAGTCGGTTAAAAAACCGGCCAAGTGCGTGTCGGACTTCGCACATTTAGGGTTCCGTACCGATTTATCAATATATTAGTATTTATTTGTAAAACATACGTAATAATAAACATAATCACCAAATTTTAGTTCTTAGGTCAAAGGGAAGTAAAAACTTTCTTAACAAACTTGTGTGACAGACGACGGACAGAGAAACGGACATACAGACAGATAGACGGACACATGAGTGACAGCAATAGGGCTCCATTTGGACCCTTCAGGTAAAGAATCCAAAAAAAAATAAAAAAATAAAAACATGTAGCGGTATGTTATATTGTTTGTTTCTGTTTTTATTAATTTATTTTTTTCTTTCTCAACAGTCATATAATTGCAAACCAAATATTTACATTGCTTCTTACTATAATTAAAGCGGTGAGATTTTTGTTTTTGTGCTCACACTAAAATTATTATTGAGTCTATACGTGAGGATTTGTAACTGGCTTTCTGTTGACTATGGTTTACTTTTTGTCTGTTTTTATTAGCTGTAAGTCTTCCATGTACTAAAATAAATAAATAAATAAATCAGCTGTTCCCTGAATAATGTCGGGGAAGATATACGCGATAATACCTTAATGTACCTATGGAGCTTCTGATTTTAATTCCAATTTAAATTCCGCCTTGTACCTATGATGAAAAAGTCATATTTTCACCGTCATCTTCCTACCCTTGTCTCATGTTACTTCTGCAGTCAGCGCTACACGTGTTCTGCTTCCATATTCTCCTGTCAACCGTCTTGCTATCGCTGACTCCCTTTTTTTGTCACAGCTATTAACACAATAAAATAAGCATACAAAATCATCTTCTTTACAGAAGGCCAATGCGAGTGTCAACCCGGCTTCCACTACTTCATCGGACGCTGTTGGAAGTCAGCCGACTTTGGAGAAGCCTGCGAGAGGAATGAGGAGTGTTTCGGAGCGCTCAGGGATCCTTACAACATGGCTTGTGCAGAGGGGAAGTGTGTCTGTGGTGAGGGGTACTATGAACGGCAGAGGGGAGAGTGCAGGAAGATTGGACAGGGTAAGTTTTTTTTTGGAATTTATCAAAGTATTAGTTGTGAGGATCCAGTCGACAAGGCCTTGTTCGTGGGTTTAAATCCGGGCATGTACCAATATGACTTCAACACATACTTACTTATTTTTGTACTGAAAAGTTTTACTTGCAAGAATGTAACCCATGGCAAGTAATAATATCATAATGATTTAATCGAAATAACTACATATTACATAAAACAAAGTCCCCCGCTGCGTATGTTCGCGATGAACTCAAAAAATACTGAACGGATTTACATGCGGTTTTCACCAATAGAAAGAGTGAAAAACGAGGAAGATTTTTGTATCTCATTTGTCACGGGCGAAGCCGGGCGGGTTGCTAGTAAGGATATATATATATATATATTCTTCATTTATACATACTAATTATTTACATATTTTTCTTTTTGATATTTTCGCGCCGAACAATTATTAGAGTAAAATAACAAAAAAAGATAGGATACCACAAAACAATTACTTATTTTAATAATGTCTTCCAGTAGATTTCTTTATTTAATTAAGGAATTTTATAACCACAATGCGCATTAGAGTCGTCTTTAATAATTATACTTAATAACCGTGTTGTTTCCAGCTGTCGGCGATGGATGTATCTTGAACGAAGATTGCCAATTTACAAACGGAGCCTGTGACCCGAGCACACTTAGATGTATCGACAGTACTAGCCGTAAGTATCTTGTAATCTAATATTTTATTAAATGTAGTACTAAGCAACTTAATGAAAAAATATGTACATATATTTAAACACTAGACAAAACCAAACTATACTAAACCTAATTACTTACATATATACAAAAGAGAGGTACTGTTGGTTATGATAAATGATAGGCCAACTAATTAAATTTCTATATTCGTATTTACCTATTTCTGCCTCATTTTTCATGAGCTTCAATCCCGACTCCATTGGTGAGTTTCAATATAGCCACTTTGATCTAGTGATATATATTTTATATATATTTTTTAAACGTTGCCCCACACTAGGAATTTCTTCCTGTATCGTGGGTGCGTTTACAAACATATACATTCACATACACAAACACCCAGAGCCGGAACAACTAAATGTAGGTAAGAAGGAAAGAAAGAAAGACAAAATATTTATTTGTGACCCGCACAGGAGACACGAGATAAGCAAAACACAAACAATAATAAAATATAAAAAACCCCGTGCGAGACCAAAAAGGCTCCTATCTCAGCATGTGCAACGATATTAAAAAGAAAATATCACTGCGCTGATATTCTGATAGGGCCCACTGGTCCAAAATCTTTCATTTTGAACTCTGCCATCAGTGTCTGCTTTTTTTCATCTTTCTCCTCCTTAGTACATGAAGTAAACATGAATATGTCATCGACATACAATGTTAATGTAACTAATTTACCTGTACTGTGTTTGACCATAAACACAAGGTTCAGATGCACATTTCTGGAGATGTAGCTTCTCTGCTAGAACATGGTTGATCATGATGATAAATGATAGGCCAACCGTTCAGCGGATATTACTAATCTGTGGTAATATCTTGGTGGGTGTGTGTATCCAGTCCCTGGTACACTATAACGTCCGCTAGCCTGTAAATGTATGAAGTGTCTGTATCTCTAAAAGTTATATTACTATCGGAATAAATATCTTGTGCTGCTGAACGGTTGGAAAACATAGGGACATAGAACATAGGGATATATCTTACTTTACCAGTTTATGGAATATCTTTCTAAATTGGTCCAATATTGGAGGAGGAAATAGGCGAGAGCCAAACCTCGAGTTATGACTTTTTACTAAGGAAATTCAGTCGGCGCTCTCTGCCACTAGCCTCTCAGGAAGAAAACGAAACCACGCGACTAAAATCCGAGTACCTATTCGAATCAGTCGAACAATGTAATCGGTAATCTTAATATTCAGATTGTGACTAACTTTATCATTAATTGATGTGCATTTCGTAGATATTGGCTGATACTTACTTAGTTTGGTAATACGAAATATTAAAAATAATCTCTAAACACCGATATTATGAGCCTGTTTTAATTTATTCAAATGTCTACCAATTACAAACTGCTAAAATTCAATTTCAAATTTTTATTGTGATTGGCTGTTTGATTTGTGTCGATAATTTGGTTCCATTTACCGGGTGTAAACACAACTTCGAAATTCAAAACGAATTCGAGTCTCAAATTAGTTCATTTACGAAGAGAGCTTAGACAGAGTGACATATTATACATTTTGAATTTTCATACAGTAGTTGGTGATATAATGTCACATTCAACGAAACTCTTGACTAACTTGACTTAATGTCCTTCGTCCCCTGGATGGGGCAAAGGGCGTCCACAGTAGTCCTCCATCGCGATAGGTCTTGAGCTTCACGCTTCACCTCGCTCCACGTCATACCGATGCTCGTCGCTTCCGCCAACACGGTGCGACGCCAGGTTTGACGGGGACGGCCACGCTTTCTTTTGCCTTGGGGATTCCAATCCAGCGCTTGCTTCGGTATATGATCAGAATCCCTTCGCAGCGTGTGGCCAATCCAACTCCATTTGCGTCGCTTGATCTGGCGGTCGATCGGGCTCGTGGCATTGCACCAACAGCTCTACGTTGGTGATGGTCTCGGGCCAGTAAACGCCGAGTATGCGACGAAGACAGCGGTTGACGAAAACTTGGATTTGGCGTGAGATGTCTTTTGTGACCTGTCACGCTTCGCACCCGTAAAGCAACACGGATTTGACATTTGACCCCAGTTTGACCCGAAGATTTTGAGTTTAATCCTCCGGGTCAGTTGCCGCGATTGCTAACGACACTCTTAACATGGCTATAATTATCATTTCTCTTGAAGTCATGACAGAATATTGCTAGAGTCGGTCAGAAGAATGATTGATAACAAGATTTTAATAATGAGTTCACTGACCAAACCTAATCAGCTAACGTTAACGCATGTGATCGATAAGAATTAGACTACCTAGATACAGCGTAAGGATTATATGAGTATGTAGGTGAATAAGCTGTGATATCTATAGTTCACGTCGTTCTAATCGGTGATAAGTTGATAACATGAAAAAGTGGTCATAGCAATAATAACTTTTTGTAGATGAACTATTGACTAGCAGCCTTACTGCGTAATGAGTTTGGCAAATAGTATGGACAATCGACCAATCACATAGACGGAAATCAACATCGCGTCTTTCATCTCGCCTTGCCGAATTAATTATTCAACAAGGCTGCAGATTATATTTATAGCATACTAAAGTCTCCGCCAGATAACAATAAAATATAAGTCATTGATCTGACTTTGTACCTTACGTAACTTGAAAATAAGATTTTTTGTTTATTGAGATATTTTAATAATTTTGATCTCAAATTAAATGACGGATAAAAAATAATATACGGATAAAATAATAAAATCATCATTTTCCTAGCCTTTTTCCCAATTATTGTTGGGGTCGGCTTCCAGTCTTACTGGATTCAGTTGAGTACCAGTGTTTTACATGGAGCGACTGCCTATCTGACCTCCACAAACCAGTAACTGGGTAACACGATACCCCTTGGCAAGACTGGTGCCAGATCTCAGGCTTCTGACTACTCGTAACGACTGTCAAAGATCTTCAAATGACAGCCGGGACCAACGGCTTTACGTGCTTTCCGAGGAAACTCGGTATGTTGAAAATGGTCACCCATCCACGGACCGACCTCGTCAAGCGTTGCCTAACCTTGAAGATCGACCCTTGCGGCTTTTATTATTTAGCCACGAGCTCTAATAATTAAAATATAAACGGATAAAATTATGTAAACCGGTCCATGCGTTTATGAGATATTAATTCAATCATGAATGCCAAGTGAAAGGGTCAAGGACGTCCCTTATCGCGATACGTTTGTTTTCATCGTGTTAGCGACACTGCCGTTACATTTTTTCGTATCGTTTTGAAATATTGGAATACATTGGTAGACAGGTGTACACGACTTTTATATTTTTGTCATCTGGCGGTGACTTTAGCTTCTGCAAGCGGCTTCACCCTCGTACAAATTGGAAATTGTCATATGGGAATGTTCTTTCGAGATAAAAAGTTCTTCTCCAAGGTCCAATCTGGCTCTATACCAAAATTCATCAGTAGAAATAGTTCTGCGGTTTAAGACTGAAAACGTAAGATACTTAAGTCTGATGGTAAGTCGGATGATCGGTGGGGCCCATAAAGTTCTGGAGTGGCGACCGCGAACAGGAAGACGCCGCGTGGGAAGGCCTCTCACCAGGTGGACAGATGATCTGATGAGGGCGGCGAGAGTCCGCTGGATTCAAGAAGCACGGGACCGGTCAATGTGGCGGCGCTTGGGGAGGCCTATGCCCAGCAGTGGACGACTTTCGGCTGATATGGTGATGATGATGTTGATGACTTAAGTCTAAAAAAACATTGAAAACTTTTACGAAAAAGAGAAAAAAACTTAAACTACGCGTCAAAATGTACATTTTTAACATTGTTTTCGAAGTCACGCTTCCCCATTGTTTTTCTCATCCACAATACTAATAATCCCCTTCTCTTTCAGCCACCACCTTCACAGACATACTAAAGACCAAGAACAACGTGACTTCAAGATCTCTCTTAAGAAGCCACGGCAACACCTGCGACTCCTCCAACGAATGTCCAGAGCCGTTCCTGTGTTCTGCCTTCGGGTTCTGCGTGTGTCCCAGAGGGTTCTATCCTGATGATGCTGGCACTACATGTTTTGCTGGTAGGAACGTGCATTCTTTTTTAAGGTCTCTCTTTTTCCAATCACTGCAATGCCTGAATGCCACCTAAAGCAATGAATAGGCAAACGTAATTTTTCCAATCACGACAACTGTCGAATCAACAGTGGCGACTAACAGTAAAACAAGTTAGAATCAATAATAATTAATATCAATACTCTTGGTCCGTGGGGTCCGTGTGCTTACGCTTTGTTTAAAGATCTCTCCAAATGCCTAGTTGACACTTCGCGGGACCCAAGGGCTGGCTTTTACCTTGGTCAGAGATTAAGCATTGCCATACAACGTGGCAATGCTGCCAGCCTTTTAGGTACATTACCAGTGAACAACGATGTGGAGGAGTTTTTTGACGCCATATCTTAGTTAAGTATATTTTTAGGTTTAGGTAGTGAGTAGTTTTTGGTTTAAATGTATATATTTGTAGTCCTTGTTAATTAAGTATTTTATACACGGTATATAATTGTATCTATGTAAATAAAATCTCTGTAATGCTTATAGTGGCGAGCAACAGAAAAGAAGGTATCAAAGTAATGAAGTTTGACGAGTCCCGGAGTAAACTTTGAATTGTTTCTGATAAGAATACTGGAGGAGTAACAAACAACAAAAAAACAAGATAACAATTTCCATTTCCTTCCATATCAAGCATGAGACAGAGCATAGCTAGGCCTATATATGTACTTGTAAAAGTAATTGGGTAAGCAAGGGTTTTTCATTGGGGACACCACAAGGTCTACGCTGGCGGACAGGCGGAGACGAATTGAAATGTTCCCTTCTGGGAGACATTGATGGTACTGAAAGAGAAAGCTAAGCCCGCTCGGAGAAAAAGGCCTCGGATATCTGTTTTTTTATGTGTTTAGATATCGGTAGCAATCAAATTTCGGTTGCTCTTCCTCTTTTTTAAGCTTCTTCATTTCTTTGAAAAAACCCTAATAGTTGTATTATCTTTCTAGAACTCGGAACCAGTTCCACTGAAGAGCAGTGTGGAGGTTTCCTGGCTGAAGTTATAGACGGCGTGTGTGGGTGCCCAGCTAACGTGTACTTCGATGAGAATATGAGGGACTGTGTTAAAGGTAAGTTATCGTTTGGGATTGCGTGGTACCAATATGGCCTCCTCTCTCGCCTCGGTGATAACGCTTCTATGAACGATAAAGCTGTCGTCCAATGTTTTTTCGTTCAAAAACTTCGTGACTTTTTGGTACAAAATCTCATAAACTTTGGACTTTTCGTTAATCTTTGTTTTTTAGGGGGTTTTCCCCAGAGATATGCGACTAAATGTGGGCAGCGGTGCATCATCTTCCTGCCCTTGTCCCATGTTACTTGGGGTCGGCGCAACACGTTTTCTTCTTCCATACCGACCTGTCCCCCGTCACGCTATCACTGACTCCATTTTCTTTCATATCACTCCTCACACAGTTCATCCATCTTTTCTTTGGCCTTCCTCTCCCTCTCCATCAGAGGCGGCTGTACTTTAAGTTCACTCGTGCACTGAACTGCCAGATTTAAAAAGGTTTAGAAATAAAAAAAAATGTTTAATAATATCTGATTAACGATCTATTCAATATTTACGAAATTATGACGAACAAATTTAAGCTCTTTGCTAAAGTAATAAGACGTATATTGCTGTAAAAAATACTCCCCGTGCGCTAGGCTAAAGCGCACGGCGAGAGTTCATACTATTCTATGAGAAACAAGCGAAAACGCCTGGCGCGTGAGACAGAGATAGTTCAATAGAAAATGTACGGCGAAATATGACCATTCTCGTGCGCCGCACCAGCGAACCGAAGATTACCGAGAGCGGGCGAGGTTTGACGAACGAAATTTATCTTAGGGTAGAGTACCAACATTAAAAGTTGTACAACGACGTAACTAGATGGCGTTGGCGTCGAATTAGAAGTCGCTAGCGAGATGGTTTGCCGATTTACATAGGCTCCTGTGAATTTTAGCAAATCTAACACAATTACCCAGTTAGACGGCAAAGTGCACTACCACTACTATGATCCACCAGCCGCCACTGCTCTCCATCCATCCACATTTATATTCATAACTCTTTTAGTAACATGCGTTGCATCCCTCCTCATCACATGGCCATACCAGGACAAACGGTTTCCCTTCAACATTTCTGCCACTGTCGCCACTTTCAAACTGCCTCTAATATACTCATTTCTCACTTTATCCAATCTCATCACGCCGCACATCCACATCTGCTACATGCAATCTCTTTTCATCCATCTTTTTCACAGCCCAACATTCTGATACAAACAGTATGACAGGTCTAATCACGGACTTGTAAATTTTTCCCATTTTTTTTGAGGATCATCCGTGGGTCGCAAGTCGTTCCTGTGACAAGTGGCCATTTCATCCATCCTGAGTTGGTCCGGTGCGTTACGACTCAGTCTACCTCGCCATCCAAGCGACCCTAGGTACCGGAAGTCTAAATGTGGAAAGCGATGCGCGAGAAGAAAATTCAACAATGGGATCAATTCATTTTGCTTACCAGGCTTAGTGCAACTCTTATGGAAAAGGTCTAGGGGTCTACTGGAGTAGTGTGCGAGGGATGCGAGCCAGGAATGCGTGCACAGCTAAAAAGAGTCCGGTACCCATTCTCACACCATTCGCTACTCAACGTTTCGCAGATTCGCCACGCATCCTCGCACCGCGCAAGCTTCTCGTATATCTGCTACTAACTACATTGCATGGTGGAAAAAAAACTGTCCAAGCAATTCGTTTAGTCTTGACCAAAAAGATGTATGCATTATAGATATAAGATTTCTTTGTGTATTTATTTATCTTGGTGTACAATAAAGTATATATATCAATAAATAAATAATAGATAAAGACTTTGAGCAACTGGACCGTTCACTTAGGGCCCTCTTAGACATTCTGAATTCCTCTCTGAATCCAGACTCAGAATTCATATTATTAATTAAGAAAGCCCGGCAACGCATACAATTTACACACATTCAGATTTTTTCAGAATAAGATTTACTCTTGCCGGCATTCAGATTATGAATTCCGGTTCTGAATTCAGATAGGAATTTCGGAATGTGTGACTCCAGCCTTAGTGTTTTTCGACATAAGACTACGTGGATTGGTGAACTCCGTCTAAGATTCCTCTTAATTCCAGCGACCCGCTTCATCACGGATGCCTGCGTGTCAGACGCCATGTGTCACACGTTCGGCGCCGCCAGCGTCTGCGGTGAACCCTGGGGTCTGTGGGGCTTCAGGAACTGCGAGTGTATCCCGGAGCAAGCTGTGTGGGACAGTGAGAGGAATATGTGCAGGTTGTTTGCTGGTAAGTTTAATTAAAAAAAACCGGCCAAGTGCGAGTCGGACTCGCGCACGAAGGGTTCCGTACTTGGTAAATTTCGGTTTACGATTTATGACGTATTAAAAAATAACTACTTACTAGATCTCGTTCAAACCAATTTTCGGTGGAAGTTTACATGGTAATGTACATCATATATTTTTAGTTTTTTCATTCTCTTATTTTAGAAGTTACAGGGGGGGGCACATTTTACCACTTTGGAAGTATCTCTCGCGCAAACTATTCAGTTTCGAAAAAAAATAATATCTGAAACCTCAATATCATTTTTGAAGACCTATCCATAGATGGTGATATGATACACGTATGGGTTTGATGAAATAAAATTTTTGGGGAACCCCCAAAATTTTTTGTTTTTTTTTCTATTTTTGTGTGGAAATCTTAATGCGGTTCACAGAATACATCAACTTATCAAGTTTCAACAGCATAGTTCTTATAGTTTCTGAAAAAAGTGGCTGTGACATACGGACGGACAGACAGACAGACATGACGAATCCATAAGGGTTCCGTTTTTTGCCATTTGGCTACGGAACCCTAAAAACACCCCCAATATTTTTGGTCGGTCCGAAGTTGGCTACAAATGGCTGCGCCGTATTAAATCTCTTACTAAAACAGCAAAGCGCATGCACATTAGAAAGTCTTCGATACGGTTGAAGTCTAACCGGTATTAGAAATCTCTACGTAAACATTAGGGGCCTAGAAAACGGGCATTGTCAACGTCTTAAGAAATTTAAAGGCACGAGAGATTGAATGGAGGAGCCAACTAGGCCAAGCTAACAAGACATTTCAAGGCATACAGTTATTTCATTAAGTAATAGATGTACAGACAGTGGTAATCAATCAATAAAAGAGTCAGTGATAGTGTGGCGGCGGACAGGACGGTTCATAGAACAAAACGGGGAACCGATCACAATGCCGAATGTTTTTTATTCGAATTTCAATTTACCGAAATCTATTGACCGACGTCTTTTTTGCCATATGCATTATTTGACATATTTTCATATCATCGAAGTCTCAATTGGCACATGTATTATTTTACCGAATTAAATTTCGCCGAAGCCTCTTTTGAACTTTTTTTATTTACCATATTTTGCTCCACACCGAAACAACATTTTATGGAATATTATTTGGTCACAAATATATAGCCGGTTACTTGGTAGCATTTTCAATTTAAAATTGAAATAGTGTCATAAAAAGTCAATATACAAAATATTGTGACAGAAACGAATCGCTGCAAAACCGACTTCACGCAGTCTTGTTTGTGTTTACATATTTATTTTGTATTTTCATGCAAATGGTTTATTAATAGCTGTCATGCATCAGAATTTTTCATTAATTAATTATTTCAAAGAATTAGTCCAAGAGCGAGCGAAACGAGCTCGGGAATTTAGGGCACCCCGACACGGATAGTTTAGGTTAATTTAGACCCTGCAGACAGAAATTTGTCTGTTGACAGAAAATTGTCGACGGAGCCCTGCAGCGGGGCATTTGTATTCGTCCACTGTTTCTTTCTTACTTGGTATTTTGATATGCATATAAAATAAATATTTCGAACAAATGTGTTTTCGGCTAAGTGTAATTTCGGTAAAAAAAAATCGACCAAATGAAAGGTTGGGGTAACGAAAAAAATCGAATTGAAAATAGGTCAACTGAGACAGTGGTGACTTCGATGAAGTAAAACAAAAACGAAACGATAATAGTTCGAACTTATGATAGGGTACCAAAAATTTTATTCACTCCATTTAATACTAATACCTAATACTTTTTTTTTCCAAGGTATCGGCGAAAACTGTGATATTGACAGTGATTGCTTGGCTGGCAACCTGGAGATCCTGTGCGTGGCGAACGAGCAGGGTCAGGGGATCTGCACGTGTCCCGAGGGCACCGCCAACATCGATGGACTGTGTCTTACCAGTGGACTGTGTAAGTCATCATCATCATCTTCATTTAAATCGCAATATGGCACACGGTTGGCGCAGTGGTTGAGCGATTGACTGCTGCGCTACGTGTCGCGGGTTCGATTCCCGCACGGAACAATTATTTGTAAGATCTACAAATAGTTGTTCCGGCTCTGGGTGTTTGTGTATGTGAGTTTATATGTTTGTAAACGCACCCACGATACAGGAGAAATTCCTAGTGTGGGGCAACGTTTTATAAAAAAAAAAAAAAAAAAAAAAAAAAAAAAAAAAAAATATATGTCCACTGCTGAACCTAGACTTTCCCCAAGTGTCGCCACATTGACCGGTCCCACTCGCATCCAGCGGATTCCTTCAACCTCAATCAGGTCATCAATCTAGCTTAATTAGCCATAATGATACAGAATTATTGACCAAATTGTAAAGTTATTTTTCTACTACCTTGTCTATTATGTAACACATTATGCCTAATTAATTTCGAAATATGAACATTTAGACAAGATTATAAAATAAAAATTTAATAAAAACATAATAACAGTTACGAAATGACTTTTGTATGGAGTATCGATATGATTATGTAACTGGCATAATGATACTGAACCTGTTACCTCTCGAAAAAGCGCCCGTTTATTGTGTGTATATAGTCTGTGGTTTTAGTCGGAACGTTTCTAATAAACTTATTTGCTTTAACTAAGTAAGCTCATCAGGTAGTAGAAAAAGAATCTTTCGTGTCTCGCATAAAAAGGCTTTATTTTAACACTCGCACGTAGCTTTCAAATTGGCTACAACCCTCGTGTTAAAATTGCGACTTTTTATGCTTGACAAGAAATGTACTATTTCGAACACATTAACTCGAAAACTGGCTCGTATTGCCCCGCTTTTGCTGTGTATTTCAAGAGCATTGCGTTTCATTTACTATATCTGTACTCGTGCAAAAAAAATGTGCAGTTTGCCCGGTATTTAGCAGAATCTGCAAGCCATACACAAATCCATTTTTCACAATTATTTGTAACTAAACATTACGTTCTTCGCGCACTTGTATCGAAATGTACAATATTGTTAATAAATTTTTAACTAACCAGTTTTAAACGTCAAAAAATATTAGTGTGTTTCATATCCTAATGGCATACGAAGAAACACCAAATAGACGGCGGCGACAGTCACAAAATTCACTCACAAATTGCGTAGCAATCTTCGTAGACCCTTCGTAGCACTCGTAGCCAATTTGCTACGAAGTACTACGAAAGTCCTTCACTTGTTTGACTTCAATTGTTTTTTGTTTCAGCGCTAGGAGATGAATGCCAAATGACTCAGGAGTGTACGGAGACTGAACACACCATCTGTGGTGAGGAAGGGCGATGCTCCTGTGGCGTTGGGTATCAAGAACGTGACGATGTCTGTGCTCCTAGTAAGTATACAGTCGTTAAGTTTGTATAAAATTTTACTGAGAAAGACATAATTAAATAGAAGGAAATCCATTTTACAATGCATGTCCTCGAAAAGAGCGTTTTCCTAGCAGCCAAACTGTGCGGTAAGTGTCACTTTTTTTTACTAGTGCTTTTTACTTTCCTGTACTTTTTTAATTTTTAACTCCAACGTCAGCCCGCCGCATTGATTTTTTATTATTTGAGAAAAGTTTTAAAAATTAGTTAAGTACTGATTATCATTTATATAAAAGGTAAAACAAAACTAATACTTCATTTAATGCGTTTTTAATTAATCTAGATTTAGATTTTGTTCAATAAATTAATTTTAAATATTAATTAAATATGTTTGGCAGAATTAATATTTTGTCGTGCTCGTGCCTTTTTGCGTTACGACGTGACAGCTATTTGCACATGCGCAGTAGATATGCCCGAGGAACTATGAACTATTAGTTAATCTGTGGATATGCTGAGCGCCCTTGAATAAGCGCCATTTTATTAATTTCTTGCTTGGTTCAGATATATTTTTTTATTTCCTCGCACAATGCTTAGTAAAATGTTGTATGATACACGTGCGTAAGATGATTTCCGACTCGTGTCGATTTATCCACTCATCGGAAATCACCTACTTGCCGCACTTGTATCATAAATAACTATTTCTGATCTACCTAACAACAACAAATACTTGTTATTATATTTTCTTGATATTTAGTTGGGGTGGTTAATGAGTTTAGATACACAAGCCCAACACATGGATTTCGATAAGTCTCTTAATTATGCATTATTACATTGTCGGAAAACATATTTGGGCAAAACCTGTCGAGATTTCTTCGAAGCACTCAAATAATTATTGGAACAGGCCTGGAGCTGTACACTTTGCCATGGTTAATTTAATTCATTCATGTAATATTAATACTTATTATTATGTTATTGTGTGCAATTTTACACAAAAACGGCTGATGCACTGCTCTCAAAAACGGTGAAGGAAAACATCGTGAGGAAACCGGCATGTCCTAGAACCAAAATTCGATGACACGTGACAGCCACCAAGCCGCACTGGGCCCGCGTTTACGGCCCATCCCCTCTCACAGAGAGGAGGCATGTGTCCCAGCAGTGGAAACATTAATAGGCTGATGATATGATGTGTGATGTGTGTGCAATTTTGCTGCTAGGTTACTTTAGTTTTATGTAATTTTGTGTGTATGTGACTTGTAGCATCATATTGGATCAAACTGTAAAGATGTTATAATTAGTGATTATAAATAAATAAATAATTAATGACTAGCTGTTCAGTACTAACGTGTCTAATATTATATCACACTTTTATCAAGACCAAGTATGTTTTATTGAATAGAATTTGTTCTCGTACTTGATTATTTATTCCCCCTTCAAAGTGGCCCCTTTCTTGTTGTTATTCTTGTATTTGTTTAAATAAAATTTAGGAATTAGTTCAGTTAGAATTAAGTAGAAATGCCGAGGATGATAAAATGCAAAATACTTGATTAAGGGTACACTAGTCGACGGCACGAACTATTTTGTGCGCGGGGTTAAAATGCCTGCTATCTCATCCGACAACTCGTGCGAAAGAGATAGATGCTGTGATGAGCAGTAAGAAACTAGTTCGCGTACGAATTAGCACTTTTGCAAGTTTTTAGCGAAATGGATGATGATTTAGGACGAAAACGAGCGCGCGAAATTTATAAACAGACCTTTGGGAGTCTAGATATTATGAAAAAACTACTGAATTTATATTTTCAAAATAAAATTATTTGCAATGTTGAACTACTAATTTATCCCTGTATGGAGGCTATTTTGCAATTTTCCTTCTGCTTATTGCCGCCCAAAGATACGTTAAAATTAGTGTTGAAATATGGAACTTTCGACGCTCATAACTTTCAAATATTTTTCTTTTTTACTTTTTTGTTTCCATACAGGGCTAGATAATGATGAGACAAATTGATATCATTTATTATTTTGAACGTACATCGTCAAACAGTGGAGTAATCCCTAGACTACGTTTGTATGGAAGAATTTTCGATTAGTGTAACCTTAAATACAAAACCAAGGCAATATCTATATGTATGTATTGGTACTGGGTTACTTCATTATTAAATTTACCTCCATGGAGATGTTTCTTGAAAAATTTTACATCGTTCTAAAGTCTTCCTTTTCTCCCCAGCTATCGGCAGCCCATGCCTGCTCAACGCGGACTGTGCCATTGAGCATACAGTCTGCCACAACAACACTGATGTCCTCACCTGTCAGTGTGATCAACAGTTTTTGGAGTACAGTGACACGTGCTGGCCTAGTAAGTTAAATTTAATTTATACTAGCTGTTACCCGCAGCTTCGCCTGCTTTAATATAGATTTTGTCAATCAATTGTGGTTGTCGACTTATAGGGTGAGAACTATCCATCAATGTTGCAGTTTTAGTTTTAATAATGTTAATTTCATTATAAATGCAACAGTGTAAACAAAAAAATTCAATGATATAGTATGTAACGGTTAGGTGCCAGGCAGGTAAATTAAAGTCTCAAAGAGAGGGTAGTTATAACAATTTATTAAAAAGAAATTATTATATAAAATTTAACCAGAAACCCAGCCGGAGACTGGTGTGAGTTCTTAATATCGAGCGCGTGTTAGGTTCAAGACCGCCGTAAGAAAACCACTATCCTGGCAGTTTCCAGAACGTAGGTGACTGGTGGCAGCCAGGTAGGTAGGTCGATCTTCCTGTCGGTGGGTAGCACGCAGGTTGTTCAGCCACAGCCTTGTAGCAACACCGAAAGGTGTCCGGTATAGGTGAACCCCAATCTGGGGTTAACTGAGTCTAAATTTATTGTTCACGGTAGCGTGTGGATAATAAAAGTAGTAATAATAAAAATGTGTCGTACAAGGTCACTATGTGAAGGTGACAGAGGTACATGTCACACTATGCAGACACTGTCTCTCCGCTGCTACGTAGTGCCAAGTGACTGCCGGTCGAGACTGTTCCACGAACCGCAGGAAGTCCGCGAGCGTTAGTGATACCGTACTCAGAGGGAAATCAACTACCAACATTCAACAAACCAGTTCCGTGCGCGGAGTTTGCGACAGTATTTGCTTGTTCATTATAGTGTTGCCAGTTTAAAATATCAGCCGCAAGCGCAAATAGGTTTCAATTATTTTTCTATTAATGCTACCCAGGTTCTGATGTGTTAGCAACCACGTACAACGTTACAAGTAGTTGGTAACAATGTAGTTGTAAATTACACCTTTATACACCCCAAAGAGTGCAAAGGCTTGAAAAAACACGTTTGTTGTTGTAAGGGGGGCCCTTAATTTATTTCATTTTAGTTTAATTATTATTATTTTTTGAAGTGAAAATACAACTAAATATTCTGTGAATATTTCAAGCGTCTACCTGTTTCCGTTATTAATATCGAGCAGAAAACGGCAAAAAAATCACGTTTGTTGTATGGGAGCCCCCCTTAAATATTAATTTTATTCTGTTTTTAGTATTTGTTGTTATAGCGGTAATAGAAATACATCATCATCAAATTTCAACTGTCTAGCTATCACGGTTCATGATATACAGCCTGGTGACAGACGGACAGACAGACAGACGGATTGCGGACTCTTAGTAATAGGGTCCCGTTTCTACCCTTTGGGTACGGAACCCTAAAAACACTGCTCTTCAAACGGAAAAAGGTAACGAAAACCGGCCATGGAAATGGAAACCGGCTTGTGATATCCGCCAACCCACACTGACTCCGTAACGGAATTTAGTCCACTCCGTCATTCCGAGAAGTCCTGCGTCACAGCAGTGGAGCCCAAAAAGTTTTTTGGTCACTATTTGTGAATTTTTATTTAAAAACTAGCTGTGCCCGCGGCTTCGCTCTCGTCATCTGTCTGCCAACCCTACCTCCTTACCTTCCTGCCTACCCTACCTTATTTACCTAGATTTTTTCTATAGTCATCATTCTTTCGCGGAGAATCTTAACATCGCCATTCAGAATTTGACTTCAAATGCACAACGCCATCTATCGATTACCGAGTTCAACTGTCCGAGTATCTGAATTGCGTGTGTTGTGATAATTTTACTTCTTGAACACTTTAAATTCATCTAACTTTTGATAGAGTGAACCGATTGCGATGAAACAAAAACTAAGTAATTCTTCAAGTTACGCATAATTTTTATGTATATATGTTATCTACATTGGTTTCGTACATTTCACGTGATGCGTGCACAAATAAACAGACAAAAATTCCAAAAATGCCGGAAATAGGTTCTGTTGGTTATCCTTTAACACCCTGGCTATTTTTTTTGGAAATATTTTCGATGTACAAAAATTACTTTTCTACAGATTTATTATATGTATATATTGATTGATGATAATGGCCTTGTTCTCAGGATTGTCAGACTCCACAGAAGCATGCGAGGTGGCTCTACAATGTACCGAGTCGTTGGGCAGCGGCAGCAACTGTACCAACAATACTTGCACGTGCAGTGATGACTACCACTTCAGAGATGGACGCTGCTGGCCTAGGACTGGTGAGATTTTTATTAATTAAATTATTGATGCTTCAATTTTGGCCTGAGAAAGTACGACCATGAGTCAGAATTTCGAAAGCGGTTAAAGTGGCTGCCTATTCGACAGCGCCGAGATACCCACACTCTTTCTCTACTCTTTTCTGTTATTCACAATCCTACCTCTTCTTCGTATCTTCAGGAGTGCTTTGAGTATCTTGTTCCGAGAGGAAAGTCTTGCCGTTCCACATCATCTCTTCTCCTTCGTTTTCCTCCTCACTCATCAAGTCATTACAGTGGATCTTTTACTGTTCGTGCTGTCCGCCTCTGGAATAATCTTCCTCACACCATACGGGATAGCCCTTCGTTAGAGATCTTCAGGAGAAGAACAGGGAGCATTTCCTGTCGACATGACTCATAAATATGTATTATGTATGTATTATGTTTATGCATTGTGTGCTGTACACGTATTTGTGTAGTGTATTTAATTAGTAAGAATTGAAATTTTAATTTGATTTTAACTGTCCTAATTGTGTAAATCTCGCTATAACACTGAGGTTTGCTGTCAGAGAACCCAATTATGGGTTAAGCTCGCCTTTGTACATAAATTGTCCTTCTGTATTTGTGTATGTTTGTTTTGTGTACAATAAAGAATATGAATTGCTTTGCTCGTGGCTTCGCTGCCATGGTTTATAACATAGGAAACGTGTTTTTTTTTGGGGTGAATACTGCTTCATATGTCTCAACCATACTGTAGCTTTGATTTAATAGATTACTCAGCAAGTAATAGGTTACACTGGTTAAGCTAATTTATTTTTACGGTTCCGTACCCCGAAAGGAAAAATCGGAACCCTTATAGGATCACTTTGTTGTCCGTCCGTCTGTCTGTCTGTCAAGACCCTTTTTCTCAGGAACGCGTGGAGGTATTAAGCTGAAATTTATATCAAATACTCAAGTCTACTGTCCCTTAAAGCTGTGAAAAAATTAAACTTCTAAACCATCGCAATCAAAAGATACAGCCGTTTATGCCGCAAGTATACGCAAATTATCGACACTCGCAAGGGAATCAAAACCTACAGGGTACTGCCCGTGTACTCAGAATCTTGAAATTTGGTACGAAGCAACGTCTTATAGCACAGATAAAAGAATAATTACGACAACCGTAAATTTTTAGTTACATCATATAATAAAAATATTTTTAATAATTTTAAACTTACTACCACTTTCCTCATGAACGCGTAGAGGTATTAAATTGAAATTAATGTCAAATACTCAGGTCTATAATACCTTTAAGCTGAGGCTTGTACGAAACCCTCGGTGCGCGAATCCGACTCGCACTTGGCCGGTTTTTTTTATGTTATCCTTTGGAATTCTTAACAGTCATTTAAGAAATAGTAAAATACCGAAGTCATTTTTATTTTAGGAGGCAGAGTTTTTATGTAACAGTGTCCTGTGTCACTTGTTTGCAAAGAAATGAATTTATTAATTTAAAATCTTCGATTAAATATCATATACACTATATAAAACATTTGCGTGTCTATCTATATACCTTCGACTTATCTGAGAAAGAAAAATTTAAATTCAGCGACTAATTGTCACTTAACAGTTCGGATATTTACCAGTAAGGCTATGTTCAGATGGCAAAATTTAGACGCACGTTTTCATATCTCGCGTTTAGGCCATGTGCAGATGGCAAAATTTTGACGCGCGTTTTCAAATCGCGCGACTGGACATCGTAGTAGATAAATCTTAGGTTTTCACAGGCAAATCCTAGGTAATTCGGCTTCCACAGAAACTTATGCTATTTTCCTGATACCCGCCATGACAGTAACAATCCTGCCAGTATTTTTTTTTGGATTTCGAAGGTTTTCCCGATCTTTGCAATGTAGTTCCTTCTAGTAATATTGTTTTCAATACAGTTGTTAAACATGGCGTACTTTCAGAGGCTATAATTATGATTCGAAAGTTAAATCTTACGCATAGGCATCTTTCTGTTACGCGGTCGTGACTTTGTTTACGAGCTCGATCATTATGTTTGCAGTTTAGTTTTAAATTTATAAGTCAATTTAAAAAAGTTTAGTAGCAAGGAGTTTTCAAACATAGAATAAAATGGGATAGATTTTCTACGAGGAAAAATGAATGATTCCGTACGTTTTAGCATTAAATTCTCAAAAATCTTTTAAATGGTTGTTTAATATATTTAATTACCAGTTTTAAGTTAATTATTTTCACATCAACGTTTGTCAAAAATCGAATCGGCTGTATAGGCTGTTTTCTTTGCAAAAAAATATGTCCAGTTGCAAAAACGCGCCATATTGAAAATTTGATTTTTTGTGAATAAACAAATCTTATTCTTTGATTTGTTTCTACTGTTTCCCACAACTGTATTGAAAAACGTCGTGTGATACACGGGTGGGTAGGTTATAGCAAACTCGTGTCATTAAAAACCCTCGCCTTCGGCTCGGGCTTGTTAATGACAGCTCGTTTGCAATAACCTACTTTCCACCCTTGTATCACAATGTACTATTACAATGCATGTCCTCGAAAAGAGCGTTCTCCAAGCAGCCAAACTGTGCGGAAACTGTCACTTTTTTTACTATTGCTTTTTACTTTCCTGTATTTTTTTAATTTTTAACTCCAACGTCAGCCCGCCGCATATAGTTTTTATTATTTGAGAAAAGTTTAAAAAGATTGTTAAGTACAGATTATCATTCATATAAAAGGTAAAACAAAACTAATACTTCAGTAAAGGCGTTTTGAATTACTCTAGATTTAGATTTTGATCAATAAATTAATTTTAAATATTCATTACAGAATGAACTATTAGTTAATCTGTGGATATGCTGAACGCGCTTGATTAAGCCCGCCATTTTATTAATTTCTTGCTTGGTTCAGATATATTATTTTATTTCCTCGCACAATGCATAGTAAAATGTTGTATGATACACGTACGTAAGATGATTTCCGACTCGTGTCGATTTATCCACTCACTCGCTTCACTCGCTCTCAAAATACCACTCATCGGAAATCACCTACCTTCCGCACTTGTAGCAAATAACTATTTTCATTTGTTTTTAGGTCTATTCGAAACATGTAGCAGAAGCAGTGAATGTTACCTGGGCGACTTGACTAACAGAGTTCAGTGCAGGAACAGTATGTGTCAGTGTTCCTTCGACTTTCCATACTCAGAAGAGCTTCAAACATGTAGTAAGTATCTTTTAAAGCACATGCGTATTTAACACTTATATTCCTGAAGAACTTTTGAAAGTATCTTCCTTTACTCCACTCCACTGAGTTGCTAGACGACGAAATAAGCCTCTCGATTACCGTACCGTCAATAAATCGAGGTATATATATATATATATATTTATATATATATATATATATATATATATATATATATATATATATATATATATATATATATATATATATATATATATATATATATATTATATATATTTCAACACTAATTTTAACGCTTCTTTGAGCGGAAATAAATACCATAAAAAGAAGGAAAATTGCAAAACGGCCACCATACAGTAGTTCCACAATGCAAATAATTTTAATTTGAAAATATACATTTAGTCGTTTTTTAATGATATCTAGACTCCCAAAGGTCTGTTTGTAAAATTTCGCGCGCTCGTTTTCGTCCTAAATCATCATCCATTTCGCTACAAACTTGCAAAAGTGCTGATTCGTACGTGAACTAGCTTCTTACTGCTCATCACACTATTAACTAGCAGGCAATTTAACCCCGCGCACGAAATAGTTCGTGCCGTCGACTAGAGGAACCTTAACTTGGTAATCGACCCGTGTTTCAGTCTCGTTCAATAAATATGGGAATTTTTCTCAAATAAATTTATGTTTGTTACAGCTGGACCCGGTGGCCTTGTATCCATCCCCGGATCAGCCTCTGTGGCAGTTAGCAGTATCTTCACGATAGTCGCAGGAGTATATTACGCTATGTTACATTAAAATTATTACAAAAAACTTGGTACTCAGACGTTATTTCAAAATAATCAATCATTAACTGTAGTTGACTAGCATTTCTTTGGGTAATTAAGTTTTATAAAATGATGTACACTAGGTGGCAGCACTGAGACGTCAGATCTATCCACTTTAAGCGCTGATTGCCGAGATTATACTTCATAAAAGATAGCTAGATCTCTGCGACAGCTGTCAGTATCAATACAGTAACAATAGCGCTTGACAGGCTAAAATAACGTAACAATAACGTATACGTCAGTTTGACATAATTATGTCAAACGTCAGTTTGAAAATTAAAAAAAAATATTTTCGTTAGAGCAATTTTCTTTCGTTTTCATGAACTTCAGTTTTTTTTACCTAATCATGTTTGTGCAGCTGTTTGTACTCCCTCGGTACGCGAGTCCAACTTGCACTTGGCTGGTGTTTATCTTTAATTGGAAAGTTTTTTAAGAAGGTAAGTGAATTGGCCTTCATTTGCAGATAGATGCATTGAAATTATTTCAATCTGTCATATATTATTTTTTGACAGAGGATTCGTAATTTTGGAAGCCATCGTGCATCGGTTCGAAAAATTAAAAAAATAAGAAAACGGTCGCCATCTTTAGTTTTTGACTGACAGCGTTCCAATGTGCTAATCTAGAGATGGGTCGTCGACGTAATTTTCGTTAACGAAACTAGACCGTCCATTTCCGTTGATCGACTAGTAGATCAACTAGTTGAATCTGTCGACTAGTCCATAACGTAAACTATGTTAAGTAGACGTTCTCTATAAACTTTGCGACGACGCGACGCGCGGCGTCTACGATTCGACAACAACTTTCAACTTTCCGATTTAACGTAAACAAGTACAAACCGGTTTACCTCGTATCGTTCGACCGGTCAATCGCTTTACTCTTTTGCACACGTGAAACTATAATTATTGGCGTCCTTTTCTTCTTAACACAATGCATTTTTATTCCAAAATGGCTTTCGGCTCATAGAAATATCAAGTCTTTGGACGTAGATTTAGAGTTCAAATTAATTTGCTCGATGTTCGTCCGTTTTAATTTTTTTTGGACGTATTAACTTGTACTACCCAACTAAGTTCTCGCGTCGGTCGTCGCGTTACAAGTCGACATGAACATAGTCGAGTCTCAGTTTAGCCGTCTACGAATTCAACTAGTTCGTTGATTAACGGTGAACCGTCGAATCGTTCATTGTACGTCGACGGTCGAATTAACTAGTTCGTTCATTCAACGCCCATCGCTATGCTAATCATTGGTCAATAGTAGATAATGGTTAATTTATTATTATGTGATATCTCTAAGTGTATGCTGCAAAGTATTAAGAATATAGAAATATAGAAAGAAAAATATTTATTCTTGTGAAACAAAGAAATGATAAGAAAAATAAATGAATACAACATAAACAATATAATAAGTGAAACGAGCGAGTGAGAAACTTATTGTAAGATTAATTTAATTTGTAAATATACTCAACACTTTTTATTTTTACATATTTGTGTTTTATTTCTTCAAGAATAAATACATAGGGCAATGGAGAGGGGTGGTGGGAGCAGTGGTGGCCCAGTGGTATCGGCCGCAACTTACAAGTGGTCGTGAGTTCGAGCCCAGACAGGCGCTTTACTTTGTGTAAATTATTTAATCACCACTGCTCTTAAAACGGTGAAGGAAAACATCGTGAGGAAACCGGCATGTCCTAGAACCAAAAATTCGAAGACATGTGAAATCCACCAACCCGCACTGGGCTCGCGTGGTGGATTACGGCCCATTCCCTCTCACAGAGAGGAGGCCTGTGTCCCAGCAGTGGGAACATTAATAGACTGATGATGTGATGATGATGAATGGAGAGGGCTATGCTCGGCGATTCCTTGTGTGATCGCATCCGAAATTAAGACATCCGCAAGAGAACCAAGTTTACCGACAGCCCGAAGAATTGCCAAAGGAGATTGCCCATACACAGGCCCCTTATGAGGTATCGTGTCTGCGATTTCAATAATATCCAAAATTAGGATTTATATTTTGTGTTTTTTTCCATCTGTGTCCATTACTCTTTATGTACAGACAACAACAGATCAGGTTTCTTCACTTGGACATTTGTATGCACCTTATTGCATTGTAATAAGGGTTCATTTCAAGAACAGAAACATCGTTATTTCTCGTGAACCCCACAAAATAAATAAAAAATGTTTTCTAATTATGAATATAACGTGTTTTTTCTACAATATACAACCAAATTCATCAAGATACAACCATTTATTCAAAGGGGCCCAAGTTCCCTTACAAAATGGGCATTCCCTTTTAAGTGGCAGTGGGCAGGACACATTGCTCACAGAAGGAATGACCGTTGATGCTGAAAAGTTCCAGAATGGCGACTGCGTACCTACCGGAACACGCAGTGGTGGAAGGCCTCCATCTAGGTGGAGCGACGACCTGGTCAAGGTTGTGGGAGTCAGGTCAGTGTGGCGACGCTTGTGGGAGGCATAAGTCCAGCAGTGGACGTCTTTCGGCTGAAATGATGATGATGAAATAAATCTGTAGAAAAGTCGTTTTTGTACATCGAAAATATTCCCAAAAAAAATAGCCAGGGCGTTAAAGGATAACCAACAGAATCCATTTCCAGCATTTTGTCTGTTTATCTGTTTAGTTGTGCACGCATCACGTAAAATGTACGAAACAAATGTAGATAACCTTTATACATAAAAATTGTGCGTAACTTGAAGAATTACTTAGTTTTTGTTTCATCACAATCGGTTGACTCTATCAAAAGTTAGATGAATTTAAAGTGTGCAAGAAGTAAAATATCACAACAAACTCAATTCAGAATTTCAGATACTCAGACAGTTGAACTCCATATTCGATAGATGGCGTTGTGCATTTGACGTCTTTTATGAATGGTAGTGTTTAGATTCTCTGCGGAAGAGTGATCCTAGACAAATAATTGGTAGGCAGATAGGATAGGTAGCAAGGTAAGTAGAGTAGGTAGGTAAATATGGTAGGGTAGACAGTTGACGAGAGTGAAGGCGTGGGCACAGCTAGTCAAGAATAATTTTAAGAGCCAACGTTACCCCTTTGCAAGATTAGCTGTCAGATATCGAGCTGAACTGTTTAAGGCGCAAATAATCTTCAGTAGTTGATTTCAAAATGAGAATCACATTTAAACGACAAGTCGTAATATTTTAGAAAAAAATTATGTTACATTAGACCATCATCATCTGCCTAGCCTTTTCCCAACTATATTGGGGTCGGCTTCCAGTCTTACCGGATTCAGCTGAGTACCAGTGTTTTACATGGAGCGACTGCCTATCTGACCTCCACAACCCAGTAACTGGGTAACACGATAGATACCCCTTGGCAAGACTGGTGTCAGATCTCAAGCTTCTGACTACCCGTAACGACTGTCAAATAACAGCCGGGACCAACGGCTTAACGTGCTTTCCGAGGCACGGAGGAACTCGGTATGTTGAAATGGTCACCCATCCACCAAAGCCGCCGGGCGTATTTTAATGCAATTTTCACTATCACAAAGACAATTGAATTATCTACATTTTGATCTAAGGCTTTTTTTAAAGTCATGTAATAATGTGGAGAGTACAAATAACCGGCCAAGTGCGGGTCGGACTCGCGCACGAAGGGTTCCGTACCATTATCGCATAAAACGGCAAAAAAAACACGTTTGTTGTATGGGAGCCCCACTTAAATATTTATATTATTCTGATTTTAGTATTTGTTGTTATAGCGGCAACAGAAATACATCATCTGTGAAAATTGCAACTGTCTAGCTATCACGGTTCATGAGATACAGCCTGGTGCCAGACGGACGGACCGTGAAGTCTTAGTAATAGGGTCCCGTTTTTACCCTTTGGGTACGGAGCCCTAAAACTACCGAATTTTGGGTCGCGTGGGTGTGAAACGGGTGCGCGTTTTGTTCCTTCAAGGTCGTTGGTGACTGTCGTCGTCTTAAGGTCTAAACTTACCGAGAGACGGAGGTGTCTCGGTATGTATTGAATAGTCACCCATCCACGGGCTGACCGCAGCAAGTGTTGCTTAACCTTGAAGATTGACCCGTACGGCTGTTATTATTTACCACGAGCTCAGTTAATGCTAATGTCCTTTAATAAACCCTTTCGGGCCATTGCCATTTCTTTAAAATTTTATATTTCTTCAGTATTTCATGTTTTTATCACTTTGAAGCAATCTTTTATACCTAATACATTTTTAATATACTTTTTGTCATGTAATTAATTATGGCAAACGAATAATTTGACATTTTCGTGCATAAATGTGATTAAATATCAATTAAGGCCCTGTACGAGGTTTGTCTCTAATTATAGCTCAGAAAGTAGTACTTAGCTGTTGCCAATGGGGATGTGAACGCAAAGCTTAGCGCAGATGTCGCTGGCGGCGCAATGGCTGTTGTCAAATAGTTTTTGCTTTGTTTACACTGGCCTACCATCGTTATTGATAATATGTATTGTCTCTGGAAGCTTAAGGAATTGAAAGACGAACTAAAAAAATGAGGAGCAAGGATAAATGGAAAGAAAACAGATCTTATTGTGAGGCATATAATAAAATATTTTTCATCAGTGATATGTTCTAGATTTGGATTTTCTTTTTGTTGTAACGAGTTAATTCTTACTTGACTCTTGGTAGGAAAATTTACAACGAATGAGAGAACATTACTTTAATGTATTGGTATTCTTCACGTTTTAGGTTAGAAATTTTATTTATTTTCGGCAATCAAAGCCTCAAGCTTCTGAAGGCCAAGGAAATGACATTCCTGCTGTAAACGTTTATCAATACGTTAATACGTTGTCTCCCACATCACTTACTGCTGTATGAATAACAAAGACGGAACTACTCGATGGCCGGACTTTTTCTTAAGTTCGACACAAATGTAGGTAGATTTGCATAAAATCACCCTCAGTACACGCAGTTCATTTGTATTATTTATTTTACGTACTTAGTTTTTTTTTTTGTTAAGTAAAATTAATTGTTAAGTAACAGTGTACATTGTTACAATATCTTATAAATAGTTGTGCTAAAAAGTGCGTTTGTGTCTAACCATCGCGCTGTAAGTCAATAACTGTCTAACGTAAGTAAATATGATATCCATGTTTTATAACAAGTAGTTTTGTTCAGTACTTTTAGTATACGTAAATGTTTTATATAGGCGCTATAGTCTGCAAAAAACACGTATTTTTATGTTTAAATGCTTTTAGAATAAGGTCTGATTGTCATTAATTTCCTTTTATTCATGTGTAAATAAAGAAATTTCAAATCAAAATCAAATCAATACGTTAATAGCTCGACTATCTCGCCGATCATTGCCAAGCAATACATACAGAGTTACTTTGACAGGTACATAACATAACCTATAAATATTTATAGCCTTTTCCCTGTATTTTTAGCGTTGTATCTTTGGGCAGCAAATAAACACCGGCGTTTGTACATTCTGGTAAAGCACACAGAGGTATATTTCGAAAAAAATAAAATTTACTGAATGATAGGTTATAATATGTATGGATTTGACAGCTTTCAATAGCCATAGCGACGACGCGCCACCTATCGTAAAAAAAAGGCAGTTCACATCCCCATTGGCGGCCAGCGACAATGTTTGTAATTTAACTTCAATAATTGACCGTTTCTTTTGTAAATCCTACTATCCTATCATACTCATCACACTTATATTTTAAATGCGAAAGTTTGTGTGTGTGTGTGTGTGTGTTTGTTACTCTTTCACTTGGATCTGGACGAAATTTGGCACAGAGATAGATTACAGTCTCGAATAGCAAATTTTTATTCCAGGAACAAGTAGGAAGATATGTTACGCGCTAACATCGCAATCAGTAAACATGGGCTCGGTGCACGACTACATGCAACCTCGGTCTAGTACACCTGTAGACCTGTACTCGTCGCGTATGAAACTCGTAACTCGCGCATTATGTGCGTATCGTGCCTCTCACGCATTTTTGTAATATCTATCTCGCTCTCACAAATATGGCGTAGCAAACGTTAAATATTATTGTAATTTTCAACAAAGTAACATTTTTGACTGTAATTGCGAGTGGTAAGTGTTCCCGTCTTTCTTATTATTCTTTCTGGTATTATTTAAACACTGTTAAGCTACACAAGAAGTCATTGTGATGCGTATTTATGTCATAAAAACAATAAAAACACTGAAACTAATGAGCTGTTTGCCTTTGAAATGTGGAGCTGGAGAAAAATGCTACAGATTCCATGGACCGCAAAACTAGACTTTCCACTATATGCCTTCGTAGGGTACTGGAATTCTTCGGACATATTGCTCGTAAAGAGGGTCACAATCTTGAACAACTGATAGTGACAGGCAAGGTAGATGGCAAACGTCCCAGAGGACGCAGTCCCACGAGATGGTCGGACCAAATACGATCTTCTCTGAGCATCAACTTCCACAATGCCCTTCATGAAGCTAAGGATCGCAGCAGATGGAGGGAAATCGCACGGGAGAAACTGATGCAGCGGGGGAGTCACGACCCTCAATAATGAGGAAAACGACGCGAGGAGGAGAAGGTTTGATCAACGATGTGCCGTGCGCGACTGAGTGCCAACTAGGGGCAATCACTTAGTTTAGTAGAACTAAGCGCTGTGACCAGTCCCGTATCTACCTCTTTTTAATACCTCAATGCCCGGGAATATAGAAAAGTATCCTATGTGAAATGGGGATAATTTTCGACATTAACGCGGGTGAAGCCGCTGGCAGACGTTAGTATTTACGTTTGATGAGGTCGGTCCGTGGTTGGGTGACCATATATATTGGCAGCAAGCAATACTGCCGAGTATCAGGTTCTTGGGTTTGATTTCCGATTTTGCGTAATATAGCTACATATTATTTAATGTAGCCAGATCTTTGTCAACTTCGTCTTTGTCGCATCCTTGAAAACTGGCCTGAGACCATTTCTAATGTAGAGTTGTTGGAGAGATACCACGAGACCCCGATAGACCGCCAGATCAAGCGGCGTAAATGGAGATGTATTGGCTACACGCTCCGGAGGGATTCCGATCACATTCCTAAACAGGCCTTGGATTGGAATCTTTAAGGAAAAAGGAAGCGTGGCCGTCCCCGTCAAACCTGGCGACGCACCGTGTTGGTTGAAGCGACGAGTATTGGAATGGCGTGGAGCGAGGTGAAGCTCGAAGCTCAAGATCGGTTGCGATGGAGGACTACTGTGAACGCCCTCTGCCCCAGCTAGGGGTCGTAAGATCTTATAGAAAGAAAGAGAGAAAGAATGAAAAAATGTTAATATTTTACATTATGTATAATTCTAGGACGTTATATGATACCGCTATAGACGGTGGCTAAATAATAACAGCCGCAGTGGTCAATCATCAAGGTTAAGCAACGTTTGACGAGGTCGGTCCGTGGATGGGTGACCATATCAACATACCGAGTTTCCTCCGTGCCTCGGAAAGCACGTTAAGCCGTTGGTCCCGGCTGTTATTTGAAGATCTTTGACAGTCGTTACGGGTAGTCAGAAGCTTGAGATCTGACACCAGTCTTGCCAAGGGGTACCGTGTTACCCAGTTACTGGGTTGTGGAGGTCAGATAGGCAGTCGCTCCATGTAAAACACTGGTACTTAGCTGAATCCGGTAAGACTGGAAGCCGACCCCAGTTGGGAAAAGGCGAGGCAGATTGATTGATTGACAAATACGTCCATTCTATTAATATTTCTACATGATCTAAGCAACTTCGGTTCTAGACAAGTAAAAGATTGACGTGACACGAGACATTTCGTGGCGCATTTTACAATCCACATTTTTGACTTTTCAACAATCGTTTACTGATGTTACTTTAAATAAAGTCTTTTACCTTCATATATTCCTAATCTACTTAAGAAGTTCTTAAATAATTTATTCATTCGTTCATTGACAAACAAAGCACAGTCTTAACTGCTGGGTTTAGAAAATTTTGACAAGTGTAACTTTTGTAACGAAGGTGTGTATTATAGAAGGATGTTTTAAAATTAACTCCCTAATGGCGGTACATATGGGGATAAAATTATGATTCATCATCGGCGTTTCAAATGTTCCCACTGCTGGGACACAGGCCTCCTCTCTGTAAGAGGGAGTGGGCCGTAATTCACCACGCGGGCCCAGTGCGGGTTGGTCGATGTATGTGACATCTTCGACTTTCGGCTCAGGACATCGTTTTCTCACCATGTTTTCCTTCACCATTTTGAGAGCAGTGGTGATGAAATAATTTACGGAAAATAAAGGGCCTGTCTTAGTTCGAACCTACAACTTGTAAGTCCCGGTTGATACCACTAGGACACCATTGCTCCAATGGTTGCATGGATGTCTATTATTTTAGCCGATGGGAATCCTATCGCGCACACAACTTATTACATCACTCGACCTAGCGAGGGTTGGTGTAATTCAGTCTTCGAATTATTGGTTCTAGATTCTACTTGCCGGTTTTCGTTATGAACAAATGGTGATGAAATAAATCAAATAGTGTGAAAACACTGGTGAAGCATAGCAGATTTTACGAACATGAAGTTTTAATAATCCCCAGACCTTAGCGTAAAGACCTTCAGTTCCTGAACTCATGACCTTTCATCAACATGAACAGCTTGCGTGCGATACCAATCAAAGCGTTATCGATGGCGCCGGAAGTTTAGAGGAACGGTCTACGGTAGCTTATCAACTAACTGGGCTTTTTGGAACGTTTAGTCGTTTAAATGGTAGGTTATCGGGGGTACCAACCTTAGGAAGTTGGATAGCGAACGCAGCGCACGAAGTTTGGGGTACTATAGCTAAAATTTAATGTCTTGGTACAGTAAGAGTTTGAAAGATAATATGTTATAGTAAAAAATCTAAAAGGGTTTCGAAAGATTCTGTCTGTGTTATGGATATGTAGATAAAATACTCTTTACATATAGATAGAGAATTAATAGCCATAACAGATTACAGATCTATCATAAATGTCTTGTTTATGATTTTTCTGTTAAAGATACGTTCGCGCTTGACCACTATCTCACCTGATGTTAAGCTAAGACGTGGTCGACGGTTTAGCACGCTTGCCTAAAAGTAACCTATTCATTCTTGCAAGACCTTAAAAAAACTTAATCACATAAAAATTAACCGACATCAAAAATAAAACACTAAAAAGTGCAAACAATATTCCATATCTTGAAAACTGCACAATCGATTTTGATGAAACTCTCACTATGAACTAAGTTGAGAGATATTTAATTCAATAAAAAGAATTATCAAAATCGGTAGAGCCAAACGCGAGAAAATCGCAGACAAAGAAACATACAGGTCAAACTGACCTTCTTTTGAAGTCGATTAAAAAAGAAAACATTTATCATTTTTTTATTTCTATAACAGGACGTTATCTGCAGCTGATGGTTAGCTACAGATAACGGTCAGCTGCTGACCACAATGTAAACTTTCATTTGGAATTAAAAAATAAAATAAAACTATGTAGCTCACATTTACATTTCTATTATAGATGTCCCTCTGCTAAACCCTTCGGAGACTATAGGTATGATGTTATGTTATCTACCCTCTCTATCACTTCATTACACTCCAACAATCCCGAAACATCCAAAGCAGTTGTCAAAAAAGCGCCCCCAATCTTTACTTAAAACAAAATTCAAATCACAAATTGTATTTCTTTATTTCTTTTGATATTTACTCCATTCCAAGCATTACTCCTAGTAACTTAGCACCATAATACGAGTCGAAAATTCCTAATTACTAGCTAAAGGGCAATCACGCATGCCTTGGCACGAAAGAAGGTTACTTTAAGTAGGAAAAACCTCCTTCGTACCCGCGAAAATATGTTCTATGTTACCTGTGGTAAGTTTGACAGTTGCGCGCGGAAAGTTGGTAGCGCTTTATTTTTTTAAATCGGTGGCAGTGCAAAGCATGTGTCGTGTTATGCCAAAGGTCAGATCGTTAGGCTGTATTATGCCCTTTCTTTAGTGAGGGGGAATGAATTTTTAACGGTTGAATCGTTTACTTGAATTTAATTGGAAAACCGTTGTTCCTGGTTACAGAAAGGAATACTTTGAAACATTTGTTATTGAAGACAATGCTAAGATTTTGGAAAGGGAAGGTTGTTTACCTTTTTTATGTTATCATCCTTACCTTGTTGCCATTCCACCAATTCGCACCAAGCGCTTCCAAACATCCTTCGTAATGCGCACAGCGAATGAATGGAACTCACTACCTGCGTCTGTGTTTCCGAACGCATTCAACCTGAATCTCTTCAAAGTTAGAGTGAACAGGCTTCTTCTGGGTAAGCTCACTCCATCGTCGACTCTGTCTCTGTCACCTATTACCTAGTTGAGAGAGACAAAGCGATCGTGCGGCCAATTGTTGTCTTTTTGTAGAATTCTGATTGGTCCTTAACACAACCTGCCAGCGTCACCATCGTAACTAAGACCTATGGGAAAACGCAAGTCAAGTGATTGAAAACTGGGCCAAGGACGTGTGACGTCGACGTGGGTAAGAACGTGTGCCCTTGCCTTTCCGACGTCGTTGACTAAATAATTACGATGATGATGCCACTTGCAAAAAGTTGCTTTGCTTGCTGTGTATATGCGTAATCATCAATCAATCACATATAGATATAATAAATCTGTAGAAAAGTCGTTTACAATGCATGTCCTCGAAAAGAGCGTTTACCAAGCAGTTACTGTCACTTTTTTTTACTAGTGCTTTTTACTTTCCTGTACTTTTTTAATGTTTAACTCCAACGTCAGCCCGTCGCATAGAGTTTTTATTATTTGAGAAAAGTTTAAAAAGTTTGTTAAGTACAGATTATCATTCATATAAAAGGTAAAACAAAACTAAGGTAACACTTCATTTAAGGCGTTTTTAATTACTCTAGATTTAGATTTTGATCAATAAATTAATTTTAAATATTCATTAACCTCTTGTATGCCGGCATTCGAGACACAATGAAAAAGCCATTGTGTCTGGCTTAGATCTGCGTTCTGGCATACAAGGGGTTAAATATGTTTTTCAAAGGCCGCTCTACATCGGATTTATCGATTATCGAAAAGCTTTTGATACTTTGGATCATCGGTCAATATGGGAGTCTGTAGAAAAGCAAAATATTGAAACAGGATATTTGAAGGTATTACAATATCTATATGAAAACTGTAGCAGTAGAATTAGACTGGAGACGACTGGACCTTCAATACCCATAAGAAGAGGAGTAAGACAGGGCGATCCTATCTCTCCAACTTTATTTATAGCAGTGTTACAACGAGTCATTGGACAACTAAAATGGGAAAGAGTCGGTCTAAATATAACCAATAAATATATAAGTCACTTGAGATTTGCCGACGACATCGTGTTGCTGTCTGAGAGCAAAATGGAGCTGCAGTCGATGTTAAACGATCTTCACGGCGCAAGTCAGCAGGGGACTAGAAATTAACAAAATATTATGACAAATTACCGGAAGTCCCCTGTATTCTTAAACAATGAAGGGCTGGAGTACGTCGACGCCTATGTATACTTGGGTAAACAATTATCGTTCGAGAAGCAAAGAAATGAACTAGAAATATAAAGGAGAGTTTCGAATGCTTGGAAAAATATTGGAGCTCAAAAGAAATTATGAAAAGTGACATGCCGTTGAAAGTTAAGCAAAGAGTTATGGATACCTGCATACTGCCATCATTAACATACGCTAGCCAAACTTGGAAGTTCACACATCAAGCGAAAGCAAAAATCAGGACGTGTCAAAGAGAAATGGAAAGGAGTATGTTAAAATCAAAAGAATTAAAAAAATACCCCATAGTATAATTCGAAAGAAGACAAAAGTTACAGACGCTCTGATCCAATGCAAAAAGTTTAAGTGGCGTTGGGCTGGACACATAGCCAGACTCACGGATAACAGATGGACTGTCAGGATAACATCCTGGAAGGGCCCATCAGGCACCAGAAAGAAAGGTAGACCAGCTGCCCGGTGGACTGACGATATTATAAAAGCGGCTGGCAAACAGTGGATGGAGACAGCGAAGAACAGGGATACTTGGAAATCTCTAGAGGAGGCCTTCACCTTCCAGAACGAGGGGTACATAAATAGTAAAATATATATCTATAAATATAAGGTATAAGTTTAAATAAAATACTCCTAGAAGATATTTAGATATAAGTTTATATTTGTATTTTTTTGTAAGAAATATAAGGCTTTTTTATTTTTTTATTTATTTATTATGTTTGGCAAAATGAATATTTTGCTCGTGCCTTTTTGCGTTACGACGTGACAGCTATTTGCACATGCGCAGTAGATATGCCCGAGGAACTATGAACTATTAGTTAATCTGTGGATATGCTGAGCGCCCTTGAATAAGCGCAATTTCTTGCTTAGTTCAGATATTTTTTTTTATTTCCTCGCAATAAAATGTTGTATAATACACGTGCGTAAGATGATTTCCGACCCGTGTCGTATTTACGAGCGAGCGAAACGAGTGAGTGGATAAATTTCACTCACTCGTTTCGCTCGCTCGTAAATAAAAATACCACTCATCGGAAATCACCTACTTTCCGCACTTGTAGCATAAATAACTATTTCGTACATCGAAAATTACAAAAAGTAGCCAGGGTGTTAACGGAACAGATACACACAACGTTACATTTTTATGTATAAAAGTAATCTACATTGGTTACGTACATTTTACGTGATGCGTGCACAAATAGACAGACAAACAGAAGACATTTCCAAAAATGCTGGAAATGGGTTCATTAACACCCTGGCTATTATTTTTGGAAACATTTTCGATGTACAAAAACGACATTTCTACAGATTTATTATATGTATTGATGATACACTGACAGAATAGAGCTGATAGACAAGGCCTAAATCGCTGTTTAGAAGAATGAAATTTTAAACATACAAGCATAGATTTTTGCGTATAAAATTCAAACCTAGGTCTCCCACCTAATACAACACTAGCTCCAAACTAAATTATATGGTTATATACCTCGCTACCAATAGCTATGTACTAATTTATTAAGTATACTTACATAACGTTTTTATGCTAAAAGGGTGCGTACTTCATTAAAAGTTTATAGACCTCCAAGGAGGCTATTAGAAAATATAATATTGACGAAAGGAACGCAAACGCAATCTCTTTTAACATAAAGAGGCTAGTTCAAGGTGCGAGAAATTTCTTTTTAACACGCTTTTATTAGCTTGGTATATATGTCTTCTTCTTGGTCGCGTTCTTCTTTACTGAAGGTCGTGTCCCTGATAGGCCCTCGTGGCTTTATGCACGATGTTCCTCCACTTCAATCGGTTCTCAACTTCTCTCAGGGTGGTCGTAACAGAGAGTTCCAGAGGTGTAGGTGATGTGTCGCGAGGCTTTTTCCCATCCACCTTGCCCATTACCACCAACTTCTCTAGATTGTCTGGTACCCGACGGGCAATGTGACCAAAGTAGCTGAGAATCCTTCGGTAGCAGGGCGTGGTTAGTATGGTATATATCTATGTAACGGAATCTTTGTACGTGATTTTCACTCCCTTCAAAACGTCGGATTAATTTGAAACTTTGCACACTTATCAAGGATCGATGATAATGCAATAATTTAAATAGTTTGTCCCATTATCCTTACCAGGATCTTCATGATTAGCGATTGAACTAAAAAGTAAAAAAATAAATAGTTTAACACACACTATAAAACACGCTTTAAAAAGTAGAAAATATTTTTAAATAAATTTGAATTAAGAAGAGTGCGATAATAGTACATTATGGTACAAGTGTGCAATGTTGGTGATTACCGCTGAGGCGCCATTGAGACCCGAGCCGTAGGTGAGGGTCTTAAGAGAGCCGAGGACGGTAATCATCAATACACACGTGTATCATACGACGTTTTTCAACACACTTGTGAAGAAAATAATACAAAAAAATCATTTTCAACAGTAAAAACGAGTTGTGAAATTTTTTTCACAATGGCGGGCAAAATTTCAACCAATGGGCTACACCAGGCATTTATAAAAGCCGAGCGAGATTGTATGAGTTGTATGGTCTGAGACAGTACAAGTTTGATAACAATTTTTTAGAATATGTTAAAAATTATTTAAAAAGATTTGTCGTGTTGCAAAATCAAAATTTCTAAGTGAGACTATTAAAAATTCTAATAACAAAGTAAAAGCCACTTGGAAAATCATAAACAACGAAACGGGTAAATCGGTTAAAAAAGAAAATCAACTCGAGATCATGGTTGATAACAAATTAGTTAATAAACCAGCTGACGTAGCTGAGGCGTTTAATGAGTTTTTTACGAGCATACCTGCAACGACGACTTGCTCCTTAAGTTCGTCGCCGTCTAAGGCTGAAAACCTATTGCATAGTAGCGTCCCTAAATGTAGTTATGTATTGAGATTCGAGCATGTAGCGCCTCGTGATGTAGTTAATGTTTTTAATTCTCTTAAATCTAAAAACACGGGTGATTACTGGGGCATATCTACCAAACTTTTGGGCAATATAATAGACATTGTGGCCCCCTATCTTGCTGTTACGTTTAACAAATGCATTGATTTGGGTACTTTTCCTGATCTCATGAAGAGCAGTAAAGTCATCCCTCTATTTAAATCCGGTAGCAAAAATGATATTGGTAATTTCAGACCAATCTCTATTTTGCCTGCATTCAGCAAAATATTTGAAAAGTTAATTCTTAAGCAGTTACTCAGACATTTTAACTTACATAGCCTCCTTCACAATGACCAATATGGGTTTACGAAGGGTCGCTCGACTACAGATGCGGGTGTTGCTTTGTTGAAACACATATTTGACGCATGGGAGAAGTCGCGTAATGCAATTGGTGTTTTCTGCGATCTTTCTAAAGCCTTCGATTGCGTTCACCATGATACGCTTTTGCGTAAACTACGCCATTACGGTGTTCAAAACGAAGCCCTAAATGTAATTGAGTCATATTTACTTAATAGATACCAACGCGTAGACGTTAATGGCGCTAAATCTTCCAGGTTACCTGTTGAGCTGGGTGTACCTCAAGGCTCAATACTGGGTCCGTTTTTATTCCTGGTTTATATTAACGATCTGCCATTCTATTTAAAGGATATTTGCGACGTTGTACTGTTTTCAGATGATACTTCTCTGATCTTTAAAGTAAATAGGAATAGACAAGTTTTTGATGACGTGAATAACGCACTATCAATGGTCACAGATTGGTTCACAACAAATAATCTTGTTCTTAATGCCAAGAAGACTAAATGCATAAAGTTCGCTTTGCCCAATGTTAGAAATCTGGGTCCCAACATTGTGCTCGGCAATGAGAAGCTCGAAACTGTTGATTCAGCTGTTTCTGGGTATAACAGTAGACTCAAAAATTCAATGGGGGCCACATATATCAAGCCTAGCGGGTAGGCTTAGCTCGGCCGCCTACGCCGTCAGAAAGGTTAGACAATACACTGACGTTGATACAGCAAGGTTGGTCTACTTTAGTTATTTTCACAGTATCATGTCCTACGGTATTCTACTGTGGGGCAGAGCCGCTGATATTCAAAATATATTTGTGCTTCAAAAACGAGCTGTTCGTGCCATTTACCAATTAGGTGCGCGTGTTTCTCTAAGAGATTTTTTTAAAGAGATTGGTATTCTCACAGCGGCTTCACAGTACATATTCGCCAACATTTTATATATTAGGCAGAACATTCATTTGTACAGTAACAATAGTGATATTCACAACTTTAACACCAGAAATAAGGACAAATTACGAGCTCCCTTTCATCGACTTCATAAGGTGCATAGTTCATTCGTTGGGGTTGGTATAACTTTTTACAACAAGTTACCGTCTTCTTTTCTAGATTTGCCATTTAACGCATTTAAAGCAAAGGTAAAAGCTAATCTCTGTTCTAAGGCATACTATTCTATTAATGATTATTTAGATGATAAGCATAGTTGGTCGCTGTGTTGAACTCAAGACAATGTTCGTGTTCTTTTACCAAAATTAGCTTGCTGTCAGGTTAAATATTATTATTTTTTAATTTCGTTTTTATGTGTATTTTTTAAATTTAATTTTTTGGTAAGACTGTCGTAGGTATCGTTTACTGTTATTGTCGGAGCTGATGAAGATTGCTACTATCTTTGCATTATATAGAGTTAATCTTTCTAGTATTATATAGCAGCATAGCCAGCATTGTGTGAGTACCATGTACTTCAGAGCTATCATTGTCTAGATACCTACGTCTTCTATTGACTTGAATGACTCCGGTGGTTGAGAGTATGTCATGCCCACTCAAATGTCTCGCCGAATGGTGCTGATACATGTGTCATGTTCGTGAACGGGCGCTGTCGGTTGGGACTGGTCATCTCTTAGCTGCCATGGTTTATTTTTATTGATTCAAATTTTATTTCTGAATTGTCTTTTTATATTTACTATGGACACTTTTAACTTTCTACATCGTTCTCACATAATGTGTAATCTCAACATGAATGATGTAACAAATGATTTGTAATAATTACCTAATTGAAAAAGAGTGTCCATGGAGTTTCTTGCCCGTTCTTCTCCATAGAGATCTACGCCTTGGAATGGGCATCTACGGTACTTTCACAGTTATTATGTCTTGTGACTGGGACTGTAGCACCATAATTTTGTAATATTTTATTTTGTCTTTTGACAATTCAAAAGTGCCTGTAACTGGCCTACTTGAAATAAAGTGCTTTGACTTTGACTTTGACTTTGAAAAATAATCAGTTTTCTTATGCGCGCGCATTTAGCAATGGCGATCGGCCATAGACTAAAAGAATGACGTTTCTTTTTTTTTGGCTTTTCTAGGATAATGTTTTATCACGTACAAAATAGGGAATTTCAATTTTTCTTAATTACAGTCCAAATAAAATTTATGATTGAGTGAAAGTATTATTTATTAAGCACGTACAAGTTGAAATTATCTATTTAAATACGAAGTTGCATGAAATGAGCAAGCAATAGGTACATTAATTTATTTGTACTATTGAGCACGATCTTTTTTGTATCGAAACTTTTTTAAGAACAAAGGAACTCAACCAATAAATTAAAAAAAAACTCTATAACTCACTTGTGAATAATAGCAATGAAAAGTCACAGTTTGATAACAGGTATCATTATGTGCCTAATTGCGGTGAAATTAGAGCCACTTTATGAGCAAGTGTGTTGAAAAAAAAAATAGCATGAGGTGCTTAATGTCATTTGTTATAATAATTATTATTTCATTGACAGATATTGGTAAAAGTAGAGTCATTTTGGCAATATCTTAAAAAGCACCCCAAGCTTTTTTTATAATAATATTGAAAATGTTTTTCTACTTTTAGTTTGGTTTTCTATTAAAGCGTATTTTTTAAACTATTATTTATTTGCAGTGAGTTTGTGAGAGGTAGCGAATTCCTAACTAGTAAAAACTTTTGACACAAATCAAACACGTATATAAATTAAATAATTTTTAGGCAATTGTATTAGTAAAGGAGTCAGTCAGTCAGAAAGACGAAGCTAATTGCAAAATGATAAATAACCCATTTGAAAAAAAAAAACAGAAGTAGAACACATTCACACATTCTTTTTAAGCACATTTTTTTCATTAACTGCCTCCATTCTCTTGAAAAAAAACCGGCCAAGTGCGTGTCGGACATCGCACATTTAGGGGTCCGTACCAAATGTAGCATCGCTTCTGTGCTACGCAAATTAACGCAAAATCAAGTTGCTTGTAATAGAAAAACTTGGCGATTTAAAAAAAATATATCTGGTATAACAACATATTGGTATTTGTTAGTAAAATATACGTAATAATAAACTTTTCAACACACTTGCTCATAAAGTGGCTCTAATTTCACCGCAATCAGGCATATAATGATACCTGTAATCAAACTGTGACTTTTTCATTGCTATTATTCACAAGTGAGTTATAGTTTTTTTTTTTAAATGGGTTCCTGCCTTCATTTTAAATAATTTAAATTAAACTAATTTTAAAAGTGTCACAAATCAATCCAATGAAAATTATTAAAATAAGTCATTAATTCTAATCCAGTTAAAATTGAAGTATTTTCAATGTAATGAAATGTAACACTGTTAATCAATTAAAAGTGTCCCATTCGACCTTAATCCCTTTCTATTCCTGTCATGGAAGTAGTACTTACTATATCCATAACATGATATGGGTAGTAATTACTATTTCCATGATATCCATTAAATACATAAAATGTGGCATAGCTTCTAGTCAAACAATTCAGCAAAATGCTAGTACATAACATATTGCTTGCTCATTTCATGCAACGTACGTGTTTAATAAATAAAACTTGACCTCAAATATAACTTTTGTTTCTCTGAAATAAAGAAAACTTGAAATGCCCGATTTTGTACGTGGCTAAAACGCTATCCGCGAAAAGCTAAAAAAAAAGTACCCTCATTGTTTTAGTCTACGGCCGATCGCCATTGTTAGATGCGCGCGCATAGGAAAACTGATCAATTTACCCCGCCATTGACAAAATTTTTCACAACTCATTTTCACTGTTGAAAATGATTTTATTGTATTATTTTCTTCACAAGTGTGTTGAAAAACGTCGTATTATACACGTGTGTATTGATGATTACCGTCCTTGGCTCTCTTAAGACCCTCACCTACGGCTCGGGTCTCAATGGCGCCTCAGCGGTTATCACCAACATTGCACACTTGTACCATAATGTACTATTATCACCAATTTTCAAGTTCCCAGGAACTTGAAAATTGGTGATAATGGGAACAAAAAAACTAACTTTAGTGAATTCTCATTCCTTTGTTTGCCATTATTTTTTAAAACAAATAATACAGTATTTATCTACTCAACGAGCTCTTAAGGGCTAGTCGACGGCACGAACTATTTTATGCGCGGGGTTAAAATGCATTTAATATCAACCGACAACACGTGCGGAAAAGATTGATGCTGTGATGAGCAGTAGGAAGCTAGTTCGCGTACGAATACACACTTTTGCAAATTTGTAGCGAAATGGATAATGATTTAGGACAAAACCGAGCGCGCGAAATTTTATAAACAGACCTTTGCAACAACAACAACAAAATAACAACACAACAATAACAACTAAATCTATCTGTTCAATATAAAATTATTTGCATTGTTGAACTACTAATCTATCCTTGTATGGAGGCCGTTTTGCAATTTTCCGTCTTCTTATGGTATTTATTTGCGCCCAAAAATGCGTTAAAATTAGTATCAAAATGTGGAACTTTCGACGCTCATAACTTTCAAACATTTTCTTTTTTTACTTTTTTGTCTGTGTTGTTTGTCAATTTGTCAAGGGGATAAAGCAGTGTCTTCTGTCGCGGGTGACGATTTAAATCGCGAGTGTGTTAAAAACTTAAATCACGAGCGAAGCGAGGGATTTAAAACGAGTCCTGAGTGTAGCGAGGGATTTAAGTTCACCCAAGACTAAGACCGCTTTATCACCGAGGAAAATACTCTACTTTTCGTACCATTTGCGAAAAAATTAACACAATAATAATATGAGATAAGCATTTATTAGAAATAATGACAATTAAAAGTAAATAAACTTAACTTTTATGTATTTGAAGAAAACAAAAACGCGGCAAATTCCTAGACTAATATTTTTTTGTCGGAAAAGCAAAGGCATCAAGCTCATACGGCCTCGTCGGTTTTCGTAATTTTATTTAATAATCAAAACTGCATAATAATTGCCTAAAATTCCTTTTTCAAAAAGATGTATAATGCTTTATATACAAACTCAGTGGTGTAAACACAGATGTAGTTCAGTATAAATTTCGGTAAGTATTCCAAATTTAAATCACATTCTCCCCCTAGAGGATTAATGAAATTCAGTACAATTTTCTTTCACTGTTTTAACAGATTAAAAATGACTATTGTTATGTTCGCTTTTTGTGGCATAGAATGTCACTTTTTTGAGCAAGTGATACGAAAATAGTAGTTTATGATACTGTTGCATAATGAGGGGTATTAAAACATGAGTGTGAGTTTAAAAACCGAGCCGTAGGCGAGGTTTTAAATAGTATTCACACGAATGTTTTAATACCTAGTTATGTGCAGTTTCATACACTACTTTATCTACACTCATACATTTTGGGATTGAACCTACTTAATCTTATTTTTTGTATTTTTCATGCCATAAAGTCGTGATAAATGCATCATAATCTCAATCATCTTAATCTCTTCTTCTTCATCTTAATCATATAATAATCTCGACTTTGCTGGTAAGAGATTATGAGTAATTTCCTTCGCCGCATATATTTGGCGGCGTCAATTGTTCTTCACATTCACTAATATCAGACATTTTAAGCAAGAATTTTAAAAAGTCATGAAATTTAGTACAACGAAACCTGCAAAACGTATGAATGGCGCCAAATCCCAGCACATCACCGCATTAAATTGCGGTAAAAAAATCGTACGGCAATAATACCGCATGAAATCCGTGTTTTGCAACAGAATCCACCGCATCGCAGCGCGAATATAATTCGCGCGAATATTTTGAGCTCCATGAACAGGTGGAAAGAGACAAAAGTTCGCGCAAATAAAAATGGCAGTGCATAATATGCCTAAAGCGGGCATTGTTACAGACAAGTTAAAATTGGAATCAATTTTTTTTTATTAGATAAAAGAATGGCATTTCAAAAAATTTAAATAATTGATGGAATCTCCTTAGTGATTAACTTCTTGGATTTGTCCTGTATCATAATAGAAAAAAAGTTATTTTATGATGCAGTTGTTTGAAAATCGAAGGAAAATGTTGAACTATAATGGTTTTTTTTTTTTTAATTTTACCTATCCACGAATATAAAGTACGTGTTTATGCAATATTTTTTGAATTCATAATTGGAACATTACGTTGTGAGTGTAGATAAAATATTTTAAATGTTTGTAAGTGGGGCGGCAACTTACAAACATATAAAATATTTTTTTGATAATCCGTATGGTCAACAAGATGCTTATACTGTGACAATTTGAAGACTGTAGCTCCAACCGTTTGACCGTAAGACAGACAGACACGTGAGTGACAGCAATAGAGCTCCCTAATAACGCCCATTGATATAGGGAATTTATTAAACTGACTTTAAATAGAGCCCCTTTTGTGGTGGGAAATCATCCAATGACTTCTCCCGCTTCACGAAGGGCGTGTCAGACTTTTTCTGACTAAAACCCACCAGTTGCTTGTGCCAGGGCCGCGTTAATTCTCTTGTGAATTTATCTACGACCTAAATAAAGGCCCTACGATACTCAGTAATGATACTCGTACGGTGTCGTATTAGTAGCAATCAGGCTCAGTATAATCTTGCTGTCACTGTCACGCTAACCTTTCCACCATGATAATAATTAACGAGCGATTTTCCATTACAGTTCATGATTAGTTTTTCTAGCACATACTCGTATCTTCTATCTATCTATCTATATAAAAATCAAAGCCACTTTTCGTTGTAATTTTATAAGTCAAGAACAGTCCCCCAAAAACGCCCGCCCTTCACCACTTCCTAGTGCTTTTGCTGGGAAGAAGAAGTGGCGCAACAAACTCCCCAGCAGCACAGCTGTCTGCTCAGTTAGGAAAAAAACAAAAACTTGATTCTATACAATAGTATGCAAATAATTTACATTACTCAACACAAAAAATTCAAATAAAATATATTTGCCATAATGACAGCTAGCACACGCCAATATACCAACAAAAACATTGAAATCTAAACTCAAGCGAAAATAAAAACTAAAAATAAAAACGTAAACGGTAGGTAGGGTAGGGTAAGTATGGTAGGTAGAGTAGGGTAGATGAATGTTTGGTGTTTTTATGGCAAAACAAAGTTTGCCGGGTCAGCTAGTATATATATAAAATGGAAAGTATGTATGTATGTATGTTCCTTATAGACTCCGAAACCGCTGGCTAATTTTTATCCCTGTATTTCCACGGGAACGGGAACAACGCAGGTGAAACTGCGAACTGTCCGCTGGTTCCTTTATAAATGTAACTTATGGTGAACAATAAAGTATATAATAAATAATCTTGTGAATAACTTCGCGGAAGGATATATCGAGGACTCAATCGAAAATAAGGCAAAAATTAGCAAGCACGTAGTTGAAAAGATTAAATTACGGCCTTTCTCAGTTGATCCACCGATTCAACCTTTGTCGCCGCGCCCATCCATTTCAAAACAGCGTGAAATGTCACCATTGACTCAACATGAACATCAACCAGAGTCGAGTTATTACCAATATCCAAGTGATAAATAAGTCAACGACATTTTCTGTTCCCTTCAAAACAGTTACAATAAACTTACAAAGATCCGAAAACGTATCTATTGCCGACTCCACACGCTTGCTGTTTGCCACAAACAGCAAACACGTGACGAACACTGACCACAAACACCCAACACAAACACGGCATCCACACGCTTGGCGAACATGCTAGTCTATTCCGGATTGGCAAACATGGCGGACGACGAGCTATTGTGGCATCGATTACTTTCGGGTTAAACTTCTCATTTTTCCTTACAATTTACCTTAGGATACACAAAATGTCACGATTCGTAAATTTGACCACCACTATTAACTCCGTCCACCACCCGGAAGCTCGCGCGCACTACTAAACTGAACAAGCGTGTGGATACATCGCAAACACGTTTGTCGAACAACCTTTGATTTGTGCATAAAAACCGACACCAATGCCGAACACGGGCGAACAAAACAAAAACAGGCGAACACAATCAAACACCCATACACACATTCGTGTTTGTTTTTAGCTGTTCGCCATTGTTCGCCAAGCGTGTGGAGGCGGCATAACATTAAAATTATTTTGTAATACTAAAAGCATACCTATCTTATTTATTATTCTCATAAGATTCTACTCTATAATCCTTCGCTTCGCTCTGGATTCAAACAATCACTCTCGCCCTCAATACATTATTTTAGTCCCTTGTGACACAATGTACCTAAGTCCGTTATAGACTTCCAACATTATCCCTACAAATTTCCTTTTTTTCAACAAATATTCACCTATTTCTTTTTTTAGCGTAGTAGCACAACGCCGGTTATCCGCTAGTGTATAATTTTATAACTTATAGTTCATTCACCTTTTTTACTTTCAAATATCATTGTTTAAGCGAATACCAATCGGCATTACAAATATGTATTCCGCCTTGCCAGCATATAAAGTTAAAAGCATTACATTTAATTCAAAAGCACACCATTACTATAAAAAAAAATATTTCGCTATGTATGTACTTAAGTTATTGTTAGATAAATTACCTTGAACTTTCTTGTCGTTTTTCATTCACTTAAAAGGTTATCTACTAACATTATAAATGAGTAAGTTTGTATGTTTGTTCGTCGAGCTATGACGACAGATTTGAATAAAATGCTGCATATTCTTCAAGACTTGACCTGGAGCAATGACCATAATACTTAGGCGATAAACAGGTACCGTGGCATATATATATGTCGCAGCCATCTGGTTAAATTAGCCAGTTAATTGGACGCCTACATCCAATTAAATGGCTGAAGTATAACAAGCCAAGTCATTGAGCGTAACGGTTGAACTTTTGAGCGAAGCGCAAAATAACTGAACTAAATTTGAATCACTTGGCTGAGTCTTTATCGAACAATTAGTCATCTTTAAAGGGCTGACTTTCAATACGCCAAGTTGTTAAACGTTGAATGATTCTAGTTCAATTAACTATCGGCCTTGGCATTCAATTGGATGCCGGCGTTTAATGAACGGTCTAGGCCGCTGAAAAAAGCCTGCTAATTGGACAATAATTAGCAGATATTTTTTGATTTTGTATTGGCTCGCGCTTGATCACTATCTCACCTGATGGTAAGCGATGATGTGGTCGACGGTGAAACACTCTTGCCTATAAAAATAACCTACTCACTGTTGACTAAAAGACCCCTAGATTGTAGCTGTCGGGAAACACAGACTCCAGCAGGGAATTCCACTCCTTAGCTGTATGCATTATAAAATTATTCTCAAAACCTTTTGTGCGTCTGGGTGTGATGTCCATCATGTACCATGTATTTAACACAATAAAATATCAAAAGCAAACAAAACACTAAAAAGTGCAAAACAACTTTCGTTTCGGAAGTCGGTGTCGATAAGTGATAAAAACAGGACGTAGATACCAAAGATACTGACTTCCAAAACGAAAGTTATTTTGCACTTTTTAGTGTTTTACTATTGAAGTCGGTTTATTTGTTTGTGAAAAAGATTTTTTTTATCTTTTTTTTGTTCTTGGGAAATCATCCAATGACTTCGCCCGCTCTGGGTGAGGGCGTGTTAGACTTTTTCTGACTAAAACCTACCGGTGTTCCTTCACTTTTCCTAAGATGCGAGTGGAACCACGGACAACAACGCCCTTGTTCCTACCGAATTTAATATTATTACTGTAGTCTATAGTACAAAATCCGCCATGTTGGATTCGCAAACATGGCTGCTACGAGCTGTCAAGATTCGCGCGCTCAACATGTTTGATCAAGAAGGTTGTATGTAGATCAATTAATTTAAGTGGTAGTATATACTCTACTGTATATAGCGGTATTTAAATATACTTGATCTATTTTTGGTGGATAGGACTGAAGGGCAAGTGTTTTTTATACTTAGGGCTAGCTTTACAGCATGATACATATTACTATTTCGTGAGTTAAGGTAGGAACAAAGTTGTATCTACTACTTTTTGCAAACTGCGACTTGTTACTTAGAATTAATTAATTGAATATGTCGCATCAAGGCTGGCCGATAGATGCAAACCATCGGGAAGTCAGGATGTATTCCCTTAGGTTAAGACATCGTGTGTGGGCAGGTAGGTGGGTCAATCATGAAAATGAAATCACACAAGTTATTCGATACACTGAGTATATTCAAATAGACAGAAATTATATTCTTGCTTACTAATATTACGGATCGACACTGATTCTACGACGTCTTAGCTATAAGGCTGTCAGTACTCAACTGCCATATTGTCCACCACGCAAGTGCTTATAAAAAGCGTGCCAAAGCGTAGTTGTTCTTGCTTTACCACCAGATGGCGTGCTAGCGATTTGTTTTGACATCCGCACTATTGACTAAACCCGATAAATCTATACAATCTATACTAATATTATAAAGAGGAAAGATTTTTTTGTTTGTTTGTACCGAAAAGGCTCCGAAACTACTGTACCGATTTGAAAAATTCTTTCACCAATAGAAAGCTACATTATTCCTGAGTGACATAGGTTTTTTTTTAATTCCGATAACGGGTCCTGTGGGGTGGTCCACGGGAGCGAAGCCACGGGCAACAGCTAGTATAATATATCTTTGTTATCAAGAAATCGAACCCTTAGAGACATAGATCCAGATTCTGGTACATGAACATTGACACAAAATGATGAGAAAAATTCGCAATCTCGCGTTAGTCATTTTTTTCTAGGTAATGAAGATTGAGAAGAACACTCAACAAATAAAAGAACTAACTATCTTGACATAGACACAAAAGTCCAAGTTTTCCAAAACACAACATCCACCACTGAGAGCAGTGGTGGCCCAATGGTAACGGCACGCGCTTTACTTCTTGTAAATTATTTCATCACCACTGCTCTCAAAACGGTGAAGGAAAACATCGTGAGGAAACCGGCATGTCCTAGAACCAAAAATTCGAAGACATGTGACATCCACCAACCCGCACTGGGCCCGCGTGGTGGATTACGGCCCATTCACTCTCACAGAGAGGAGGCCTGTGTCCCAGCAATGGGATCATTCAAAGGCTGATGATGATGATGATCCATACTTATATTACAAATGCGAACGTAACTCTGTCTGTCTGTTGATTACCTATTCACGTTAACGGCTGAAACAGCCCTGGATTAGGACGGGATGCTTTTTCATCCCCGGCATTTATTCCCTTGGCATCATAGAAATAAAAAAAAACCGGAGAATGTTCTTACGGAGAGAAAATTTAAAAAAAATTGCTTGAAAACGTCAAAAACCAACACTTTTTTATACTCCCATACAAACTTAAAAGTCAATTTGAACTTTAATACCAAACCATAAAGTTTAAGTGTTAGTGTAGAGGTTCCGGGAAGGCAAAACAATTGAGTGAGTTGACGTTATCGTATAAGTTTCAAAGTCCCGACTTGCCAAAAATTAAATCTGGAAACGCTGGTTTGTAAACGTTTCACGCCCAAACCGCTGATCCAATTATGATGCATTTTGGCATCTCTTAAGTGTGCAATCTATCCCGATTAGACAGCGGAGAAAGACATTGAAAATTTTAGCCCGTTTCCTTGCAAAACCGACTTTCACGCTGGCGAAGCCGCTTGCACAAACCCGTAAGAAATAAACTTTTATTTCAGACATAACATATATGTAGGTACCTAAGGATGTGTATTATATATTTCTGCCTAACCATGACGTCACACCATAGTCGCTAAAGTTATTACCTGCATGCAATAAACCCATGTACTAACACTTTGCAAGCGTGTTACCTCTGTAATTGTTTGGGCAAGTTTTCTGTTTGTGGAGTTAGCAAACATGGCGGATTGGTTGATAATTGCTCGTGCTAGGACTTTTCTAGAAGTTTCTTCAGAAATTCTAGTAAAAACAAATTATCTACATTATCGTCACAACTTATTTTATCAGTAGGCGTAAGGCATACTGTGAACTAACTACTACTACTAAATCATCAATCAATACATATAATAAATCTGTAGAAAAGTCATTTTTGTACATCGAAAACATTACCAAAAAAAAAGCCAGGGTGTTAAAGGATAACCAACAGAACCCATTTTCAGTATTTTTGCACGCATCACGTGAAATGTACGAAACCAATGTAGATAACTTTTATACATAAAAATTGTGCGTAACTTGAAGAATTACTTAGTTTTTGTTTCATCGCAATCGGTTCACTCTATCAAAAGTTAGATTAATTTAAAGTGTTCATGAAGTAAAATTATCACAACACACGCAATTCAGATACTCGGACAGTTGAACTCGATATTCGATAGATAGCTAGAAAAGTACTAAAAAATCTTTCAGCTGTAACGATTGCGAATAAAATTATTAATCAAATAAACTTTTTAACCGCCGATGAAAAAAAAAAGCCGGGTGTATGACACCTCTCTTTTTAGGGTTCCGTACCCAATGGGTAAAAACGGTTCCCTATTACTGAGACTTCACGATCCGTCTGTCTGTCTGTCCGTCTGTCACCAGTCTGTATCTCATGAACCGTGATAGCTAGACAGTTGAAATTTTAACAGATGATGTATTTCTATTGCCGCTATAACAACAAATACTAAAAACAGAATAAAATTAATATTTAAGGGCAAAACAATCACGTTTGTTGTATGGGAGCCCCAAACAACAAACGTGATTGTTTTGCCGTTTTTTGCTCGATATTAATAACGGCAACAGGTAGACGCTTGAAATATTCACAGAATATTTAGTTGTATATTCACTTCAAAAAATAATTATTATTAAAATAAAATAAAATAAATTAAGGGGGGCTCCCATACAACAAACGTGATTTTTTTGCCGTTTTTGCGATAATGGTGCGGAGCCCTTTGTGCGCGAGTCCGACTCGCACTTGGCCAGTTTTTTTAGTTTGACTTCGGTATGTGTATCAGTGTATTTGTGTATCTGTTTATGGCATCATAGCTCCAAAACAGATGAACCGATTTTCATTTAGTTTTCGTTTTTGTTTGAAAGGTGACAATATTGAGAGTATTATTAGCAATGTTTGAAAATCGGTCCAGCCGTTCAAAAGTTCAAATTGAGTCGGACTTCCTCACTCGCTCGCTCGCTTAATCACTCTCAAATAACACTTTTGCCTTTATTCACTTGATACATAATACTTCTTAAAAGATAGCTTGATCTCTGCCACAGCAGTCAGTATCAATACAGTAACAATAGCGCTTGACAGGATAACAATAACGTATACGTCAGTTTGACATATGTCACAGAGATCAAGCTATCTTTTATGAAGTATAGAGCTGCTCAGTCAATTCTCTATCTATGGTCATAATTTATTTAATTCGGTTTTCGTTGTCTGATATAACAATAAATTAATGTGTATTTTGCATTTAACCTCCTTTTTAACACCTGATGGAAACAAGAAATATGTTAAAAGTTTGACGTGTGTACCGGTATATTTGCCAATTTGTCTATTTGTGTATCTGTCTGTGGCATCATGGCTCCTAAACAGATTTCGATTTCGTTTTTTTGTCGAATGGTGTCTTTAATCGAGAGTGTTCTTAGCTATGTTTGAACAAAATCGGTTCAGCCGTTAAAAAGTTAGGAGCATTTTACTGTTTGAATCGGGGTGTTTTCGCAAGATTTCGTGTCATAATTACGTGTTCAATAGATTGTCGATCGAAGCGCGTCTACTACTATATTATAATGTAGCATGCAATAAAAATGTGGATGGGTTATAAAAAAATATATATATACATTGTGCCATAGTGGTTTGCGCCAGCAGCGTCGTTTGCGTTAAAGACGCATATTATCCCAAGGGAATTTTCCACTGCGATTAATCATATGCTCTATATTTCATAAAAGATAGCTTGTTCTCTGCGACAGCTGTCAGTATCAATACAGTAACAACAACGTATACGTCAGTTTGACAAATGTCGCAGAGATCAAGCTATCTTTTACGAAGTATAGTTAAGGTCATGATTTAATCGTGTGCCCAGCGTGATTAATTTACAAACATTCTTTGAAATAGTTGGGGATCATTGCGAAGGTGAGACGGTACTTCACGCCTGAACAGCTGGTCAACTTGTATGAAGCGCAAGTTCGATCATGCATGGAGTACTGCTCTCACCTTTGGGACGGATCTGCCAGGTACCAACTTGATGCACTTGAGTCGATTGACAGACAGGCCATGAGACTTATCGGCAACGATGCGCTGGTCGACTCAAAGCTCCAGAGCCTTGAACACCGACGACGAGTTGCCAGCCTGTCGGTTTTCTATCGGTTACATTTCGGAGAGTGTGCGATGGAACTGCACAATTTGATTCCGCCTAGCCCTTTCCATCATCGGACTACGAGACGTAAAAGCGTAGCGTAGCGTTTTGAATATACTTTCATTGTGCGTACAGCTAAGGAGTGGAATTCCCTGCCGGCGCATTTGTTTCCTGATAGCTACAACTTAGGGGTCTTTAAGTCAAGAGTGAATAGGTTGCTTCTAGGCAAACGTGCTACACCTTCGACCACATCATCACCAAACATCAGGCGAGATAGTGGTTAAAAGCGAGCAGATAATAAAAAAAAAAAAAACTGTCTTTTCATTAACTCTTTTAGTAGGACTAGTTGAGTAGAAAGTGAGATTGATACATGTGCCAAAATTTTCCGAGTCTGTAGTTCCTAGAAGACATTAAACAATAACTGTATTCAGTACAATAATACATTGCATGGCGTTAAATAAGTTGTGTGTGAGATTTAGTATTGAGGCTACTGAATAAGGTGTGGTCACAGTATTAGCGTAGCGGTAAGAAAAAGAAGAAACCACAAACAACGATTGCCGAAACGTCAAAAGGTTTATGATAGAGAACGTTACATTTTGGTATCGAATGAAAATCCCATATATTTTGGACTTTCTAAAACTTTTATCATTGAAACGTACGGTCTACATTTTCTGTTGATGTTTTTATCTGTAGAATTAATGGAGAAAATGGAATAAGAAAAAAATGTTTAACAAAAAAATTAAACCAACTTCTTGTTTGGAATTCGGTGTCTTTGGTACCTATTTACTTTCGTTTTTGACACCGACTTCCGAAAATAAAGTTATTTTTCGCTATGTAGTGTTTTCTTTTGAAAGTAAATATTTTAAATTTTATATTACAAATAAAAATACACATTATTAAGGATAACTTAAAAACTACTCGACAGATTTTGATCAAATTTAAATGGGACCATAATATGAGAAGCTTTCAAATAAAAACAGAATCATCAAAACCAGTTCATAATTGGCGGATTAAACGCGGAACAAACATAAAAAAAAAAAAAATAGGTGAATTGAGAGCCTGAATTTTATTTGAAAGCGGTTATAAATGTGTTTCACTAATCTCAAGTACCTAACGTGGGATTGTAGTTGAAAGACGGTTATATCAGTGGCACCTTCAAGATGGAAGTTATTTCGTAGACAACCCAGCTGCGGCAGTAATGTAAATAGCATATTGAGGGGTCAATATGCTCTCTGTATCTCCACCAAGTTATGACACACATACCTATCAAGATAAGCAAAAAACGCGCGAATTCTACAGAATTTGACGCGTCGCTTCGACTGGACTTTACGTTTTGGAGACAAGGATCATTATGCTAAATACGCATATTTTTACGCGTCGCTTTTCTTCGACTGTGTCTCAAGGTGTTTTTTACCCGACTGCCGAAGGAGGGTAATGTGTTTATCAGTCTATGTATGTATGTATGTTTGTTAATATGTGGCGTTCTAGAGACCAAACGCGTTGGCCGATTTTGATGATTCTAACGTCAATCGATTCGTCTTAACCCTGCGAGTGTCACTGGGTACATTAAAATTGGAGAATATGAAAATGGCGGATTTTGGGCGCCATATTGTGGGAGGCCAGATGTTTTTTTCTTCCAAACCCATCGTGTGGGGTTTCAAAATAACGGGTTTAAATGTATCTAATTCTAAAAAAAAAATAACTGAAAAGTTATAAATAAAAAAAGTAAATTTATAAAATCAAAAAACCCGACTGCTTAAAAGGCGAACAGCCAGCTCGCGAATATGTATCCTACGACTGCACAGCATGATTTTCTTCTTCTTGTTTACGTCTTTTTAGTTCGCCTTTTAAGCAGTCGGGTTTTGTCCGTATCGCTCTCACTCCAACCACACCTTAACAACGTCACATACGTTACACTAGCGTTAATTCCTACAATATAATACAGTTTACATGTTATTTATAGTGTAAACTGCTACCGATATAGGCAGGCCTACACCTACATGGGTTTTATGAGCGTTAAGAGGTCAAGATTAAGGTGAGTCGAAGTTTAACTTTAAAGTGTAGTATTTTATATATTTTATTATTTTTCTCATTTTGACAGCCGACGCCAACCACAGATTGGCGCGCTCTCTCGTTTGTCTACGGTTTCGACAAATGACAATTGAGCCGTCGGGTTTTTGGTCGTATATTTATTGTGTTTTATTTACATATTTGTTTTATAAATTATACACAAACATACTGTAACTCACCTTCTGTGTTTGTACTATTTTGTTATTTGTTTTATTGTATTTTATGCCTAATATATTGTATGTTTCGTTTCCGTGAGTGTGTCCGTGGCATCAACAGTGGGCCCTATCAGAATATCAACGCAGTGATATTTTCTTTTTAATATCGTTGTACATGCTGAGATACGAGCCTTTTTGGTCTCGCACGGGGTTTTCTATATTTTATTATTGTTTGTGTTTTGCTTATCTCGTGTCTCCTGTGCGGGTCACAAATAAATTATTTTTCTTTCTTTCTTTTATCGTTTGCCGCATGTCGGACGAAAGATTGGGGTAACACCTGCAATTATAGATTAGTAGGTAACGCTAGAGACGTTGACATAGAGCTAAATGATACCTGCTGCATCATAACTGGGTGTTTGAAAACCACCCCTCGGATATTTTGTATCCTCTGGCGGGTACAGCTCCACCAAGGACAAACAGGAACGGGACAGATGGCACCTCCTATTAAGCATCAACTCCAATCTGCGTGCCTGAAGAGTCGTAAAGAGCTTCTTGAGACATACGATCTCCTCGCAAGCCAGCGCAAGTATTGAGAGTGGGGAATTCATCATCATCATCAGTCTATAAATGTTCCCACTGCTGGGACACAGGCTTCCTCTCTGTGAGAGGGCATGGGCCGTAATCCACCACGCGGGCCCAGTGCGAGTTGGTGGATGTCACATGTCTTCGAATTTTTGGTTCTAGGACATGCCGGTTTCTTCACGATGTTTTCCTTCACCGTTTTGAGAGCAGTGGTGATGAAATTTACACAAAGTAAAGCGCCTGCCTGGGCTCGAACCCACGATTTAGAACTTTTAAGTCGCGGTCGATACCACTGGGCCACCACTGCTGCAGTGGAGAATTATTAAAATATAAACACCCTACTCCTCCACACTTCCTTACACATACGTTACACACGCATAATTTTACGCGGCGCTTTTCTTCGACTGTGTCTCAAGGTGTTTTTTCCCGTATCGCTCTCACTCCAACCACACCCTAACAACGTCACATACGTTACACTAGCGTTAATTCCTACAATATAATACAGTTTACATGTTATTTATAGTGTAAACTGCTACCGATATAGGCAGGCCTACACCTACATGGGTTTTATGAGCGTTAAGAGGTCAAGATTAAGGTGAGTCGAAGTTTAACTTTAAAGTGTATACATTTATATATATTTATATTTTATACATTTTATTATTTTTCTCAGTTTGACAGCCGACGCCAACCACAGATTGGCGCGCTCTCTCGTTAGTCTACGGTTTCGACAAATAACAATTGAGCCGTCGGGTTTTTGGTCGTATATTTATTGTGTTTTATTTACATATTTGTTTTATAAATTATACACAAACATACTGTAACTCACCTTCTGTGTTTGTACTATTTTGTTATTTGTTTTATTGTATTTTATGCCTAATATATTGTATGTTTCGTTTCCGTGAGTGTGCCCGTGGCATCAACAGTGGGCCCTATCAGAATATCAGCGCAGTGAAATTTTCTTTTTAATATCGTTGCACATGCTGAGATAGGAGCCTTTTTGGTCTCGCACGGGGTTTTTTATATTTTATTATTGTTTGTGTTTTGCTTATCTCGTGTTTTCTGTGCGGGTCACAAACAAATATTTTTTCTTTCTTTCTTTCTTTCTTTTATCGTTTGCCGCATGTCGGACGAAATATTGGGGTAACACCTGCAATTATAGATTAGTAGCTAACGCTAGAGAAGTTGACATAGAACTAAATGATACCTGCTGCATCATAACTGGGTGATTGGAAACCACCCCTCGGATATTTTGTATCCTCTGGCGGGTACAGCTCCACCAAGGACAAACAGGAACGGGACAGATGGCACCTCCTATTAAGCATCAACTCCAATCTGCGTGCCTGAAGAGTCGTAAAGAGCTTCTTGAGACATACGATCTCCTCGCAAGCCAGCGCGTATTGAGAGTGGGGAATTCATCATCATCATCAAGCCTATTAATGTTCCCACTGCTGGGACACAGGCTTCCTCTCTGTGAGAGGGAATGGGCCGTAATCCAAAACGCGGGCCCAGTGCGTGTGTTGGTGGATGTCACATGTCTTCGAATTTTGGTTCTAGGACATGCCGGTTCCCTCACGATGTTTTCCTTCACCGTTTTGAGAGCAGTGGTGATGAAATTTACACAAAGTAAAGCGCCTGCCTGGGCTCGAACCCACGACCTAGAACTTGTAAGTCGCGGTCGATACCACTGGGCCACCACTGCTGCAGTGGAGAATTATTGAAATATAAACACCCTACTCCTCCACACTTCATCACTCCGGCAGACCACCTGTCCCTGGACACGAACTGCAGTGGCCAATCTGGAAATCTTTAAACCGATTGCGAAACCAAGTAGGCCGCTGTAGAAACAACCTGGCCAAATGGAGTATCATAGACCCATACAAAACACAATACGAATGTGGGGCCCTTTCGCAATATATGGCCCACCTCCTTGTCTGCCCTTCATGCCCACCTGCACCTTTCAGGATTTGAACGTAGCGAATGACAGAGATGTCCGTAGCTACATATTGGTTGGACAAAATCTGAATGATTGAGACAATAGTTTGAGATCGACACGAAAGGAGATGGAACAGTAGCTTCTTATGCTCGTGATAAGTGTTTTGAGATCCCAAGGGAACATTATACCGAGATGAAGTGTATCCTTCATCATGTGCTCTGTAAATTCATCCAGATCCATTCAATCATTCTGGCGTGATTGAGTAACAAACATCAATTTATCCTTCCATACAAACTGTCGCCATGGTGGCAGAGACAATAAACTGGAGGGAACAGGCTTCCTTTTGTGAGACCGTGATGGTCCAGAAGGAGAGCGCCGCCGTGCCGAGCGGGAGCCGATCCCGCTCGGAGAAGAATGCGTAAAAACCTCATCGTGAAAACTGAAGTGAAGTGAACTTAAGTTAATCCATCCAATAATGGAGTCAGGTCAGTTCAATAGTTCAATGACTAACAAGTAGGTAATAACCCGAATAGCCAGCATTTTACTAAAACTACTTTGCTGGTCCAGAGAACCAGAGTTACCGACAAAGCCCGAAGAATTGCGAAACTTAAGTGGCAGTGGGCAGGGCACTCGCAGAATGGAAGGCCGATTGGGCAGTAAGGTTCTGGAGTGGCGACCGCGAACCGGAAGACGTTGCTTTGGAAGGCCTCCCACCAGGTGGACCGATGACCTGGTGAAGGTTGCGGGGATCCGCTGGTTACGAGACGCAAGGGACTGGTGAATGTGGCGACGCTTGGCGGAGGCCTATGTCCATCAGTGGACGTCTTTCGGCTGATATGATGATGATGATGATGAAGACCTTGTTGGTTGGTCTAGCGGTCGTAAGCGCTACTACTGATCGTAAAGTCCTAGGCTCAATTCCCTGTTCGTGCATATTGGTATTGCGTTTTTCCATCTGGAATTTCTAAGTAGCAGTCCGGAGTCTAGACTTAGGCTCGGTTAGTGGCAGGTGGACCGATGACCTGGTGAAGGCTGCTGGATGCAGGACGCACGGGACCGGTCAATGTGGCGACGCTTGGGGGACATCTTTCGGCTGATATGATGATGATAAATGGCAATAGGCTGGACATGGGACTTAAAACTAACTGCCGAAAGTTGGGTGTACAATAGATGAACCCTCCCTGACAAAGAGCAATGTAGCGCAGCATTCTGGGCGTAAAAAGAGCTGATAGGATTAGAAACGCCACGCTGCGGTCTAGAACGGGGATCATAGACGTGGGAGTAAAGGCTGCCAGGCTAAAATGGGATTGGGCGGGTCTCGTTAGCCGCATGACCAAAGACCGCTGGGCAAGTCTCCACAAATTGGGTGCTTTATGAAGGACGGCGCCGCCGATGGAGAAACCAGAAAGAGGTGTCGAGATGACATAGACGCCCACTGCAGATGCTGGTCTGAGGTGGCTCAGGAAAAGAATATTTGGAAGAATTTGGGGGAGGAATTTGTCCAGCAGTGGGTCAGTATAGATTTTTTTTTATTTGGTATTTTTTTTTGTTTTTTTTTACTACTTTTTTATATATGTTGTAGACCATTAGCTGATCCCCGCGGCTTCGCTCCCGTGGACCACCCCACAGGACCCATTTTCGGGATTAAAAAATAGCCTATGTCACTCAGGCATGATGTAGCTTTCTATTGATGAAAGATTTTTTTAAATCGGTTCAGTAGTTTCGGAGCCTATTCGGTACAAACAAACAAAAAAATCTTTCCTCTTTATAATATTAGTATAGATAATAAAAACATATATAAATAGATGCACCCTCTCCCGAACCCTTCACTGAAAACACGCGTGCTGTTATGTATGTATGCTACCTAAACACACAACACTTCCTCGCTACGCAGTAGGTTTATAACAAAGAGGTACGATAACATAAGAATTATTTTCCTCCTTTCCCCCCTCTTTTGGCCCCGAAACGTTACGTCGGATATAATATACAACGGTGGGGGCGACCCCTAATTTTATACCGTATACAGGGGGTTGGTAAAAGAAGTAATTATACCCTAGTTCGCTTTCCAGTCATGATTTTGCTAAGTGATTTAGTTTTTTTTCTGTTTTGTGAATTTCTAGCAGCTATTGCTCCGTGTTGCGTTTCTATTGTATATCGGTGAGGGACACCAGCATTTGCCCGCGGCTCCACCGCTGTGGACTATCGCACTAGATAAGAACTTCTAAAAAGCAAAAAATAAGACTCGTACTCGCGTCGCGGAGCCTACGTTTACAGCAGTTTTTTTTATTTACTTAGCGGTTCCCCGACGCGAGTACGAGGTTTATTTTATGTTTTATATAGGTTTTTGTGTCAGGGTTTTAATTTAAAATTAAATTTATATTTCATGCTTTTTAAACTACATATAATATACCTAGTAGTAGACACGCTTCAATCAACAATCTATCGAAAAACGCAATAATGACATGATATCTTGCGAAAAAATCCAAATACAAAGAGTAAAATGCGGATAACTTTTGAACGGGTCAACCGATTTTAATCAATCATAGCTAAGAACACTCTCGACAAAGTTATCTTTCAAACAAAAAAAAAACAACATCAAAATCGGTACACCCGTTCGGGAGCTATTATGCCACAGACAGACACAAACACATACACGTCTAACTTATAACAACTCGTCGTTTTTGCATCAAAAAGCTACAATTTATCTGGTTATTAACTAACCAGATAAAGTTTAGCTTTTTGTCATCACGTAGAGAAATAACCAACTGAATACCATCCAATGATATTCTAATAAACAGATACGTTATACACTCACAAAACAATCGAAAAAAGTGTTCCGCACAGAAGCGGCAGCACACATACACACTTATTATTCATCTGACATTTCACTTCAAGTCGAAAGGGATGGCTTTATAAAACCAACAAGAAAAAAAGAGACAGCTAGTGTTTATCACGTGCGTGTGAATGTAAACAAACATAATTCTGACCACCAATGTTTTTTTCTTTTGACGTTTCGTGACATAAACTAAAGAGAAAAGTCTCAATTGTGACGTATTCGAGAATTCACAATGCGCGCGCTCATAACATATCTATTTACTACAACATCATTGATACAATCTATTTTGTAATTAATGAGTTCTGCATTCACAAATAAAACATATTCAGTTGAATTTAAAAGAACTACTTCCCGATTGGTGTCTTTGCCGGTTGGAGTCGAACAGGCGTGAAATCGCTTTTAAATTGAGAATAGTTATTGTGAATACCTACTCAGTAGTATTTTTAGGATGCAGTTGTCGGTAGGTACCTACATTTATTTTTAACTACATATATTGCTGCATGAGACCAGTTTAATGAAAACGATAAAATTCGCAAACTGTTGCACACCATAATAATTATTTCTTGAGTGATATAAATATGTGTTATTTTTACCAAAAAAAAATATTTCTTCAAAAAGACGCTTTTAAAAAAAAGATCAAATGTGATTTAATTAATCTTGTATATCGTACATTACGTACAAAGCAGATTTTATCTCAATGTCATTCATTTCACGGACTGTCAATAAAAAAGAAAACAAAAGAAAAATAAATTTAAAAATAAATGTTGTAAACAGCCTGTATACCAAGAAACTACAACAACCTTGCTTGCTACCTTGGTCTTTAGTACCGCGGCAAACTTCGTGCAACTTAGACGCAAGAGCTAACTGTAACTATATCTAAAATCAGTTCCAATTTAGACCCCACATAGTCTAAACGTGAATTAAAAGTTAAACTAAAAAGCCCAAAAATTAAACAGAGTAACATAAAAAAAACGTTTGTCTAAAAATGGAATTTTAAAATTGAATGTTCTAAATCGTTGTTGATTAATGCGAACGCACGCTTTTGCACTTTTGTCTTTGATTTCGTTCTTTTTTTGAAGCGTTTTTCGAATTCTGGTCCTTGATTTTATTGTGATTCGTTAAATTAAAAAAAATAACATTGTGTTTGCGTGAAGCAAAAATGTTTTATAGAAATTCAAGAAACAGGATTCGAATTTTGAAAAATATAATTTATTATTTCTACATTTTTATTTCAATGTTTCGATATATATAAAATGTGTAAAAAAACTTTTGGTTTAACAGACCTATCCATGCAGTAAAACGTTAAGCTTTTAACCAGTTTTCAAAAGATATATAAAAAGCTTTTTTTAAGCTAACCACCGCCGCTTTTTGCACTAATACCAATGTAAATTACTAAAAACACAAATCGTCTCATGATTGATTGACTTTTAAAATGTGTGTCATAATAATAAACCTCTCTAGAACGTATTAATAGTTACATATATATTTTAGATCTATTCAACCATGCTGTATTACGCTATTTGCTTAATTAATATTTAGTGACAACCATAGACAAAGTGATGTTCCATCAGCCATGATGATTGTCAAAAATTCTAAAATCATAAACATTTTAGATTTTGATTGACAATCGTTAACGCTAGTAACTTTAACATTATACATAATAAAAGGTAGCTGATCTCTGCGACAGCTGTCAGTAATAATAGCGCTTGACAGGCTAACAATAACGTCTAAATACGTCAGTTTGACATATGTCGCAGAGATCAAGCTATCTTTTATGAAGTATAAATATTTAAATTTCTTTAGAGTCCCTTGAACTTTTTATTAGTCGATCAATCTCAAGGAAAAGCTAAATATAGAACTTACCTATAAATAAACCGGCAATAATTTTACCTATAAATAATTTTCCTATTTCTTCTAATGGTCACACACAGTTTGAATTATGAAGCCATTATTTTGAGCGATGGTGTGTTTGTTTCAAGTTTACACATATTATTTTTCTTGCGGCTTCGTTCCCGTGAACTATATGCCACAGGAACACTTGTTTCGGGATAAAAAGGCTATGTCAATCAAAGCCCACAGCTTCCTTAAGTAAGAAAATACCCCAACCGATTCAGTACTTCCAGAGATGTACTTTCCTCGACCAAACAATTTTATCGATAGAAAAGAGACCATAGTAACACGTATTCTGTGTCAATTCACAGACAAACAGACGGATAGACTGTCTATCAATCCGTTTGTCTGTCACAAGACTGTATCTTTTGAAACGTGTATTGACACAGAATACGCTTTCTTATTGGGCCCCGTCGGCACTCGTTGGATACAGAATCTTGTAAATCTGCGTAATCATCAATCATTTTATTTGTGGTTGGTGAAACACATATTTTTCTTCCAAACATCTATTTGCCGTTAGCTCAAAAGTCACTTCTATTTTACACAATTCATCCTTCGCCAAGAAGCGATTGGGAGTCAAGAAGCGACTGCGGTGATAGCGCGCCTAATGGGTGATTGGTGGGAATTCATCCTTCGTTTCTTAGTCTTTGGTCTTCCTCTACTCTTAAATATAGCCATCAACATTCATACTCTAAACTTCCCTTTTGTTATGTTCCTCCGCATTACATGCCCATTCCAAGACAACCGATTTACACAAAATTTCTTGGTCACCAGTGCCACTTTCAGGCTGCCTGTATACCATTTAACCGATTCTCATCTCAAAACACCGTTGCCCACGCCGCTCTCGGGTATGTTTTTTTTTTAAATATCCTGACCTTTTTTTGTCTATTAAGAGGAAAGATTTTTTTGTTTGTTTGTTTGTACCGAATAGGCTCCGAAACTACTGGTCCGATTTGATAAATTCTTTCACCAATAGGAAGCTACATTATTCCTGAGTGATTGACTATTTTTTATTCCCGAAAATGGGTCCTGTGGGGTGACAAGCCGCGGGCAACAGCTAGTAATAAATTAAATTTCTGTGTCAAAAACATTTTTTGGAACCGTTAATTAAAATTATTTAATTGTTAAGAAAAACTGGACAAACACACTTTTGCTTTGTTAAAAATGAATATATATCCTTAAACAAAATATTTGACAGACGAGTGTGTGATCATTTATTTTACCAAAAACCTAATCCTTTGAGGTTTGATCAATATTTATTTAAATCAATTGGAGTAACAATTTTCTTGTATTGCTTATCCATATTAGTAAAATTATTCTATCATGCTGCATCATTTGCATAGCCTTTTCAAAATTACGTCGGCTACGTCTACATATGCAGCTAAATATCAAAATTTTATATGAAGCTATGGTTATGGTTAGCAAGACTTCTTTGGTCTTTCTCTAATCTTAAAACCTTCCATATTCAAACTCAATACATTCATTACGACAAAATAGTTGCATCTTTTTATTTGTGCAAAAAAAGAAAAAGAAGATAAGTATAGAGATATCTAAATTATGTTCATCATTAGACATCGGATTGCATGTTTGAAGATGAAAATGCTTAAAACCGTATTTTATAGCGTTATTGCATATTGTCGTCCTTTTTCTTTGATACTGTTTATTTCGATAGTTAAATGAGTTAGAGGTGCTGTATTATTAATTAAATGCTGTTCTATATAAAAACCCAGTTCTGGCTTAAACAGGTTTCTGCAGAAATAGCGCCATATTTCAAGTTCTATGTAATAACTTCAGAGGACGTAGAAGTTATTTTCAGCCTACAAATTAATATAAAGTAAAGCTTGCTCTAGAAAATGTAGAAAAATATTTGCTTGTATGTTCACAGAAATTACAGCTGATAATTAAATATATTGTGACAATAAACGTAACTTCCAATGACAAAAGTATTTTGATAGTGCATATTTTTTTGTATATTTCGCCCTTTTAAGTGCATATTAGCACGCATATTTTGGCATTTTAATAGTGGATATAATCCGATGTCTTCTCAACATCATCCATAGCCTTACCTTGCCCACTGCTAGGCATATCTTTTCTTGTGCTAATCCCCACGCTCCTGTGCCACTTTAATCCTGGTTCTACCCGAGTTGATCTACAATGTCGTCTGCCCATCTCACTGTCGGACGTGTGACGACTTGTGCTTAGATTACATACTATTTTATTTTTAAAACAATATATCACGGAATTTTAACGCGACGATTTCGATTGTTTATTTACCTATTTCACCGGACGTTTCGGCCGTGTGCAACGCGAAAGTTTTAAAGTTAATTTCACGTATTTTCTATCTGAAAAATATTGATCAAACCTTTTAAACAAAATGTTATAGCTAGACCATTTATGTCTTTTCACTTCGTCATTATAAATTTATTATCTATGTTATCTAAGTCATATTTAAAGCATACATACATAATTTATTCAACTAAATATGAATAGATACTATGAATCGACAGAGGCCTACAAGTGACATTCAACATCGAAAGCGTGGCGATAGCGATTGTCAAAAACACTGACTTATAATCTATGGACAAGTAATTTCATAGGTATGGCAAGCCATACTTACGAAATTAGCGTGCATACCTACAAAAATCGGGCAATTAAGATGGCTGCCCATTTGCACTGACTTATATAACCTCATTGGCCCATTTGCAACTGTTTGACAGCACATCTACACAGATAAACGTATATATACGGCACACAACTACACAGATAAACGTATATATACGGCACACAACTACCAATTTTACTCGGCAATCAACATGGCGACCGGTCACGCATGGACATGATTTTGACGTCACTCAAAAGTGTTACCAAGTTTAGTCCTTGACAAACATTTAGACGTCTCTCTTTTCATATGCAGCTCTTGGTTAGTTAAAAAGAGACAAAACGCTTTTTGACATGCGTGTGTCGATATTATAGATAATTGTATAACTATTCTTCATATAGTAGAATATGCCGTCTCCATAGTTTTCCTACCTCATTGGTTAAAAAGGCAAAATTTTATGGGATTAACAAGCGATATCTATAAATCACGTGATCAGTCCCTTACTTTTGAAATTTCGACTATCGCCTTCGCTGTCATCAAATGTCACTGGTCTAGAATCTCTGGTATATATTTCTATAGATTTCTATTTATACAACCTAATTCTAGTAAAAAAGACTCATTTACCATTTTTGGTCTAGCTATGACCCTTTAAAACACCATAAATATTCGTTCTTTACTAAAAAAAATATTAATATCACCGTCACCCACCATTTTTTAAATAACGTTCATTTATTATTCTGACAGCTAATATATTCAAAATGGACGCTTATTGTTACGTTGGCTATTAGTAAAAAGGCCTGTGAAAAGAATGGACTAGGTTGAAGGGCTATTTTCGTAATTATAGAGCTTTGGTTGGACTGCGAAGTACGCTATTGTACTGCAAAAAGTTTTTAGTGCTCAGTGAGGCAGATTTCGATAAAAAAAGTCTGTGGCAATTGGTTAAAAAACTCTTTTTGACCACGCGTTACGGCTCTTAAGCATTTTGCATAGCTATACTTATTAAATAAAAAATTGATTTAGCTGTCAGAATATTTTTTTTATAAATTTTCACTATGATGCCGTTACCGGGTATTTTTTGTATATTACTAATTGGACAACAATTATGCGATATTGGCATGCAATGTGAGTAAAATGCGCCAAATTACTTTTTTACTTACTCTTTGCATTAAAATTTATTTTTCTTGCGTTAAATAGTTTTCAGAATATTATAAATAAAACTCTTCGAAAAGGTTCTTTGACGCATTTTCAGCATCAAAACAAAAAAAGAAAGTAATCAAATCGCAGTTCCAAATTCGAACCGCCATACCATAAACAAGGACATACAACGTAACCATCCGTCGCTCATCCGATTTTCGTGAACGTAAACTGTTGCGTTTCAAAAAACGAAAATGTTTGCAATTTTTGAGATGTGCCGGAAGCAAGTTGCCGCTCTCATTCTGCCACTAGTGTTGGCATCGCTGACAGGGTACTCCTCCGAAGCACTCAGCACTTTTGGTGTCTCCAATACGAAGCCACCGTCACCGGCAGCCCCAACGGCACCCCCCGGTAAATATGTTTTTTTTATATAATGGGACATTCACACTGCACATCCACAAATTAATGGATTTAGAAGAGGAACACTGATCACTGTTGAAAAAAACATGGTTCTAAAAAAACACATTTTTCATTTACACATTGTGTATCATGTTTTTGAGTGTTAGAAGCACGAGTGGTTATTTTTAATACTTACAGGTACATACAGAGGATATTTTTGTCCCATTATATGAAAAAAAATGTTTGCCCAACATGCACAGGCGATTTAATTCACTAGGCGACCTTTCAAATGAACAAAGTAGGTTTACATGAATAGAAATAAACTACAAAGCCTTATTTCTTCACAAAAGAACTTAATAACGTTAAAAACACTAAACAAACTGTATATATTGTACATACATGACATTTTTACACATTCTTTGACACTTTTTTTTCAAATTCAAAATTAACGGTTTAAATTTTGCAGAATCGGTTTAAAATAAAAATGTTGCACAGGAATCGTTGTTTTCTGCCTGTCTTTGTGTTTTTATGGCTGATTGGACAATGTTTCGGAGCGTTTAGCCCCGTTTTTGGCGTTATTAAAACTGATTCTCCTCTCAAAACTCCGTCGCCTACGCCGCCTTCGGGTAAGATTTTTTTTTATATAATGGGACCTTATTTTCTTTTGTATTAAATTAAAAATCTAAATAAAATTACTTGTACAGATTAAATAAACTTAAAGATTTAAAATTAATTAGATTTTCCCGTACTTTTTTTTTGTCTGGCTTGTAAAAATATGCATTTTCATATTTTGTTATAATAATGACTGTTTTTACTTATGTTCAAATAATATTCTATCCAAAGTCTTCTAGTCTCATTATATAAATACGGTGGCGTCCAGAAACACATTTCAGATATTGATCATACACCACACTTAATACACACAATTACACATTTTAGAAACTAGATTAGAGAATCCTCTGATTACAAAAACTTAAGTTAAAAATGCAATAGATTTTTAAAAGCTTTACTTGGAACATAACTTTTGTAATTTAGAGGAATATCAAACAAAATAGACTCTAATCGCGCCTTTTATGATACAGAACAACATTTATTTTTGTTTAGGCTGATACACAAAAACATTTTAGCCGTCTCGCTCAAGAAAAACACTGCTTAGCATCACATTTAGGTACTACGACAATTTGACAAACGAATTTGCGCCAAAAGTCAGCCATATTTCTTCCATAGACAACATTTTTATATTTTTTTTTCCATAGACGACAATTACAAACCTTTTTTTATCACTAAAACAAATCAGAAAAACACAGAAAGGTATACCAGTGTAAAAAAATGTGGTGCAAGAGGCAGATGTTCGCCATTTTGCCTATTATTATAGTCGGTTGGCTAAACATACAATGCACGGATGGGTTTGGTATCTCGTCCTTTGGGAAAGCCAATACTGATCCGCCAAAGCCTGCGACGACCTCCGCTGCCCCTGGTAAGAATTTAAAACAATATTTTAAATACAAAAACAAGCTTTCATACCTTCATACAAGAATGCAATACATTACCATACACACACATACAGTCATACAACCGCTGTTTATTGTGAGCATGAGACAATCCTGTGAATAAAAACAAAGCTTAGATGTCGATGTTTTAAGATTAAGTTATTTTAAGGTGTATTTCCTAGGAACTTCTTGACAGAAAAACGTACTATCTACAGATCATCTTTAAAAAACACTTCAATAAACTTTACATTACAAAATTCAGACGTACAAAAACATACTAAACAAAATTTATCAGAAACGCAACGAAAATACGACACAAAAATACTTTCTAAAATGTCCTACTATATAAATTAATTGGATTTCATTGTCAGCACACCACATCTTAATAAAAATAACAAAAATGTAATTTGGATATGCGCATTGATTGTAGTTCAAAGCAATTAGTTACTTATCGAAATTCATAGCTACCACAAAATTGTCTTAAGCCTAATAATACTGTGATGACAATTTTATCATATTCAAGCACTATTCGAAATCTATGTAAGTAGATCTACATAAATATACCTATTAAGATCTACTACTTCAAATTCATCTTTAGATTGACATAATTCACGTGTAGCGAATGCATAATTCGAACGCATTGGTTTGAAATTCAAAACAAAAAAAAACATTTAAAATAAAAATAATGTCAGTAAAATTCTTAATCCAAACTATTGCCGCCAAATTTTTAACCATAGACTAAAATCATATCTCAAAATTCGTGAATAGAAAAATAAAACAGCGTACTTTTCGCGTGATAAGATGTGGTGTCAACGGGTCGTGATGGCTATATTGCCTTTGTTAATAATTGGCTGGATGACGGGACAATCTGATGCCCTAACTACCTTCGGGAAGACTAACACTGTTGGACCTACAGTGGCACCGACTATGCCACCTCGTAAGTATGCTGACAGAGTTGCGTTCATTCGAAATAAAAACGTTAGAGACAATTATTAAAAGGTTTATCATTTTTTTTAAACATAAATTACACATTCTATGTATTTTTAATCATCAAGTAAGAGAACGTTTCTCTTTGAAAATTAAACTTTGAATTTATTTTACTAACAGGAAACAGGAAAGGTCTATTAAATAGCATTGAAGTTATAAAAACTTAATCAAAGATTTCGTTTCAACATATGCATATAAATTCGAATTAACGCAACTCCTTGTCTTCCTAGTGAATGTTTTTTCATGTTGTATTTTTAAAACATTAATGCACGTGTAGAATATTTACACATTCAATGCAAGAGCACTCAAAAAATGAGAGAATTTTAACAAAAAAATACTTAAGCAAAACGCGGGTGGGGGTTATCTTTTTCAAATAATCATCGGCCCTTTGGACATCTATATGTACAATAGCCCGGAAAGGGCTTTTTTTGGGATTGCCGGAAAAATTGTGTCGATATTCATAAAAACTCTTAGTTGACGAGAGACTTTCGTTTAACTTATTATATCAGCTAGCATTATTTGCCCGATTATGTTCGGGTCAGTCTGTCTAACCAGAGACAACTGTATACCAGTATTTTACACGCAGGGATTGCCTATCTGACCTCCACAACACAGTCCTTGGGCATTTCTCCTCTGCTATGGAAATAATTAAAACATAAAAATTATTATTTTACTTGATTTTACTGTGTGTACTATAAATGTCATTACTTATAGCAACTTTTATAATAAAACTTGCTAGTTGATATCTAAATCATGCAATATTTGAATTTGAATTTTATAGCTAATTATATGAGAAATTAAACAATAAAACCACTTAACGTTTTAATTAAGAACCGTAAAGAAATGTAGTAAACCTACTCATAAAAACGGTAAAAAATGTTAAAATTCTCTATGGTCTGGCTTTAAAACATAGACTTATAGAGCTCGATTGCGCATTACCTATCAAAAAATTTATTAATCTGTATAAAGATACAAAGCGAGTGTGCGGCCAATACCTATCTCTTTTCTTTAGCTTGCTGTGATTGTAGTGACCAATAATAAAGAAAGAAAGAAAAGAAAATGATTTACTTGATACAAACTTAAAGGCACACTACAAGTTCTGAGGACAAACGAAACAAAAGAAAAATTGCAGCCTGTGATCTCTCACTTTTCTGACCATTTTCAATTGACAGCTAGACAGGTAATGCGCACTCCAGTTCTATACGTCTATGCTTTAAAAAAATTATTGCACTTATATGGTCGTTCCTTTTTTAAATTACTAGTGTTCTTTTCAGCCAGTGTGAGTAAAACGTTTGTTTAAATTAGTATTGTTATTGTAATGTTTCGGTAAAGAAAAATTTTGATTTAGATTTTCATTATGATATAAGTAAGTATTAAATATTTATGTATTAATAGGTCGAGTGTTTGTATGTAGGCAGATTATGAATTAAATATATTAACGAAAGTAGTAAGAGGCTTATAATAATTTTCGATTACCTAGGTAATTCGTTTTAGACAAGTTCTGTAGCATAGAAACTCATGATTTTAGATAATATATTATAACCTACACTAACTTTTGCCTGTGATTTTGCTCCCTTGGTCGCAAAAACCATGCATTTTCATGATTAAAGGTGTACTTCGGTTTAAACATATTTATTTTCTCAAAAATCAAATTACAGTTCAGAACACCTCTGAAACATTGTTGTGTCTATTGTGTCTGCTAGTTAGCGTTTATTTGGTTTCAAAGAGAATTTTAAGTAAATTAACAGTCGGAACTAGGCGTCATAGTACATTTTTTTTAAACAGGATAGATAGAACAAACAACGCAGTTTTAGAGCTTCATTTAAATATTTATTTTATTCTGTTTTTAGTATTTGCTGTTATAGCGGCAACTGAAATACATCATCTGTGAAAATGTTATAACTGTCTAGCTATCACGGTTAATAAGATACAGCCTGGTGACAGACGGACAGACAGACAGACGGATCGTGGAGCCTTAGAAATAGGTTCCAGTTTTTACCTTTTGGGTACGGAACCCTCAAAATTACCTATTGAAAATAGCCCCAAATGTCGCCTCTATCGTTTGATTCACGATTTTTCCAGTCTGTATATTTCGTCCTAACATAATGTAAAATAGTATTATCTCTACTGTATTTATGAAGTTTCTCTTCTTCTTAAAACATAGTCCGTCTGTTTCTCCGTTTTGTCTAATCTAATGAGCAATAAACTAGGAATGTTTGTTTATTATAAATAATTTGTCCCGCTTGAAGCCAGGCGGTTCACTAGTAAATAAATAAATAAACACAGTCGATATCAATCTACAAAATTCAAATTGTAAATTCGTGTTCCAACAAAACTGTCACGTTGACAAATGATCGCTCATAATAATACCGTCAATTGTTTCGTTAGTACCAACCATCAAATAATAACGCGTAACGTCAGAAATGAAATATGATGCTCAAATTGTAATGTTGGCAGTTCACGATACGCCTTTAGTTTCTTTGGTAACAACACAGCAAAGAGGTCAATATTCTTAAAAAATTTAATATTCGACTGGCTGAATAAACGGCTCCAATGGACTAAATATTAAGAACTGGCCAGATTATTTCAAAGTAATCAATCTGCTCAGCATTTTACCTACTAATATTGCTTCCAGAAACGTAGTAGCCACTTCCACGGCGTCGTTGGCGCCAGCGCATTGAGTACTAATATGAGTACTACTAAATATGAGTACTAAAGGACAGAAAACGTTGCGTCACAGATAATATAATACTAGAGTAGTTCTGTTTTATAATAAACAAGCTTATCCTGCGGTTTCGTTCCCATGGCCATTGAATTCGTTTTAACGAATAATAGTACCTTATGGTACAAGTGTGCAATGTTGGTGATTACCGCTGAGGCGCCATTGAGACCCGAGTCGTAGGTGAGGGTCTTAAGAGAGCCGAGGACGGTAATCATCAATAAACACGTGTATCATACGACGTTTTTCAACAAACTTGTGAAGAAAATAATACAAAAAAATCATTTTCAACAGTAAAAACGAGTTGTGAATTTTTTTTCACAATGTCGGGCAAAATTAATCGGTTTTCCTATGCGCGCCATTTAACAATGGCGATCGGCCATAGACTAAAAGAATGAGGTTTCTTTTTTTTTGGCTTTTCGTGGATAGTGTTTTAGCCACGTACAAAATAGGGAATTTCAATTTTTCTTAATTACAGAGCAAATAGAATTTATATTTGAGTGAAAGTTTTATTTATTAAGCACGTACAAGTTGAAATTATCTATTTAAATACGAAGTTGCTTGAAATGAGCAAGCAATAGGTACATTCATTTATTTGTACTATTGAGCACGATCTTTTTTGTATCGAAACCTTTTTTTAAGAACAAAGCAACTCAACCAACAAATTAAAAATAAAATTCTATAACTCACTTGTGAATAATAGCAATGAAAAAGTCACAGTTTGTTAACAGGTAATTATGTGCCTAATTGCGGTGAAATTAGAGCCACTTTATGAGCAAGTGTGTTGGTAAAATTATTGTCTTTGTGTGTAATAAAAATTGGCCCAATTGAATCCAGTGGCAGTAAACCTGAAAGGCATGGGTCTTAGTTTAAATGTTTAGATCATAAACCTTTGCTATAAAATCATAACTTATTTCTACCTATAAAAATAAATAAATAACCTATAAAAGCAGACAACCTAAATACTTAGGCCACAATCTAGATTCAAGTGCGTTAGACACTAAACCCTGTTCGAAATACAAACGAGACCCGTAAACAATAAACATAGACCTTGTGGAGGTCAAATTATCTTTGCCAAGAATGTCTATGGATTACCAATGGTACAAAATGGTACAGAAAACATAAAAAAACTATCGCATGCGAAGGAATAATGATAGTTATCATTTTTTATGGATAGCTGTCATATATATCTTCGATTTGACGTCGAAACACATGCCTTTGCAAAAAATACACGCATTTTTATTGACTATCGACTTAGTCCGCGTGTAAGGTGAAGGTTATCGAACCGAAAAATACTACCAGGGTAGAAAATAAGGCCAAAGACCTCCTTTGTGCCTAGAATGCCAGATTACTGTCAAGATTTTAGTTTAAAAAGCAATTGTTTTATAAGTAATTAAATCTATACTTATCTATACTTATAATAATATTTTAAAGCTGAAGAGTTTGTCTGTTTGTTTGTTTGAACGCGCCAATCTCAGGAACTACTAGTTGGAAATGAAAAATTATTTTTGTGTTAGATATTCCATTTATCGAGGAAGGTTATAAGCTATATAACATCACGCTACGACCAATAGGAGCGGAGCATAAATTTAAAATGTTGCAAAAACGGGCAAAAATTTTCCATTTTGAGAGCTTCCGTTGCGTAAACGGTTTAAGTTACGCAACAATCTTGCATGTAGGGTAGGTAGGGTAGATGTGTAGGTAGGTAGCCAGTTGACGGGAGCGAAGCCGCGTGGGACAGCTAGTAATAAATAAACCCGTTCAGCCATTGAGCCGTTATTGATTAACAAACATAACTACAGAGTTTCATGCAGAGGCGGCTGTACTTTAAGTTCACTCGTGCGCTGAACTGCCAGATTTTAATAGGTTTAGAAATATAATAAAAATGTTTAATAATATCTGATTAACGATCTATTCAATATTTACGAAATTATGACGAACAAATTTAAGCCCTTTGCTAAAGTAATAAGACGTATATTGCTGTAAAAAATATTCCCCGTGCGCTAGGCTAAAGCGCACGGCGAGAGTTCATACAATTCTACGAGAAACAAGCGAAAACGCCTGGCGCGTGAGACAGAGATAGTTCAATAGAAAATGTACGGCAAAATATGACCACTCTCGTGCGCCGCACCAGCGAACCGAAGATTACCGAGAGCGGGCGAGGTTTGACGAACGAAATTTATCTTCGGGGTCGAGTACCAACATTACAAGTTGTACAACGACGTAACTAGATGGCGTTGGCGTCGAATTAGAAGTCGCTAGCGAGATAGTTTGCCGATTTACATAGGGTCCTGTGAATTTTAGTAAATCTAACACAATTACCCAGTGAGATGGTAACGGGCAAAGTGCACTACTACTACTAAGATCCACCAGCCGCCACTGGTTTCATGTGTATGACATTGAAGTAGAAATAGTATTTTCACCACAGATATATATCCAACTAGATGACGCGATTGTATGTACTTCGCGTGACAAAAAGCTGAGTAAAGTTACGATCAATGATCGTAATCTGAGCTTTTCATTTAGCATTAACGACACCGGGAATCCACCGAAATCTAGAAAAAAATATTTTTATGCCATATTAAACTGTAAAGAATGTATAGAAAAAGTTGACCGAGGCATTAATAATAATAATAATAATGTTTATTCATTTAAAATCATTGCAGTACATGCTAACAGTTTACAGTAATTGTTTACCTTATAGTGTACTACAATAAAATGTAGGGTGTGGTGCTGCACTCCTAGCTAGGTTAATAGATAACCTGTGTTAAGGAGTACAGTACCGATCCCCAAGGAAAGAAACGATAAAATCGTACACAGTATGTATTATGGGTGCTCGCCAAACCTCTGGGCCACCCCGAAGCCGGCTTTCAGATGTGCAATGTGCAAGGCACGAAACGGTGCTGTTTTTGTATAAAATTTATTACCGCGCAGCCAGCGTACCCAACCTTAGGGCGGCCAATATGCTTGGCGAGAACTATACATTATGATGTGCTTACTACAAGCAATGTTGATAAACTTAAAACTAAAAAGCAAAACAACAAGTTAAAAAAAAGAAAAAATATTGGATAAGTATATAAACCAAAAGTAAGTCATGTAACTTGCATTGGAAATGGTTTCTTTCATTGGTAAGTAAATTTGTTTTTAAATTGTTTGTAAAAAAGTGGCACGCTTGGTTGGCTTGGTCATCTAGTTAGATTGATATCTGTATAGCTAACTTTGACAAATATACTTCTGGATCTTAGTCAACGTTCCAAGTTTAAATTGACGAATTGGCGCTTATTTAGACATTGTCGATATGTGATCAATCCCTTACATTCTGACATTTATATCGCTAATAGACCTTGTATCCTCTGGTTGTATTTCTTGGATGGCTACTAACAGAAAAATAATACTATTAAAAAGCCAAAGCTTCCTTCAAATCAAACGGAATGATTAGCCAAAAAGGTTGCGTTACAATAGAAAATAATAACAATGACCTCCTTGGAACAATGTGGCGATCAATATTACAACAAACGGGTAAATTGTCCTTCAAGGGGTAAACATTACTTTGTTTACGTTTATAAGTTTAATTTTAATCCTTTTTACTCGACTGTGGCGAAAATCAAAAGCAGGATACTAAATTTTTATGAAATATCACATTTTTTATGATATTTGAAACCATTTAAGAAACATATAAAAATTTACAATTTTCAAAGAGAAATGTTTTTCTAAGGTAAAACAACTACACTTTAATAATATACATTACAATCACGCATTTTTGCCCCTGGGTATACGTAGAAACTATAAAACGCCATCTGATACGATCCTTGCGTACTACTTTTGCTTCATTTACGTTTACTTTAATAACACTATCGAAAAAAAAAAACAAAAAACCCGACTGCTTAAGAAGCGAACTATGAAACATGGCGCCCAAAAGCCGCCATGTTTCTTTTTTTTAAAGCATTTAATCTAAAAACACTAAGGCGGTCAAGACATATCTAACGATGTGTTAACTATAAAAATCCGTCAAGTATTTTGAAAGATATGAGGTAATAAAGAATATTACAAACACACATACATAAAAGATACGTGTGAAAAACATAACCCTTTCCTTGCAACCGGGTAAAAATATTACCTACTGGCAGATATTTTTACCATGGCATTGCGTGAATACGAGTAAGTTACTTCAATGCGAGCAAGCTCCATCATCGACCACATCCTCGCTTACTATTTGTTAAGATAGCGGTCAAACGCGAGCCTATTAATAAAAACAGGCCAAGTACGAGTCGGACTCGTGCACTGAGGGTTCCGTACAAACAGCTACATGCACCAAAATAATTAAATAACATTACTGAAGTTCATAAACTATGAGGGCATCGAACATTGCTCTAATGATAAGATATAAATAGAATTGAGAGACATAATTAACTTTGCCGTTGGAAAACTGTAGTCCCTAACAGTGTAGGTAGACATAAGGTGCGTTCAGTTAAGGCCGTACCCTGACCAAAAAATCAGCATGAGATATGAGCATTCCTATTGGCCTAGCGGCACTGGTGGCGTATGAATTACAGTAGTTAATACACCCAGATTTAAGAATAAAATCTTTACACAAACAAATATTGGTCTTTTGAAAACAATAAAACTTAGAAAATGTTCGTTATCAAATTGTCTATCCATTAGTGTTAGTACAAAAAGAATTAATGAACACTTTACGAGGAGATGCATGCTATCAATAATTATTACTCATTTTTATGTTGTTCTTGGAAAGAGATAAGTTATACTTACACCCCCTTAAAAAAAAAAGTGTACAACCATTGTATTTTTATTAATTGATATTTCTTTTTAAATAAAGAGTAGATAGCTCTTAAAAACTGCACAAAAGCGACTAGCGCCGTTTTGCTCGGGGAGGTGCCTTAACCAACTGCAAATAAGTTAAAAATCTCTTTTTTTGATGTAGGTACAATTTTTTGGTTTTCATATTTTTCCCTTTACTTGAGCTTGTCGACGGGAAGTACCCTGTAGATTTTGATTCTCTTGCGAGTGTAAATACGAGTATATGCGTCAATAACGGCTGTATCTCTTGATTGCGTTGATCTAGAAGGTTGATTTTTTCACAGCTGCATAGAGTTGCAACTTTGTGTATACGATATTAATTTTAACTCGATACCTCCACTCGTTGGCGAGATAAACGGTCTTGACACACAGACGGACCACAAAGTGATCCTATAAGGGTTTCGCTTTTTCATTTTGATGTGCGGAACCCTAAAAATAAACTCCCATTAATACATACGAGAGTTGAAGTTGCATTATTGTTATTAGCTACGGAATGCCTACGCCGCGGTTACGCCACTGCTACAAAATTGCTACGAACCGCTACGCCGTAGCTCGCTGTTATGCAGCGGCTATGGTGAAAGTTTTCTCATTGAATATAACACGCACATATTGCGTGCAGAACTTTAGATATTAAAGTACGCGTTATTTCGTTCGCAGTTCGTAAAATATAGTCTTTGCCATAGATGTAAATCCAACTAGATGACACAAATGAATGTCATAATTCGCATGAAAAGTGAGAGCAATGGTCTTAATACAATCAGGGAGTCTTTAAGTCAAGAGTGAATAGGTTATTTCTAGGCAAGCGTGTATCACCGTCGACCACATCATCGCTTACCTACAGGTGAGATAGTGGTCAAGCGCGAGCCTATAGTATATAAAAAAAAACTTTAGAGCTGTTTCAATTAACGTTATCAAATCAAATCAAAATTTCTTTATTCAATTAAGCCATTAAGCGGAACCTTTGAACTCCAAAAAAAAATATTACAAGTAATAATAATTGATTCTACCGTTCATTCGGAAATGTAGCTTGTAATGGAGAAGAATGGACAAGAAACTCCACACTTACTCTTTTAAAATAAAAAGTGTTTACACGTATTTGGTTACATGATTTCTTGTTGGAAAAATACATGTATGTGAGAACGATGTAAAAAGACGTGCACGTAAAAGCGTCTAGAGTAAAAAAAACAGTTAAAAAATATCAATACATAGGTAAAAACAGGCCGAGGCAGCTAAGTTATGACCAATCCCAACTGATGGCGTCCGTTCACGAACATGACACATAGATCGGCACCACTCAGCTCAACCATCATGAAGGGAACCGAATGATCCAACACATGTGCCACTATCAGAGAGACATTAGAGAGAGCATGACACACTATTAAGGGTACACTAGTCGACTAGTCGACGGCACGAACTACTTTGTGCGCGGGGTTAAAATGCATTTTATATCAACCGACAACACGTGTGGAAGAGATAGATGCTGTGATGACCAGTTGCTAGTTCGCATACGAATACACACTTTTGCAAATTTGTAGCGAAATGGATAATGATTTAGGACGAAACCGAGCGCGCGAAATTTTATAAACAGACCTTTGGCAGTCTAGATATCATGAAAAAACGACTAAATCTATCTGCCCAAAATAAAATTATATGCATTGTTGAACTTATAATCTATCCCTGTATGGAGTCCGTTTTGCAATTTGCCGTCTTCTTATGGTATTTATTTGCGCCCAAAAATGCGTTAAAATTAGTATCGAAATGTGGAACTTTCGACACTCATAACTTTCAAATATTTTCTTCTTTTACTTTTTTGCTTCCATACAGGGCTAGATAATGATGAGACAAATTGATATATTTTTTTGTTTTGAACCTGCATCGTCAAACAGTGGAATAATCTCTAGACTACGTTTGTATGGAAGAATTTTCGACTAGTGTAACCTTAACTGTCAGGACACACTAGTATAGTCAACAAACGACATATAGGTACAGTAAATGGTAGATTGACAGTTGGTACATAGTACTCACATATCGGCACCGGACATCAACCGAGATCTAGTAAAATGCCTAATTTGCCGTATTGAGGTGTATAAACTGTACAAAAAAAGTTGTCCGAGGCAATGGAAATATTTTCTTTCATCGGCGTTTAGTTCTAAAATTATATGTGTAAAAACTTTTTGATTTGTATTCTTGTTTTTGGTTTCTTCGTTTTTTGACACCGACTGCCGAAATACAAATTATTATTCACTTTGTAGTGTTTTTATTTGGAAATCGGTTGTATTTTTTTGTTGATGAGCTCGTGGCTAAATAATAACAGCCGCACGGGTCGATCATCAAGGTTAAGCAACGCTTGACGAGGTCGGTCCGTGGATGGGTGACCATTTCAACATACCAAGTTTCCTCCGTGCCTCGGAAAGCACGTTAAGCCGTTGGTCCCGGCTGTTATTTGAAGATCTTTGACAGTCGTTACGGGTAGTCAGAAGCTTGAGATCTGACAACAGTCTTGCCAACGGGTACCGTGTTACCCAGTTACTGGGTTGTGGAGGTCAGATAGGCAGTCGCTCCATGTAAAACACTGGTACTCAGGTGAATCCGGTGAGACTGGAAGCCGACCCCAATATATTTGGGAAAAATATAGTTCTCAAAAAGTTTTTTTTCACTTTTCAATTGTGGTACATATCTTGCCATAGCCCATAATTAATTTTGGCGTAATTTTACACGAATAACATGCAACTTGAACACAACCGGAGCAATTATAGAGTGCCAGGGTGAACTGAACACATCTGCGTATCACTTTGGAGTGTACCAGCGTGATGTTATGTTATGAAATGGCGTAAACAATAAACAGACATGCGATTACAGCAAACCCGAGAGATTTGTCGTTATTTATTGAACAGTTCTGTTGTATATCGCCAAAGTTCTTCCGATCTTGATCTAATTTAAATGGGACCACATGAAAAGAGCAACTTTTAAATAAAAAGAATCATCAAAATTGGTTTGCCTAGTAAAAAGTCGAATTGAGAAAGTCCTCCATTTTGAAGTCGGTTAAAAAGTGGCACGCTTGGTTTTCATACAGATGGAGGTACTTGCGTTATCTAGTTAGATGTATATCTGTGGTCTTTACCAATCTTTGGTAAGTATTAGTAAGGATGTATGCTATTTCGTGTCGGTATAAATTATAGCTACAAATATAATACTTAATATGAAAACAACTCATTCTATGGTAATAGTACATTACGGTACAAGTGTGCAATGTGATAACCGCTGAGGCGCCATTGAGACCCGAGCCGTAAGTGAGGGTCTTAAGAGAGCCGAGGACGGTAATCATCAATACACACGTGTATCATTCGACGTTTAACAACACACTTGTGAAGAAAATAATACTAAAAAATCATTTTCAACAGTAAAAACGAGTTGTGAAAATTTTTCACAATGGCGGGCAAAATTAATCAGTTTTCCTATGCGCGCGCATTTAACAATGGCGATCGGCCATAGACTAAAAGAATGAGGTTTCTTTTTTTGTTGGCTTTTCGTGAATAGTGTTTGAGCAACGTACAAAATAGGAAATTTAAATTTTTCTTAATTACAGATCAAATAAAATTTATATTTGAGTGAAAGATTTATTTATTAAGCACGTACAAGTTGAAATTATCTATTTAAATACGAAGTTTCATGAAATGAGCAAGCAATAGGTACATTAATTTATTTGTACTATTGAGCACGATCTTTTTTGTATCGAAACTTTTTAACAACAATGTAACTCAACCAATAAATTAAAAAAAAAACTCTATAACTCACTTGTAAATAATAGCAATGAAAAAGTCACAGTTTGATAACAGGTATCATTATGTGCCTAATTTCGGTGAAATTAGAGCCACTTTATGACCAAGTGTGTTGAAAAAATATTAACCTGTCTGCAAGGTCGTAGCTAGTGGGGCTGTCTGAGATCGCTTAGAGACAAAGTCAAAAGCAAAAATTATTTATTTCAACTTGTCTATTAAGCGGCACTTTTGAAAGTCAAAAATATAAATTTAGAGCTAGAATAATAATTGATTCTACCTTATAAACCGAAAACAGCGTATCCGATTTTCCTTTAGATATCACATCACATCATCAGCCTATTAATTTTCCCACTGCTGGGACACAGGCCTCCTCTCTGTGAGAGAGAATGGGCCGTGATCCACCACGTGGGCCCAGTGCGGGTTGGTGGATGTCACAATGGCTTCGATTTTTTTTGTTCTAGGACATGCCGGTTTCCTCACGAAGTTTTCCTTCACCGTTTTGAGAGCAGTGGTGATGAAATAATTTACACAAAGTAAAGCGCCTGCATGGGCTCGAACCCATGACCTACAACTTGTAAGTCGCGGCCGATACCACTGGGCCACCACTGCTCCTATCTTTAAACAGCTTCTGCTAATGGCTTCGCTTGACAGTTATCCCAAAGAAACATTAAATAATTGTTTAAAAAAATATCTAATTTAATTGTCATTTAATTTTCATCCAGGACTTGGACTGGGCTTCCCATGTGGCAAATTTTATTCAAATCCGTGCAGCCGTTAAGAGATTAGGTAACAAACAGGTAGACTGACATACAGAGTTATACTTATATAATACTAGCTGTTGCCCGCGGCTTCGCTCCCGTGGATCACCCCACAAGACCCGTTATCTGGATTAAAAAATAGACTATGTCACTCGGGAATAATTTAGCTATCTATAGGTGAAAGAATTTTTTGAATCGGTCCAGTAGTTTCGGGGCCTATTCGGTACAAACAAACAAACAGACAAACAAAAAAATCTTTCCTCTTAATTAAATCTGATAAATAGTGCCTCTGCGGTTAATTTCAATAAGCTATTTATGTATAAAAAAACCGGCCAAGTGCGCGTCGGACTCGCGCACGAGGTGTTCCGTGACATAATCGCAAAAAACGTCAAAAAAAACACGTTTGTTGTATGGGAGCCCCACTTAAATATTTATTTTATTCTGTTTTTAGTATTTGTTGTTATAGCGGCAACAGAAATACATCAACTGTGAAAATTTCAGCTGTGAGATACAGCCTGGTGACAGATGGATAGACAGACAGACGGATCGTGGAGTAATAGGGTCCCGTTTTTACCCTTTGGGTACAGAACCCTAAAAATGAACCCCTATTTCTCCTGGTCACTTTATAACTTGAGAACGGCTTTTCAGATTTCTCTTCTAATCTTTTCTTTTAAAGTTGTCTAATTGAAGCCCTTCTGGCATTAGTACCAATTTCATTTTCTATATCCTTAAACAGCTTCTGCCAATGGCTTCGCCTGAAAGTTATCACAACGAAACATAATCCCGTGTTAAAAAGTATCCCATGTCATTGTCACTCAATTTTCATCCAGGACTCAGCACACAGGAAGACCATTCCTGTGTGCCAAGTTTCATCCAAATCCTTGCAGGCGTTAAGAGATTAGGTAACAAACATATAGACTGGCATACAGAGTTACTTTTACAATAGTATGGAAGTTTTTTTTTTGTAACAAACAAATTTTATTTCTTTCAAATTTGGGGCTGTGAGTCAGCACTTTTAATTCTTGAAAAGTTATTTAAGACAGTGCCCAAAACGGTCGCCCTTCAACTATTTCCTAACATGATCGTGAAAACTAAACAACCACCATATTTTATTTAGAAAGTAGTGTGAAAAATCCTTCTCCTTGACTTTACTTAAAAGCAGCAATTTTAAAACTGAACACGACAATGAATCTGATAAAAAGGTGGTAATTTTAGTTTTAAACCACCTGAGTACAAGTACAATTATGCAGATAAAATAACTACTTAAAAGAATATGAAATAAAGTGGAGTTATACTTAAGAGGGCCTTATTATTGTGGATTAAAATAAAAGTAGTTCAGTATTAAAGAAAATTGTTTTATAGAGATTGCGCTGATTCTATTTTTCAATCAAATTAATCTGTCTAGCCTTTTAATTTCAAAGTGAAATTCTTTTTTCAAGTAGGTCATTAATCAGCAAGTCAAAGATTTAAATAAAAAATAAATAATACGGAAAAGAAACTAAACGTTTACTCTTTAAAAAAAAGGTGTTTTACAATATTTACATACATACATTAATTCGTGAGGACAATGCACCCAGACTAACACTACTATACTACGTATAGGTATAAAGTATTACAAACACTAACAGGTAAATTAATTCATTTAATAATTAGGAACATGGTTCTCACATACTTACAAATTTTGCAAACATAGGTAAATTGCCTAGCCAGCCTTTTCCCAACTATGTTAGGTTTCGGCCCCATCCAAACCAACCCATGCGTTGCTTAACCTTGGTTATCGACTCGTACGGTATTTATTACTTAGCCACGAGATCCATGTTATCATCCGACTTCAAAAAGGAGGAGATTCTCAATTCGACTGCATGTTTTTGTATGTTTGTTTCGATTACTCCGCCAATTATGAACCGATTTTGATGATTTTTCATTTTATTTGAAAGTGTGTGCTTCTCATGTGATCCCACTTAAATTTGATCAAGATCTGACGAGTAGTTTTTAAGATAGTCTTATTAATGCGTATTTACATGGTGATATCAGGTACCAAAACTATAAAGAGAATAATAAAAAAACTTAGGTCGGTCAAAAGTCGGTATAGAAAACGAAAAAAAAATCCGAATAATCCGAAGAGTTGTAGTGTTTCGTTTTGGAAGTCGATTTATTAGTCCATATTATAGAGCTGCCAAACGCCCTTGAATGGCATTTATGGCATGTACTGGTATAACTCAACATGACATCGGGTATTCGGGCTGGCTGAAGTTTATAGCCTTCCAACATTTCGCCAAGTTATTACTTTAAGTAAGCATGTTAGTATGCATAATAAAAAGTACAATTCAATAAAAGCAGGTATGTTGTAGCCACACTCGGATAATCAAATATTTTATAATGTATGTGAGAATTTTTGTTAAAACATAAAAAGATTTCAATGTAATTTGCTACATAAGTAGTTAAAAGTATGTATTTAAGGAATTGACAAATAAAAAGGTTAATTCAAAATGTCAAAAATCCCGACTGCTAAGAAGCGAACTAAAAAGACGTAAACAGGAAGAAAATCGTGCTGTGCAGTCGGAGGATACATATTCACGAGGTGGCTGACCAAAACCAGATGTATGTCGATGTGGTGCAGCCTACGACTGCAAAAAATGTCTTTGATTCGTTTTTCAACACCGACTTCGTCAAAGAAAGTTATTTTACGCTTTGTGGTGTTTTGTTTTGGATGTTGGTTTGAATTTTTAGTTAAAAAGGTTTTTATTTATCTCTTTTTAGTTTTGGTAAGTAACCACGAAAATTATTTATTGACAAAGTACATCTTACGACGATTCCAATAAGCACAAATACGATCATAATACATTGTTTTATTTCGGAGTTCCAGTGCCTATCTTCCGGTTTCATCATCAGATCAGTTCGATGGTACCATTTTCATAAGTACCAATTATTTAGAAATATTTGCTTCATCATAGTCTAGTCTAGTAACTATGTGAAATATCGTATACCCGGAACATACTTATCATTAAGGCGTTCCAGTGTCCCTCTGTGGTCTTCTTCATCAGTTCCACTTCACCAAATGAAACTTTCTGAGTGAAAATGATTAGGTACATTGTTGACGAAAATACCAAAAGCGCTAAATGTATCCGTGCAATCATATTTGAGGCGTTTCCTCGATTTCTCCAGGATTCCATCATCAGATCCTTACCTGATGACCATGGGATCACCTAGGAAATATACCCTTTCAAACATTGGAAGATTTTTCCAAATCGGTCCTGGCGTCTTTGAGTAATCGAGAACAAACGTTAAGAAAAAGTTCCAAGCATGGCCATTTCATGCTCTGTCCTACTGGGCCGGTATTATGGACTAACTTCCTTCGTAAATCACGCAATATGACCTTATGACCTGAAATACTAACCACACGCAATTTCCTAACAAAGTAACACATCTATTTATACTCCGACCCTACGAAAACGCCCTCCAAGTAAATTTATTCACCAACCTAGTTCCGCTACTCGCTAATAGATGGCGCTGTCCGATAGCCATCGGAAGCAGTTTAGATTTACACGTAGCAATCACCATTTATCTTGATCTCTTGATAGACGTTGTTAAAAGGGATACGGAGGTCAGTTTAAATTGGTTTTTGCCTGCAACCGGCCACTGTATCTGCTGATTTGAAATTTTAATCAGGATTTAAATAAAGCAGCAGTTCATGCTATAATACACTCTATTTCGTCGTTCATAAAGCTTGTTGTGTTTTTTAAGGGTAATTGTATCGCGTTGTTGTTTTAATAAGTGTTGCCAGAGCTCTTAATTGTAATTTGCATATAATAACAATTATAAACTTCAGTACACCGTTATAATAAACCTACTTTATACCATTTATACCATTCACTGAAAACAGTGAATAAAAAGCACTTTTACTCACTGTTTTGGTGTTTGAATTTAAAACACACCAATATATTATATTCCTCCATCTAAATGCTATACAACCTCTTTGCGCATAAAATACACGATTCAAACTCCAACAAACTGCTTGTGCAAAGAATATTCGATTTTCAAACTCCTTCATCGATTTAATTTTGAGTTTTTTTAATATTTAGGCTTTCAATTTTGATTTTAGTCTAGGATGTTTACTGAATACTTATTTGGATTGTAATTCTAATATTAATTGCATTGGTGTTTAATTAATTATAATTATGTAACGTAAATGAGGTGGTCACTGGCCGCTAAAACAAAGGTCCTGTTACCTAATTCAGCTTCAAAATTTAAACCCTGAGGTTTCACATATTTTGTAAATTTTCAAGGTAATAAACCATTTATTTATTATCATTCCTTGTGCTTTTCGCTTAAATCTTTCTTTTTCTGGTATAAAATATAGTATGCAACTCTTGAATAAAACGGATTTATATCGAGGGCCATGAATCACTCGCGTCGCTCCGGATTCTAACACTTGAATCACTCGCTATGCTCGTGATTCAATCATCAAGAATCACTCCCTACGGTCGTGATTCAATTGTTAGAATCCTTCACTTGTTCGTGATTCATCTATGGCCCTCGCTTTAAATCCGTCCTTTATTCACTAGTTGCATAATATATTATTTAGCCCGTGTTTTGTATGACATTGAGAATTTGCCTTGCAATGTTGTAGTAATCAAAATCAAGCCCGACTAATATATACAGATTTCTTGAATGGACCAATTGGGCTGGACATGGAAATAGTTTTAACAAAAAATAAAACGAACTTATAAAATTGTTTAATAAGTTGTATTCGAGCGTATAAAACTCAAGAACTAAACTAATAGATGTACCTACCGTATTTTTTACTTGTTTTTATTTTTTTGGCGAGGTCCAAATAAGATCAAAAACTCATATCTGTTATTACCTTATTTTTGTTATTATAGCTAATATGCAGTCTCCTCCCGTTGCTGGGAAAAGGACTCCCTCCATTCCTCCTATTTCCAATTCTCTGTCACTTCTTTTCAAATCCTATGTAATACTACAGAAAATAATAATACTAGCATACAGATGCCTCATTTCATACAAAGAAACCGTGCCGACTTAACTAGCCTTCTTCGTCAGATAGATGATTATTTTTATAAGTACTTCGATCGTGTTCGGTTCCGTTCCACGGCTATAGATGGTGTTAGTAGCGACTTGCAAGTAAAAGAGTTTTCTCGGTTCGTGGCTATTTACTTTTTTTTAATACAGTGACGATTTGTCTTATAGTATTTTTTGCACGTTTTTACAGTTTAAAAATCGATTCGCATGTCTCAGAAATTTAAAACCGCGCCATCTATTGGAATTAATTTTAAATGATCCGTTCAAATAATCTTTGAAATGTGAATTAAGAGCACAATATTCCATAATTTTGTGCTTAGGAGAGTTGATTAAAACTAACTTAATTTTTTTTTTGATCAATTCTAGAAAATGTTATTTTTACACACAATTCAATATCAATTAGATGGATATAGCGCCATCTAGAGATATTTATTTGAACAAAATTTTCTTTGTTAGCGCTGAGACCCCGTGGTAATACATTCAAATCTTCCTGCGGTCCCGCCACCTCCTTGGTGATTTGCCGTCTTGCAGTTTCAAGGCACAATTATTTAAAGATATATAGGTGGCTAGTGTACATAAAGTCTATGTAATAAATTCCCAACACTACTGGTACAGGCCTACATTAATTTGTACCTAGGAAAAATGCACAGGTGTTCTTAAAACGCCATTTTGTGTAGGAACACCGTGATTTCGGGTGAATTTCGGACACAATTTAATTTTTCATATTTTGTATCGAACTTCTAAGTAAGGCCATTCTTGATTCAAATCTTTGTTTCATATTGATTTCAGACAATGATTACTGTATATGCTTCAATATTGTATTTTTCGGCCTGCTCAAGTCCCAAGCTATTTGGAGATGACTCCAAAATTTAGCCCTTAAGAGTCCCTACAAGTTTCACGAGCCAAAAACAGAAAACAGCTACTTTTTCAGCGAAAATTTCTCAATAACTACAAAATATATGATAAAAAATATAATGACAAAAAAAACGACACAGGTCCGTCGTCTACAAGCCCATGAGCAAAATTGAATGTCTCGCGCGTGCGCAACGGTTTATAAGGCAATATTCAGACAATTTATTAAAATAAAATAAGTACTCTAAAATAAAATGTAAAATTGGATTCGATTGATAAACACCTCAAATTTCAAATTATTTATCAGTTATTTTTATATTCAACATATTCTTACACGTAGCCGACGCTTTCGCACATGATAAAATTGCCTTTTTTCCGCGTGGACAATATTTTTTTTAAGTACAAATACAATAAACTTTAAAAAACAAAATTGGTGGCTTACTAGTATACTATATGCCCAGTCCACACAATTATTTTTTTGCAGATTGTTATTCGCCATCAGTAAGCTGAAAAAGCAATTGAAAAACCTGGTGTTTCGGGATTACGTAAAAACGTGTGTTAGGAATTTATTTTTTCTAATTTTAATTGAGCAGTTATCAAAAATATGTAATGTCTATTTCCTAGATAACTATGTGACGCAAAAAGTTGTTTTAAAAGATTTATCATATATCTAGTAGCTATTGAGAAATTTGCCCTGGAAAAGTAGCTTTTTGCTGTTTTTAGCTCGTGAAACTTGTAGGGGATCTTAACATTGTACAGCTAGTTTTGGCACGGAATATTCTCGTAAATTTATGATAGGTTGGTAAATCTCCTAATATGAATATAAGCATATCATATTAAGAAAAGTTGACTACAATAAAAAATCAACAACATTTTTTATCATGTCAACCCAAAACCGTGCGTCCCATCATACGTCGTATTGATTATGTCGTTAGTAACCATAAAAAGTTTACTTTATTACCATTTATTACTGCTACCTTTTACATACAACCTTTACGGCCTTACATTGCCCTTAACAATCAGCCTATTTTTACCCAAGGCTCAAACAACCTCGGCAATAAGAATTCTGAGACAGTTTACCTTAGCAAGCATTTATGGTCCCACTCCTAACCTTTAGAATCGTATCATATATTATGTTATGCGTCGACCATTTGCATATCTTGGCACGCGATGTTGGCTCTTGGCCGTTGGCGTTGGGGACAAATGTTGGTGGTCGACATTTTACATAAGTATGCATGACGTTATCTTGGACTTGGAATAGAGGTGGATCGGATGTGGATGGTAGAATGTGGGGAAGATTATGTGGATGAAATACTTATGTAGGTATTGTTACGGCTACACGCCAATCCTGGCAAAGAATCTTTATCCATGACATGTTCCTTTCCTAATTCAAATTTGCCGCGTTTCGCGCACTGCCAACTGAACTGTCAAAAAGAGAGAACACAGTGGCGCCAACGAAAGTACGTTTAAAAAGTGTGCAAAAAAAGATGGCGTATATAGTTTCTTACTAGTGCGCACGCGAGTGTTTTTGTGTGTGATTCTAGTGAAGACCCTCGTGAAAAGGATAGATTAACACAGACTTTATCGCCGGCGGACATTTCTTCTGCCTAGCCTTTTCCCAACTATATTGGGGTCGGCTTCCAGTCTTACCGGATTCAGCTAAGTACCAGTGTTTTACATGGAGCGACTGCCTATCTGACCTCCACAACCCAGTAACTGAGTAACACGGTACCCCTTGGCAAGACTGGTGTCAGATCTCAAGCTTCTGACTATCCGTAACGACTATCAAAGATCTTCAAATAACAGCCGGGACCAACGGCTTAACGTGCTTTCCGAGGCTCGGAGGAAACTCGGTATGTTGAAAGGTTCACCCATCCACGGACAGAACTTGTCAAGCGTTGCTTAACCTTGATGATCGACCCGTGCGGCTGTTATTATTTAGCCACGAGCTCCTCCTCGGTACAAACAAACAATAAAATCTTTCCTCTTTATAATATTAGTATAGATAATTGAGTCCTTTAGTGGGACCATATCCAGCTTCCTTAGCAGTTAGCACCCTATTACGAAATACCCATTTTAATACAAATAGTCCTCCATATTGAATTTTACAACAGCGACACCATATTTTTTTCAAATTACCTCTAATTAATATAATTTCAGAGCAGTGGTGGCTCAGTGGTATCAGCCGCAACTTACAAGTTGTAGGTCGTGGGTTCGAGCCCAGGCAGGCGCTTTACTTTGTGTAAATTATTTCATCACCACTGCTCTCAAAACGGTGAAGGATAACATCGTGAGAAAACTGGCATGCCTTGAACCAAAAATTCGAAGACATGTGACATCCACCAACCCGCACTGGGCCCGCGTGGTGGATTACGGCCCATTCCCTCTCACAGAGAGGAGGCCTGTGTCCCAGCAGTGGGAACATTAATAGGCTGATGATGTGATGTGATGTGATGACCTCTAATTGCCGTTATTTGGCTCGGCAGGCCGAATTTGGTTTTAAATTCTCGGTTAAAAGTATCAACTGCGATTGAAATAACGTAGAAATATTAAATATGAAGGAGAACAAATTTATAATTCTCTACCAAAATCACCAAAATCTTTTCTTTTTCTTTTTTTACATGGGCACTTATAAAACGTCGACAAAAGTTGCACGGTTCGGGTTAGTCGTTTCCTATGGAGAAGAACCGGCAAGAAACTCCATGGTTACTCTTTTAAAAATATGTTTGTGTTTACAATATTTCCATGTTACATACAGCATTAGTACTTGGATATGGGGGGACAACGTAGGCCCGACAATAAGTCGTACGAAATTAAAAAAAAAAACAAACAAAAAAAAATCTAGAAGGCCTACAATGTTCTCACATTCACAAAACAATCTGTAAAAAAATCTAGACAAAAGAAAAAAAAAAACTAAAAACAGTAAATTTAACATGTGGCACAAATGTTATCAGTGCTGTAACTATTCTTAGCTATAAAGATGATTGGAAAACATTGTAAAAAGTCTAATTAGAAGAGAAAAAAATGAGATTGAAAATAGTTAGACATCCACATATTTGTGCCGTTTATGAGTTACCAGGGAAGCCGCATGCGCAGAGTGTGTCAAAGCCAAATTTTTTATCTTCAACGTAGTCCTTGATTTTATAATATGCTTTTTTAATAAGGACACGTTTGATGTAGTTTTTGAACTTTCTATCGGTCAATTCTATAACTGACTTTGGCAACTTGTTATAAAAGCGTAAACTGTTTATAAGAAAAGACTTGCTAGTTTTCGTACTTCAAACTTTATAAAAGAGCCTAAAACTAACTTACAATTTAAATCATTATTAAATAAAAACATCTTCGACAGCTCCAACACAAACCAATAATAAAACTGTAAAAATATTGTATAATCATCATCAATCATCATCAATCAATACATATAATAAATCTGTAGAAAAATATTTTTTGTACATCGAAAAAAATTCCAAAAAAAATAGCCAGGGTGTTAAAGGATAACCAACAGAACCCATTTCTAGCATTTTTGGAATTTTTGTCTGTTTGTCTGTTTGTCTGTTTATCTGTTCAAAATCAAAATCAAAATCAAATATTTTTATTTTACATAGGCCTACATGGGCACTTATAAAACGTCGACAAAAGGTGCACGGTTCGGGTTAGTCGTTTCCTATGGAGAAGAACCGGCAAGAAACTCCATGGTTACTCTTTTAAATTGTTTTGTTTACAATATTTCCATGTTACAGCATTAGTACTTGGATATGGGGGGACAACGTAGGCCCGACAATAAGTCGTACGAAATTGAAAAAAAAAAAATAATGCACGAAATAAAAAGTTAACAAATGTTAACAATCATCTAGAAAACTAGAAAGCCTACAATGTTCACACATTCACAATAGGTAAAAGAATCTATACAAAGGTAAAAAAAAAAAAAAAAAACCACAACACTAAATTTAACATGTGGCACAAATACTGTAATCAGTGCTGTAACTATTCTTAGCTAAGGGCTATAATGATGATTGAAAAATATTGTAAAAAGTCTAATTAAAAGAGAAAAAAAAATGAGATTGAGAATAGTTAGAGATATCCATATATTTGTGCCGTTTATGAGTTACCAGGGAAGCCGCATGCGCAGAGGGTGTCAAAGCCAAATTTTTTATCTTCAACGTAGTCCTTGATTTTATAATATGCTTTTTTAACAAGGACACGTTTGATGTAGTTTTTGAACTTTCCATCGGTCAGTTCTATAACTGACTTAGGCAACTTGTTATAAAAGCGTATACTGTTTATAAGAAAAGACTTGCTAGTTTTCGTTAATCTGAATTTGGGTATTACAATTTCGTGCTTACTGCGTGTATTTAAATTATGGAAGTCACTTCTAGTTTTGAAAAGCCCTCGATTTTTGCGGACATACAAAATACATTCCAAAATATAAAGTGAAGGTAGAGTCAGTATATCGATCTCTTTAAATTTTTCTCTGAGGGACTCGCGTGGACCCATTTTATAGATCGCGCGGATTGCCCTCTTTTGCAAGATAAAAATTGAGTCAACGTCTGCTGCTGACCCCCACAGCAGAATGCCATAAGACATAATACTGTGGAAATAAGCATAGTATACTAGTCTAGCTGTGGCTACATCGGTTAACTGCCTTATCTTCCTTACTGCATAGGCAGCCGAACTTAACCTGCCCGAAAGAGTTCTAATGTGCGCGCCCCACTGCAATTTTGAATCGATAGTAATCCCCAAGAATACAGTTTCCGCTATTATTTCAAGATTTTTGCCGTCAAGATTTAGATTTAGGTCACGTTGAGGTACATTTGGTAAAGAGAACTTTAGACATTTTGTTTTTTTCGCATTCAGTAAAAGATTGTCTTTCGTAGGTACCAATTTATTGCGTTATGGACACCGAATTCCAAAAATAAAGTTATTTTTCACTTTGTAGTTTTATTTGGAAGACGGTAGTATTTTTTTGTAAAAAGTTTTTTTGAGTATGTGGAGTAGGCAGGCAGGCTGGTAAGTATGGTAGGGTTGGCAGGCAGATGACGGGAGCGAAGCCGCGGGCACAGCTAGTGTGTAAATAAAAAATAAAAAAAATATAGTGTGCATGGTCCTTTACGACAGCGCTGATAAGTATAGCGCGCTCGATTTTGCAACGACAGGTATTCGAACATTTTTTGCAATGTACCCACTCATCACGATAGGTTTTTTAGGGTTCCGCACCCAAAGGGTAAAAACGGGACCCTATTACTAAGACTCCGCGATCCGTCTGTCTGTCTGTCCGTCTGTCACCAGGCTGTATCTCATGAACCGTGATAGCTAGAGAGTTGAAATTTTCACAGATGATGTATTTCTGTTGCCGCTATAACAACAAATACTAAAAGCAGAATAAAATTAATTATTTAAGTGGGGTTCCCATACAACAAACGTGATTTTTATGCCGTTTTTTGCGATAATGGTACGGAAACCTTCGTGCGCGAGTCCGACTCGCACTTGGCCAGTTTTTGTTAAAATATTTTGTAAATTTTAAACTAAATCGACTGTGTGTCGTGCGGCCAGGTGTTTTTAATAACTAGCTGTGCCCGCGGCTTCGCTCCCGTCATCTGCTTGCCAACCCTACCATACTTACCAGCCTGCCTGCCTACTCCACATACTCAAAAATATACATACTATAATACATACCATTTTTTTTTCTAGTGTCATTCTTTCGCGTAAAATCTTAACACCGCGATTCAGAAAATGACTTTAAATGCACAACGCCATCTATCGAATAGCGAGTTCAACTGTCCGAGTAACTGAATTGCGTGTGTTGTGATAATTTTACTTCATGAACACTTTAAATTCATCTAACTTTTAATAGAGTGAACCGATTGCGATGAAACAAAAACTAACTAATTCTTCAAGATACGCACAATTTTTATGTATAAAAGTTATCTACATTGGTTTCGTACATTTCACGTGATGCGTGCACAAATAAACAGACAAACAGACAAAAATTCCAAAAATGCTAGAAATGGGTTCTGTTGGTTATCCTTTAACACCCTGGCTATTTTTTTTGGAATTTTTTTCGATGTACGAAAAATATTTTTCTACAGATTTATTATATATTGTATTGATGATGATGATATTGATGATGATTAGTTAATATTAAATCTAAACTTTGTTTCTCGTAAAGCGATTATTATTGTAAATCTTTTGAGAAATAAATGATACATAAACCGTTAAACCGCAATTGTTGAAGACTGGACAAAATTTAGTGCGCGACCGATTTGGTCTTCACGAATTAAAGCTTACTCTACCTTGAAAGTAGTTCATTTTCATGAGCTCCTTCAACCCCTGACAACTTGACACCTAAGTTAACGTCAAAATGTATACACCATTACACTAATGACGATGAAACTGATTCACATTTCCAATACCATAGATATAGTATGTACAGCAAAAAAAAAACTAAATCTATGTCCAATACACTGTTATGACAGGTCGAACGGGTCTCGTTATAAGTTATTGGTAAAGAAAACGTTTATATTAATGTTGCCCTTTAAATTATAATTTGACTGGTAGAAACATTATTTAATGAGTAGATAGAAATAAGTAAAGACCAGATATATGCAACACAAAACGCTTGACATATGCGTGCAATTATGCATAAAAATGCGTAAAGTATGCACAAAAATTTATAAAATATGCAACACTAAAGTTTTAGAAAACGAAAAAAACTGGCCAAGTGCGAGTCGGACTCGCGCATGAAGGGTTCCGTACCATTATCGCAAAAAACGGCAAAAAAATCACGTTTGTTGTATGGGGGCTCCCATACAACAAACGTGATTTTTTTGCCGTTTTATTTTAATTTAATTATTATTATTTTTTGAAGTTTATATACAACTAAATATTCTGTGAATATTTCAAGCGTCTACCTGTTGCCGTTATTAATATCGAGCAAAAAACGGCAAAAAAATCACGTTTGTTGTATGGGAGCCCCCCTTAAATATAATTTTTATTCTGTTTTTACTTTTTACTTCTGTTTGTACTTTTTGTTATAGCGGCAATAGAAATACATCATCTGTGAAAATTTCAAATGTCTAGCTATAACGGTTCAAGAGATACAGCCTGGTGACAGACGGACAGACAGACAGACAGACGGATCGTAAAGTCTTAGTAATAGGGTCCCGTTTTTACCCTTTGGGTCCGGAACCCTAAAAAGGAAAAACATGGTTGGTTAAATTTTTTTTATTTCAAAACAGCATACAATTAGTGAATTATTCGATTTATTCGATAGTATTTGTTTGAACTCATATTTATTTTTTATACCGAACGGATACCAATCTTTAAATAATTAAATTTAATGTGCGAACGAATACCAACAACTTGAATTTGGTACAGTCAGCACAGTCAAACCTAATCAAATGAATAGGCTTTCTGATATTTTTACGTGAACAGTGAACCTGTTAATAAATTAAGAGTTGATTTTCTGAGTTATTTTGTATTTTTTTGACTGTACGTAAATTGTTCTTGTTTTCATGTAGTTGCAAAAAATATTATTCAGGTACAAGGAGGAACTTGCTAACTTAATTTTATTTTTTAAAGTTTTTTTTTTCAATTAAAGGTCTTTTAATTATATACGAAACATTTTTACTGACTGTACCTTATATCTTTGTACTTGTTTTGGTATTAGTTTAAACCATGGTATCCGTTCGGAATACATACATATAAATATGATTTTAAACAAATACCAGTGGTATTAGATGCTGGTATTAATCAATTATTCAATCTTAAATAATGATACCAAAATGTAACAACTTTGTAGACGATAATAATGCACTAAAACGAAAAATTATTTAACATTTTTGTAAACGTAAACAATCGGTAGGTAGGTGTTCTAAATGTGTCTTCAATCAATTAAAATATTTTTATAAGTGAAAATTGTTAGTGTATATGTGTGAAATTTTGATTATAAAGTTTATTACTACAGTTATCAATAGGGTAACCTACCGACAAATATAATATATTTAGAGAAAATATGCATCATCACTAGATATTAGAATATAAAATGCAATTTCCGCTGAGAATGGGGTAAATATGCAATTTCTTATGCAAATGCATATAATCTGGTCTCTAGAGTCTGGCAAACGAAAGTAGACACTCGAATTATTTGCAAACTTTTTATATGGCAATGCTATACTAATGTCAACCCCAATTTGCCGTATGACGCTACTAAGTTGATACTTTGTTTTAATTCGTAATCACTATTTATATTTTCGTAAAAACATTTTCTCTATTCAATAATTTAATATGTTTCATTAGTAATGTAGAAAACAATGATTCCTGTGACTCTTATGAATCTTTTCACATGCAAGTCTTAGATTCATTTTGATTGATAGTGAATAAACCAAAATTATAATAGATTACTGTTGCTTTTTATTATTCAGATTGATATATCTAAAGTATTACCTACCTAAATGTACCTATAGTATTTTTATTCAGACGAAGTAATATAAATAATTCTAAAGTATCAAATTAGGTTATTCCAGGTATATTGCATACTAGTTTTTGGGGTTGCGATGCTGAAATTTTTAAAGTTGCCTCGCTTTTTCAGTCTCTACTTTCGTTTGCCAGACTATAAATAATTATTGATTGATAGATGTAATATTGCTATATTCTGACTCCAATTATAGTAGCTCCAGTAAAGAACCTATAGACTAAAATTAGAGTAAGATCACACCGAGATGCGAAACCGCGCCTACTTTTTAAGATAACTATACAATATAATTTGGTTACTCTACATAAAGGCAGTTATTACATTGAGAAAATTCCAATAAATTAGACCTAGTTATGCAAAACAGAATCAACCCACACTATGACAGTTTTGAGAAAAAGCGATTTTTGTCTTGGATATTAAAAAATGTTCGCGGTATAGATCAAAATAGAGCATTTGTTGCACAAAAAAAAATGCATTCGAACAATATATGGGCTTCAATCCGACGATTCTTGTCGGCCGGTATTTCAGAAACTTGGTTTGTACCGCTACCGTCTCTTTACACATATGAAATATGTATGTTTGTGTGGAAGCATAAGGCATTATTTACAAAAACAGACGATGTACATCCTCGAAACCGGCGCGACCCTCACAGGCTCGTACTGGATGCCACGCCAAGGCTTACTAAACATAATAAAAGCTGTTTGTATATGTGTGTAGAAAAGTAAATTGTAAAATTGGCTGTCCACTAATAGTTTTTATAGTGTAAAAGAGTTTTTTGACAAAAAAAATTAAATGACTATTGTATGCACGAAACATTTGCACGCTTATAATGTTAAGCAAAAACATGTATGCTCTGTATTTAATTTTGTACCATATTCTATACCATATTTTTATGCAAATAAATATTATTCTATTCTATTCTACAATATTTTATAACAAAAGCGATAACGGATTGCTAGACTAGGATCCCTATTTGGTCAACATTTTGATAAAAATCGCTTTTTTTCAAATCTTTCATAGTGTGAGTTGATTCTGTTTTTCATAACTCGGTCCAATTAGTCTTTTAAGTTTTGCGGGGTGTGTTCGGATTCTCTAACTGAAACGTGTACTTTTTTGTAGCAAATTAGTTCTATATTGTATAGCTATTTTAGAAAATGCCATGTCTCGGTGTGAACTGATTACTAAAGACTTAATTAGTACATAGATAGAAGTAAAGACTGATTATTAGATAAAAATATTATAGAAGTATGATAGATGTAGGTAAATCAATAGACTGAAAGAAAATTAGAGCCAATAAATCAGGCCTTAAACTTCTCATGGACTTATAGTGTGGTACATCATGTTCCAGCCCGACCATGCTCACGGCAGGCGGAGTGTGCGGGCATCAGCAGCAGTTCCTGTGTCCGCACACACTACGACCCCATCACCCGCTGCCTCTGTGGTGACAACCAGCCACCCGTGAATGGGCAGTGCGACTCGCAGACTAAAGGTAATTTGGTTCATTTTAACACTAGCTTTATAACACATCTAGTGTTGTAGGAAACTCGAGTCTTTTAGTCTTCATTTTGAGACTTGAATAGATTATCAAGACTAGGACTCGTTAGTCACATGAGTCCGAGTCCTTTGAGTCTTCTGGGTCCTTTCGAGTCTTTTAAGTTCTTTGAGCTAGATTGAGTCATGAACTTCAGTTGGTGTATTATAATAGGTAATACAACAATTTGTTTATTTACTTTAAACTACAGCTATGAATTTAGAGGACTCAGTCATGAGTTATTTTTGGCAGGATACGAGTCTTTTTACAACTCGAGTCTTCAAAAATAGCTTAAGTTTTTATTAAATATGACTTCACGACTAGTTTCTTACAACACTACACACATCCCACAGGTACGGTGTTTTTTTTAAAGTAAAACGATGTTGCCTTTATTTCTCTCCATCCCATAAACGAAAAAAAAATATATATTTTGTCTATAAGTGGGCTTAATCCCTTTCAAAGTAATTTTCTAGGCTAGCGATACCCCAAATCCAGAAGTTGATGCCACAATTTCGACATACTTGTTTTTTTTTTCGAAATGGCATTTATCTGCTGTGTGGTTACTCCTATAATCTCGGAAATGGATTAAATTGTTTTAAATTTTGAGAAAAAAAAACAGTTCGAAAACTAAGGAAGATATGGGCAGAATGTTACGTCTTTTTCTATCGTAAATCTAAAGTGGAATGTAGCAATATTAGTGAATGAAATGTCCGATGTTTTTTGCCTTGGATTTTTTGATCCTCCAGTCCAAAAAAATAATTATTCCGTTCTAATACCAAAAACGAATACCACTGGTATTTGTTTAAAATCATATTTCTTTTGTATTCCGATCGGATACCATGGTTTAAACTAATACCAAAACAAGTACAATGTTACAAGGTACAGTCAATAAAAATACTTTGTATGTAATTATAAGAACAGTAAATGAAAAAAAACAGTCAATTTAATAAAATTAAGTTAGCAAACGTCTAGTTCAATAATAAAATTTGACTAACAATCAACTTAACTATAAATTTTAGTTCCTCCTTGTAACATCATTATCTAGCCTAGCCTTTTCCCAACTATATTGGGGTCGGCTTCCAGTCTTACCGGATTCAGCTAAGTACCACTGTTTTACATGGAGCGACTGCCTATCTGACCTCCACAACCCAGTAACTGGGTAACACGGTACCCCTGGCAAGACTGGTGTCAGATCTCAAGCTTCTGACTACCCGTAACGACCGTCAAAGATCTTCAAATGACAGCCGGGACCAACGGCTTAACGTGCTTTCCGAGGCACGGAGGAAACTAGGTATGTTGAAATGGTCACCCATCCATTGACCGACCTCGTCAAGCGTTGCTTAACCTTGATGATCGACCCGTGCGGCTGTTATTATTTAGCCACGAGCTCCAATAACATTTTTTGCAACTACATAAAAACAAGAACAATTTACTTACAGTCAAAAAAATACAAAATATTTCAGAAAATCAACTTTTAATTTATTAACAGGTTCACTGTTCACATAAAAATATCAGAAAACCTATTCATTTGATTAGGTTTGACTGTGCTGACTGTACCACATTCAAGTTGTTGGTATTCGTTCGCACATTAAAAATTATTTAAAGAGTGGTATCCGTTCGGCATAAAAAACTATGTGAGTTGAAACAAATACCAGTGGTATTAGTTTTTTGTATTAGAATGGAATAAAGCCAAAAAATTACAAATGGCTGTTGGTCTCCGCTAATTTTTAACGAGGGTTTGCAAAAATTACACTCTTTTTTTTCATCCGTTCCTTAAGGGTACCTACACTAGTCGACGGCACGAACTATTTTGTGCGCGGGGTTAAAATGCATTTTATATCAACCGACAACACGTGCGGAAGAGATAGATGCTGTGATGAGCAGTAGGAAGCTAGTTCGCGTACGAATACACACTTTTGCAATTTTGTAGCGAAATGGATAATGATTTAGGACGAAACAGAGCGCACGAAATTTTATAATCAGACCTTTGAGAGTCTGGATATCATGAAAAAACGACTAAATCTATCTGTTCAAAATAAAATTATTTGCATTGTTGAACTACTAATCTATCCCCTTAAGGAGGCCGTTTTGCAATTTTCCGTCTTCTTATGGTATTTATTCGCGCCCAAAAATGCGTTAAAATTAGTGTCGAAATGTGGAACTTTCGACGCTCATAATTTTATTTTGAACGTACATCGTAAAACAGTGGAATAATCCCTAGACTACGTTTGTATGGAAGAATTTTCGACTAGTGTAACCTTAAGTATTTTTCTTTCTACAACATGACCACTCAATACCATCATCTTTAACCCTCACTCAAAGCTGATGTACTTAAAACATCAACACTAATTTACCTTAACACTGAAAAAAACGTACTTAACCCTTATCAACCGCAAGAATTTATTTAAATGCCTTTCAGAACCCCACTTCAGTAGCGTTTCATGTCTGAAAATCATAATTGTAGCAACCCGAGTTAAATATTACTTGAATTAAAACTCTTACTTAGTACTTATATTGCAGATTTTGATCTTTTATATACGCTTGGCACGTAAGCTTTTGAGTTACACGAACACTCTAACAGTTTTCTTTAATTTGGTCCCGATTACTTTTCAGGGTCGACAGGCCATGTTATAATTTCATATTTTTATGTTGTTATCAGAGTTTCGTATAGGTTCTCGTGATTTTTATCCTGAGGGCTTATTAAGGAGTTATAGTTAATTAGTGTGACGTGATCGAGGTTAAACTTATTAAGCTTGAAGGTTAACTATTAAATTATCGAGGAAATATATGAGGGCGGGTATAAAAATCCTTTTGCCGTAGGGAATATTAATATTTTTCGTCACGTTTGCTCACTACGCATTGAAAAAACTGAGTTATTTGAATTTGGTCTGGTTTAGAATTCTTTTACCCGCTGCCAAACCCCTTTGATATTGGTACGAGCTGAGGTTCAGGGATAAATTATTAAGACAGCTGAATTTAATTAATCACTTATTACTAAAACACTTCTTGAACATTTTTGCTTTGATCGTTTCGGTATCGCTTCCCAATCGAAACTGACCCACGACGAGCCCGAACGCTCTTTATATAGCACGGAAGATGTTACTAGAACGTTCCATACTGTTCTAGATACTTCGAGAATCTGCCAGAACAATCAGCTTTCGAACCCAATGTTCCAGAAGCGACAAGAAAAAAAAAATCCATTCGACGCGAGCTTTCGAGAAGATTAGTTCCACTATTCAGTACCAGATGGCGCTACTAGTTACTACTTATTCTTCCTCTCGTCACAAGATGGCTTTGCCTGATCTTGTAATAATATATTATTAACATAATTAATTAAAACAAAATAATAAGAAAACAGTTGTGTCATCAATCACCCTTTTAGGATATCATATTTCTTTTTCAAAATAATATTTATAAGCCTCTTTTCTGAGCTAACGTTCTCCGCTGATCACGTAATGTTTCGGTAGAGCATTGCAAACCCATAATTTAGGACGTTTTGACAATCTTTATGTAAGTCCTGCTAATATTACTGCAGGGCTGAACCCCCACCAACGCTCTGCCAACCTTCATCACAACTGCCAATAAAATAATCATCATCATCTTTTCAGCCGAAAGACGTCCATCGCTGAACAGTATCGAATGTCCTAAATATCGATATTAAAACACTTTTGAGTTGCTTCTGACACTTAAAAGTTGCTTCTGCGACTTTTCCGGCGCTGCGGGATGTGCAACCCCTTCGCTTTCGTAACAAAGCATAGACACCCATATACACGAGCCGTAGCGGCTGAGGCTGGTAGCCCACACCCCTACGAGCCGTAGCGGCTGAGGCTGGTCGCCTCCTCTCTCGCATCCAGAGATTCCCGTATTCTAAACCAAGTCGGCAGTCCATCTAGAGGGAGGGCTACCAACGTTGTGTCACCAAACTTGACAATGACAAAGACAATTCAAATCTTGGCTCCTTCCACAGCTCTCTACCACGTCTGCGCCAATAGTGACGAATGTAACGACGGGCTGATCTGCGGCACTCCGAACATCACAGGCACGGCGCCGCTCCACCTCAGAGTCCACGCCCCTTCGGACAAGATCTGCCTATGTGACGCTGAAACTGGGTTCACTGAGAAGGAGCATACTTGCAACGGTAAGCCATAACTGTGTTATTATATTGAGTTCTTTGCGATTTAATAGCTAACTTGGAAATGAAGGATAAACTGTGCGATACATGATATGTCTAGAAACCACTGAGCTGAAGAATAATAGACAAGTATGGAAAAAAATAACAAACAAATTAGACGGGCTTCCAAAACAAAACGCTACAAAGTGAAAAATAACTTACTTTTCGGAAGTCGGTGTCTTCAGTACCTATTTTTTTCATGTTTGTCACCGACTGCCGAAAATAAGCTTATTTTTACTGTTTTGTTTTGGAAGTCGGTTTTTTTAAAAAAAAAAAACATATTTTTGTCTTTTTAGTTTTGGTACCTTATATTACCATGAAAATACGCATTATTAAAGGTAACTTAAATACCACTCGGCAAATCTTGATCAAATTTAAATGACACCACATGAAAAGCACCAGGTTTCAAATAAAAAAAGAATAATCAAAATCGGTTCACATACAAAAACATACAGTCGAATTCGAACCTCCTCTTTTTGAAGTCGGTTGATAATAATGTTGCGCCGACTCCGAGTTGTGAAAATGAAAGGGAGCGTATGTGTCGAGCTATCAGACAGTTACACAATCAGGGTGCAAAAGTCCGGCAAAAAGTTTCATTTTTGATATTGAATGTCATAAATAAGACTACAACTAGTTTTTTTATAGTATGAAGTAGATAGATACAGTGTTAAGTAATGCAATAGATCACTAGATAGACAACAGACTAGTACAAAGCAATCCGTTTTTTCAATATACAAAAATATATTGAAAAAATATATTGTAATTCAAAAATAACACACAGGTTGGACTTTGAACTATTCCTTATATTACTCTAGATTTAGATTTTGATCAAAATCAAATATTTTTATTTTACATAGGCCTACATGGGCACTTACAAAACGTCGACAAAAGGTGCACGGTTCGGGTTAGTCGTTTCCTATGGAGAAGAACCGGCAAGAAACTCCATGGTTACTCTTTTAAATTGTTTTGTTTACAATATTTCCATGTTACAGCATTAGTACTTGGATATGGGGGGACAACGTAGGCCCGACAATAAGTCGTACGAAATTGAAACAAAAAAACAAACAAAAAAAATAATGCACGAAATAAAAAGTTAACAAATGTTAACAATCATCTAGAAAAATAGAAAGCCTACAATGTTCACACATTCACAATAGGTAAAATAATCTATACAAAGGTAAAAAAAAAAAAAAATCACAACACTAAATTTAACATGTGGCACAAATACTGTAATCAGTGCTGTAACTATTCTTAGCAAAGGGCTATAATGATGATTGAAAAATATTGTAAAAAGTCTAATTAAAAGGGAAAAAAAATGAGATTGAGAATAGTTAGAGATATCCATATATTTGTGCCGTTTATGAGTTACCAGGGAAGCCGCATGCGCAGAGGGTGTCAAAGCCAAATTTTTTATCTTCAACGTAGTCCTTGATTTTATAATATGCTTTTTTAACAAGGACACGTTTGATATTTCAGTTCACACTTGGTTACTATCACCTCAATACAATATATCCACTTAGGTCAAATGGTTGTCATATTTCAAGCCCGCCCAGACTAGATTCCAGAACTGACTCAACCCGCCTCATGTCCGAACAATCCGCCTCATTCGCTTCATTTAACTATCGAATATTTTATACGATAATCAATTTAACAACTTTTAAATACTGTTTGATGTTAAAAATAAACAATTTAATTCTTAACAAATAAAAGATGTATAATATCAATGAAAATCTAACAGTAAAATATTTTATTTACAGATGCCGATATCCTGAAGACTTCCCTGCTAGCAATTTTCTTCGTGTCATGCATAAGAAAAATCTTAGCTAACTAATTTAATTACAGATCTCATTTCATACCTTTTTGTGACATTCACGTTTTTTAATGCCATTGGGAAATCCGGATTTAAAATGGAAATTCCTAATTTAAAATCAGATTAAGGTTTGCCCATTATATGAGTAAATATTCATCAGAAAGTTTAAAAACCCAGTTACGGAGGGCAACCAGAATTTTCGTTTCTTACTGGATTTCCCAAATGTAGAATTCACGGGTTTTTAGAAGTAATATAAAGAGATACATGTAAAATGAAATTTTACGATAAAAAGAGCAGGTAAAGCTGACATATATTTGCGAATTTATTCAATTGTTTTCACTTGAGAATTTAGTACAAATACACATATTTTAGCTTTTAAATAAAAATAAACTAAAATTGCTTAGACTAAATAAATCAAATTTAATATACGTCCATTAATTGTAAGTTTAATGTAAATAGTTTTAATATCAAAATTAAATTAAGAATAATTACCTAAATTATTTTTACAAAATGAACAGATACGTACCGATGTTTTAATTGTTTAAAAAACTGAACTGTTATCAAATCTATTAATGAAAATCTCTTTCCCTAGCAGATTCGGACAAACCGTCCACTGAGGTGCTAAAATGCTACAGACAGACGTACAAAGATTTCAAACTTATAACATATTTTTGCTTCAGGGGTAAATACCCACTAATGGTTGCTCAAAAAATGCAGCTCAAAATCTTTTGTATAAATTGTGAGTTAATGACAATGCTCAAGGCCTCTGTGTTACTTATTTTATATTTTTTTACTATCATTTAACTTATAAAAGTACACTTACTACTAGTACTATTACTACTACTACTACTATTTACTTATGTAATAGAAAGTCATGTTTTCTGTTCATTCTGTAAAAAGCAAAGCTTAAAAATAAAGCTTAAACAGATCTATTTAGTAATTAGACATAACTTGTGTCTAGAGTGAGCATAAAGCATTTATTATTTTTATAATAATAAGATTTAAGCTAAGGCAAATCACGGATAGCAGGCAGAAGTTTTATGCCAGAATATGTCTATTTTTATTAGTTTTACGACAATTTAATTTGTGATGTTGTGTAACATAAAGAAAATCCGTTAAATGCGTAACTGGTGGTCACCCTAACTGCCTTTACAAAAATAGTTTTTAAAATTATTTCTTTAAATTCATTAACAGCTAACTAAATCGTAAAATTAATTTTCGTAGAGACATTAAAATATCTAAATAGATTTATTAAAAAAATATTAATAACTACTATCTTATATAATTATATAAAGCTTTCTAATTGAATCAAATCATTATAAAAACATGCATTTTAGAAACTTATTGTAAATTAATTTTATGGAAACATATCTCCGAATCAAATAATTATAATATTTGAAACTGTAGAACAATTTTTAGCAAAATACTAATTATTATGTGTAATGTTTGAGAACTATTAAAGAGTTTAAAATTTTGTTGTAGTTTTTGTTTTATTTTTAGGGGACTTATCAATAGGTAGCTGGTAACATATTAATATACGGAGCTATAATATCATCATAGCACAGAGATTACTTACGTTAATAGGTAAAAAAAAAAACATAAATTATATGTTGTGTACTTACCCTTACAATTACCCTTACATTATACCCCAATGGGCGTTTGAATTTGCCGCTAGAGGCGCTAGTGGCGAGTGAGATCCCCGAAATGTCGAATGTCACTGGGCTTTTAACGCGTGTTTGTTTAAAATTGTTTCATTATTGATGTGAACATTTTGCAATAACCGATTAATTAAGGCAGAATAAGATACGCGGTCTCTTTTAACGCCACCAAAACACAGGCGTCTCTTTTTACCGCTAAAAGGAGTCTGTTCGATCAGACGCCTACTTTTCGGGGTGCGTCTGTTCCTGTGACTGATCGGCTCGAGCTCCTAGGCATGGAGTTGACATCCAGTCTCAACTTCGGCTCCTCCATTGAGAACAAAGCCCAAATCGCGGCCAAAAAACTGGGCATCCTAATTAAAGTGAAGCGATACTTTACGCCTGGACAGCTTTTAACCCTATACAAAGCGCAAGTCCGATCCTGCATGGAGTATTGCAGCCACCTTTGGGATGGTTCAGCTAAGTATCAGCTTGCCGCGCTTGATTCAGTGGAACGCAGAGCCAAGAGGCTCATTGGCAACGTTGAACTGGTGGACGCCAAGCTTCACAGCTTGACGCCAAGCTTCACAGCTTGGCTCATCGCCGCAAAGTTGCCCTCTTGTCGGTCTTCTACAGACTGTACTTCGGTGAGTGTGCTCAGGAACTCCACGACCTCATCCCACCAGTCCCCTTCTACCTTCGGACATCTAGACGCACTGCAAGTTATCATCCTTACCTTGTTGCCATTCCACCAATTCGAACCAAGCGCTTCCAAACATCCTTTATAATGCGCACAGCGAATGAGTGGAACTCACTACCTGCGTCTGTGTTTCCGAACGCATTCAACCCGAATCTCTTCAAAGTTAGAGTGAACAGGCTTCTTCTGGGTAAGCTCACTCCATCGTAGACTCTGTCTCTGTCACCTATGACCTAGACTAGAGTCAAGAGCAAACCCATTACAAATATAAAAAAAAAAAAAAAACGCTTCGGGTCTGCCAAACACTGCGGCATACTCGATATTATCATCATTATCATCATCATAACAGAAAGATGTCCACTGCTGGACATAGGCCTCCCCCAAGCGTCGCCACATGGACAGTTCCCGTCCGTCTCGCATCGCAAACTTCACCAGGTCATCGGTCCACCTAGTAGGAGGCCTCGATATTATACTTGATCGAGATTTTATGGCATTACAAATGATTTTAATCGATAATTTTTAATTCTGTAATTTTATATTCCTTAATAAATTGCAGTTTTAAAAACTAAAAAACACGCTTTAATTGTAAATTGAACTAAAATGTCACTAATCCTGAAGCTCCTGGTAGGGATAATGGGACAAACTGTTTAGACTATTGCATTGTCAACGGTCCTTGATAAGTGTGTAAAGTTTCAAATCAATCCGACGTTTTGAAGGGGGTGAAAATCACTTTCAAAGATTCCGTTACATTGATACATATACATACCAAGCTAAAAATAAATAAATTGTAGTTCTAAAAACTAAAAAACACGCTTTATTGGTAAGGATAATGGGACAAACTGTTTAAATTATTGCATTGTCATCGGTCCTTGATAAGTGTGCAAAGTTTCAAATCAATCAAACGTTTTGAAGTGGGTGAAAATCACGTTCAAAGATTCCGTTACATTGATACATTGTTACATTGATACATAGATACATACATACCAAGCTAATATAATAATATATATATATATATATAAAAGCGTGTTAAAAAAACGTGTTAAAATAAAACATCTATAGTCCTGGTAACATTATATACAACGCCATCTAGTATCGAATAGCCGTAACTAATACAAACAAAGCTTATGTAATAGTTTTGCTAGTTATAAATAGATGGCGCTTTATTAATAGATAATTATGTCAAATATTTTGAACAAAATAAATGAGCAATTTTGGGTAAATAGTTGTAAATAAACAAAAAATTTTATAAATTGTTTTTTTAAAACATTTATCATATTTTCAAATACCAATTAAACAAAGTAACCAAGAATTTTCAAAGAAATAAGTATAAAATAACTTCAATCAAATTAGAGAAATAACTTTACCTTAGTTTATGTTATTTTTTACTTTAATGGGTGGATTCATAACCTAAAAAAGAATTATTACGCAATATTTTCGAAAGTGTCTCAACAATGTGTTCACATTATATATATGACGTCATTGCAACACAATCCACGTTGTCTTAGATATTGTTTGGTAATTTCACAGACACACTCATAGCGGTTCCGTGGTGTAGTGGTTATCACATCTGCTTTACACGCAGAAGGCCGCCAGTTCGATCCTGGCCGGAATCACATATCTTTTTGTAAATTTGTAACACTTAGTTTTCAATAATTATTTTATTGTTTGTTTTATTTTATTTTTGTACTTTTATTTTGGTTTAAATTTTTTTTTGTAGTGCCAATATTTTCTTTAAAGAATCCTAGCATTGTTAGTGAGTTTGGCGTATCGGTCCACCTAATGCCCACTGTTTGACTGCAATCATCGGAGGTGCGTTGCATTCCCAAAGACAAAGTTAAGTTTGGCATTTCAACCATTATTTCTACAGACAGTCTCCTTCTAAAGCTCCATCTATACTTCTATACTATATACTATATCTATCCTAAACCCTAACTTTATAATAAATTGTAGTTCTAAAAACTAAAAAACACGCTTTAATGGTAAGGATAATGGGACAAACTGTTTAAATTATTGCATTGTCATCGGTCCTTGATAAGTGTGCAAAGTTTCAAATCAATCCAACGTTTTGAAGTGGGTGAAAATCACGTTCAAAGATTCCGTTACATTGATACATTGATACATTGATACATTGTTACATTGATACATAGATACATACATACCAAGCTAATAAAAGCGTGTTAAAAAGGAAAGATGTGTAAGTTTGTATGTAATTAATAAACTTAAAAACTACTCGACCGATTTCATAAATTCATTCACCTTTGGGAAGCTAAACTATCCCCGGCATGACATAGGCTACTTTTTACCCGGCTGCAAGGAAAGGGTTATGTTTTTCGCGCGTATCTTGTATGTTTGTATGTATGTAATATTCTTTATTACCTCATATCTTTCAAACTACTTGGCGGATTTTTATAATTAGGACACCGTTAGATAGGTCTTGACCGCCCAAGTGTTCTTAGCTAAGTGCCGTTTAAAAAAAAGGATCATGGCGGATTTTGGACGTCATATTGTGGGGGTTGTTGTTTTTTTCTTCCCTACCCATCGAGTGGGGTATCAAAATGAAGGGTTTTTAAAGGAGATTACAAAAATACAAACTACTTATATGTTTAAAAGAAATTCGAAAAAAAAATGATAACTAAAAAGTTGTAAATAAAAAAGTTAATTTAAAAATCAAAAACCCACCTGCTTAAAAAGCGAACTAAAAAGCTGTAAACAAGAAACAATCATGTTCGTAAACTGGCTGACCCCCTGATCCTCCGACTGCACAGCATGATTTTTTCTTGTTTACAGCTTTTTAGTTCGCTTTTTAAGCAGGTGGGTTTTTTTATCCCTGTATTCCCACGGGAACGGGCACTACGCGGGTGAAACCGCGAGGCGTCCGCTAGTCTAATCTAAAGTAATACAAATATTATAACGAGGAAAAATGTTGTTTGTAAAAGATTATATCCGAAACTACTCATCCGATTTCAAAAATCCTTTCACTGATACGAAGATATGCACGATTTCTGTAGAATTGGCCACGTGAGGGAGAAGCCGTCGGAAAAAGAAGTGTGTCGTTGGTAAATGGTAAATGATTTCATTTCTGTAAGTTGGTTTGTACAAACACTTTTACATGTCGATCATAATTTTTAAAACTCGGAGGTCGACGTTTCCTATCTGACTACTCTGAGATGAAAGGCCGAAACAAACTCAGAGGTCACAGTCTCTTTTAAATTCCAGACAAAATCTTGGTTAGATCATGTGAAGACCATATAGATTGATGTCTGAAATGGTCTTTTGATGAAAGAACCAGCCGGATTGAGTGGACCTGTCCAGTCAGTGCACGCATTTGTCAATAACCGTGAAGGTCAACACAGAATTTAAGTAGCTCAACGATTCGACGAACAATATCAAAGAAAGGACATTCGGGTAAGCCGCGTAAAATATTCAAACTTCCAGAACATGATTAAAAACTAACTGAGATAAATTAAAAAACTAAAAAAATAAAAAGAATGATCCACATAGTCTTCACATACACAATAATTAAAATAAAATAATGTAATACTTTAAATAGTAAATATTCTTGGCATTGCAAGAAAACCAAAAAAAAAAAACAATATTCAGAATGCAAAAAATAAAAACAATAATTAATTGGAGCAGCTCAATCCCAAGCCTTTTTAGTAGTTGGTAGAGTCGTATAAAGTTCACAAGCGCTATTGCATAACATGACTGACTGTCCTGGGTTCGATGCCTGGGTTGGGCAAAGTGATATTGGAAATGGTGGCCATTTGATTAAAAATATCGGGACAATCGGACGGTCATCAGAGACGATCGGACTTCGGTCCAATTTAGGTCTTCAGAAAGACCACAGTAACTTTATCCTTATAACAACTTCCAGGAAACACTTACTTTCAAAATTATAAAACACAATTTCATCTAAATTGGTTAAGCGGATTAAGCCACAATACGAAGTTTCATACAAAATTAACCGCCGCCGCCCCCATTTCTCCTCTTTCGTGTTTTATGCAAAAAGAAGTAGTCTATGCATGGAGATAGTTTGAGAACCTGGGTCTCAAACTATCATACCAAATTTCATGTAAGTCGCTTTAGCGGTTAACGAAGTTTCGTACAAAATACCCCCCTCATTTCTCCTCCTTCGTGTTTTATGAAAAGAAAGTAGCTTATGCCTCCTATGATTTAGGTTTCGAGATAGTTTGAGACAGGGGGTCTCAAACTATCTCCAAAACTAAATCGGTTCAGCGGTTTAAGAGTGAAAAGGTAACAGTCGGACAGACAGAGTTACTTGCGAATTTATAACGGATGTATGGATTGTACATAAATAATAATTCCACGCGGGTGGGACCGCGGGCGGCGAGCTAGTTGTTTATAAGTATACAATGCTATGGGAAAACCATAATGGAGTACTTAGATAAAATAATAATAGAATTTATTCATTAATAATGGGTACAATTTATCTATCCTAATCAAAAACACTGAAAATACTAAGGTTGAGATGATACTATTGTATGCAATAAGTTATTTGTCAGGAATCTGTCACGCTGAAACCGAATCATTTAATATTTTGACATTTTTAATATTACTATTTTGACATTCTAGAACTAGAATGATTTAACATTTAAGGCGCAGATACCCTTGAGTAGCTGATTTTAAAATGAGAATCACGTCTAAACGGCTAGTCATAATTTGTTGGAAAAAATATATGTTATATTAGACCATTTTCTTAATAATTTGATCTGAGAACATTTTAAGTTTTATTCTTATAACATAGTGCAATTAATTTGTAAAGTTATGTCTAAAACGGACAAAAACACGACAATCGCACCAAAACCGCTGGGCGTATTTTAATGAAATTGATACCATCTCAAAGACAATTTTATTATCTACATTTTGATCTGAGGCTTTTTTTTTTAAGTCATAGAATAATAAGGAAAGTACAAAAAACTACTAAATTTTGGGTCGCGCGGGTGTGAAACGAGTGCGCGTTTTGTTCCCTCAAGGTCTTTGGCGTTAGTCCCGCACTAGGCGTAACTGCGCGTCAGCGGAGCGACGCGGCAAAATATATTGTATGAGATAAAGTGTCGCGTCGCGTAGTTCCGCTGCCGCGTAGTGCGGTTTATCTCATACAGTATCATACAAAGTATATTTGGTCATGTCGCGTCGCGTCGCTCCGCTGACGCGTAGTGCGGTTTGACCTTTACACGAAATTTTAAAATATTTTGAGTATAATATGATATGATATTCTAGATTTATATATATTTATATATTTTGATTTACATTCTATTATCAATATTTGCATGACAAACAAGACGCGCTGTGTTTAAAAAAAAAATTAACACAGGTACCTTACATAATGACAATTATTTTTTGTGTGTATACTCATGTTTGAGCAAATAAATGATTACTTACTTACCTAAACCGTAGGACTACAAAATGTATTTATTTTTTATTTATTTTTTTATTTATGTACACACAAAAACACTTTACAGAGAGAAGAAATAATACAGATTGAAAAGCACAAAGGTACTGCTTATTTCAACAGAAATTTCTTCAAGCAGACCTGCGACAGGAAAGTTGGATGATAAACGAAGACACAGTGTGTAGAAAGAATAAGAAAAATTAAAATAGACAAAAATAACTTAACTAATCATATATAAATTACACATATACCTTAACTTAAATATAGAAAATAAAAATATATATATATATACTTAATATATAAAATTACAAGATGGTGGAGAGATAATGTTCTTTGACTCGTTTCTTGAATAAAGTTACATTTTGAGAGTCACGGATTTTAGGTGGAAGTGAGTTCCACAATCGTACTGCATGAACAGAGAAGGAGTGGGAATAGAAATGGGTTTTATGGGATGGGAAATTGAGATGTAGTTTAAGGCGGGATCTGCAAAGAGCATCAGCAGGGCAAGTAAAAGAAAAACGGTCGCGCAGGTAGCCAGGGTACGCAGGGTTAAAAAGGATGTTGTACAGGAGACATAATATGCGAGTGTTCCTGCGAAGACGGATAGGAAGCCACTTGAGATCTTTGCGGAACTGAGAGACATGATCGTATTTCCTCAGACCAAAGACAAAACGAATACACAGATTTTGCAAGCGCAAAATCTGTAAAAAGCTTATTTAAGAGCTCCTCAGTGGCATCCAGGTAGCTGATGTATATGTCGCAGGTAAATGAGGATACCAGGGATTTCATACAATCCCTAGGGATACCACGAAATCATGGCAGATGTCGAATATTCTTTTTAGGGTACCGTAGAGTAAAAACGGGACCCTATTACTAAGACCACGATCCGTCTGTCTTTCCGTCTGTCACCAGGCTGTATCTCATGAGCGATGATAGCTAGACAGTTGAAATTTTCACAGATGATGTATTTCTGTTGCCGCCATAACAACAAATAAGTACTAAAAACAGAATAAATTAAACATTTTTTATTCTCATACAACAAACGTGATTTTTTTGCCGTTTTTTTGCGATATGGGTGGGTCCTACGGAACGCTTCGTGCGCGAGTCCGAATCGCACTTGGCCAGTTTTTTTTATTACATTGTCTTACTAAAAATGTGTAGTAATACGACGAAATTCTAATATAATTTAAGTAATTTGTCGATACACTAAACTAAATCTAATCAAATGGCAACCTGTAAATATGTCATTTGTAATGATAAAATAAGAGATGCAGGATTGCAGGCTATTGGGCCTAAAGTGATTTGTTTTTTGTGTTCTAAAGAAAAATCTGCAAAACAAGAAAGAAATTAAACTAACAAGAATCAAATGAAAATGTGCAAAGAAGATGAAATCTGCTTCTTTAATTAAATTTGGTGATGTTAAGATCAATGGTACTGTTTTGATTGACATTCCAAAAATTGATCGAGGACCGGACCCTTAATAAAGGAGTTAGTCGTCGTTCAAGCATACATTTTATAGTTGCTTTATTTTTTTAAATTAATTTTACATTTTTGTTATGAACGAATTCACTTAAGGTTACACTAGTCGAAAATGTTTACATACAAACGTAGTCTAGGGATTATTCCCATGTTTGACGATGTACGTTCAAAATAAAAAGTGATATCAATTTGTCTCATCATTATCTAACCCTGTATGGATGCGAAAAAGTAAAAAAAGAAAATATTTGAAAGTTATGAGCGTCGAAAGTTCCACATTTCGACACTAATTTTAACGCATTTTTGGGCGCAAATAAATACCATAAGAAGACGGAAAAATGCAAAACGGCCTCCATACAGGGATAGATTAGTAGTTCAACAATGCATATAATTTAATTTTGAACAGATAAATTTAGTAGTTTTTTCATGATATCTAGACTGCCAAAGGTCTGTTTATAAAATTTCGCGCGCTCGGTTTCGTCCTAAATCATTATCCATTTAGCTACAAATTTGCAAAAGTGTGTATTCGTACGCGAACTAGCTTCCTACTGCTCATCACAGCATCTATCTCTTCCGCACGTGTTGTCGGTTGATATAAAATGCAATTTAACCCCGCGCACAAAATAGTTCGTGCCGTCGACTAGTGTACCCTTAATAGCAAAAGGTTTTAATTTTGTTTTATTATTTATTCCATCAACACTATTTCTCGTTGTATTAGAATTAGTTTAGTGAAACGACATGTCACCGTCATTGTAATAGCATTTTATATGCAAGAATATTCTTTTTTTTTTAATGTTGCCCCACACTAGGAATTTCTCCTGTATCGTGGGTGCGTTTACAAACATATAAACTCACATACACAAACACCCAGAGCCGAAACAACTATTTGTAAGTCATACAAATATTTGTTCCGTGCAGGAATCGAACCCGCGACACGCAGCGCAGCAGTCAATCGCTCAACCACTGCGCGAACCGTGCGCCCAACATTCGACATCTACCGTGATTTCGTGGTATCCCTGGTATCCTCATTGCCCTGCGACATATACAAGGTCACTTTAATATTTGTTTATTAGTAGTTTCTACCAGCGGTATCACCTGCGTGAACGTCGATGAGTATCCTAAGTGAACTTAATCCCGATCCCGTGATAAAAATAATACTATAACCATCTCTGAAGGCGTCTATCGCTATAACAAATATCATTTTTTTTTTTACAAACAGACAGACAGATAGAATACTTTCGTAATTATAATACCTATTAATATGGATAGGTACATAAACTATAATGCATACCACATAATAAGTAGAGGATAAACATTTATTAAAACAAGTGTACGGCGATCTTAATGCACAGGGCAATCATCAATGTTTTTGTTTTTTATATTGGTTCCACAGTAAAAGCTGTTTTTAATTATGAATACTCTATCTGTGCCCGCGGCTTCGCTCCCGTCAACTGCCTACCATACCCTACCTATCTAACCTATCCTACCTACATACCTACCCTACCTACATACCTACCCTACCTACCTACTATCTTTTTTCTTATTTGTTTATATCTAAACCTTCTCCTAACAATAACACAAAAAAAAGAATAAGCACAATAATCGGTAAAGCCGTTCTCAAGTTACCTACAGCGTGACGGAGAAATAGGCTTAATTTTATATAAACTCGTTAGCAAGAAAAACGGGTTCTTTAGTTTTTTTTCTCTACTTCAATGAAGAACAACAAGAAAGAGATTCTATTAATTTGACGATGTATTGGCATAATATGTTATTTGAAGCATCCCGGCATGATTCTTTACGTTCCAAATTTAAATTTTGAAATTAACAAAAGAAAAATATTGATCATTGTGGATTATTGTAAAATTGCTTTACTAATGGCACGAATTGCTGAAACGATTTTTTTACTGATTAAATCAAACAATTTAATCTTTCTTTTTTACATTAAATACCACTTTTTGATAGTTTTGGGGTTGCTATGCTGATATTTTTTAAATTTTCCGCGCTTTTTCATTCTCTAATTTCGTTTGCCAGACTCTACGCGTGAAGTGAATTCTCGCATTTATTTTAAAGAATTTCGATGAATTCTTTAAAACCGATGTACACGGCTAAACAATAAGAAGTGGTCGTTAATAAAGACAAGAAGATTTTTTTACTTTTTAATGAAATAAAGTTACAAATTCTAGTCTCCGAGCAGCTTCCAACTAAGAAATTCCAGCTGAAAAATGTAATTAATTTTGCTTGTCCCGGGAATGGAGCGCATTTTTTTAAATGAAAATCGATCTTATTCTATTTTCTCATTTTCCTGGCTTTTAATTTTCGCCCAGAAGTTTCAAAATACCTAGGTCAACATACCTCTACCAACCCTTTCGAAAAACACAAGCGTAAAGTTCAATGATGTAGTTAAAAAATACTAGAAAAACCTGCTTTGATGATCCATTGTATAATTTATTTCCTCAAATGTACGCAGATATTTATTTTATGATAATACTAGTTTCTGCGTACGGCTTCGCCCGCGTTAATGTCGGCAATTATCTAAGGGAACATACTCTCGGGATAAAAATCCTATTTACCCGACTGCCGACGGAGAGTAATGTGTTTATTAGTCTATGTATGTATGTTTGTTCCTATGTGGCGATCTAGCGATCAAACGCGTTGACAGATTTTGATGGTTCTTACGTCAATCGATTCCTCTTAACCTTGCGAGTGTCACTGCTATGGCTACATTAAAAAAATAGAAAAATGACTGCTTTTGGGCGCCATATTGTGGGGGCCCATTTTTTTTCCTTCCATTGCCATAGTGTGGTGTATCTAAATAAAAGGTTATGTTGACGATGCTACGTCGACTGCTCAGTTACAGGAGCGAATAAATAAAATGCGTGGACTATAATAATATGGTGTAATTACAAAAATACAAAATCCGAATAAAATGTAGTGTCTTCGTCGTGGTAAGAATTTGAGTGCGCGATGCTCGGAGCGGGAGACGTGCCAGCGCCGCCCGCGCCTCCCGCGCGCCCTCTCATACCCCGCGTGCCTCCAACCAATCGCAGGCAGGCCATGCATAGACAGTTATAAGAGTTGATTTCAAAAATATATTACACTTATTATATGTTTAAATGTACCAAATTTGAAAATAATAATGTTAACTAAAAAGTTATAATCAAAAAAAGTTAATAAAATCAAAAATTAAAGTATAGATGTAATCAAGAAGAAAATCAGACAGTCGGAGGATATTTATATTATAGTTTTGGTACGACTGCACGCAGCATGATTTTCTTCTTGTTAACATCCTTGCAGACGTGTTTTTTGATTTTATTAACATTTTATCTTATATGTATGACCACGCATGACTTTACAGAGAGTGGTCTGATTTCAAAATAGTTATTTATGCTACAAGTGCGGAAAGTAGGTGATATCGGAAATCATCTTACGCACGTACACTTGCATCATATAACATTTTACTATGCATTGTGCGAGGAAATAAAAAAATATATCTGAACCAAACAAGAAATTAATAAAATGGCGGTTATTCAAGGGCGCTCAGCATATCCACAGATTAACTAATAGTTCAGTTCCCACTGCCGCCCTACAGGCGATGCTGGGACTGCCACCTCTACACCTAATTGTGCGAGAGGAGGCAGCCCTGGCCAGCTTTAGACTCCACCTATCAGGTTCCCTAAATAAAGACTCCAGAATTAAGCACATACGCATAAGGGAAGATGTGATCAAGCGTAAACCGATGTTAGCATCACCATGCGACAAAGCCCCAAAAACACACCACTTTCATAGGCACTACAACATAATACTCACAGAGGAAAGAAGTGACTACTCTGGTCCGGAAGAGATGAGAATATACACCGACGGATCGAAAACTGACTCCGGTACCGGAGTCGGAGTCTTCTCACACGATTTCAATATAAATATATCCAGACCGCTAGGAGGGTTCAACACCGTCTATCAGGCGGAGTGTGTGGGCATCATACAAGCGGTCCATGCCCTAGAAGCCAGGAGGGTTATGGATACACACATACGAATACTCTCCGACAGCGCATCAGTCTTACAATCCTTACGGAAAAAATACATTACATCAAAACTAGTACTAGAATGTCACAACGCACTGGAACAAATAACTGTATCTAGCCGTAACACGGTGACACTACAATGGATAAAGGGACACAGCGGATCGCTGGGCAACGACGCGGCTGACGAGCTTGCGAGACGCGGATCTAGCTCGGCGGTCTACGGACCCGAGCCTGTTGTACCCATCCCCTTCAACCAAATACGCAGATGGTTACAGGAACTCACCCAGACACAGGCGGAGAACTGGTGGGCCTCGGCACCGGGCTGTAGGCAATCCAAAGAAGCTCTGCCATTCTTGGACAGCAAGCTTACCAGGCGTCTTTTACGCCTGGACAGGAATGGCCTGCGCCTGGTGACGGGAACCATTACGGGACACTGCTCACTCAACAAACACTTCCACACAATAGGCATAACGGACAGTCCTCTGTGCAGGGCATGCATGGAGGCTGAGGAAACCGTCACACACGTTCTCTTTGAGTGCACAGGTATCACACAGATAAGAACACGAACCCTCGGGTCACCCAGATCATACACGGATGTTTTGAGAAAACCAGGAGCTCTAATTGACTTCTGGAGGGAGGTGGGCTGGATGGAATGACCACCCAACGGCCGCCATGGCTCACGCACAAAGGTCCATCCAGGACTAAGTGCGGAAACCAAACCCCCCTAACATAGAACATAGATAGTTCAGTTCCGCGGGCATATCTACTGCGCATGTGCAAATAGCTGTCACGTTGTAACGCAAAAAGGCACGAGCATGAATATTTAAAATTAATTTATTGATCAAAATCTAAATCTAGAGTAATTAAAAACGCCTTAAATGAAGTATTAGTTTTGTTTTACCTTTTATATGAATGATAATCTGTACTTAACAAATTTTTTAAACTTTTCTCAAATAATAAAAACTCTATGCGGCGGGCTGACGTTGGAGTTAAAAATTAAAAAAGGACAGGAAAGTAAAAAGCACTATTAAAAAAAGTGACACTTTCCGCACAGTTTGGCTGCTTGGAAAACGCTCTTTTCGAGGACATGCATTGTTTGTCTACTAATAAAAGCCGCGCCTTTTTGACATAACCTCGAGGACCCGATTGTTGACAATGGTTATCTGTGCAAAAGTTATCGTATGAGCGGTTCGTATTAATATAAAAAAACTGGCCAAGTGCGAGTCGGACTCGCGCACGAAGGGTTCCGTACCATTATCGCAAAAAACGGCAAAAAAATCACGTTTGTTGTATGGGAGTCCCCCTTAATTTATTTTATTTTAATTTAATAATTATTATTGTTTGAAGTGAATATACAACTAAATATTCTGTGAATATTTCAAGCGTCTACCTGTTGCCGTTATTAATATCGAGCAAAAAACGGCAAAAAAATCACGTTTGTTGTATGGGAGCCCCCCTTAAATATTAATTTTATTCTGTTTTTGTTGTTATAGCGGCAATAGAAATACATCATCTGTGAAAATTGCAACTGTCTAGCTATCACGGTTCATGAGATACAGCCTGGAGACAGACGGACAGACATACAGACAGACAGATCGTGAAGTCTTAGTAAAGGGCCCCGTTTTTACCCTTTGGGTACGGAACCCTAATAATAGCTTAGATAGTAGGATAATCTGACTAGAAATTCCGTGAAGACTTCACGGAAGAAAATACCATATTGGTGACGTACCTACTTTAAAAAGGCACTAGACTGCAAAGTTACAAGTTGCTAGTTTATTGGGAAGAGTATACCTCAAAATTACAATATACCTAATTAACATAACCGTTCATAATTGATCAATCAATCAATCTGCCTAGCCTTTTCCCAACTATATTGGGGTCGGCTTCCAGTCTTACCGGATTCGGCTGAGTACCAGTGTTTTTACATGGAGCGACTGCCTATCTGACCTCCACAACCCAGTAACTGGGTAACACGGTACCCCTTGACAAGACTGGTGTCAGATCTCAAGCTTCTGACTACTTGTAACGACTGTCAAAGATCTTCAAATGACAGCCGGGACCAACAGCTTAACGTGCTTTCCGAGGCACGGAGGAAACTCGGTATGTTGAAATGGGCACCCATCCACGGACCGACTTCGTCAAGCGTTGCTTAACAACAATTTACAATTACAATTTAATGTTATTATGTTTTCTATTTTTTTTTTACAATTTTATTGCAATACTGTGAAAAATGAAAAAAACAATCTGCCTAGCCTTTTTCCAACTATATTGGGGTCGGAAAAACTCACTTTAATTTCTTTTTTTTAACACGCTTTTATTAGCTTGGTATGTATCTATGGTATCTATTTATCAATTTAACGGAATCTTTGAACGTGATTTTCACCCCCTTGGAAACGTCGGATTGATTTGAAACTTTGCACACCTATCAAGGACCGATGACAATGCAATAATTTAGTCAAAGTCACAGTCAAATATATTTATTCAACTAGGCCAATAAGCGGCACTTTTGTAAGTCAAACAAAAATTAAAATTTACAAGTAATAAAAGTTGATTCTACCGTGCGCGTTTAAATTGTTTGTCCCATTAGCCTTACCAAGGTCTTCAGGATTTTTAGATCTATTTACCATTAAAGCGTGTTTTTTAGTTTTTGAGCTACAATTTATTTGATATTTAACCTTGTTTTTAACTCATTCAGTTAAAAATTGTCATGTGTCATACAAAAAGTGTTTTTTTATTGTTGACTGGCGTAATAAAAAGTGAAAAATTAAAACATAATAATAAATACGACTAAACGAATAAGCTTTCTATGCAAACCGTACTTTACAAGTGACAGTTGAGAGTTCGAGGTCATTGACGCGGTCTTTCTTATTTGAAACGCTTGCTTCAATCTATTATTTAAAACAAAAATCATCAAAATTGGTTCAACAAACTGCTGAACCAATTTTGGAGTTGGCGGCAAGGCGTAAAATGTAATATACAAACAAACAGACAGTCGAAGCTAATTATACATTTATTAATATTAGTATAGATATAATGTTGCTTTGAAAATCCGGTTTGCCATTTACAAACAGGTAGTCGTGCATCAAGCTTGTGTGCAAAAAGACGTGTGTCAAGTTTAAAGTTATTGTTTTTAAACAACATTTTCGCGACAGGTGAGTGAATTTGATGTTATTACTTTCAAATTTCGATTATTTTATATAAATTTGTGGTGACTATAACAGGAAAAACAGGCATTTGCTCAGTGGGTGCTGTTTTTCGAACTTTTCTCGGTAATACTTATTTATATATTTTTAAGATAAGTAAAAGTTTTTAGTTTTTACTTCTTCTGTGTTGATACTTCTGTTGCGGATCAAGAATTGCCAAAAAGTCGGTTTCTGTTTTGATTAGATATTATTTGGAACTATTGAACGTGTAAAACACTAAATACTTGAATATCAAATATTGGTGTAAGATTTTCAGGTTTAAAGAGTTTGAATTTTTATTATGTGTAAATTTTAATTGTTGACGGAATACATATTTTTGACTTTATAAATTCTTAATTCAAAAATCTGAGGATCGAATGACATTTCAAAATCTTAAGAGCCAGTTTCAAAATTCATAATAGATGCTAAAAAAACGATTTAAATAAATTATAATAATATTGCTCGTGATGTCCGCTTCTTCGTCAATAGATAGGTATGTAGTTTTCCGGGTTTAAACGTATCGGATCATAATAATATATCATAATTAGCCTATGACGTACCCAATGTTGGGACACAGGCCTCCTCTCTGTGAGAGGGTGGTAGTCGACGGCACGAACTATTTTGTGCGCGGGGTTAAGAGCCCCTACAAGTTTCACGAGCTAAAAACAGAAAAAAGCTACTTTTTCAGTGCAAATTTCTCAATAACTACAAGATATATGATAAAGCAGTGGTGGCCCAGTGGTATCGGCCGCGACTTACAAGTTGTAGGTCGTGGGTTCGAGCCTAGGCAGGCGCTTTACTTTGTGTAAATTATTTCATCACCACTGCTCTCAAAACGGTGAAGGAAAACATCGTTAGGAAACCGGCATGTCCTAGAACCAATAATTCGAAGACATGTGACATCCACCAACCCGCACTGGGCCCGCGTAGTGGATAACGGCCCATTCCCTCTCACAGAGAGGAGGCCTGTGTCCCAGTAGTGGGAACATTAATAGGCTGATGATGATGTGATATGATAAATCTTTTAAAACAACTTTTTGCATCACATAGTTATCTAGGGAATAGACATTACATATTTTTTATAACTGCTCAATTAAAATTAGAAAAAATTAATTCCTAACACACGTTTTTACGTAATCCCGAAACACCAGGTTTTTCAATTGCTTTTTCAGCTTACTGATGGCGAATAACAATCTACAAAAAATGGTGTAGACTAGGCATATAGTATACTAGGGAGCCACCAATTTAGTTTTTTAAAGTTTATTGTATTTGTACATAAAAAAAAATATTGTCCTCGCGGAAAAAAGGCAATTTTATCATGTGCGAAAGCGTGGGCTACGTGTAAGAATATGTTGAATATAAAAATAACTGATAAATAATTTGAAACTTGAGGTGTTTATCAATCGAATCCAATTTTTATATTTTATTTTTGAGTACTAATTTTATTTTAATAAATTGTCTAAATATTGCCTTACAAACCGTTGCGCATGCGCGAGACATTCAATTTTGCTCATGGGCTTGTAGACGATGGACTTGTGTCGTTTTTTTTTGTCATTATTTTTTTGTATCATATATCTTGTAGTTATTGAGAAATTTTCGCTGAAAAAGTAGCTGTTTTCTCTTTTTGGCTCGTGAAACTTGTAGGGACTCTTAAAATGCATTTTATATCAACCGACAACACGTGCGGAAGAGATAGATGCTGTGATGAGCAGTAGGAAGCTATTTCGCGTACGAATACACACTTTTGCAAATTTGTAGCGAAATGGATAATGATTTAGGACGAAACCGAGCGCGCGAAATTTTATAAACAGACCTTTGGCAGTTTAGATATCATGAAAAAACTACTAAATCTATCTGTTCAAAATAAAATTATTTGCATTGTTGAACTACTAATCTATTCCTTTATGGAGGCCGTTTTGTCTTCTTATGGTATTTATTTGCGCCCAAAAATGCGTTTAAATTAGTGTCGAAATGTGGAACTTTCGACGCTCATAACTTTCAAATGTTTTCTTTTTTTACTTTTTTGCTTCCATACAGGGCTAGATAATGATGAGACAAATTGATATCACTTTTTATTTTGAACGTACATCGTCAAACTGTGGAATAATCCTTAGACTACGTTTGTATGGAAGAATTTTCGACTAGTGTAACCTTAAGAGGAAATGCGGTCGCAGACATCCGACTGAATTTCCTAAGTAAAAAGTCATATTTCGAGGTTTAGCTCTCGCCTAAGTCCTCCTCCAATATTGCTGCAAAAACGAAAGCTATGCTTGTGCAGACTTTAATCTTCCCTATAATCGACTATGGTGACGTGTGCTACTTTGACCTGAACGCGGTATTCCTGGATAAGCTTGATAGGCTCGTAAACAACTGCGTCAGGTTCATATTCAACCTGAGGAAATATGACCATGTGTCGAGCTGTAGATCTCAGCTCAAATGAATGCCCATTCGGCAAAGGCGAAATTTACGCGCTTTGACCACGCTTTTCTCTCTACTCAACTCTCCCACCCCTCCTTCTTATCTCATCTCTCACTTTCAATATATGTGTACTTCACACGCTAGGAATCTGCGTTCGTCTAACAATCTTCTCTTGCTTTGACCTTCTCATACTTCTGATTTTATTATACTTCCTTTCATATTCAGTCCATTCTTCTCTGGAATGCGCTTCCTCTCGATATCAGGACGGCCACCAGTCAATATTTAAGCGGAAGCTGCGACATTATTTTCTACACCATTAGCAGAGTCGTTTCAATCACCTTTCTATTAATTTATATAATATGTATATATATATAAAGGTATTTACTATAGTAAATATATATGTATTTTTATTTTAACTTTAATATATATATGTCGCAAATAGGGAGGCTATCTTGGATAAACACTCGATCTTGTGGGCTTTCGTGGGTATATGCATGCTACAAAGCAGGTAACTTATGCCGATTTGGAGATAGTCCTTGTTCCAATCTTATCAAAGCAGCGAATTCGGCCACCTATTCGTTTCGCTTTCTCTCAACAAAACACACTTTCAAGTTTATAACGCCACACTTTAGGCTACTTCTCAATTATTTCTCTCACAACTCTGTTTTCCAACTTTTTGCAAACGCGCTCCCGCGCGTTCCTTTTTCTAACCCTTTTCCGACCAAATATGGCGGGCGACTTCGCTCAGGTCGCCATTATCCTTGGCTACCCTGCTTTCATTGGTTTAAGAACACCTCGGGCAAAGTTCACAGCTTTTAACATCCAATCAAAATCGAGTATTTTGACATAAGCCAAATAAAGTGTTGTCAATCGAATAAAATCGAACTGAGATTGAATCGTAGGCTAAATGTTGCCAATTAAACAAAACTGAATTAATAAGTTTAAATGCGTCATACTTCTTTGTTCTAGATTGTTATTAGTACCTAATATACCTTCCTCCTACACGGCCATTCTGACGGACAAACGGCCCCACGTTTGAGCGACGAGAGAAATCGTTACTCAATTTTAATAAAAAAAAAACAGACAGAGAGACAGAACAACAATAAAAAAAATAAGTAATAGGTTAAGTTCGGCCGCTCCTGACCAAATAAAAAAATAACGTGGTCGTGACATCTTCCTTCTACGTGAAACCTTCAATCAACACCCTATATTACCAGCCTATAACAAAAATCAAGTACTTCTTAACTCATGAAAACGGAATTCTCATAGCTTTCACACTGTTCATTTGTTTTCTCCTTGTAAATCTAGGTCTCCACACCGTACACCGTACACAACCATCTTCGTACTATCGAAACAGCCACCTCACCGTTTAGACAACCATATTACCACATTCTAAACGGTTACCGAAGCACCAGAGGTACCAGGTTCCCAACAGACGTCCATTCGGTCTCGAAGCACTAAGTGTGCCAGAAACCACCCAAACGCCCAACACAACATACCACATACACCAAACAACAGGTCACCGAGGCCCCAGAGGGACCAGGCTCCCCCAGACACACAACAGGTCACCGAAGCCCCAGAGGGACTAGGCTCCCCCCAGACAACAGGTCACCGAAGCCCCAGAGGGACCAGGCTCCCCCAGACAACCGGTCCTCTCGAAGCAACAAGACTGCCAGATACCCATACCACATACACTAAACAACAGGTCACCGAAGCCCCAGAGGGACCAGGCTCCCCCCCACACATATCCAGCAATGTTTCTTGGTCCCACAGCAATCGCTGTGGCTCCCGATGGTCAACCCTGTGACCATCCTGCAACCATAGTCATCCTGACCAGGCCTCGTAACCCACCTCGGTTACAGCAGTCATCTTTGACCACTCACCACGTAACCCATCTCGGTTACAGCAGTCATCTTTGACCACTCACCTCGTAACCCTCCTCGGTTACAGCAGTCATCTTTGACCACTCACACCTCGTAACCCTCCTTGGTTACAGCAGTCACCGCAGTGACTACTCATCACCGTACAGTCAGTCCTTTGACCGTACACACCTCACCGTACAGTCAGTCTTTTGACCGTACACACCGACCTCACCATTGCTAGATTGATTTGAATCAGTCTTCAACATAGTACATTCAGTTACATCAATGGGTACTTTTTCTTTCAGCTTTTCTCTAACTCATCATAAACCAAACAAAGCCTTTAATTCAACACATAGTTGCGACCATTCAGAACTCCAATAACCATAAACAGCACCTTTAAACCATAACAAAATTTGTTATTTCATACATTATTCTCAGTACAAAATACAACAGCAACCTCACATTCAGGATTTCTTACCCAGCCAAAAGCATTTTCAAGAACTCCATTTTATGTTCATGATTTCATACCAAACCCTCAGTGCGATAGGTATAATCTACCAACTAACTACCATCATCAAACATTACCAATTTTGCAAAATAAAAAAGAAAATGAAGTCATGTACCTCATGTCACCGACTTTACATCTGTGTTAACATTATCTTATCCAGCTTGGTCAGATAGCAAATAACACAAAATTAAGTTAGGTATGTTCACAATGACCAGCACAGAACATTCAAAAAGTTAGAACACCACAACCATTACTGACACTTTAAATTCCACATTTATTATTCAAGTTAGGTAGGTACTAGACTTCCTACATGACACCACACAATCACACAATTCACAAATTCACACCTTTATTTTAAAGAGATGTTACAATTATTAAAACTTTTGAACAATGTTCAAAATTACCGAGGCCAAGCATCGTTGAACAACGCAGAACAAGAAAACCATTCCAAGTTTCCTCCAAAAAATGACTCCTGTACCAAGTAAATAAAATAAAACCCAAGTGTCCACAATCCACAATAACTTAGTAAATACATTCGCAGAATTAACTCGCTACACAGAATGCACTTTCAACTTAATTGCCGAATCAACTCTTGACACCGTCAGCTCTCTGACCCATGAAACCAAGAAACTGTTCTATGTAAATTAAAATGTTGCCAATTGAACATTTATCTCATCTCCAGCCACAACTTCAACAGTTATTGGCCCTCGGGCATCTCATAATACCTAAATACATCTGCTAGACACCATCTAAATGTCTAGTTGCACTTTCATTCGCCGTAGTCAATTTAAATCATTATTTTTTGTAGGTATTGTTAGAATGACATGTTATTATTTGGTTAGTTCTCTACAATGCGGTATATAACAACTACAGACATTAACTTTACCTTTATTCAACCGTTGGTAGCAACAAAACTAAACGCCAACTCTCTAGGCTATAGTCACGTTAATCCTCGTGATATTTTCGGGTTTTAAGGTTGCAAATCGAGTCTAACAACAAACTATTTCACTAAACTTAAACACCGGTTTGAAAATAATCTTGATCACAATATAACTCTTAACTGAAAGTTATCGCAAGTCTTTGGAACAAAACAAAAGTTTAATCCTCACATTGACTCACACCTTGTATCGATTTATTAATAATCTAGTCTATAACTAGTAACTTATAAGTTAAAAATCATATCACAAGTTATTTGTTTTGTTTCGTCAAACTTTTTTCAATGTTGACACTTAATGTCACTCTCTGATAGAGATGGGCAAGGGATGGCGATCTGTTGAATGACGAATCGATTTAAAGCACAAAAAAAATATAAACAATTTTCCAAACGATATTTAGTACTGAATCGATTCAGCGAATCGATATTTCACCCTACAAAATCGAGATTAGATTTTGCTGTTATGATATGAACCAAAATATTATTTAAGAATAATTTAATGTATTACACAAACTTAAGTGAATTCAACGTGAACAAATATCTTTCCCTTATACCTGATACTTTAATTTAGTTGTGAAAACAACCCTGATCCGCCAAAGATGTTTAAAGATCGGCTATTATTACGATTTTCTTTTTGCGTTCCGTAACTGTATTCACACTTGCATTAAAAAATACCAACGCGAATAGTTAGAAAGTAAGTTAATTTCAAAGAAAAGCATATTCACAAATTCCCTTGGTGATCAAATCAACAACAACCTCAGTGGTAGTAATATTTACGGGAAATCTGAAGTGACACCTATTGATACCAAAAAAATAATGCATGGCTGAAATTGCTAGTCTTCAAACAAGTAAAAGAAAAACGGATTGCTAATATCTTCACTTCTCGATTTTCAGCAAACTAACAACCTATTTAATAATCTGTATGTACGCTTGTGACAGCACTAGTGGTCACAAAACCGTATATTGTTCTAACATCATGCAACATAACATAATGAAATTTGATTTCTTTGCGTTTTGTACTCATGTTTCAATGCTCCGGGTACATTTTAAAGATAATATTGCGAAAATCGTTTCGTTGTTTGTTTTGTTGGTGAACAAAACGATTAAAATATTTGTAGCAAAATATTTCAAAGCTCGAACACAACATAGATTTAAATAGATGGCGTGACATGCACCAACTTCTCATTCTGTTTATGTAAAAATAATATGTTCGTTTTTAAATTGATCATTAAAAAATACATGCACCTATTCAATAAGTTCCTCCAAGCAGCATATTACGGCAAAATGGGGTCCCGAAGCTAATTTCGATGATTATTGAAAGAAACACAGTATCAATACCATTACATAGATGGCGCTGTTTGAATTTTCTACTCTTTTAATGTAACTTACCTTACACATTTCCATGAAATAAAATAATGCAATAGTTATAAATTGCAATGAAAACAGCAATTAGTTATAAAACTTAGGTACTTCCAAACCACAATAGATCCCAATGGGTCGAAGTGCCCCGAGTTATTTCTCGGCCCCTCCATAAGATAAGATAGGTACTTCCAAACCCAATACATACTTCGGCTGCCACAAATGTATGCCGATGCACAGATAGTTGAATGCAGATCAAAGTCACATACCTTTAAGCCTGTACTCACGGGAAGGTCAGGCAGCAGCGCTTAGTACACCAGGCACAAAAGCAAAATTTTGTCACTGACCATGCACTTGTCCAGACTCCTAGCTGCTTTCAGAAAATATCAAATTGATTGATCACCGCAGCGGCATGTATAACACCACAAAATTTCCTTATTCATAGCGCTGTAGGTTGCAGTTTGTGTGTTGCCTCTTGAATTGGAACCCGAGCTCCGCACTTGTTTCACCACACGCAGCTGGTCACAACAGGTCTTGTGGTATCCACAGCAATGTTTAAGGGCTCAGACGTCCCTGTTATCTGTTGCATGTTGTGCGAATGGCTGAAAAATTCATGTCTATGAATAAGTGTTCCACAAGCATAATCATAATGATGTTTTGCTAAACCAAGCTGTAGCTTAGGATGTTTGCTATCTTGCATTGTATTTGCACAAGTCGTCTTAATCTCTTGCGAACTCCGCTGACGGTATGAAACTGACTGAGTTTCATTTAGCATCATAACGAAAATAGAATTTTATTTTAAATTTTAGCCACTTTACACCAAGCTAAACTAACAATATTGCGGCTAAACTTCACAAGACATTAGGTAGGTACTTATTATTATCAGAATACTTAAGTTTATACTTCCCTGAACATCACCACCACAGTTGCGTTTCCTCAGTATCTAGTCAGGATTGGGCATCGATGTCATCATCAACATTATCTGCAGCCCGACTTCGCACATTGTCTAGTATAGGCCACACTATACGGTTGAATTCGGGCAACATGAATTCCTGTCGCCAGTAGCCGACGAGTTGCGAAACGTCTCTATGAGTAGGTAGCTCGAGCTACTTCCATGCCATTTTCTTGCGCACCAAAGAGAGCGCGCCAGCCATTACTCGTCTCGTTTGGTCCATTCTCCATTATCGCTTTGTGCTTGCACTGATCCCGGACTTCTGATGTCGCAAATAGGGAGGCTATCTTGGATAAACACTCGATCTTGTGGGCTTTCGTGGGTATATGCATGCTACAAAGCAGGTAACTTATGCCGATTTGGAGATAGTCCTTGTTCCAATCTTATCAAAGCAGCGAATTCGGCCACCTATTCGTTTCGCTTTCTCTCAACAAAACACACTTTCAAGTTTATAACGCCACACTTTAGGCTACTTCTCAATTATTTCTCTCACAACTCTGTTTTCCAACTTTTTGCAAACGCGCTCCCGCGCGTTCCTTTTTCTAACCCTTTTCCGACCAAATATGGCGGGCGACTTCGCTCAGGTCGCCATTATCCTTGGCTACCCTGCTTTCATTGGTTTAAGAACACCTCGGGCAAAGTTCACAGCTTTTAACATCCAATCAAAATCGAGTATTTTGACATAAGCCAAATAAAGTGTTGTCAATCGAATAAAATCGAACTGAGATTGAATCGTAGGCTAAATGTTGCCAATTAAACAAAACTGAATTAATAAGTTTAAATGCGTCATACTTCTTTGTTCTAGATTGTTATTAGTACCTAATATACCTTCCTCCTACATATATATTGTTATTCAATTTTACTTCAGTAATTTTTCAATTTTTATGCACCTGCCATGGTATCTCTCCACCACCCTTGGTTGACTGGTAGAGAATGCCTTAGGCATTAAGTCCGCCTATGTATCTGTATGTTGCATGAAGTTTTAAATAAATATTGGAGCAATTTAAATGATATGCCATAAACTGAAACAAAAATATATATACTGTGCCCCTATGTTTTCCTTTTGGAAAATATTATGACATTATCTTCAGAAGCACTAGAACCCTCAAAAGATGCTCTAAATTGCGCTGTCAACAGAGGCCAAGTGTACAAATTTGACAACTAAATATGAAAATAGGAAAACATATAAATCTTTTAATTTGGTACAATATTGGAGGACATCTGGTTTTGATCAGCCAGCTCGTGAATATGTATCCTCCGACTGCACAGCAAGATTTTCTTCTTGTTTACGTCTTTTTAGTTCGATCGCTTTTTAAGCAGTCGGTTTTTGGTTTTTTTAATTAACATTTTTAAGCTATTCATCATCACATCATCAGCCTATTATTACTCCCACTGCTGGGACACAGGCCTCCTCTCTGTGAGAGGGAATGGGCCGTAATCCACCACGCGGGCCCAGTGCGGGTTGGTGGATGTCACATGTCTTCCAATTATTGGTTCTAGGACATGCCGGTTTCCTCACGATGTTTTCCTTCACCGTTTTGAGAGCAGTGGTGATGAAATAATTTACACAAAGTAAAGCGCCTGCCTGGGCTCGAACCATCGACCTACAACTTGTAAGTCGCGGCTGATACCACTGGGCCACCACTGCTCTTCTTTAAGCTATTGCATAGCTTTTATCGCGGGCTTTGAGCGCGGAGACCGAATCAAGAAATTCCGTAACGAAAATAAAACCTAACACCCCCGAAGTTCGCACGGATCGAGACGAGCTGCTCCGAAATCGGACGAATACAAGCAATGGATTCCGAGTGGTCGGCCTCAAAATCGGGCTATCTCGCTCCGTTTCCGAGTTATTTGAGTTTTTGTAATTTGGAGGTTGGATTTCGCTTGGCAAAAGAAGTTTTTATAATTGATGGCTGAATAATGAAGTGTATGCTAAATTAGATGGGGGGTTCTGGAGGAGGTGTCCTGAGGGCTCGTAGGTCAGCCTCAAAATCGGGCTATCTCACTCCGTTTCCGAGTTATTTGAGTTTTTCTAAGTTGGAAGCTCAATTTTGCTTAAAAATACGATAGTGAAAAAAACTACTGCATAAATAAAAAATAAATAAATAATTATAACTGCATAAGTTGATAAAAAATGCTATGCAATAGCTTTACCGCGGCAGTCCCCGAGTGCCACATGTCTTTTTTTATTTGATCTGAGGGCACTAGATATAATATCACAAGCCTATCGACCTAAATAGACCGTGAAAGTGTGACGTCACAAGTCTATTAGGGTTGTGGTCATGTCCATCGTGTCAACGGTGGATCCACGCTTGCTCGTGCTCTGAAGAATTGTGTTATTTATAAAATCTAACTGTTGTTAATTTAAAGGTCATTAAGAATACTTTCAGTCGATACCAATATTAATTGGGTTTCAAGCGTTCGTTTATTGCGGCACGGGCTTGAATGCTGTTTTCGAAGAGCTGCGATTTCTGTGATGCAGATTGTATGAACTTTCAAATTTCTCTCAGGCATTATATTTTATCTGTGGTTTTCCCCGTACCCACATACGTGACACTCAAAAGTTACCTACTTGGCAACCATGCCAAGAGGACAGATGCAGCGTCCTACTTTTGAATAAGTAGACGAATGTTTTAGTAAAATAACGTCATAACAAATAAAAAACCGACTTCCAAAACAAACAATTACAAAGCGAAAAATAACTTTCTTTTCGGATGTCAGTGTCTTTGGTTGCTATTTTTTTCGGTTTTGTCACCGAACTACGAAAAGAAAGTTATTTTTCGCTTTGTAGTGTTTTGTTTTGGAAGTCGGTTTATTATTTTTTTCGCTTTTTATTTTGGTAGGTACGCATTATTCAGGATAACTTAAAAACTACTCATCAAATCTTGATGAAATTTAAATGGGCCCACAATCTTTAGAAGCACCAGCTTTCAAATGAAAAAATTGTCATCAATATCGGTTCATAATTGGCGGAGTGACAGTTGAATTGAGAACCACGTCCTTTTTTAAAATCGGTTGAAAATCAATCAGTTTCTGTCAAGCTACAAGACTCACGTAGGTACAGTTTCTGAATTGAGTAGGTACCTATTTGGCGTTAAGAACATGTCAAACTCTAATTACTTAGGGCATCTGTGTTTTTTTTTTAGCCTGTATCACGTTTTTTGTTTTGTAAGCGTCTCGCAGATCAATCAAAGTGATTGGCTATCCTGTGGAGACTAATCTATATAGCCTCCAGCCAGGCACAAAATTCTAAACCGCTGAGGGTTACCCCCTGTGGGGTCGAACCACGGCTCAGGGCGTCGCTGGGGGTACAACTATGGCTGGATATAGATTAATTATTTCACCATCCGTTCGGAAACTACCTACGTGGAGAAGAAAGGAGCCTGTGTCAAGTTTAGTGCCTTTAGTTGTTAAACTAAAGGCACTAAACTTGAGACAAAGTTTTTGTCCCTTTGTACAAAAACTTTGTCTTGCATAATTTGCATTAGAAAGTGGATGTAGCCATATATTCCAATGTATTTTTGGAATATTTGGCAGCAAATATAACGAGTCGGTCTTATAGCCAAGCTTTGCTGAGGTATCAATCAATAAATACATATAAAAATCTGTAGAAAAGTAATTTTTGTACATCAAAAAATATAGCCAGGGTGTTAAAGGATAACCAACAGAACCCATTTCCAGCATTTTTGTCTGTTTATCTGTTTGTCTATTTATTTGTGCACGCATCACGTGAAATATACGAAACCAATGTGAATAACTTTTATACATAAAAAAAGGTGCGTAACTTGAAGAATTACATAGTTTTTGTTTCATCGCAATCGGTTCACTCTATCAAAAGTTAGATGAATTTAAAGTGTTCGAAAAGTAAAATTATCACAACACACGCAATTCAGATACTCGGACAGTTGAACTCGATATTCGATAGATGGCGTTGTGCATTTGAAGTCATTTTCTGAATGGCGGTGTTAAGATTCTCCGCGAAAGAATGATGACTATAGAAACAAAAATGGTAGGTAGGTAAGTGGCAGACAGATGACGGGAGCGAAGCCGCGGGCACAGTTAGTCAATTCTAAAATAACACTTAGCTCCACTATACCAAGATATCACCTGTTTCAATGATTCCGAATTTTCTCCAGTTGCATAAACACTTGAGACACAAAACTACACCAATTTTACACCACAATGTTCACTAGGAATCAATTTGCAAATAATTAAAACAACCACTGAATTTAACTCGAAAAATTCCCGCCAAAAATCACCGGCATCTGTGAGAATTTTTTCCTATGGGTTTTGTGAGGGAGAAGCTAAGGGAGCTCAAATAATAAGCAAAAATTAGCGTTCTGATTTCAATCGCCTTCTAAAACTAAATAGCTATCTGTTGCCAGTCTTATAATAGACAAGGAGGTTGCCGCTAAACAGGTGACGAGTCCTCACAGTATCTTGTATGCTTTACAAACATTTAAGTCTACTTTAAGGGCCTACAACCGCTTTAGTGCCGTAAAACAGTAACTTTCTAAAGCATACTCCATATAACGGCTAGGTTAAGAGGTTTGAAAAAAAAAAAAAATATGTTTGATTCGTGTGCATTATTTTTGAAACAAGGATTTTTCGTGTAACTAATAGTTTTGCTTAAAAAAATAATTAACAACACGATATTTTTTCGCAACTTTTGGATACTCCTCCAAAACGACTTGGATCTTTATAACTATTTTTACACAGTAAAATCGATGGCTGGAATTTCTTTACTGAAACAGCATATTATATAAATCAAATAATATATTGTAAACAAAACTGTTCAAAAGGAGGTCCAATATTGATATTTTGGCTCCGAGCGGGCGCACGGCCAGTACTGCGTTAACATTTAATTCGTATGTTTAAGCACAAAAACAGAGCCTGGGTTAAATGGAAATCCTACCGCAACATCGCAGATTATGAACAGTTCACATTGTATAGGCGTCGATTTGTAATGGCATCAAGGGAGCATTACAATAATTATATTAAAACGACCGAGGAAAACATTCAGAAAAATGTAAAATACTTGTGGAGTTACATTTCGAATCGTAAGGACAATGCTGGTATTCCATCTTCTATGTTTTGCAGAGATCAAAGGTCTAATGACCCAGAAGAGATCTGCAACATGTTTGCAAATTTTTTTCACTCCGTTTATGAGAGCTCCACTTTTAATTCTGATACATGGTCGCCTCCTGAAGAAAGTAATGAACATCTTACTCATATCACAAACATTAGTTTTACTGCTCAACAAATTCTTAATGCTTTAAAGGCTCTGGATTCCACTAAAGGTCCGGGACCTGATAACTTACCCCCTTACTTTTTTAAAAAGACTGCGAATAGTGTGTGCACACCACTTCACATTATCTTCAATAGATGTTTGTCGGAAGGCACTTTTCCAGAAATATGGAAAAGAGCTAATATAACTCCGGTATATAAAACCGGTTCAAGACAGGACGTCCAAAATTACCGTCCCATATCCATTCTGTCCGCCTTGTCGAAGCTTTTTGAGAGGCTTGTCTATAATGAGATACACAAGACCGTTCATAAAATTATTATAGAACAACAGCATGGATTTATTAAAAGAAAGTCCACAACTACAAATCTGTTAATTTTTACTGAGTACTTATTTAATAACATGGATCAGCAAGTTCAAATCGATGCTGTTTATACGGACTTCCAGAAGGCTTTTGACAAGGTAGATCATGAGTTACTGCTTACAAAAATAGCATATAATGGTATCCGAGGTGATTTGCTTCGTTGGTTCTCATCTTATATTTTAAATAGAACACAAAAAGTAGTTATCAGGGGTTTTAATTCTGCTACCATAAACGTTACTTCTGGCGTACCTCAGGGATCGATTTTGGGTCCCCTGTTATTCATTCTATTCATTAATGACATAAATGATTGCTTCAAATTTTCAAAATTCTTATTATATGCCGACGACTTGAAAGTTTTCAAATCAATTAAGGATCATACGGATTGTCAACATCTGCAAGAAGATCTAGACCGTTTTTCAGCCTATACTGTTAAAAATAAACTATATCTCAATATTCCGAAATGTTCTGCGATCACATTCACAAAAAATAAAAATAAAATATCATATAGATACAGTTTGAATGGAATGGATCTAGCAGGGGTTCCTATCGTTAGAGATCTTGGGGTACTGCTCGACGACACTTTGACCAGCACATTCATAACATAATTAGCAGTGCCTACCGTATGTATGGATTTGTCACGAGAGCTACAACTGATTTTAAACGTGCTAGTAGTTTCATCCATCTGTTTAGGTCACTTGTAAGGTCTCAACTTGAATACGCTGTGGTAGTGTGGAATCCTTATTATAATAAATATGCAGATAGTTTGGAGAGGGTCCAGCGGAAATTTTTGAAATCAGTACAATACCGCTGTTACCGGAACTTCCCATCGTATAATGACTTGCTAAAAAAATTTAATGTAATGAGCCTAAAGTGTAGAAGATTATACCTTGAAACGATGTTCCTTTATGATGTGTGTAATCACAGATACGACTGCTCAGATATTACCAATAGAGTACATTACTTTGTTCCTAGAAGTGTTTTGAGGCGGGGGGTGCGCGCGCGCCCACTATTCGCTGTTTCTTCCTGTCGAACAAACGCTGGAGCCCGCGCACCTCTGCGTCGTATTTGTAATGGTTTCAATGAACTTTTTACTGACTTGGACATATTTGCAATGCCCACTAATAAATTTCGCAACTGCCTTATTGAAGCAATAAAGAGCCTTTAAATTGTTATTTAACGGAATGTAAAATTATTTGTTTCTTTGCTTTGTATCGTTTGCTCAAAACTAACTTTCTATTTTATATGATGTGGATAACGGTGTGAGTTGCGCATTTATATCATGTTCTTTTAGTGTTAGCCATAAGTTTTAAATGTGTAACTGTTGGTTATTCCTAAATAAATAAATAAATAAACATTGGGGCATATACACGGAGAGCGTATTAGTCAACGGCACGAACTATTTTGTGCGCGGGGTTAAAATGCATTTTGTATCAACCGACAACACGTGCGGAAGAGATTGATGCTGTGATGAGCAGTAGGAAGCTAGTTCGCGTACGAATACACACTTTTGCAATTTTGTAGCGAAATGGATAATGAGTTAGGACGAAACCGAGCGCGCGAAATTTTATAAACAGACCTTTGGGAGTCTGGATATCATGAAAAAACGACTAAACATATCTGTTAAAAATAAAGTTATTTGCATCGTTGAACTACTAATCTATCCCTGTATGGTAGCCGTTTTTAAATTTTCCGTCTTCTTATGGTATTTATTCGCGCCCAAAAATGCGTTCAAATTAGTGTCGAAATGTGAAACTTTCGACGCTCATAACTTTCAAATATTTACTTTTTTCACTTTTTTGTTTCCATACAGCTCTAGATAATGATGAGACAAATTGATATCACTTTTTATTTTGAACGTACATCGTCAAACAGTGGAATAATCCCTAGACTACGTTTGTATGGAAGAATTTTCGACTAGTGTAACCTTAAGTTTACTTAATTCACTATAATATGTCACAAACAGCACGCAATATCAATGACGTTTACCTACCTAAGTCCGTACGACACCGCTTACGTAAGAATATAGCAGATATCATATATAAATAATTATAATTCTACGTATAAGTAACACGATTTACGTCATTTATTCAATCGACGTGGTCGTCTGTGAAAAATTATCCCGCGCCCGTCTGGAGCAGCAGGTTTATTAAAAGTTTGGTGTCACAAACTATTTCTGTGTTTGTATTGTTCACTAAATGTACGTCAGTTGTTGGACATTTCTGAATTAAGAATTTAAAGTTGTGTCATTCCTAGGAATTAGTACGTAATCCTTTTATAATTAACGCAATGTCCCGACTGACATCAACGCCCAGCCTAAACCACTAATGATAGAAGTTTGAAATTTTTAGAGGATGTTGTTATTATATTGTGATTGTCATTTAAGAAAGGATTTTTCAAAACTCTCCCCCTAAAGGGGTGAAATAGGGGATGAAATTTTGTATGAAACTCTGTAATTTTTAATTTTATATGAATGAAATTTAGTATTTAAGCTCTTCAATACAATTAAAGGAACAGGTATTAAAAGATTTTCTGAATTGCATCCCCTAAACAGTTACGTTTGGGTGCTCCTAGCGGAGCTCTACATCGTTGTCAATGTGGTGAAGCAATCGACCGCCTCGGTCACCATGGCCTATCCTGCAGTAGGAGCGCTGGTCGGATAGCACGGCACGCCAGCATTAATGACATCATACGTCGGGCTCTTGTCACCGCCGGGGTGCCAGCTGTTTTAGAACCCAATGGCTTGGCGCGCGACGATGGGAAGAGACCAGACGGAATGACCATAATGCCTTGGAAGATGGGTAGGCCTTTGGTGTGGGATGCAACATGTGTCGACACCCTTGCGCCATCCCATCTTCTTAGCAGCGCGTGCTGTGCTGGGGCAGAAAACCTCAAACGGCGCAAATATAACAACCTTATAGGCAGTTATATGTTTGAGCCGTTTGGGGTTGAAACATTAGGTCCATGGGGTCCGAATGCGCATCGAGTGTTTCAAGAAATTAGCACAAAGCTCGTCGACTCTTCACGTGACCAGAGGGCTGGCCTTTTCTTCGGCCAGAGAATCAGCATTGCCATCCAACGTGGCAATGCTGCCAGCGTTCTGGGCACGTTGCCTGGCTTCTCCGGTATCAGAGTTAATTAAGCCGCCTCTGGGAACCCCACAGGCCTCTGACTTGGCTATTTCAGACTTACATTAACTACATAAGTCAAGGTTTCCTCACGATGTTTTCCTTCACCGTTGCCTGTGATGTCCAAGATAAACTTAGAAAGTGCATATGAATTTGAAAAGGTCATATTTTACTTGCCCGGATTTGAAACCACGATTCCAAGCATGACAGGCGAGGTACGTACCTAAGAAAATGCAGCAAAAAAAAAACATGAAAATGCCCTTCAATGTTTTGTTTCTATTAAGGCCGTACCCTGACCAAAAAATCAGCATGAGATATGAGCATTCCTATTGGCCTAGCAGCACTGGTGGCGCATTAATTACGGTAGTGAATACGCCCAGATTTTAGAATAAAATCTTTGTAAAATCGAATATTGGTCTTTTGAAAAAAATTAAACTTACAAAATGTTCGTTATCAAATTGTCTATCCATTAGTGTTAGTATAAAAAATAATTAATGAACACTTTACGAGGGGACACATGCTATCAATAACTATTTCACATTTTTATGGTTTTGTTGGAAGGAGATTAGTGAAACATATACCTCTTTAAAAAAAAAGTGTACCACCATTTTAGAATCAACATTATGTAGAAATTTAATGTATTTTTATTAATTGATATTTCTTTTTAAATAAAGAGTTGATAGCTCTTAAAAACTGCACAAAAACGACTAGCGCGGCGTTTTGCTCGGGGAGGCGCCTTAAGTTTCACAACTATAACATTCCACAATGTGTACCATTATACCACCATGCGAGAGAATATTCGAGGAAAATCTATTAAACAATGTAACTAACCCGTTTGTTATTCAAAAATACATTGTTATGTGGGTACCACTATGAATGGAATATATAATGAAGCTATGAGGATAGAATGAGGATAAAACACCATAGTTTTAGCCGGAAAATAGGCATCTGAAATAATAAGTAAACCAGTGTTAACGATCTTTATATTTAAGGCGCCTCCCCGAGCAAAACGCCGCGCTAGTCGTTTTTGTGTTTTTAAGAGCTATCTACTCTTTATTTAAAAAGAAATATCAATTAATAAAAATACATTAAATTTCTACATAATATTGATTCTAAAATGGTAGTACACTTTTTTTTAAAGAGGTATAATATGTTTCACTAATCTCCTGCCAACAAAACCATAAAAATGTGAAATAATTATTGATAGCATGCATCTCCTCGTAAAGTGCTCATTAATATTTTTTTTATACTAACACTAATGGATAGACAATTTGATAACGAACATTTTGTAAGTTTTTTTTTTTTCAAAAGACCAATATTCGATTTTATAAAGATTTTATTCTAAAATCTGGGCGTATTCACTACTGTAATTCACGCGCCAACAGTGCCGCTAGGCCAATAGGAATGCTCATATCTCATGCTGATTTTTTGGTCAGGGTTAGTGATGGTAAATTCGTGAGAATATTCTCCTTGCGAGAACTTTGCTGTTAAGTTCTCGAGAATATTCTTTTGGAAGGGAATTTACGAGAATTTAAAATTTGGTGACTCTATTGTTTCAATTTATTTTTAGAGTATTAGTTTTGAGTGCATTTGAACGTTTTATGAACGTTGACGTCAAAATAATCTACTCCACAACTTAAATTCTCAGTAAATTCTCCTGAGCGAGAACATTCCCGAGAAAATTCTCATAAATTCTCTTAAATTTCATATGGTGTGCTAAATTAGGATTTTTCTTATTTCTTAATTATTTATTGTAGATCAAGATGTTTCATTTATAACTATGGATTATATATTATGAGTTACAAATAATCAATAAATCATCAGCAAGTTTCTTGATGAAACAATTCCTCTTGCGAGTTCGATGATCTTCTCGTTGGTCCGGAAAGTACGCGTGCTGTATGTTGCCAGGTCCTACCGTAGTCAAGGGTATACAGGCTGCCGGGCACTAGGGGCCATTATTTATTTGTGCTTTTCATGGGGCTTTACCACAATCGATCGGAGATCGCTGTATGGTTAACATATTGCAGGGCATGCTTTACGTTCGACACTATACGGTACAATGCAATTTAAGTAAATTTATCTGGACAAAAACGGTCCAGTTAAGTTAGGTCTAACTTCGAAAGAGAGGTCAACCGTCGAATCCGACTGGCTGGGCAGCGTTCGGGAATTGCGTATTATTAAGACGAGAGTCTAACATACCACAGTGTCGCATGACCAATGTGTGTTTCCAGACCTTCGGAACTGAGACGTGGCCGCTCCTAATGGGCCTCATCAGAAGGCTTAAAGTCACCCAAAGGGCAATAGAGAGGGCTAAGCATGGACTTTCCGTGCGCGATCGCATCAGAAATGAGGATATCCGCAGGAGAACCAAAGTTTCTGACATAGCCCGAAGAATAACAAAACTTAAGGTTACACTAGTCGAAAATTCTTCCATACAAACGTAGTCTAGGGATTATTCCACTGTTTGACAATGTACGTTCAAAATAAAAAGTGATATCAATTTGTCTCATCAACAGCCCTGTATGGAAGCGAAAAAGTAAAAAACGAAAATGTTTGAAAGTTATGAGCGTTGAAAGTTACACATTTCGACACTAATTTTAACGCATTTTTGGGCGCAAATAAATACCATAAGAAGACGGAAAATTTCAAAACGGCCTCCATGCAGGAATAGATTAGAAGTTCAACAATGCAATAAATTTTATTTTGAATAGATACATTTAGTCGTTTTTTTCATGATATCCAAACTCCCAAAGGTCTGTTTATAAAATTACGCGCGCTCGGTTTCGTCCTAAATCATTATCCATTTCGCTACAAACTTGCAAAAGTGCTAATTCGTACGCGAACTAGCTTCTTACTGCTCATCAGAGCATCTATCTCTTTCGCACGTGTTGTCGGATGAGATAGCAGGCATTTTAACCCCGCGCACAAAATAGTTCGTGCCGTCGACTAGTGTAAAGTGTAACCATTAATTATTGTGCAACTGGCGACCCTTCGCGGCTTCGCTATTTACATTATTTTACCTTACATTATTCTAAGCCTTACCCGTTTAGCGTAAACCACTCTTAGTGCAAACCACATCAAAATCTGTGGCGTGCTTTAAAAGGTCGGAAAACATATTATGGAACTCAAATGGAGTTGGACAGGACAGGACACGTGGCAAGGCGCGGTGTTAAGGTTACACTAGTCAACGGTACGAACTATTTTGTGCGCGGGGTTAAAATGCATTTTATATCAACCGACAACACGTGCGGAAGAGATAGATGCTGTGATGAGTAGTAGGAAGCTAGTTCGCGTACGAATACACACTTGCAAATTTGTAGCGAAATGGATAATGATTTAGGACGAAACCGAGCGCGCGAAATTTTATAAACAGGCCTTTGGGAGTCTGGATATCATGAAAAAACGACTAAACGTATCTGTTCAAACTAAAATTATTTGCATTGTTGAACTACTAATCTATCCTTGTATGGTGGCCGTTTTGCAATTTTCCGTCTTCTTATGGTATTTATTCGCGCCCAAAAATGCGTTAATATTAATGTCGAAATGTTGAACTTTCGACGCTCATTACTTTCAAATATTTACTTTTTTCACTTTTTTGTTTCCATACAGGGCTAGATAATGATGAGACAAATTGATATCACTTTTTATTTTGAACGTACATTGTCAAACAGTGGCATAATCCCTAGACTACGTTTGTATGGAAGAATTTTCGACTAGTGTAACCTTAACAGGTGGATTCAGGAAAGGAAGAAAGAAAATGTGTTTATTTGTCACAAAACGACATACAATATAAGTACATGCTTATGCTAAACCCTTAACAGTAGTATTAGTAGTACTTAAAGTAAGTTAGTAAAGACGAGAAATAAATAAAACAATAATAACATATACTATCTACATTTTGTATAAAATAGAAAAGAAATAGGGTGAAAAAGATGCCAGGCAGATGCGACAGGCTGATGTGATTGTGGCAAGAAGGCTTCCACTCAGCATAATGCTGTGCCGTGGGGGACCTACCGCACGGCGCTGATTTTCAGTGGTCGCCTAGGACGTGACGTATGGAAACTAAATCTGGTGAAAATAGATACAAAGACAAAGATAATAAAATAAATCATCATCTGCCTAGCCTTTTCCCAACTATATTGGGGTCGGCTTCCAGTCTTACCGGATTCAGCTGAGTACCAGTGTTTTACATGGAGCGACTGCCTATCTGACCTCCACAACCCAGTAACTGGGTAACAAGGTACCCCTTGGCAAGACTGGTGTCAGATCTCAAGCTTCTGACTACTTGTAACGACTGTCAAAGATCTTCAAATGCCAGGACCAACGACTTTACGTGCTTTCCGAGGCACGGAGGAAACTGGGTATGTTGAAATGGTCACCCATCCGCGGACCGACCTCGTCAAGCGTTGCTTAACCTTGATGATCGACCCGTGCTGCTGTTATTATTTAGCCACGAGCTTCATGTATATTAAAGAACATAAAGTAAGATAAAAATAAACGAATTAAAATTATGATGTGATCAAAACCAAAAGCACGAGTACCAGGCCCCTCAGAAAGTATTGCGAAAAAAAGTTTTTATATATGGGAGACTGGCCAGTTATAATGTTTTTCGAAAATATGATTATTTATAAGTAAAAATAAGTAAGTTCCAATTTCAAAATTTCCCTCCACATTTTTTGCGAGTTAATTCAAAGTATTGTGTCTCACTGAAATATGGATCTGCGCCGGGAACATTTTAGAGCTATGATTTTATACGATTTCAAGTGTCGCCTGAAACCGGATGAATCGTACGATAGACTTCAAATGGCATTCATGGATGAAGGCCCTTCCAAGGCAACCGTGTATCGTTGGTATAACGAATTCAAGCGCGGTCGACCAACTTTGGGGGATGACGAAAGAAGCGGTCGCCCTTTGACGGCTGTTACCGAAGAAAACGTGCTAGCAGTGAAAAATTTAATCCAAGACAATAGGCGAATTACATATCAGGAGATTCAACACATATTGAAGATTGGATCGGGAAGCGTTCACGAGATTCTACACAGCCATCTTCGCGTGAGGAGGATAGTATCACGCTGGGTGCCGCACAACCTCACCGATGCTCAGAAGCAGGCCCGGGTGGAATGGTGCCGTGATATGCTTAACAAATTTGAAGCAGGCTCGTCTCGGCGTGTTTATGACATCGTTACAGGTGATGAGTCCTGGATTTATCAATACGACCCAGAAACCAAGCCCCAGTCGACTGTTTGGGTGTTTCAAAATGAGCCAACGCCTACCAAAGTGAAGCGATCTAGAAGCGGGGGTAAGATTTTGATCGCTAGCTTTTTTAATTTGACTGGCCACTTGGTATCAATTCCCTTACGGGATCAAAGAAGCATTAATGCCGAATGGTATACTACCAAATGTTTGCCAGAAGTTTTCTCTGTTATAAGCAACAAGCGACCAAACACAGGGCTCCGCGGGCTACTGCTCCACCACGACAATGCACCTGCGCACACCGCACTCAAAACGAGGGACTTCCTGGACAGCACGCCAGTCAAACTCCTGGGTCACCCTCCTTACAGCCCTGATCTAGCACCGTGTGACTTCTTTTTATTCCCAAAAATAAAAAATCAGCTCAAAGGGATACAATTTTCGTCGCCGGAAGATGCGCTGGCTGCGTTCGAGCAGGCTGTAAACGAGGTGTCTGCGGCGGACTGGAAAAAGTGTTTTGAAAACTGGTTTAGGCGCATGAATCTTTGTATAGAGGCTGGTGGAAAGTACTTTGAAAAGATTTAATAAAAATATATGTACGTATAGAAAAATTTTTTTTAGTTTCGCAAAACTTTCTGAGTGTCCCACGTATCTTGAATTCTTAACGAAAATGTTAAAGGCATTACCGAGTGCAGGCACGTATCCAGACTTTTGGTTCGGGTGGGGGGGACAAACATTGAAACAACCATGTCGAAATTATGGAAAGTTTTGAGACGTGTGACAAAACTTTCTTTCCTACCATTAACAGGCTAATACATATTCTGGACACCCTTCCGGTTTCTACGGCATCTGTGGAGCGGTCATTTTCATGCCTAAAGAGAATAAAATCCTTTTTAAGGAATAGAATGGCGGGCGAGAGGCTTACTGGTCTCGCTCTATTGTCTATTCATTCCGCTTTGGTGCCAGATCCTGATATGGTATATATTAGACGTAATGGCTGCCAGTGGAAACAGAAAAATACTTTTATAATACTTATATAAAATACTTATATGTAAATATAAAGTACTTATAAGTGTGTGACTAAACTACGGACGTCGGACGGTACTTCTTTAAGTTATTTAAAATGATAGTAGATTACAGCGATTTTTCAGATCAAGATCTATCTATATTTTTATTTTACCTACTTATTGAAAGAACACTCAAGCAAATAAATAAACACAGTCAGATTTCGGGGGGGGGGGGGGATAAATCCCAATTATCCCCCCCTCTGTATACGTGCCTAACCGAGTGGCGTCCATGGATACCAGAATGAATGTTGGTCGTCCGGCAGCTAGATGGGCAGACGATGGCCATCGCAGGCGGAACCTGGATAAGAGTGGCACAGGACCGTGGGGATGGGCACAAGAAAAGAGAGGCTGCGGATGATGAATATATGCAGAGAAACAAACGGAGGCAGACATCTAGATCCAATGAACATTTTATCGATTGAACAAATCGCGATTAATTTGATTGGTGAAATCGGCCCTTACTCAAGTTATGATATAAAGTTTAATAATTACTTATTAATATAAATTTTACCGATATGGCTACATACGTTGCCAAGTAGGAAAAGATTTAAAAGGTCAAATTGAGGAAAGTTTGCCGTTCATTTTGTATCGAGATATTTTTTAGAAAAAAATATTGTAATTATCAATATTCTTAGAAATATAGTCAAGGATAACATTATGTATTTTCCCCAGAATTAAACTAAACGTATTCGGCATTTTTTTTTTTATTTGCCTTCGCACGGTTTGTGCATTTAGCCAGTGTCACGTTTAGAAGTTCTAGTTTCTTTCGATTTTAGTCCAATGTCCTAGTTAGGCCCCAATAAAATGGCGGTAACTTTATTGGAAGCTTCTACGGAGTTTTGTCCACAACATGTACAGACTCATGTTCTACCGCTGTGTTTTACTTGCCCACACTCGTGCACGTTCACTTATATTATTAGAATAAAAACCACAATTTTTACACTATTAATATTCAATTTAACACAATTTTAGGAAAATAAAACAGAGAAGCAACATAGACGCCATCACTTTCCCGCCAAAACTCGTATTTGGCATTTGCCGTATATCCAAACTTAATACCTGCAAATATCTGTTTAGGGTCCCGTTTTTACCCTTCGGGTACGGAACCCCCGTACCCGAAGGGTAAAAACGGGACTATCACTAAGACACCACTGTCCGTCTGTCTGTCTGTCACCAGTCTTTCCAGTGAAAATTTCAATAAGATACTGAAATTTTCACAAATTATGTATTTCTGTTGCCGCTATAAGAACAAATAGATACTAAAAACAGAACAAAATAAATGTTTGAGTAGTGCTCCCATAAAACAAACATGTTTTTTTGCCGTTTTTGGGATAATGCTACGGATCCTTCGTGCGCGAGTCGGACTCACACTTGGCCGGTTTTACAAATCTAGAAATTTATGATTTTGAAAAAAGAAAAGAAAAAGTATTTATTTGTGACCCGCACAGGAGACACGAGAAATCAGCTTAAAAATAAACAAAATTAAAAATAAAAACCCCGTGTGAGACCAACAGAATAACTATACTCAGTTAAGGTATGCTAGTATTATATTATCTGTGGTTAAGGTAACAAACAGCTCTAGTCATGAAAAAATTACTGGATTTTAAAATGTTTTGCAGATAAAAACAAACTTACCAACCCGTTTAGTTAAACTTTTTATACCTATTTTAAGGCGATATATACACCCCAATGCTAACGCAGTACTGGCCGTGCGCCCGCTCGATGCCAAAATATCAAAATTGAACCTCCTTTGAACAGTTTTGTTTGCAAAATATTATTTGATTTACATATGCTATGTTAGTTATGAAGAAATACCAGCCATCAATTTTTCTGTGTAAAAATGTTTTAAACATCCAAGTCGTTTTGGAGGAGTTTCCAAAAGTTGCGAAAATTATCGTGTTGTTAATTATTTTTTTAAAGCAAAACTATTAGTTACACGTAAAAACCTTGTGTTCAAAATTATGTACATGAATCAGTAATAAATATATATTTTTTTCAAACCTTTTAACCTAGCCGTTACTAAGGAGTATGCTTTAGAAAGTTGCCGTTTTACGGCACTAAAGCGTATGTAGGCCCTTAACTACGTACCTAACTAAAAGAAACCAAAACGAATCTCTAGATTATAATAATATGCTGATGTGTGATACTGACGATATCATATATATCTATACATATAATAAATCTGTAGAAAAGTAATTTTTGTACGTCGAAAAAAATCCATTAAAAATAGCCAGGGTGTTAAAGGATAATCAACAGAACCCATTTCCAGCATTTTTGGAATTTTTGTCTGTTTATCTGGTTGTCTGTTTATTTGTGCACGCATCACGTGAAATGTACGAAACCAATTTAGATAACTTTTATACATAAATTGTGCGTAACTTGAAGAATTACTTAGTTTTTGTTTCATCGCAATCGGTTCACTCTATCAAAATTTAAATAAATTTAAAGTGTTCAAGAAGTAAAATTATCACAACACACGCAATTCAGATACTCGGACAGTTGAACTTGATATTCGATAGATGGCGTTGTGCATTTGAAGTCACTTTCTGAATGGGGGTGTTAAGATTCTCCGCGAAAGATTGATGACCCTAGAAAAAAAAATGGCAGACAGATGACGGGAGCGAAGCCGCGGGCACAGCTAGTAGGTAATAAAAGGGTTCTTATGACAATCGCAATAATTCAGTACCTACATATTTTATTTCGGTCTAACTTTTTCCCGCTGCTTAGCTCCCGTAAAGATACATACTGAGGTTTGGAGTTGGACTTAAGATTACACTAGTCAACGGCACGAACTATTTTGTGCGCGGGGTTAAAATGCATTTTATATCAACCGACAACACGTGCGGAAGACATTGATGCTGTGATGAGCAGTAGGAAGCTAGATCGCGTACGAATACACACTTTTGCAAATTTGTAGCGAAATGGATAATGATTTAGGACGAAACCGAGCGCGCGAAATTTTATAAACAGACCTTTAGGAGTCTGGATATCATGAAAAAACGACTAAACGTATCTGTTCAAAGTAAAATTATTTGCATTTTTGAACTAATAATCTATCCCTGTATGGAAGCCGTTTTTCAATTTTCCGTCTTCTTATGGTATTTATTCGCGACCAAAAATGCGTTACAATTAGTGTCGAAATGTGAAACTTTCGACGCTCATAACTTACAAATATTTACTTTTCTCACTTTTTTGTTTCCATACAGGGCTAGATAATGTTGAGACAAATTGATATCACTTTTTATTTTGACCGTACATTGTCAAACAGTGGAATAATTCCTAGACTACGTTTGTATGGAAGAATTTTCGACTAGTGTAACCTTAAGCCGTGTAGCAAGCATCGCTCCACCCGCTTCTAACCTTGGTTAAAAACCGTGTAGCACAGGCTGTAGCCTATTCACGGGAACCGTATTTAGGGTTCCATACTCGAAGGGTCCAAACGGAGCCCTATTGCTGTCACTCACGTGTCTGTCCGTCAGTCTGTCACACAATTTTGTTCCGAAGAATTTTTAAACTTCCTATGAACTTAATATTTTGGTGATAATGTTTACTTTTTTTGGTGATAATTACGTATATTTTACTAATAAATAAAATAAACCGGCCCAGTGCGAGTCGGACTCGCGCACGATGGGTTCCGTACCATTATCGCATAAAACGGCAAAAAAACCGTTTGTTGTATAGGATCCCCCGTTGAAATTTTCACAGATGATGTATTTCTGTTGCCGCTATAACAACAAATACTAAAAACAGTATAAAATAAATATTTAAGTGGGGCTCCCATACAACAAACGTGTTTTTTTTTTGCCGTATTTTGCGATAATGGTACGGAACCCTTCCTGCGCGATTCCGACTCGCACTTGGTCGGTTTTTTTTTTAATCCCGTGCTTTACCTGTGCGGTTGATTTTCAATTCAATTCAATAACTTTAATAGAGCGAAGACTTATATAGGACTAGTAACAATGTGCATTAGTAAACCAAACGTTACGGTGACACATGTAACTGACAGCAGTGAACTATATACGGACATCCACTCTGTCAGCAATCATAACAATCATATTTTATTTAGCCACGAGCTTCTCGGAAAGTCAATCAGTTTCCAAGTTCAAAAGGATGCTCAGCTTCGAGCATGTGTGCAACTTTGGGTCTCAATATAAATTAAGTACTAAGGCCAGGTTCACATTAGGTTGGACCGACAATTTAACCGTTGGCCGACTATCGGGTTATGGTGTTCACACTACAAGCTGCCGGTCCGACGTAATGTAAACACCTCCGTCGTTAACCGCTGCCCGACTTGCCACAAAGCAGTTGTGAGTTGGCTTCTATGTACAATGGACGACAACGACGTTCTCAATCTCAAACTCCTGTCTTCCACAAGAGAAAAACGTGTCCTCCCTGAGTGCACGCCGGCGAAAGATCTGGCGAGAGCGGGTGGGTGAGTGGCAGGCGGGTGGCTTCGCGTCTACGAGCCGACAAGTATGAACGGCGCTATACGAAGCAGTATGGCCAATATTATAGCCGACCCGACAAAAATCGTGGCTGAATGTCCGGTAAATGTGTGGTAGCTGACACTTTTATCGGGTCGCCGTAATGTGAACAGCGCTATTGAAATACATATATGCCAATTTGCTTCAGACAGCTTAGTTGTTCCGAAAAAACGGTCCGACCTAATGTGAACCCGCCCTTACATGTTTGCAATGTTTGGTTCGATATAACCAATTTGAGGTCTTTGAACAGTATATGACCCCATGTAGATGGGCTTAGCGTTTTCCTTGTCAATCAGATAAATTGTTGGGTTTTTAAGTACTAATTTAGAAAAGAGGAAAGAACCTTTTGATGTTTTTCCTTGAACAGCAAAACTATATAAGGAAAGGTTATGGTAGGTACTTTTTAGGGTTCCGTACCTCGAAAGGAAAAAACCGAACTCTTATAAGATCACTTTGTTGTCCGTCCGTCCGTCCATCTGTCTGTCTGTCAAGACCCGTTTTCTCAGGAACGCGTGGAGGTATCAAGCAAGAAATTTATATCAAATACTCAGGTCTACTGTCCCATAAATTTGTGAAAAAAAACAAACTTCTAAGCCAACGTAATCAAAAGATACAGCCGTTTATGCCGCAAATTGCCGCAAATTTTCGGCACTCGCAAGGGAATCAAAACCTACAGGGTACTTCCCGTGAACTCAGAATCTTGAAATTTGGTACGAAGCAACTTCTTATAGCACAGATAAAGGATAAATTGCGAAAACCGTAAATTTTTAGTTACATCATATAATAAAAATATTGTTAATAATTTTAAACTTACTACCCCTTTCCTCATGAATGCGTAGAGGTATTAAATTGAAATACATATCAAATACTCAGGTCTATAATACCTTTAAGCTGAGGTTGGTACGGAACCCTCGGTGCGCGAGTCCGACTCGCACTTGGCCGGTTTTTTTATTATGACTAGCTTCTGCCAGCGGCTTTACCCGTGTTAAAGTTGAAAATAATCCAGCGCGAACATATTTCCGGGACAAAAACTATAATCTACCTCTGTGCCAAATTTCATCCAGATCCGTTCAGCCGTTTGAGCGTGAAGAAGTAACAAACACACTCACAAACTTTCGCCTTTACTATATTAGTGTGAAGTGCGATAGGCTCGCGCTTGACCACTATCTCAGCTGATGGGAAGCGGGTGATGTGGTCGACTGTGAGGCACGGTTGCCTAGAATTAACCTATTCACTCTTGACATAAATAACCCAGGTACCTGATATGTTAAGTTGACAGGGTCCGCTAGGGCCGATGCCTGTCTGGGTCGCGGATAAATTTGAAAGAGAGTTACCGCGGCCACATTGCTAAGAAAGAAAATTTGGTTCAAATAAATCTAACTAGATGGCGCTACATGTACACACACAATTCAATAGAATTGTGTGTAAAATTAACATTTTCTGGAATTGAACATAATAATTGTATGTTCTTGTTTAATCAACTCTCATAAGTACAAAATTATGGAATATTGGGCTCTTAATTCACATTTCAAAGATTATTTGAACGGATCAATTAAAATTGATGCCAATAGATGGAGCAGTTTTTAATTTCTGAGGCATTTCACTCGATTGTTAAAATCGAATATCATGAAACTTGAACATAACTGGTGAAATGAGAGATCTGCGTACCCCCGAGCATACTGGCGTGATGTTATGTTATGAAATGGTATAAACAATGAACAGACATGCGATTTCAGCAATCTCGAGAGATTTGCCATTATTTATTGAAGAGTTCTCTTGTATATCTCCGAAGTTCTTCATCAGATCTTCACCAAATTAAAATGGGACCAATTGCGAAACATACTCTTTCAAACAAAAAAGTTTTTTTTAAATCGGTCCACAATTGACGGAGATATCGGTGAACATACACAAAAAAACTTACATGATGTCGAACATAGAACCTCCTCCTTTTTAGTAAGTCGGTTAAAAACCAAGGAATACTTCGTACATTTCACGTGATGCGTGCACAAATAAACAGACAAAAATTAAAAAAAAATACTGAAAATTGGTTCTGTTGGTTATTTATCCTTTAACACCCTGGCTATTTTTATTGGAAATGTTTTCGATGTACAAAAATGACTTTACTACAGATTTATTATATGTATTGATGATATATTGATAAATTAATTTATCAATATATCATTTTTTTTTATTTGGTACGGCACCTAAAATGTGTGAAGTCGACACGCACTTGGCCGGTATTTTAGAAAACTACACTATTTAAAGTTACTTACACAAATAGCCAGATCAGAAAAACAAAATGAAAGCCATGCAGAATTAAAATTGATTGCGTCCGCGAATGGAACCGCGTCACAATCTTAGTATGGTCCAAACAGAATCGAGATATATTTCAAGGAAAATGTATAATAAAAATCATCGAATGTGAATAAAAATCTGAGAAACGTTTACAACAAGTTTAATAGCGTTTTTTGCCAACATTCCTCTTCAAACAGGTTTCCAAATGTTAAGTTTTGAACTTCCGATCAAAACACAGTTCTTTTACAATTATGTTTTTAGCAAAAAAAAACATTTTGTCGTAACTGTTGCCGATAAGCTGATATTCCAAACACAAAATTCCAAGTTGGAAAGTTGCGGGTACAGATTTATATCAACTTCGACTTATTAGTTTAAAGCAGGTTTCCTCATGGTGTTTTCCTTCACCGATGTCAGCAATGTCTAAGATAAACTTAGAAAGTACTAAATTGCGGAACTTATTTTGTTTTGAGATCAAAAAATATCGTCGCGAACTGCAGTTTTAGGCAGAGTTTCTCACCTCTGAATTATCGCAGAGTTAATGTGAGAAATTGTCAAGCACGCGTTATCTGCTGTGATTGGCTGTTGATAATTCATTCATCACAGCAGCTACCGCGTGCTTAAGGTTATACTAGTCGAAAATTCTTCCATACAAACGTAGTCTAGGGATTATTCCACTGTTTGACGATGTACGTTCAAAATATAAAGTGATATCAATTTGTCTCATCATTATCTAGCCCTGTATGGAAGCAAAAAAGTAAAAAAGAAAATATTTGAAAGTTATGAGCGTCGAAAGTTCCACATTTCGACACTAATTTTAACGCATTTTTGGGCGCAAATAAATACCATAAGAAGACGGAAAATTGCAAAAAGGTCTCCATACAGGGATAGATTAGTAGTTCAACAAGGCATATAATTTTATTTTGAACAGATAGATTTAGTAGTTTTTTCATGATGTCTAGACTGCCAAAGGTCTGTTTATAAAATTTCGCGCGCTCGGTTTCGTCCTAAATCATTATTCATTTCTCTGTCTTTATCAGTCTGGATATCATGAAAAAACGACTAAACATATCTGTTCAAAATAAAATTATTTGCATTTTTGAACTACTAATCTATCCTTGTATGGAGGCCGTTTTGCAATTTTCCGTCTTCTTATGGTATTTATTTGCGCCCAAAAATGCGTTAAAATTAGTGTCGAAATGTGGAACTTTCGACGCTCATAACTTTCAAATATTTTACATTTTTGTTTCCATACAGGGCTAGATAATGCTGAGACAAATTGATATCACTTTTAATTTTTAACGTACATTGTCAAACAGTGGAATAATCCCTAGACTACGTTTGTATGAAAGAATTTTCGACTAGTGTAACCTTAACATATGCCTTTTGAATGGTTGTTCGTGCACTTTTTTTGTATTCAAATCATGTGCCTACGATTTACCCCTTTTCTGTATTACTCTGTTGGAAATTAAGATACGCATCACAATTTTAATAAGGCTTTGAAACCATATAATTGATGTTGATATGCTTGTTAACTTTTTACCCGACTGCAAGGAAAGGCCTGTGTTTTCCGCTCATATCTTGAATGAAATGTATGTGTCGTCACAAGCGATTCCAGATGGCAACATTACAACTCGTAGATTTCATAATGTTGTCAACCTGTTAACTTCACTCTTATTGTTTATTGGTTTGTTCAATGTATTTCATAATGTTTGTCAACCTGTTAACTTCACTCTTATTGGTTATTGGTTTGTTCAATGTATTTCATAATGTTTGTCAACCTGTAAAACTTCACTCTTATTGGTTGTTCGGGTTGTTCGATGAGCTCCGCGGGAGGGCACTTAAAAAATGTGACGCGATGCGTGGATAAAATCGGTCGGTAGTGAACGCCAGATTGTTGAGATCATAAGACCGGGATTATCGGTTTATCGTTCAATACGAGCCTTTGTTCTTTGACTGTAAATATCACCGAATAAACAATACTGTGATTTGAGCTTCAACCTAAGTTTTATTGGTTTACCCGAGTACCCCTACATCATGGAACTCGGCATTGGATCAACATTAAATATAGTCATTTATAAACCTAAACTACCTTGTACTCTCTTTTAGAAGTTTTGGCATTAGAAAAAAAAATATAAGATTCTCTGGAGACGATACTAGGAATCCAGAAGCCAGCAGTGGCCATTTGCTTCTTGAACTAAGAGAAATTTTGCTAAGGTGTACGTGATGAACATCGGTCACGAGATGTCCATGATGTCGCTATGCTCACGTTCCCGCCGTTATGTGTAATATTATTTGTTACCTCATTTCTTTCAAACGGCTCGACGGCTTCATATAATGCTGGCTTTAAATACCACCCAAGTGTTCTTAGATAAATGACGTTAAATAAAACAAACATGGCGGCTTTTGGGCGCCATATTGTGGGGGTTCCAATTGTTTTTTCTTCCAAACCCATCGGATGGGTATCAAAATGAAGGGTTTTAAGTGGTGGTTACAAAAATATGTACCACTTATACGTTTAAAAGTAAATCGAAAAAAAAATGAAATCTAAAAGTTGTAAATAAAAACCGGTCAAGTGCGAGTCGGACTCGCGCACCGAAGGTCTCGTACAAAGAGCTAACGGACAATGGTCAACGGGAACTCCTCCCCGGTGGGTTCCCCTAACCGTGGCTTGGTCACCCACGGTGAAGCGAAGAGGAACCCGAGGAGGGGCCGCTCGTCAGGGCTTTTGCCGATCAAGCCGACGACGTAGCGGCCAACTAGTAGGTTGCGGTGCCGCTTGGTAACAGGCGACATCGCAACTGAGGCGGGCCGCGATGAATTATGGAGATTCCCAGGTCCCATACGATATCGCGGCTGAGGGTTGGAGGCCGCGGCGGGAGAGGAGTGCCGGTACTGCGGTGCGCCGCTCTCCCTACCTTCCGCGGCCTAGACGTAGTCGCCGACGTCTGATGGCGGACGCGGTGGGGCCGCAGGGGAAGAGGAGTGTCGGTATAGCGTTAGCCGCCCTCCCTATCCCCTGCGGCCGCAAAGTGGTAGGTGGCGGGGCCATTGACCTTGACCCGTCACAGTGGGACCAAGGGTGCCATACACGGGGTCGTCTGGCACCCATGTGCTGAATTGGTCCCTGGGGAGGTCACGGCGTAAAGTGTGTTCTGGTGCGCCGGTGATCTGGCGGTCCAGAACACACTTCGCACATGTCCGTCACCGGACCCCGGTGACGGACATGTGCGCGGCGGGTTCGCGGTGAGTGCTAACGCGTGCCCGTGTTCCCGCCATAAGCGGCACTGGATGACACCGTGGAGTTTTAGTGGGTTAGAGTCCCACATAACTGCACTATCTCCCCGTGGTAGTGCAGTATGCATGAGCATTTCTAAAAAAGGTCAACGGGAACTACCATATAGGTTTTCGACCCAAAACCTATAGGGTACTTCCAGTTGACTTAGAATTGTCAATTTTGGTTAAAAGCAAGGTCTTACAGCACAAGTAAAGGGCAAATTCCGAAAAATAAAAAGTTGAAAATTAAGTTCAATTTTGGTACTTACAATTAGTTTTCGCGAATTTGCTTATATCTTTTTATCGTGTTGACACAGGACCTTGATTTATACAACCCATACGAACTATTGACCTCATGGCAGTATGTGGTATAAATTTCAACTTGCCAGGTCCACCCGTTCCTGAGAAAATCAGTGGAGACCCACGGATAAGAAAGCGATCTTATATGGGTTCCTTTTTTCACCTTTTGAGGTACGGAACCCTAAAAAGATAATTTAAAAATCCAAAATCCGACTAATTAATTAAATTAGGTATCTACATAGGGTAATGTGTTTCAATCAATTCGTATTAACCCTGCGAGTGTCACTGGCTAAATTAAAATAGGAAAATGGCGGCTTTTGGGCGCCATATAGCGGGGACTCCATTTTTTTTCTATCTTTTCGTCTTAACCCTGCGAGTGTCACTGGCTACATTAAAATTGGAAAATGGCGGCTTTTGGGCGCCATATTGTGGGAACCCAAATTTTTTTTTCTTCCAACCCCATCGTGTGGGGTATCAAAAATATGAAATATAATATAATGAATGGTTTTAAAAGGTGATTTCAAAAATACCAGTACCTGACTCGAAAAAAAATATGACTATAAAGTTGTCAATAAAAAAGTTAATTACAAAAACCAAAAAACCCGTATCATCCGAATGCACAGCATGATTCTCTTCTTGTTTACATCTTTTTAATTCGCTTTTTAAGCAGTCGGGTTATTTTTTGCTTGTGTTGACAGTTTTAATGCATTCTTATTAATCATTCATCTGTAATTTCTCGGTAGAAAGTCATTTGATTAATCTTGCTCATCGTCATCATCATCATCAGCCTTTTAATGCTCCCACTGCTGGGACACAGGCCTCCTCTCTGTGAGAGGGAATGGGCTTTAATCCACCACGCGGGCCCAGTGCGGGTTGGTGGATGTCACATATGTCTTCGTATTTTTGGTTCTACGACATGTCGGTTTCCTCACGATGTTTTCCTTCACCATTTTAATAAAACCTCTGTTTTGTTCTTCTCATTGAAGTAGAGAAAAAAATCTAAAGGGCCCGTTTTTCTTGCAAACGAGAGGTCACGCTGCGCGCTGTAGGTATCTTGAGAATTGATTTACCGATTTCGCTAATTCTTTTTTTGTTATTGTTAGGAGAAGGTTCTTCGATAGAAAAAATAAGAAAATAAATAGTAGGTAGTTAGTGTAGGTATGTAGGTAGGGTAGGTATGTAGGCTGGGTAGGTAGGGTAAGGTAGATAGGATATGGTAAATAGGTAGGGTAGGGTAGGCAGATGACGGGTGCGAAGCCGCGGGCACAGCTAGTGACTTCATAATTATAAACAGCTTTTACTGTGGAACCAATATAAAAAACAAAAACTTTTATGATTGCCCTGTGCATTAACTCACTATACGAAAAACAAAGACTCATCAAATACTCGTTTTGTAATAGCTATTTATGCTACAAGTGCGGAAAGTAGGTGATTTCCGATGAGTGGTATTTTTATTCACGAGCGAGCTAAGCGAGTGAGTGGATAAATCGACACGAGTCGGAAATCATCTTACGCACGTGTATCATACAACATTTTACTATGCATTGTGCGAGGAAATAAAAAAATATATCTGAACCAAGCAAGAAATTAATAAAATGGCGCTTATTCAAGGGCGCTCAGCATATCTACAGATTAACTAATACTACTTATAGTTCATAGTTCCTCGGGCATATCTACTGCGCATGTGCAAATAGCTGTCACGTCGCTCGTAACTCAAAAAGGCACGAGCAAAATATTAATTCTGCCAAACATATTTAATGAATATTTAAAATTAATTTATTAATCAAAATCTAAATCTAGAGTAATTAAAAACATCTTAAATGAAGTATTACTTTTGTTGTACCTTTTATGTGAATGATAATCTGTACTTAAATAAGTTTTAAAACTTTTCTCAAATAATAAAAACTCTATGCGGCGGGCTGACGTTGGAGTTAAAAATTAAAAAAGTACAGGAAAGTAAAAAGCACTAGTAAAAAAAAGTTACACTTTCCGCACAGTTTGGCTGCTTGGAAAACGCTCTTTTCGAGGACATGCATTGTAAAAGAAATTTCGCCATATCTATATAGTTTGAGGCTGTGGGCAAAATACATGTTAATCTTGGCTATATTTCTGAGAACTTGGTTATTTCCAAAAACGTTTAAACTTATCTTTATCCTCTAACTTTGACCTTTAATTTTTTTTATTTGTATTTCTAGCCAGTTTACGTCGGTGTAAAGTTACTAACAATAATGAATCAAATTTTAATGCGAAACTTAGTTGTTTTAATTTTAACCCTCGACGGAACAAGAGGAGTGTTATTTATCTTTGACTTGTAAGTATACCCGTATGTTTGTGTAATTGTGTTTGTGGCATCATAGCTCCTAAACAGATGTACCAATTTTGATTTAGTATGTTTAATCTTCTTCTTCTTTCGTGTCGATCAACTCAAACACACAGAATACAACCATTCAGATTTTGTCCGACCAGTATGCAGCCACTCGGACAGCTCTATCATTTGCTACGTTCAAATCCCGTAAGGGACTCTAACCCACTAAAACTCCACGGTGTCCTCCAGTGCCGCTTATGGCGGGAACACGGGCACGCGTTAGCTCTCACCGCGAACCCGCCGCGGCTGTCCGTCACCGGACCCTCCTCGGGGGGTACCCCCATCACCGGCGCACCAGAACACACTGTACGCCGTGACCACCCCAGGGACCAATTCAGCACATGGGTGCCAGACGACCCCGTGTATGGCACCCTTGGTCCCACTGTGACGGGTCGAGGTCAATGGCCCCGCCACCTACCATTTTGCGGCCGCAGGGGATAGGGAGAGCGGCTAACGCTATACCGACACTCCTCTTCCCCTGCGGCCCCACCGCGTCCGCTATCAGACGGTGGCGACCCCGTCTAGGCCGCGGAAGGTAGGGAGAGCGGCGCACCGCAATACTGGCACTCCTCTCCCGCCGCGGCCTCCAATCCTCAGCCGTGATATCGTATGGGACCTGGGAATCTCCATAAGACATCGCGGCCCGCCTCAGTTGCGATGTCGCCTGTTACCAAGCGGCACCGCAACCTACTAGTTGGCCGCTACGTCGTCGGCTTATTCGCCAAAAGCCCTGACGAGCGGCCCCTCCTCGGGTTCCTCTTCGCTTCACCGTGGGTGACCAAGCCACGGTTACTGAGCCCCCCCCGCCTCGACAAAGCGGGAACCCACCGGGGGAGACAGCGGCCAACCTGGGTCCGCCATAACCTGGGTCCGCAATCGGTTTAGGGATTTCCAGATTGGCCACTGCTGTTCGCTTCCAGGGGGCAGATTCTCTGCCGGAGTGATGAAGTGTGGAGGAGTAGGGTGTATATGTTTCCATAATTCACATCTCTCGTCAGTTGCGCTGGCTTTCGAGGAGGTCGTATGTCTCAAGAAGCTCTTACGACTCTTCAGGCGCGCAGGTTGGAGTTGATGCTCATATAGGTGATGCCGACCGTCCCGTTCCTGTTTGTCCTTCTCGATGCGGCTGGCTACTTCGCGACGAACTTCTGGTGGAGCTATACCCGCCAGAGGACCCTCAAGTCAACATCACAAGTGGGGTTGTTTTCATACACCCAGTTATGATGCGGCAGGTGTCATTTAGTGCTATGTCGACTTCTCTAGCGTGAACGGATCGATGCCACATTGGGCATGCGAGTGTTTAATTAAAATGTGACATTATCGGGAGTGTTCTTAGCTATGTTTGAAAATGAAAATCGCTTCAGCTATTCAAAAGTTATGGGCGTTTTACAGTTTGAATCGGGGTATTTTCGCAAGATCGTGAGATTTCGTGTCATAATTACGTATTCGATAGATTGTTAATCGAAACGTGTCTACTACTAGATAAATTATGTAGTTTAAAAAGATTGAAATAAAATAAAATAGTTGGGGGCGCCTGGTGACAGACGGATAGACGTTTACTTTTGGTAGGTACCTCCAATTAACATGAAAATCATTTATAGCCAAAGTACATCTCATGACGATGCCAATAAGCCAAACACGATAGGATTAATTGTTTTATTTCGGAGTTCCAGTGGCCATTGTGGTCTTCTTCATCAGTGGAACCACTTCACCAAATGATACTTTCTGAGTGCAAATGATTGCAAAATACCAAAATCGCTATATGTATGCCTATAATATTTGAGGAGTTCCCTCGATTTCTCTATGATCCCATCATCAGATCCTGGTTTCCTTATCATGGCACCACCCTTGGGATATCTTCTTTCCAACAAAAAAAGAATAATCAAAATCGGTTCTTAAACGACGAAGTTATCCGCGAACAAACATTAAAAAAAAAATATACGGTCGAATTGAGAAACCTCCTCCTTCCCTTGGGAAGTCGGTTAATAACGACTTACTAACTATACCTATAAATATACTAAACTAAAATATGGCGTCGAAAAACTCCTCCACATAGTTGCCCACTGGTAAATGTGCCTAAAATAAATAACAATATTTTCTAATTGAAAATAAATTATTGACGTTGACCTCTGTCCATTGCACTTTTTAGGGTTCCGTAGCCAAATAGCAAAAACGGAACCCTTATGGATTCGTCATGTCTGTCTGTCTGTCCGTCCGTATGTCACAGCCACTTTTTTCCGAAACTATAAGAGCTTTGCTGTAGAAACATGGTAAGTAGATGTATTCTGTGAACCGCATCAAGATTTGCACACAAAAATAGAAAAAAACAAAAAAACCATACTTTTTTTTTTTTCATCATTCCCATACGTGTGGGGTATCTATGGATAGGTCTTCAAAAATGACCTTGAGGTTTCTAATATAATTTTTTTCTAAACTGAATAGTTTGCGCGAGAGACACTTCCAAAGTGGTAAAATGTGTCCCCCCCCCCCTGTAACTTTTAAATTAGAGTGAAGTGGACTGTATTTGGTTGTTCGTTGGAAGAATGAAAATACTGTCGTGATTCGTATCTTCAATTTTATTCCGTATTGTTATTACAACTGTATGTTGTTACAATTGTAGAGCTGAAGACTGACTGTGTCCGACTGTGTCTCTGCCTCCAAACGGTCCGACCTTTATACTCAGACCGCTAGGCGCGAACAATGGCGCCCCTCTCTCTCAATGGCGCTCGGGTATGGCGTCATAGAAATGCCGTAATTATCAATATTATCTTACTTAAATCTACACAAATTATACATTTCCTTAATCTACATACTTAATTCTACCTAGGAAACATATAAAGCTGTAAAAAGGTCAACACAAAAATCTTATCTAACCTAGATTCCTCCCTACTTATGAGCTATCAAAACATGCATAATCTTACCTAATTATCTACGTTTTCTCTAGTTCTTATATGTATTACAGTAGTTCTCATATGTTTTGTACTCATACTTTTAAACTCACATGGAACCTACATCAATTATATTTTAACATTCACGTGTTATTTTTAGTACCACGAAAAGAGAAATTTACACTAACTAACGGGATATCATATTTTCTCACGCAGACCCCGGTAATGTGTTTTGGGATAACAACAATAGTCCATTCAAGGTTTTATTAAGGCGGCGTACGGGTCTGCAGACAATAAGCATTTATAGTTATTTATTTTTCAAAGCGGTAAACCTTTGACAAACAAGGCGTTCACCGTTACGGAGCCATTAAACATGGATTGTTTCTTTATTTTTACAAAATGCCGACAACGGTCAGGGTTATTGCTTCATTCAAAGATTCGTTAAAAAGACCCAAACACATGTTCGCCATAAACACCGTTATAGGTCTACGTGGGAAGCCCTTATGCTAAAAAATCACCACGCAACGTACAAAGCCATGCGTCCGTTACAGTTCTCCCCCCGGCGCAGCTCGCGTAGCCTCCTTTGTTGACACGACGACGAGCTTGCTCACGGGGCGTCGGAAGGTGCCAGTCCTGGTGCGCACCTCGACGACTCTGATGCCGCCATCCGGTCCGCGATGCGTGCGCTCGACGATTCCCATCGGCCATGTGTTCCGTGGCAGCGTGTTGTCGACCACGAGGACCACGTCACCGGCTTGAATGGGTCGCACGTCGTTCCGTGGCTCGCCGCGAGGTACCAACGTGGGCAGGTACTCGCGTAGCCATCGTCGCCAGAAGTGGTCAGCGAGCGCCTGACTAGCTCGCCATGTCCTCCGGTCGTCCTCTTCGCAGGGTCCTGTCGTCGGCAGCCCCTTAGACGACCCCAACAAGAAGTGGTTGGGGGTTAGGGCCTCGGGGTCGCTGGGATCCACACTGACGTGTGTCAGCGGTCGCGCATTGATCGAGAACTCAGCCTCAGTGAGCAGAGTCCTCAGTACTTCTTCCGCCGGCGCCTTCTCTCGCAGGGTCACGCTGAGCGCCGTCTTCACGGAGCGCACCATACGTTCCCACGCGCCACCTTGGTTGGGCGCGCCGGGAGGGATGAAGCGCCACTCCAAGCGATGCAGTAGCCCCTCATCTCGCAGGGCAAGCATCCACTCGGCGTAGGCGTGGCGTAGCTCCTGGTCGGCCCCGCGAAAGTTAGTCGCGTTGTCGGAGTACATCACTCTCGGCCAGCCTCTGCGCGCGGCCATTCGTCTCAGCGCCATGATTGCTGAGTCGGTGGAGAGTGAAGCGACAAGCTCGATGTGCACGGCGCGGGAGGTGAGGCACGTAAAGAGTGCGCCCCACCTCTTTTCTCGGCGGCGTCCTACCTTGACCATTATTGGCCCAAAATAGTCCACCCCACAGTTGGTGAACGGGCGGTGAAAAGGGTCAAGGCGGGCGTGTGGCAGGTCTCCTGTAGCTGGGGTTTGCGGCCTCGCCCGCCTCGTTTTGCAGAAGGCGCAGCTCCTCTCGACAGCGCGTACCGTGGGTCGCAAGTGAATGACCCAGTACCGCTGTCGCAGGTCGTTCGTCACACGCTCCCTATTGGCGTGGCCTGCAGCGCAGTGCTCCCGCAGCACGAGGAGCTTAGTCAGCTGATGTCGGCCGTCGAGTATAATAGGCCGCTTCATCTCGGTCGGGGCGGGAGAGGCCTCGATCCGGCCCCTCACTCTTAGGACGCCGTTTTCCAGCACTGGATCCAGCCTGTACAATCGACTCGCCCTCGTGAGCGGGCGAGCAGACTGGATCTTCTTCATATCTTCCCCGAAGCTGTCCTCTTGTGCTTGTTTGATTAGTTCAGCCTCGGCGCGCTGGATATGATGATACTCCATCCTTGTTGCTCTTCGTCTGCAGATATCAGTGAAAGCGATCGCTCGAGCGACGGCTCTCACCAATACCTCATACTTTGAGAAGCGGGCCGGGTTCGGTAGCCAGCTATCTCGCTCCGTTTCTTCTCTCGTGTGAAGGACCTCCTCGTCCTCCTTGTCATCCGTCGACGTCGTGGGCCACTGCTCTTCTGGCAGGAGCAAGAAGTCCGGTCCTTGAAACCATCTATCCGTGGCGCAGATGGGCGTGTCGATGAGCCGAGTGGCGTCGTCCGCTACGTTGCTTGCAGTAGGCAGCCAACGCCACTCTTCTTTCTGGGTCAACTCTGCGATCTCTCCCAGCCGATGCGCAACGAATGGCGTGTAGCGTCGCACGTCGTGATGGATCCAGTGCACCACGGTAGATGAATCGGTCCAGTAGGTCGTCTGGCCGATGATGACTCGGTGCTCCCTTCTTATCGTCTCAGCGAGTCTTGCTCCAATCACTGCGGCTTGTAGCTCCAGGCGCGGTATAGTTTGCGCCCGACGAGGCGCCACCTTAGCTTTAGCGGCCACCAACACGACGTTCAGGCTCCCATCGACGTTTCTTATTCGCCAATAGGCCACAGCTGCGTAGGCTTGCTCGCTGGCGTCGCACAGTATGTGTAAGTCGACGCGTTCATACTTTTGCGTCACGTAACAGCGCGGTAGTCGCAGCTGAGCGAGTTCAGTCAGGCGAGCGAGCCAGGAGGCGAAGAGCTCGTTCTCTTCCTCGGGGATTTGCTCGTCCCACGTCGTCTGAAGGCGCCACAAGCTCTGCAGTATGATCTTCGATCGTATTGTGTAGTGGCTCAGCAACCCAAGCGGGTCGTATATGGACATCACGGCGCTGAGGGCTTCACGCTTAGTCGGGGCGCGCGTTCTCGCTCGTACTTCAGCCGGGACTCGGTTCATAGATGTGTTGAACCCCAGCTCATCGCGCTCCGCGTCCCAATGCAGCCCCAGAATCTTGCTCTCAGGCTGCTCACCCCCCAATTGTGTAGGAGAGGTGGCGTGCAGCTCGGTGGGCACGTCGCGTAGCACCGTCTTGTTGCTGGAGCTCCAACCTCGCAGCGTGAACCCTGCGTGCGCGTGCACTGCTCTCGTTTCCTCTACTGCCTTCCGTGCTTCTTCAGCGTCTTCATAGCTGGCCACCAAATCGTCCATGTAGTGACTTCCTTTGATGGCCTCCAGCGCCCGCGGGTACTCCTGCCCATGTACGTCTGCGTTGTGGTTGCGAACGTAATGGGCCATGTACGGGGAGCTCGCGGCGCCGAATAGCATACTGGTCATCTTGTATTTCCTCGGCGGCTCTTGTCGGTCGTCACCTCTCCACAGGAACTGTTGCGCTGGTTGGTCCTCCGGCCTTATCCTGATTCTCAGGAACATCTCCTGCACGTCTGCTGTAATCGCTACCACCTTCTCTCGGAACCTAAATAGGATTCCTGGCAGCGACAGCAGTAGGTCGGGTCCCTCCAACAGTTCGTCGTTTAGGCAGACGCCGTTGCTCTTCGCTGCTGCGTCGAACACTAGCCTATGTTTGCCGGGCTTGTTCGGGTTCTGCACGGCGAAATGTGGCAGATACCAACAGATGGCATTCGCTCGCTCCGACCCGTCGCATGGCGTCGCGTACCCTTTGTCCAATAGGTTGTTAACCTGCTTGGAGTACTCAGCCGCGAACTGTGGGTTGGCGTCCATCTTCTGCTCGATCTTCTTCAGCCGGCGGAACGCTTGATTGTAGCTAGGCGGCATAGTGACCTCGTCTCGTCGCCATGGCAGCCCAACCTCGTACCCGGTGTCAATCTTCCTGATTGTCCTTCCGACTATGTCGATGGCCCGTTGATCGCTCGCCTTGACTCTCGGCCTTCCTTGTATGCCGAGCGCGTCGATCCTGAAGTGGGCTTCGACTAAGTCGTGGAGTTCCTGGCTGCATGCACCCGTAGTTCGGTTGGGCTCGTATACATGCAGCACGTTCCCTTCTTTGATGATGGTCTTGCGTGGTGCGGTTCCGTGCACCACCCATCCGAGTTGCGTTCTTGATGCTGCCGGTTGGTTAGGGCCGCCGATTCGGAGCTCGCGGGACACGATGCACTCCCAGTGGTCTGTACCCACTAGAAGCCCGGGGCGCGCCAGTTCGTAGCACACCTCTTCTGGGGTCAGGTCCCTCAGGTGCTCGTAATCCAGCAGCGTGTCGGGAATGGACTGTTGGTGAAGCCGGAGATCCTTCATGGTCCTCGCTCTGACCCTGTAGCTTTCGTCACTCTTCAGTCCCTTCACGTTGATATTCACTACTCGGCTGTCCATATCTCGCTGCGACATGTTGACCCCGCTCAGGTGGAGCGGCCGTGATGGCCCTTCTGCCCCGACGCTCGCCGCCAGTGCTTCGTCCACTAGGGTGATCGTGGCCCCTTCGTCTAGGAGTGCGTAGGTCTTGACCTCCCCCCGTGGTCCGGACACGATGACAGGGCACATCTTGAGCAAGACTGCCCGTGGCCCGGTAGCGGGTTGGGTAGCCACAGACAGGACCGCTTCCTCCTTCCGTGGTTCAGCCTTCCCCATGTCTTCCGTCTGCGCTTCGCGTACCGCTTGATGGAGCGTCGCGTGATGCGGGCGGCGACATTGATCCACGCCGCACAGCTGCGCCTTGCAACTTATGCGCCTGTGTTGCTTCTGGGCGCATTTGAAGCAAATCTTATTAGATTTAAGAAAGCTCCATCACTGCTCTACCGTTAGCGCCTTGTACTGCGGACACCGCGTCAACAGGTGGGCTTGCTCGCACTTAGGGCACTTGTCCTTTTCTTCTTCCCTTCCCTCGGTCGTAGTGAACACGCTCGCCTTCTTCTTGAGTGTCACGATGGGTCGAGTTTCCTTTCTCGGTGCGGCGGCGCTTGTAGACGGAGCGTACGTATATCGTAACGCTCGGTCCGCCTCTCGCATTAGAAACCGTGACAGCACGACGATTTCCGGATCCGCTGTCCCTTCTTGATCGTAGGCGTAGTCACACCAGCGGGATCGGAGATGCGGGCTGAGCTTGTCCAGTACTTCCCGGGTCATAAAAGGGTTGAACAAGTAACCTCTTCGATCGATTGTTTGCAGTACGCAAATTATGTTCTGTAGCTTGACAGCGAAACTGTTGAGTTCTGTGGCCGATGTACCAGGTTTTGGAAGCTTCTTGAGGTCATCCAGTGCCCGGTCGATGATGACTTCCGGTCGACCGAAGCACTGCTCAAGAGTCTTCATAATGACGCCTGGATCAGTGGCCGTATGTAGAAGGGCGGCCACGGCGTCTCTTGCTTCTCCTTTGAGGCAGCTTCTCAGCCTTTGTACGTTCTCGGCTGCTGTAACCTGGTACATATCTGTCGAATCTCGTACAGCCGCCTTGAATGGCAGCCACTCGTTGGCCGCTCCGGAGAATGTAGGTAGCTCCGTGTGCCTAGGCCTAGGTCGGGCCATTTTTTCTAGTGTTGCTGCCAAGTGCTCAAAGCTGTCCTTTGCTCTTATGGGGGTCGGCGATCTCGTTCTAGACACGAAGCGTATCTGTTTGGATTCTCTTGGTCCCTCCTCCCCCCGTGAGTTGAGGGGGTTCGTCCTCAGCCATTCATCCACCATTTGATGAGGCTCTTCGCGTGGACGAGAGGGCTCTTGTTCCTCTTGTACGCTTTCTTCATCATTGATCGCTGACACCTCCACTGCTAGTCTCTTCTTGACTAGCTCTTCTTCCAGTGCCAGTTGCTGGGTCCGGATGGCTGCTAGCTTCTCTGCAGCCTCCAGTTCCGCTATCCGTAGCCTTGTTGTGACGCTTGTCGTCGACCGTTGCGACCTCATTGTCCTGGTCGGTGACGTCATTCGCTGTCGGATCGCGGTGTTTGTCGTCTGTGCACTGGAAGGCCCCGCTGCGCTGTTGTGTGCCATTCTCGGAAATGGTGATGCTGGTGGGTCTGGTGAGAGTCTTCTTCTTCGCTCCCGTTCGATCAGCTCCGCTTCCTGGCGGCGCGCCTCCTCTTCTTGGACGCGTCGCGCTTCCTGTTCTTGGATGCGTAGCTGTTCTTCTATCTCGGTTGCGTCTCCCTGGCTCCTTGTGAACACCATCTTGAGTATAGCCGCACGTTCAGTTTGGCAAGGCGGGTTAGTACCTCTTCGGTTCGGTACTTCAGGTGAAACCGGTCGGCTCGGTTCGGTAAGCCGGTCGGGTTCAGTTGTGTTGAAGCCGGTCAGGTTCAAGACCGGTTAGGTTCGAAACCGGTCCTGTTCCGTACAGCTTTGTTCTTACCGCAGATCTTCTTACTTCGTCTGCGGCTCGGTGACAGCCGGGTTCCTTTCTTCGCTCTTGCCGCAGATCTTCGTACTTCGTCTGCAGCTCAGTGGTTCTGGTTGCAGCGTCTTCTTCGTTCTTGTATCCGCTGCTTATTGGACCAGACTGTAGTGGGCCTGGTTGCCGCTGGTTCTTGGTTCTTTATCCGGGCTCGTAGGACCAGACTGAAGTGGACTGTATTTGGTTGTTCGTTGGAAGAATGAAAATACTGTCGTGATTCGTATCTTCAATTTTATTCCGTATTGTTATTACAACTGTATGTTGTTACAATTGTAGAGCTGAAGACTGACTGTGTCCGACTGTGTCTCTGCCTCCAAACGGTCCGACCTTTATACTCAGACCGCTAGGCGCGAACAATGGCGCCCCTCTCTCTCAATGGCGCTCGGGTATGGCGTCATAGAAATGCCGTAATTATCAATATTATCTTACTTAAATCTACACAAATTATACATTTCCTTAATCTACATACTTAATTCTACCTAGGAAACATATAAAGCTGTAAAAAGGTCAACACAAAAATCTTATCTAACCTAGATTCCTCCCTACTTATGAGCTATCAAAACATGCATAATCTTACCTAATTATCTACGTTTTCTCTAGTTCTTATATGTATTACAGTAGTTCTCATATGTTTTGTACTCATACTTTTAAACTCACATGGAACCTACATCAATTATATTTTAACATTCACGTGTTATTTTTAGTACCACGAAAAGAGAAATTTACACTAACTAACGGGATATCATATTTTCTCACGCAGACCCCGGTAATGTGTTTTGGGATAACAACAATAGTCCATTCAAGGTTTTATTAAGGCGGCGTACGGGTCTGCAGACAATAAGCATTTATAGTTATTTATTTTTCAAAGCGGTAAACCTTTGACAAACAAGGCGTTCACCGTTACGGAGCCATTAAACATGGATTGTTTCTTTATTTTTACAAAATGCCGACAACGGTCAGGGTTATTGCTTCATTCAAAGATTCGTTAAAAAGACCCAAACACATGTTCGCCATAAACACCGTTATAGGTCTACGTGGGAAGCCCTTATGCTAAAAAATCACCACGCAACGTACAAAGCCATGCGTCCGTTACATAGAGAATGATAAAACTAAAAAAAATATATGATGTACATTACCATGTAAACTTCCACCGAAAATTGGTTTGAACGAGATCTAGTAAGTAGTTTTTTTTTAATACGTCATAAATCGTAAACCGCAATTTACCAAGTACGGAACCCTTCGTGCGCGAGTCCGACTCGCACTTGGCCGGTTTGGGTTAGGCGTGATGTTATTTTTAATACGTGAGAATCTAAATATTTATTTTATAAATTAGTCAAGCATCCTTAAGTGATCATTGAGTTTTTCGTGACATCGGTAAACACTTAGTCGACTGTTTACGTGGCCAGAGGGCTGGTCTTCGGTATAAAAATCAGCATTACCATTCAAATTGACAACGTTCTGGACACTTTTCTCATTAACAGCGATGTAGAGGATTTTTTGATGTCCATGAGTTCTTCCCCTCTCCCCTTTTTATACGCGCTTTACATAATGATTATAATCAGTTAGTATTTACGTTATTTATAAGTCCATATATATTTATAGCAGTGCGCAGTGGTGGCCCAGTGGTATCGGCCGCGACTTAAAGTTGTAGGTCGTAGGTTCGAGCCCAGGCAGGCGCTTTACTTTGTGTAAATTATTTCATCACCACTGCTCTCAAAGCGGTGAAGAAAAACATCGTGAGGAAACCGGCATGTCCTAGAACCAAAAATTCCACCAACCCGCACTGGGCCCCCGTGGTGGATTACGGCCCATTCCCTCTCACAGAGAGGAGGCCTGTGTGCCAGCAGTGGAAAAATTAATAGGCTGATGATGTGATGTGATGTGATATATTTATAAATTCTGTTTTTTTTAATATATTTTGTGTCAAGTTTAGAATAGAAGTTCTAGTTTCTTTAGATTGTAGTCGTCCAAGTTAGGCCCCCATAAAATGGCGGTAACTTTATTGGAAGCTTCTAAGGAGTTTTGTCGACACCGTGTACAAACTCTTGTTCTACCGCTGTGTTTTACTTGCCCACACTCGTGCACGTTCAATAATATTATTAGAATAAAAACCCACCATTTTTACACTATTAATATTCAATTTAACACAATTATAGGTAAATAAAACAGAGAAGCAACATATTAAACGCCATCACGTTCCCGCCAAAACTCCATACATTCTGTTGTTAAGACGACGACTAACGCCAACGACCTTGAAGGAACAAAACGCGCACTCGTTTCACACCCGCGCGACCCAAAAATTAGTAGTTTTTTGTACTTTCCTTATTATTCTAGGACTTTAAAAAAAAGCCTCAGATCAAAATGTAGATAATTAAATTGTCTTTGAGATGGTGTCGATTTCATTAAAATACGCCCGGCGGTTTTAGTGTGATTGTCGTGTTTTTGTCCGTTTTAGACATAACTTTACAAATTAATTACACTATTTTATACGAATAAAACTCAAAATTTGCTCAGATCAAATTATTAATAAAATAGTCTAATACAACATATATTTTTTTCAAAAAATTACGACTAGCCATTTTGACGTGATTCTCATTTGAAAATCAGCTACTCAAGGGAATCGGCGCCTTAAGAGGAAATGCGGTCGCAGACATCCGACATATCCGCAGGCTTATTACGTATCTTTTGCAAGAGCAAAACGATAGCGATCAAACGCTTTATGTCATAAAAGTCGAATTACCCGCAATGTAGGTATGGTAGATCCTACACAATCGTTTGCTAATCGCTCGCTGTTTGTCAAATACACTTATTTTTTTTTAAATACACCAACAACTCTAAAACTTCTGTATGTAAGAGCAATTATTGCGAAAAAATCGCTATCGTTTTGCAAAAGATACGTTATGTGCCTGCGTATATCCTTTACATTGGTCCAATATTGGAGGCGAGAGCAATCCTAAAATTATGACTTTTTACTTAAGGCGATATATACACCCCAATGCTAACGCAGTACTGGCCGTGCGCCCACTCGATGACAAAATATAAAAATTGAACCTCCTTTTGAACAGTTTTGTTTGCAAAGTATTATTTGATTTACATAATATGCTGTGTTAGTTATGAATAAATACCAGCCATAATTTTTTCTGTGTAAAAATATTTTTATACATCCAAGTCGTTTTGGAGGAGTTTCCAAAAGTTGCGAAAAAATATCGTGTTGTTAATTATTTTTTTAAAGCATAACTATTAGTTACACGTAAAAACCTTGTGTTCAAAAATATGTACATGAATCAAAAATAAATATATAATTTTTTCAAACCTTCTAGCCGTTACTAAGGAGTATGCTTTAGAAAGTTACCGTCTTACGGCACTAAAGTGTATGTAGGCCCTTAAGAAATTCAGTTGGATGTCTGCAACCGTATTTCGTCATAATAATAAAAAGATTCGTGAGACTCCGAATACTTATAATTTAGTTAAGAACCCTTAAGAAGACCCTCGATTAACATGTTTAATTAATTGATTGCAGGTCCTGAGCTAATATTATGCTGTGCTGATCGTTTGAGACTGACCAGAGACAATATAAGATGCATCGAAGCTTTTTCCTGTTCGTTTTCCTCTTGACATCTGTCAGAGGGCAGAGAGGTTAGTCCATCTTTATTTGAAATCATTTTTGACAGGAACACATTTGAGCTAAAATAACTGTGAACAGATTGTTTACAGTTATTTAATTTGTAATTTTTCACCACAAGGTTTTCTATGCCCTTATAGCCATAAGGTTGCTGTGCTTTTAGTGGTTAAGGCGTATATATTCACGCAGTACTGGCCGTGCGCCCGCTCGGAGCCAGAATATCAATATTGAACCTCCTTTTTGGACAGTTTTGTTTGCAAATTATTCTTTAATTTACATATGCTATTTAAGTTATGAAGAAATTCTAGCTATTAGTTTTTCTGTGTAAAAATATTTGTAAATGTTCCAGACGTTTTGGAGGAGTATCCAAAAGAAACGAAAAAATATCGTGTCGTTAATTGCTTTTTTCAAGCAAACCTAATAGAATTACAATCAGCACTTTCCGAACGTCAAAATTACATAAGACAGTCCCCCCAAAACGCCCGCCCTTCACTAATTCCTAGTGCTTTTGCTGGGAAGAAGAAGTGGCGCAACAAACTCCCCAGCAGCACAGCTGTCTGTTCAGTTAGAAAAAAAAACAAAAACTTGATTCTATACAATAGTATGCAAATAATTTACATTACTCAACACAAAAAATAAAAATAAAATATATTTGCTATAATGACAGCTAGCACACGCCAATATACCAACAACGAAAATTCTTCACTGATTTTTCCGTCAAATGAGGACTGATTTTGAAAATCCTTTTTTGTTTGGAAGGATATGATCGATGAATAATGTTTCACTTTGTGGTGTTTTTTTATTATGAAGTCAATTGTATATTTTTGTAAAAAAAAACATGTTAAAACTACATTTAGTTTAAAAAAGTTATGAAAATAAATAAAATGTTGATTTCTAATTATAACCGTTAAAACTATATTTTGTTATACTGAATAGGTAACTTTAGAAAAATAGTTTTTAAGCTCCAAAATCTGGGGCTTTCACGCTTCTTGTCCTGTTTGGCAGATATTAGAGATGGCAACCCTACTCTATACAAACATATTAATGAAGCAAACATACAATTTATTATTTTTTATATTTGCTAACATTATAGAATAATAATGAGAATAAGTGATTCATTCAATTCTACATACTACATACATATCTACCTACTGGCTTTTAATTGCCTCTATAGTTATATTTCATTTAACATAATACTACGCAGTTTTAACATAATATTATGCTATCTTGGTTCATCAGCTCATCTGCCTGCCTTTTTAACCGAACCGTTTTTTTCAAAAAAGAAGGAGGTTCGTAATTCCCTAAGAATTCGCTTCCTTTACTAGTCGACAACTATTGTTTTGATTTTCTGTAGTGAGGGACTGGGATAATATTTCTAATTTATTTTGTATTGTTCTCACATGAGAACAATACAAATTCGATTCAAATATCTTTATTCTCATTAAAAAAATAGTCACTAACATTATTGACTATTGTTTTAATGAGAATAAAGATATTAAAATCGAATTAAATATAATAATGCCGAATGAGGTGGCATTATTTCATTATTAGGCCGTTAGAGACGCTGATATCGTTTTGTTTTTGTGATGCATCATGGCGGCGGACAATTATTCAGGAGAAATGTTGCTACAACACAAAACTACTTGAATTTTAAGAAAGTTTTAAAGATTAATTATTATTAGCGTTCAAAAACCAAATGATAATATTGCTAACTGTTAGTCAAGAATGCTTCAGTGTTTTGTTTTTCAGAAATAAAACCGGCCATATGATCCTAAAAAGCCGGTCGGCCGGTTTGACAGTTTGGTTTGTTTACTCTAATTCCTGTGGCGCCATCTGAGCTCAGCTTTGCGGATAGTTCCCTATTCCTGCTATACAATTGTAGTCTCTGGCTAGGTGCAAGTAATTTATTTGGGCTTCTGCTTTTCACTTTTTTTGAAATGTGTTCATAGAATGGGAATACAATTTATAAGTTTTTACGAATCAAAGTCGGAATATACTTAGGTAATAATTATTTCGAATCTTTTCTTCAAACCAGTAAAAAATACAAGGAAAAGACTGCGGTAACAAATCGTTTATTACTATCAGAAATGCCGCAGATGATCTCATGATTGCCATGCTATACATTTATTGTCGACAATTAAATCTCTTAACAGGCATTTTATACACCGTGAAATTTAAGTGGTTGTTTTCCCGCGGCAGAACGACTTGCCTTAAGGAGTACTTTCGAAGCATAGAGTTAAAGTAAAAAAATAACGATGTTTTTGTTTTAAAATAATTAAAAAAAAAAAACATAAACTTGAAAAAGTGAGTAACAATAGTAACTTGTAGGTACTAGGTACTACTCGCGTCACCACCGTATTATTCACCGTAGTACCTAGTACCTACAAGTTACTATTGTTACTCACTTTTTCGAGTTGATGAATATTTTTTAAATTATTTTAAAATAAAAACATCGTTATTTTTTACTTTAACTCTATGCTTCGAAAGTACTCCTAAAGGCAAGTCGTTCTGCCGCGGGAAAACAACCACTTAAATTTCACGGTGTATACAGGTTGTAAGTAAAACGACGCAATTCCACAAAGGGGGTCATTGTACTATGGGGACCGGGTTAAATTAGAGGCTATTCATGAGGGGGTATTCTACTGCTAAGAATCATTCATAAAATCAATTTTCATTCAAAACAAAATACCTGCAGATTTTTGCAGTGGGATCTCAGTAATTCAGTATATATGGTGGTAATACTTCCCCGGAGGAGCTGCTTCACAAACATCATGATTACTAGTTTTTAAACAGTCATGGTCACTAACATTAACATTAGAAGCGGGATATTTACCATGTTTACTGTTTGTTGCGAGTTTCCGATATTTCGGTGCTGTTGCATGCACCATGATCACGGTGATCATGATCACCGGTGGTTTATCCGTAATCATGGTGCTTAAAACACAAACTTAAACAGTAAACATGGTAAATATCCCGCTTCAAATGTTAACATGATTACTGCTGTATATGATTACAGCTTTATCTTTTGGGCATAGCACGCACTGCGATTTTTTAGTACTATTTGATTTTTATTCGCGCGAATTTTTTTCCGCAGTGCGTGCAGCTTCATACATTTCCATAGGTCACAGAAAGCGCGGAAAAAAATCGCGCGAATAAAAATCGCAGTGCGTGCTATGCCTTAAGTAGGTACTGAGAATAGAATTTAAATGATTAATTATATTTTTTGTTAGTATGTTTTTACGTTGTTATAGCTTTTCATTCAGGTAGGTAACCACATTTTTATTCGAAAAAAAGATAGGTATACAAAGTGGTGGCGTACTTGTAACTTTTTGTAGTATCTATGCTCGATTGACAATTAGATTGGACACACTGCTTAGGTATGCTGCCCAATTTCTCACAGGGCATGGTAACTTTAAAGGTAAATTATTTTCCTTGAGGCTCTTCTTGAAGCTCTCGCTTCATGAAGTGTTTTTTTTACTTTTGTATAGATTCTTTTACCGATTGTGAATGTGTGAACATTGTAGTCTTTCTAGATTTCTAGATGATTGTTAACATTTGTTAACTTTTTATTTCGTTTTACATTTTTTTTTTGTTTGTTTTTTTTTTAATTTCGTACGACTTACCTATTGTCGGGTCTACGTTGTCCCCCCATATCCTAGTACTAATGCTGTAACATGGAAATATTGTAAACACAAAAAAAATTAAAAGAGTAACCATGGAGTTTCTTGCCGGTTCTTCTCCATAGGAAACGACTAACCCGAACCGTGCACCTTTTGTCGACGTTTTATAAGTGCCCATGTAGGCCTATGTAAAATAAAATAAAATTGATTATGATTTGATTTTGCTCGTTGCCTCGCCTTTATGTCAATGTTCTACATCTGACTGCGAATATGTACAATCTGCACATCAAATCTTATGGGAGTGTATTCTTTGTCAGAATTAATGCAACATTATGTTGGATAATGTACAGGCTGCATCTGGAGTTGTTTACTATACGGACCTTGTGGAAACTAGAACAAATTTCCGTGCGTTCAAGCGTTTTTGCCATACCTATTATTGTAATCAAATATAACAGCTCACAATGTTAAGACCCATTAATATTAATGCTAGTTTTTATCCATGGTGCTAGGCAACTAGGCTTATTTCAGTTGTAAAGCACCCTTCATGCCTATTGGCCTTGTTTGTTCTTTCTCCTGCTTGATATGGAGGGAAGTGGAAATTTGTACTTTTTCCTACTCCTCCTTTATTCTTTTCTGATTAATTTCGTTGCGGGATCCAAGACAGTTAAATTCATTCTCCAGGACTTCGTCGAGCTTCATTGCCTCGGCGATTGTGGTCGCCGCTGTTAATTCTGGCTTTCAGGAGTTGCAATGGTTTGGGAATAGTGCGGTGGGATTGTCTAAATAAATATACATATAATATATATTTATGAAGTAACAGAAAAGAAGAAAGCAAGCGCTTCCAAACATCCTTCATAATGCGCACTGCAAAAGAGTGGAACTCACTGCCTGCGTCTGTGTTTCCGAACGCATACAACCCGAATCTCTTCAAAGTGAACAGGCTACTTCTGGGTAAGCTCACTCCATCGTCGACTTTGTCTCTGTCACCTATGACCTAGACTAGAGTCAAGAGCAAACCCATCTCAAATAAAAAAAAAAAAAAAAAAAGAAGCAAGATGGCTGCTTATTTGTACATGGCATGTTTTCTTCCTCCTTTCCTTCAAGTTTAATCCCATAGCAGATTCATAATTTATTGATGTCTTTGATTTCAGAGGGCGAGTCATGTGTGGATGACTACACGAACACAATAGGCCGCTGCACGGTGCTCGATGCCTGTGAGTCGGCGCGACAAGACTTCACGTAAGTTTTCTAACCAATTTTTAACCTCCGACGGCATAAGCCCCTCGTTATAAGTTTGATGTGTGTTGATGTGTGTCTGTGACAAAATAGCTCCTAAACGGATGAACCGATTTTGATTTAGTTTTTTTTTTTGTTTGAAAGGTAACTTTGTCGAGAGTGTTCTTAGCTATCTATATTTATAAAAATGAATTGCTGTTCGTTAGTCTCGCTAAAACTCGAGAACGGCTGAACCGATTTGGATTATTCTTTTTTTGTTTTGTTCGACAGAATACAGGGAAGGTTTAAAAACAAAAAAAATGGGGAAAAAAGGGTAGGGTAGGTGTAGGGTAGGTGTAGGATAGGTGTAGGGTAGGTGTAGGGTAGGTGTAGGGTAGGTGTAGGGTAGGTGTAGGGTAGGTGTAGGGTAGGTGTAGGGTAGGTGTAGGGTAGGTGAATGTTTGGTGTTTTTATGGCAAAACATAGTTTGCCGGGTCAGCTAGTCTATACTTAATATTATAAAGAGGAATGATTTTTTGTTAATTTGTACTGAATAGGCTCCTAAACTACTGGACCGATTTGAAAAATTCTGTCACCAATAGTAAGCTAAATTATGCCTGAGTAACATAGGCTATTTTTTTATCCCGAAATTGGGTCCTGTGGGGTGGTTCACAGGAGCGAAGCTGCGGGCAACAGCTAGTGTTTGAATAAAATCAGTTCAGTATTGTATGTAGTTTAAAAAGCATGAAATAAAAATTGAATTACAAATTTAAAAATCGCCGACACAAAGCCCTCTAAAAAGCAAAAAATAAACCTCGTACTCGCGTCAGGGTTTAAAGTTTTTGTTGTTTCTTTTACAGTCAAAGCCGTATTCGGCCGACATTTTGCTCGTACAACGCGTTCGGGGACAGAATAGTGTGCTGTCGAGATGGCTCCAACATCCTGAACTCTGCTTCTAATAGACCGCAAGAGTAAGTAAATAGTACAATGATCCTAAAATCAGTGACCTTCACACATAGATAACATCCCACCTAGCCAGCTAGCTTGACTCGGTGGGACGCAGAGTGGGCTAACTGGTGACGTCAAACTGGTGGATGTAAGGTTGCCTGCTTGTCGATCTTCTACGACTGTACTTCGGCGAGTGTGCTCTTGAACTCCACGACCTCATCCCGCCAGCCCCCTTCTACCATCGAACATCTAGACGCACTGCAAGTTACCATCCTCACCTATTTGCCATTCCACCAATTCGCACCAAGCGCTTCCAAACATCCTTCATAATGCGCACAGCAAAAGAGTGGAACTCACTGCCTGCGTCTGTGTTTTCGCACGCATACATTCCGAATCTCTTAAAAGTTAGTGTGAGCAGGCTTCTTCTGGGTAAGCTCACTCCATCGTCGACTTTGTCTCTGTCACCTCTGACCTAGACCAGAGTCAAGAGCAAACTCATGCTTAATAAAAAATAAAAAAAGCCAGAGGTGAGGCATATATAGGCTATAGCCTATACCTAGGTGCCTATAAGTACATATAATAGAGGGTGGGTTTAAGGTTACACTAGTCGACGGCACGAACTATTTTGTGCGCGGGGTTAAATGCCTGCTATCTCATCCCAACGTGCGAAAGAGATAGATGCTGTGATGACTAGTAAGAAGTTAGTTCGCGTATGAATTAGCATTTTTGCAAGTTTGTAGCGAAATGGATGATGATTTAGGAAGAAAACGAGCGCGCGAAATTTTATAAACAGACCTTTGGGAGTCTGGATATCATCAAAAAACTACTAAATGTTCAAAATAAAATTATTTGCATTTTTGAACTACTAATCTTGTAACGGACGCATGGCTTTGTACGTTGCGTGGTGATTTTTTAGCATAAGGGCTTCCCACGTAGACCTATAACGGTGTTTATGGCGAACATGTGTTTGGGTCTTTTTAACGAATCTTTGAATGAAGCAATAACCCTGACCGTTGTCGGCATTTTGTAAAAATAAAGAAACAATCCATGTTTAATGGCTCCGTAACGGTGAACGCCTTGTTTGTCAAAGGTTTACCGCTTTGAAAAATAAATAACTATAAATGCTTATTGTCTGCAGACCCGTACGCCGCCTTAATAAAACATTGAATGGACTATTGCTGTTATCCCAAAACACATTACCGGGGTCTGCGTGAGAAAATATGATATCCCGTTAGTTAGTGTAAATTTCTCTTTTCGTGGTACTAAAAATAACACGTGAATGTTAAAATATAATTGATGTAGGTTCCATGTGAGTTTTAAAGTATGAGTACAAAACATATGAGAACTACTGTAATACGTACATAAGAACTAGAGAAAAAGTAGATAATTAGGTAAGATTATGCATGTTTTGATAGCTCATAAGTAGGGAGGAATCTAGGTTAGATAAGATTTTTGTGTTGACCTTTTTACAGCTTTATATGTTTCCTAGGTAGAATTAAGTATGTAGATTAAGGAAATGTATAATTTGTGTAGATTTAAGTAAGATAATATTGATGATTACGGCATTTCTATGACGCCATACCCGAGCGCCATTGAGAGAGAGGGGCGCCATTGTTCGCGCCTAGCGGTTCTTGTATAAATAACGGACCGTTTGGAGGCTGAGGCACAGTCGGACACAGTCAGTCTTCAGCTCTACAATTGTAACAACATACAGTTGTAATAACAATACGGAATAAAATTGAAGATACGAATCACGACAGTATTTTCATTCTTCCAACGAACAACCAAATACAGTCCACTTCAGTCTGGTCCTACGAGCCCGGATAAAGAACCAAGAACCAGCGGCAACCAGGCCCACTACAGTCTGGTCCATCAAGCAGCGGATACAAGAACGAAGAACCCGCTGCAACCAGAACCACTGAGCTGCAGACGAAGTACGAAGATCTGCGGCAAGAGCGAAGAAAGGAACCCGGCTGTCACCGAGCCGCAGACGAAGTAAGAAGATCTGCGGTAAGAACAAAGCTGTACGGAACAGGACCGGTTTCGAACCTAACCGGTCTTGAACCTGACCGGCTTCAACACAACTGAACCCGACCGGCTTACCGAACCGAGCCGACCGGTTTCACCTGAAGTACCGAACCGAAGAGGTACTAACCCGCCTTGCCAAACTGAACGTGCGGCTATACTCAAGATGGTGTTCACAAGGAGCCAGGGAGACGCAACCGAGATAGAAGAACAGCTACGCATCCAAGAACAGGAAGCGCGACGCGTCCAAGAAGAGGAGGCGCGCCGCCAGGAAGCGGAGCTGATCGAACGGGAGCGAAGAAGAAGACTCTCACCGGACCCACCAGCATCACCATTTCCGAGAATGGCACACAACAGCGCAGCGGGGCCTTCCAGTGCACAGACGACAAACACCGCGATCCGACAGCGAATGACGTCACCGACCAGGACAATGAGGTCGCAACGGTCGACGACAAGCGTCACAACAAGGCTACGGATAGCGGAACTGGAGGCTGCAGAGAAGCTAGCAGCCATCCGGACCCAGCAACTGGCACTGGAAGAAGAGCTAGTCAAGAAGAGACTAGCAGTGGAGGTGTCAGCGATCAACGATGAAGAAAGCGTACAAGAGGAACAAGAGCCCTCTCGTCCACGCGAAGAGCCTCATCAAATGGTGGATGAATGGCTGAGGACGAACCCCCTCAACTCACGGGGGGAGGAGGGACCAAGAGAATCCAAACAGATACGCTTCGTGTCTAGAACGAGATCGCCGACCCCCATAAGAGCAAAGGACAGCATTGAGCACTTGGCAGCAACACTAGAAAAAATGGCCCGACCTAGGCCTAGGCACACGGAGCTACCTACATTCTCCGGAGCGGCCAACGAGTGGCTGCCATTCAAGGCGGCTGTACGAGATTCGACAGATATGTACCAGGTTACAGCAGCCGAGAACGTACAAAGGCTGAGAAGCTGCCTCAAAGGAGAAGCAAGAGACGCCGTGGCCGCCCTTCTACATACGGCCACTGATCCAGGCGTCATTATGAAGACTCTTGAGCAGTGCTTCGGACGACCGGAAGTCATCATCGACCGGGCACTGGATGACCTCAAGAAGCTTCCAAAACCTGGTACATCGGCCACAGAACTCAACAGTTTCGCTGTCAAGCTACAGAACATAATTTGCGTACTGCAAACAATCAAGAATCGAAGAGGTTACTTGTTCAACCCTTTTATGACCCGGGAAGTACTGGACAAGCTCAGCCCGCATCTCCGATCCCGCTGGTGTGACTACGCCTACGATCAAGAAGGGACAACGGATCCGGAAATCGTCGTGCTGTCACGGTTTCTAATGCGAGAGGCGGACCGAGCGTTACGATATACGTACGCTCCGTCTACAAGCGCCGCCGCACCGAGAAAGGAAACTCGACCCATCGTGACACTCAAGAAGAAGGCGAGCGTGTTCACTACGACCGAGGGAAGGGAAGAAGAAAAGGACAAGTGCCCTAAGTGCGAGCAAGCCCACCTGTTGACGCGGTGTCCGCAGTACAAGGCGCTAACAGTAGAGCAGCGATGGAGCTTTCTTAAATCTAATAAGATTTGCTTCAAATGCGCCCAGAAGCAACACAGGCGCATAAGTTGCAAGGCGCAGCTGTGCGGCGTGGATCAATGTCGCCGCCCGCATCACGCGACGCTCCATCAAGCGGTACGCGAAGCGCAGACGGAAGACATGGGGAAGGGTGAACCACGGAAGGAGGAAGCGGTCCTGTCTGTGGCTACCCAACCCGCTACCGGGCCACGGGCAGTCTTGCTCAAGATGTGCCCTGTCATCGTGTCCGGACCACGGGGGGAGGTCAAGACCTACGCACTCCTAGACGAAGGGGCCACGATCACCCTAGTGGACGAAGCACTGGCGGCGAGCGTCGGGGCAGAAGGGCCATCACGGCCGCTCCACCTGAGCGGGGTCAACATGTCGCAGCGAGATATGGGCAGCCAAGTAGTGAATATCAACGTGAAGGGACTGAAGAGTGACGAAAGCTACAGGGTCAGAGCGAGGACCATGAAGGATCTCCGGCTTCACCAACAGTCCATTCCCGACACGCTGCTGGATTACGAGCACCTGAGGGACCTGACCCCAGAAGAGGTGTGCTACGAACTGGCGCGCCCCGGGCTTCTAGTGGGTACAGACCACTGGGAGTGCATCGTGTCCCGCGAGCTCCGAATCGGCGGCCCTAACCAACCGGCAGCATCAAGAACGCAACTCGGATGGGTGGTGCACGGAACCGCACCACGCAAGACCATCATCAAAGAAGGGAACGTGCTGCATGTATACGAGCCCAACCGAACTACGGGTGCATGCAGCCAGGAACTCCACGACTTAGTCGAAGCCCACTTCAGGATCGACGCGCTCGGCATACAAGGAAGGCCGAGAGTCAAGGCGAGCGATCAACGGGCCATCGACATAGTCGGAAGGACAATCAGGAAGATTGACACCGGGTACGAGGTTGGGCTGCCATGGCGACGAGACGAGGTCACTATGCCGCCTAGCTACAATCAAGCGTTCCGCCGGCTGAAGAAGATCGAGCAGAAGATGGACGCCAACCCACAGTTCGCGGCTGAGTACTCCAAGCAGGTTAACAACCTATTGGACAAAGGGTACGCGACGCCATGCGACGGGTCGGAGCGAGCGAATGCCATCTGTTGGTATCTGCCACATTTCGCCGTGCAGAACCCGAACAAGCCCGGCAAACATAGGCTAGTGTTCGACGCAGCAGCGAAGAGCAACGGCGTCTGCCTAAACGACGAACTGTTGGAGGGACCCGACCTACTGCTGTCGCTGCCAGGAATCCTATTTAGGTTCCGAGAGAAGGTGGTAGCGATTACAGCAGACGTGCAGGAGATGTTCCTGAGAATCAGGATAAGGCCGGAGGACCAACCAGCGCAACAGTTCCTGTGGAGAGGTGACGACCGACAAGAGCCGCCGAGGAAATACAAGATGACCAGTATGCTATTCGGCGCCGCGAGCTCCCCGTACATGGCCCATTACGTTCGCAACCACAACGCAGACGTACATGGGCAGGAGTACCCGCGGGCGCTGGAGGCCATCAAAGGAAGTCACTACATGGACGATTTGGTGGCCAGCTATGAAGACGCTGAAGAAGCACGGAAGGCAGTAGAGGAAACGAGAGCAGTGCACGCGCACGCAGGGTTCACGCTGCGAGGTTGGAGCTCCAGCAACAAGACGGTGCTACGCGACGTGCCCACCGAGCTGCACGCCACCTCTCCTACACAATTGGGGGGTGAGCAGCCTGAGAGCAAGATTCTGGGGCTGCATTGGGACGCGGAGCGCGATGAGCTGGGGTTCAACACATCTATGAACCGAGTCCCGGCTGAAGTACGAGCGAGAACGCGCGCCCCGACTAAGCGTGAAGCCCTCAGCGCCGTGATGTCCATATACGACCCGCTTGGGTTGCTGAGCCACTACACAATACGATCGAAGATCATACTGCAGAGCTTGTGGCGCCTTCAGACGACGTGGGACGAGCAAATCCCCGAGGAAGAGAACGAGCTCTTCGCCTCCTGGCTCGCTCGCCTGACTGAACTCGCTCAGCTGCGACTACCGCGCTGTTACGTGACGCAAAAGTATGAACGCGTCGACTTACACATACTGTGCGACGCCAGCGAGCAAGCCTACGCAGCTGTGGCCTATTGGCGAATAAGAAACGTCGATGGGAGCCTGAACGTCGTGTTGGTGGCCGCTAAAGCTAAGGTGGCGCCTCGTCGGGCGCAAACTATACCGCGCCTGGAGCTACAAGCCGCAGTGATTGGAGCAAGACTCGCTGAGACGATAAGAAGGGAGCACCGAGTCATCATCGGCCAGACGACCTACTGGACCGATTCATCTACCGTGGTGCACTGGATCCATCACGACGTGCGACGCTACACGCCATTCGTTGCGCATCGGCTGGGAGAGATCGCAGAGTTGACCCAGAAAGAAGAGTGGCGTTGGCTGCCTACTGCAAGCAACGTAGCGGACGACGCCACTCGGCTCATCGACACGCCCATCTGCGCCACGGATAGATGGTTTCAAGGACCGGACTTCTTGCTCCTGCCAGAAGAGCAGTGGCCCACGACGTCGACGGATGACAAGGAGGACGAGGAGGTCCTTCACACGAGAGAAGAAACGGAGCGAGATAGCTGGCTACCGAACCCGGCCCGCTTCTCAAAGTATGAGGTATTGGTGAGAGCCGTCGCTCGAGCGATCGCTTTCACTGATATCTGCAGACGAAGAGCAACAAGGATGGAGTATCATCATATCCAGCGCGCCGAGGCTGAACTAATCAAACAAGCACAAGAGGACAGCTTCGGGGAAGATATGAAGAAGATCCAGTCTGCTCGCCCGCTCACGAGGGCGAGTCGATTGTACAGGCTGGATCCAGTGCTGGAAAACGGCGTCCTAAGAGTGAGGGGCCGGATCGAGGCCTCTCCCGCCCCGACCGAGATGAAGCGGCCTATTATACTCGACGGCCGACATCAGCTGACTAAGCTCCTCGTGCTGCGGGAGCACTGCGCTGCAGGCCACGCCAATAGGGAGCGTGTGACGAACGACCTGCGACAGCGGTACTGGGTCATTCACTTGCGACCCACGGTACGCGCTGTCGAGAGGAGCTGCGCCTTCTGCAAAACGAGGCGGGCGAGGCCGCAAACCCCAGCTACAGGAGACCTGCCACACGCCCGCCTTGACCCTTTTCACCGCCCGTTCACCAACTGTGGGGTGGACTATTTTGGGCCAATAATGGTCAAGGTAGGACGCCGCCGAGAAAAGAGGTGGGGCGCACTCTTTACGTGCCTCACCTCCCGCGCCGTGCACATCGAGCTTGTCGCTTCACTCTCCACCGACTCAGCAATCATGGCGCTGAGACGAATGGCCGCGCGCAGAGGCTGGCCGAGAGTGATGTACTCCGACAACGCGACTAACTTTCGCGGGGCCGACCAGGAGCTACGCCACGCCTACGCCGAGTGGATGCTTGCCCTGCGAGATGAGGGGCTACTGCATCGCTTGGAGTGGCGCTTCATCCCTCCCGGCGCGCCCAACCAAGGTGGCGCGTGGGAACGTATGGTGCGCTCCGTGAAGACGGCGCTCAGCGTGACCCTGCGAGAGAAGGCGCCGGCGGAAGAAGTACTGAGGACTCTGCTCACTGAGGCTGAGTTCTCGATCAATGCGCGACCGCTGACACACGTCAGTGTGGATCCCAGCGACCCCGAGGCCCTAACACCCAACCACTTCTTGTTGGGGTCGTCTAAGGGGCTGCCGACGACAGGACCCTGCGAAGAGGACGACCGGAGGACATGGCGAGCTAGTCAGGCGCTCGCTGACCACTTCTGGCGACGATGGCTACGCGAGTACCTGCCCACGTTGGTACCTCGCGGCGAGCCACGGAACGACGTGCGACCCATTCAAGCCGGTGACGTGGTCCTCGTGGTCGACAACACGCTGCCACGGAACACATGGCCGATGGGAATCGTCGAGCGCACGCATCGCGGACCGGATGGCGGCATCAGAGTCGTCGAGGTGCGCACCAGGACTGGCACCTTCCGACGCCCCGTGAGCAAGCTCGTCGTCGTGTCAACAAAGGAGGCTACGCGAGCTGCGCCGGGGGGAGAACTGTAACGGACGCATGGCTTTGTACGTTGCGTGGTGATTTTTTAGCATAAGGGCTTCCCACGTAGACCTATAACGGTGTTTATGGCGAACATGTGTTTGGGTCTTTTTAACGAATCTTTGAATGAAGCAATAACCCTGACCGTTGTCGGCATTTTGTAAAAATAAAGAAACAATCCATGTTTAATGGCTCCGTAACGGTGAACGCCTTGTTTGTCAAAGGTTTACCGCTTTGAAAAATAAATAACTATAAATGCTTATTGTCTGCAGACCCGTACGCCGCCTTAATAAAACATTGAATGGACTATTGCTGTTATCCCAAAACACATTACCGGGGTCTGCGTGAGAAAATATGATATCCCGTTAGTTAGTGTAAATTTCTCTTTTCGTGGTACTAAAAATAACACGTGAATGTTAAAATATAATTGATGTAGGTTCCATGTGAGTTTTAAAGTATGAGTACAAAACATATGAGAACTACTGTAATACGTACATAAGAACTAGAGAAAAAGTAGATAATTAGGTAAGATTATGCATGTTTTGATAGCTCATAAGTAGGGAGGAATCTAGGTTAGATAAGATTTTTGTGTTGACCTTTTTACAGCTTTATATGTTTCCTAGGTAGAATTAAGTATGTAGATTAAGGAAATGTATAATTTGTGTAGATTTAAGTAAGATAATATTGATGATTACGGCATTTCTATGACGCCATACCCGAGCGCCATTGAGAGAGAGGGGCGCCATTGTTCGCGCCTAGCGGTTCTTGTATAAATAACGGACCGTTTGGAGGCTGAGGCACAGTCGGACACAGTCAGTCTTCAGCTCTACAATTGTAACAACATACAGTTGTAATAACAATACGGAATAAAATTGAAGATACGAATCACGACAGTATTTTCATTCTTCCAACGAACAACCAAATACAGTCCACTTCAAATCTATCCCTGTATTGTTGCTGTTTTGCAATTTTCCTTTTTCTTATGGTATTTATTTCCGCCCAAAGATGCGTAAAAAATAGTGTTGAAATATGGAACTTTCGACGCTCATCATTTTCAAATTTTTTTTTTACTACTTTTTTGTTTCCATATAGGGCTAGATAATGATGAGACAAATTGATATCAGTTCTTATTTTGAACGTACATCGTCAAACAGTGAAGTGATGCCTAGACTATCGTTTGTATGGAAGAATTATCGACTAGTGTACCTTAAGGCTATGAATCGGTCAGAAACCGAACTCCTGTCACATCATCATCACATCATCAGCCTATTAATGTTCCCACTGCTGGGACACAGGCCTCCTCTCTGTGAGAGGGAATGGGCCGTAATCCACCACGCGGGCCCAGTGCGGGTTGGTGGATGTCACATGTCTTCGAATTTTTGGTTCTAGGACATGCCGGTTTCCTCACGATGTTTTCCTTCACCGTTTTGAGAGCAGTGCTGATGAAATAATTTACACAAAGTAAAGCGCCTGCCTGGGCTCGAACCCACGACCTACAACTTGTAAGTCGCGGCCGATACCACTGGGCCACCACTGCTCTGCAATACCACGGGGCCACCACTGCTCTGCTCCTGTCTGCTACTAATAATATGTCATTATTTTTCAGTGATAGGCCTATATGGGGCAATGCTGAGCAATTGAACGATCGCAGAAGAATCAGCGAAAGAAGTAAGTGCCATCCAACATTCTGTTGCAAGCTGGGGTTCAGGGATAAATTATTCAATAAGCACACTTTAATTAAATCGCACTTTATTACTCAAACACTTCTTAAACTATTTTGTTGCTTCGCACTCTTTCGCTTTTGATCGCTTCGTATCACTTTCAATTCAAAACATACTCACGCAGAACCCGTACGTCCCAATAGTACGGGCATGGACAACGTTTCTGAAACCTGCCAGATTTTTAGAACTTTCCAGCATGTACGGCTTAGAGAGCCCGCCCGTGTCTTCGTTAAAGTCGTGAACATACTCGTATACAACAGCTCAATGATATTCTAGTATACAGATGTTATGAGCGCGTGCATTGTGAAGACTCGAATAGGTCCTAATTGGGGTCTTTAGTCTATGTCACCCATGGCGAAGAGCGATAGGCTTCGTTGAAACAAAAGCAAAATTTAAAAAATGCCATCGTGTGTATTTAGAAAGTGTGCCAATTATGATACCAAAGTACATAAAACAGAAGTTATCTCATACCAAAAGTGTGTAGGTATCTGTGCTGCCGCTGCTGCGCGGAACACTTTTTTCGGTTGTTTTGTGAGTGTATAACGTATCTGTTTATTAGAATACTCGTATCATTGCAACAGCTCGACAACATATCGATATCGGTCGGTTTGCCACCAGACACTACACCAGTCGGATCCTCCATTTTCGATGGATGTTGAGGGACTTAACTTGTTCCGCATACCTCTAAACAGTCAATCTGATAATTATTTTCTTTTAATTGAACTGCTCTTCGAGTTCTTCAACATTACGACGAACTCTTCACGTGACCTGGCTGGGGTTTTCTTCGGCCAGAGAATCAGCATTGCTATTCAACTTGTCAATGCTGCCAGCGTTCTGAGTACTTTGTCCGTTGACAACGATGTGGGCGAATTTATGATGTCCAAAGACCGTTTCCCTCTCCACTTTTTAACCGTCCCATTTTAATTTGGTGAAGATCTGATGAAGAACTTCGAAGATATACAAACTCTTCAATAAATAACTGCAAATCTCTCGGGACTGCTGCAATCGCATGTCTGTTTATTGTTTATACCATTTCATAACATAACATCACGCCAGTACGCTCTTAAGTGAAAAATAACTTTATTTTGGAAGTCTGTGTCCATAACGCAAAAAAATGGTACCTACCAAAGCCACCGACTTCCAAAAATAAAGTTACTTTTCACTTTGTAGTTTTCTTATTTGGAAGTCGGTAGTATTTTTCTGTAAAAAAAGTTTTTTTTATATGCGATTGTAAATAAGGTGTTAAAAATTATCTTTTCATTCCAGAATGTGAAGAATACAGCCGAAGCGTCGTAAAGGAAGTGGGCTACATCCCTCTGATACCCAACCCTGAATCGTTCACGGTGTCGGAAGCGAACTGTGAATACACCGGGCTAGAACTTATCGTCGGCGGGGAAAATGCTAAGACTGGAGAGTTTCCGCATATGGTGAGATTATTCTCTTTAGACTCAGTTCTGTCTGTACCATAGTGGCACAAAGGGCACATGGGCCCTGGGCCCTGGTTCATTGGGGGCACCTAAATTTCATGAGATTAAAAAAATTATAAAAAAAAGTATTTTTTTAAAACAATCTTTTTTCGTATTCTACTCAGCATTTGATACCCGTATCCTGGCAGTGCACAAAAAATAACTAGCCCGCCATCTTGGGCCGTCCGCCATATTGGATTTAGAATGATGTCACTTAGCTTACCATGCATTGTCATGCAATCTAAACGTGTATGCAAAATTTCATCTTAATCGGTGGAGGATAACTGCTTTAAAATTCTGTACAAAGTACAGTTCATTGATGTCAATCGCGCGCGCAGTCAGCAGTTCCACGCTGACCCAAATATTTAGTTTTAGTATTAAAATCATTATAAAGTTAGTTAACGATCGGTCACCAACCAAGCCGCGTTTGCTCATACCATTAACCATTACCATTTTACCAAACCAATATACCATAATTTAACCATACGTGTTTTACTATTTATTTGTTGGGTTTACGCCCAACAAATTGGTCCTTCGAGCCTTCGGAAAGGTGGGATCTATCGCGTTGTGGACATTGTACGTGACGTGTTAGTAACTATCTTTCTATAACCAGTCCTTAGACAACAGTGCATTAAGTGATATCGTCGTGAGTAAGTTAAATTGGAACAACATACTTCTTCGAGTCACCACCCACCACAGTTCGCCTTCAACCAGGAGATTATCAAGTAAGATCTTTCCATTTTATTACTTACCAGAATGTCTACCATTGCCGATTTATTTGCCGTTCAGAAGGAGATCATGGAAAATATGAATAAGCTTTACATTAACTTTAAAAAAGAAGGTAAAGAGCGGAAAACATCGGAAAGTATTAAACGTCGTTTACAATCTTTAGAGACCTTCTGGAGAGAATTCTCTCGTAACCATGACAATTTAGAGAATTTATGTGACGAAACTGAAGATAATGAGTACTTCGGTGACGATTCGTACACTAAAACTAAAACATTTTATGACGACGTTAAGAGGCATTTATTAAGAGTTCTTGAGGGAACAACTACTCGGTCTCCATCACCAAAGAACCAACCACCAGCACCACCATCGCATGCAACGACCGTTCCACAGCCTAGCACATCAGATGACGGGTTTCCAAGTACCGGAACAGTACCCAAAAAGGTTTTACCACTACCACGATTCGTTTTCCATGACGTCGACGAACCAAGTAAAATCGAGGAAATGATGAGAAAACAGCAGAGTAACTTCAAAGCATTAGCCCGAACTATTTCTCAGATCAATCTTAATGTTTTGTCTGAAAAATGGGAGTTTAAAGATGTATTGAAGAATATTGAATCACGTTGGAAAGCAATTGATTCCTTACATTGGGAAATCGACTGTAACTTACAAGGAGAAAACAGTAACTATGAAGATCTGTTTAACAGGTGAAGTGGACTGTATTTGGTTGTTCGTTGGAAGAATGAAAATACTGTCGTGATTCGTATCTTCAATTTTATTCCGTATTGTTATTACAACTGTATGTTATTACAATTGTAGAGCTGAAGACTGACTGTGTCCGACTGTGTCTCAGCCTCCAAACGGTCCGTTATTTATACAAGAACCGCTAGGCGCGAACAATGGCGCCCCTCTCTCTCAATGGCGCTCGGGCATGGCGTCATAGAAATGCCGTAATCATCAATATTATCTTACTTAAATCTACACAAATTATACATTTCCTTAATCTACATACTTAATTCTACCTAGGAAACATATAAACTGTAAAAAGGTCAACACAAAAATCTTATCTAACCTAGATTCCTCCCTACTTATGAGCTATCAAAACATGCATAATCTTACCTAATTATCTACGTTTTCTCTAGTTCTTATATGTATTACAGTAGTTCTCATATGTTTTGTACTCATACTTTAGAACTCACATGGAACCTACATCAATTATATTTTAACATTCACGTGTTATTTTTAGTACCACGAAAAGAGAAATTTACAGATAATAACTAACTAACGGGATATCATATTTTCTCACGCCGACCCCGGCTTAATGTGTTTTGGGATAACAGCAATAGTCCATTCAATGTTTTATTAAGGCGGCGTACGGGTCTGCAGACAATAAGCATTTATAGTTATTTATTTTTCAAAGCGGTAAACCTTTGACAAACAAGGCGTTCACCGTTACGGAGCCATTAAACATGGATTGTTTCTTTATTTTTACAAAATGCCGACAACGGTCAGGGTTATTGCTTCATTCAAAGATTCGTTAAAAAGACCCAAACACATGGTCGCCATAAACACCGTTATAGGTCTACGTGGGAAGCCCTTATGCTAAAAAATCACCACGCAACGTACAAAGCCATGCGTCCGTTACAGTTCTCCCCCCGGCGCAGCTCGCGTAGCCTCCTTTGTTGACACGACGACGAGCTTGCTCACGGGGCGTCGGAAGGTGCCAGTCCTGGTGCGCACCTCGACGACTCTGATGCCGCCATCCGGTCCGCGATGCGTGCGCTCGACGATTCCCATCGGCCATGTGTTCCGTGGCAGCGTGTTGTCGACCACGAGGACCACGTCACCGGCTTGAATGGGTCGCACGTCGTTCCGTGGCTCGCCGCGAGGTACCAACGTGGGCAGGTACTCGCGTAGCCATCGTCGCCAGAAGTGGTCAGCGAGCGCCTGACTAGCTCGCCATGTCCTCCGGTCGTCCTCTTCGCAGGGTCCTGTCGTCGGCAGCCCCTTAGACGACCCCAACAAGAAGTGGTTGGGGGTTAGGGCCTCGGGGTCGCTGGGATCCACACTGACGTGTGTCAGCGGTCGCGCATTGATCGAGAACTCAGCCTCAGTGAGCAGAGTCCTCAGTACTTCTTCCGCCGGCGCCTTCTCTCGCAGGGTCACGCTGAGCGCCGTCTTCACGGAGCGCACCATACGTTCCCACGCGCCACCTTGGTTGGGCGCGCCGGGAGGGATGAAGCGCCACTCCAAGCGATGCAGTAGCCCCTCATCTCGCAGGGCAAGCATCCACTCGGCGTAGGCGTGGCGTAGCTCCTGGTCGGCCCCGCGAAAGTTAGTCGCGTTGTCGGAGTACATCACTCTCGGCCAGCCTCTGCGCGCGGCCATTCGTCTCAGCGCCATGATTGCTGAGTCGGTGGAGAGTGAAGCGACAAGCTCGATGTGCACGGCGCGGGAGGTGAGGCACGTAAAGAGTGCGCCCCACCTCTTTTCTCGGCGGCGTCCTACCTTGACCATTATTGGCCCAAAATAGTCCACCCCACAGTTGGTGAACGGGCGGTGAAAAGGGTCAAGGCGGGCGTGTGGCAGGTCTCCTGTAGCTGGGGTTTGCGGCCTCGCCCGCCTCGTTTTGCAGAAGGCGCAGCTCCTCTCGACAGCGCGTACCGTGGGTCGCAAGTGAATGACCCAGTACTGCTGTCGCAGGTCGTTCGTCACACGCTCCCTATTGGCGTGGCCTGCAGCGCAGTGCTCCCGCAGCACGAGGAGCTTAGTCAGCTGATGTCGGCCGTCGAGTATAATAGGCCGCTTCATCTCGTTCGGGGCGGGAGAGGCCTCGATCCGGCCCCTCACTCTTAGGACGCCGTTTTCCAGCACTGGATCCAGCCTGTACAATCGACTCGCCCTCGTGAGCGGGCGAGCAGACTGGATCTTCTTCATATCTTCCCCGAAGCTGTCCTCTTGTGCTTGTTTGATTAGTTCAGCCTCGGCGCGCTGGATATGATGATACTCCATCCTTGTTGCTCTTCGTCTGCAGATATCAGTGAAAGCGATCGCTCGAGCGACGGCTCTCACCAATACCTCATACTTTGAGAAGCGGGCCGGGTTCGGTAGCCAGCTATCTCGCTCCGTTTCTTCTCTCGTGTGAAGGACCTCCTCGTCCTCCTTGTCATCCGTCGACGTCGTGGGCCACTGCTCTTCTGGCAGGAGCAAGAAGTCCGGTCCTCGAAACCATCTATCCGTGGCGCATATGGGCGTGTCGACGAGCCGAGTGGCGTCGTCCGCTATGTTGCACGCAGTAGGCAGCCAACGCCACTCTTCTTTCTGGGTCAACTCTGCGATCTCTCCCAGCCGATGCGCGACGAATGGCGTGTAGCGTCGCACGTCGTGATGGATCCAGTGCACCACGGTAGATGAATCGGTCCAGTAGGTCGTCTGGCCGATGATGACTCGGTGCTCCCTTCTTATCGTCTCAGCGAGTCTTGCTCCAATCACTGCGGCTTGTAGCTCCAGGCGCGGTATAGTTTGCGCCCGACGAGGCGCCACCTTAGCTTTGGCGGCCACCAACACGACGTTCAGGCTCCCATCGACGTTTCTTATTCGCCAATAGGCCACAGCTGCGTAGGCTTGCTCGCTGGCGTCGCACAGTATGTGTAAGTCGACGCGTTCATACTTTTGCGTCACGTAACAGCGCGGTAGTCGCAGCTGAGCGAGTTCAGTCAGGCGAGCGAGCCAGGAGGCGAAGAGCTCGTTCTCTTCCTCGGGGATTTGCTCGTCCCATGTCGTCTGAAGGCGCCACAAGCTCTGCAGTATGATCTTCGATCGTATTGTGTAGTGGCTCAGCAACCCAAGCGGGTCGTATATGGACATCACGGCGCTGAGGGCTTCACGCTTAGTCGGGGCGCGCGTTCTCGCTCGTACTTCAGCCGGGACTCGGTTCATAGATGTGTTGAACCCCAGCTCATCGCGCTCCGCGTCCCAATGCAGCCCCAGAATCTTGCTCTCAGGCTGCTCACCCCCCAATTGTGTAGGAGAGGTGGCGTGCAGCTCGGTGGGCACGTCGCGTAGCACCGTCTTGTTGCTGGAGCTCCAACCTCGCAGCATGAACCCTGCGTGCGCGTGCACTGCTCTCGTTTCCTCTACTGCTTTCCGTGCTTCTTCAGCGTCTTCATAGCTGGCCACCAAATCGTCCATATAGTGACTTCCTTTGATGGCCTCCAGCGCCCGCGGGTACTCCTGCCCATGTACGTCTGCGTTGTGGTTGCGAACGTAATGGGCCATGTACGGGGAGCTCGCGGCGCCGAATAGCATACTGGTCATCTTGTATTTCCTCGGCGGCTCTTGTCGGTCGTCACCTCTCCACAGGAACTGTTGCGCTGGTTGGTCCTCCGGCCTTATCCTGATTCTCAGGAACATCTCCTGCACGTCTGCTGTAATCGCTACCACCTTCTCTCGGAACCTAAATAGGATTCCTGGCAGCGACAGCAGTAGGTCGGGTCCCTCCAACAGTTCGTCGTTTAGGCAGACGCCGTTGCTCTTCGCTGCTGCGTCGAACACTAGCCTATGTTTGCCGGGCTTGTTCGGGTTCTGCACGGCGAAATGTGGCAGATACCAACAGATGGCACTCGCTCGCTCCGACCCGTCGCATGGCGTCGCGTACCCTTTGTCCAATAGGTTGTTAACCTGCTTGGAGTACTCAGCCGCGAACTGTGGGTTGGCGTCCATCTTCTGCTCGATCTTCTTCAGCCGGCGGAACGCTTGATTGTAGCTAGGCGGCATAGTGACCTCGTCTCGTCGCCATGGCAGCCCAACCTCGTACCCGGTGTCAATCTTCCTGATTGTCCTTCCGACTATGTCGATGGCCCGTTGATCGCTCGCCTTGACTCTCGGCCTTCCTTGTATGCCGAGCGCGTCGATCCTGAAGTGGGCTTCGACTAAGTCGTGGAGTTCCTGGCTGCATGCACCCGTAGTTCGGTTGGGCTCGTATACATGCAGCACGTTCCCTTCTTTGATGATGGTCTTGCGTGGTGCGGTTCCGTGCACCACCCATCCGAGTTGCGTTCTTGATGCTGCCGGTTGGTTAGGGCCGCCGATTCGGAGCTCACGGGACACGATGCACTCCCAGTGGTCTGTACCCACTAGAAGCCCGGGGCGCGCCAGTTCGTAGCACACCTCTTCTGGGGTCAGGTCCCTCAGGTGCTCGTAATCCAGCAGCGTGTCGGGAATGGACTGTTGGTGAAGCCGGAGATCCTTCATGGTCCTCGCTCTGACCCTGTAGCTTTCGTCACTCTTCAGTCCCTTCACGTTGATATTCACTACTTGGCTGCCCATATCTCGCTGCGACATGTTGACCCCGCTCAGGTGGAGCGGCCGTGATGGCCCTTCTGCCCCGACGCTCGCCACCAGTGCTTCGTCCACTAGGGTGATCGTGGCCCCTTCGTCTAGGAGTGCGTAGGTCTTGACCTCCCCCCGTGGTCCGGACACGATGACAGGGCACATCTTGAGCAAGACTGCCCGTGGCCCGGTAGCGGGTTGGGTAGCCACAGACAGGACCGCTTCCTCCTTCCGTGGTTCACCCTTCCCCATGTCTTCCGTCTGCGCTTCGCGTACCGCTCGATGGAGCGTCGCGTGATGCGGGCGGCGACATTGATCCACGCCGCACAGCTGCGCCTTGCAACTTATGCGCCTGTGTTGCTTCTGGGCGCATTTGAAGCAAATCTTATTAGATTTAAGAAAGCTCCATCGCTGCTCTACTGTTAGCGCCTTGTACTGCGGACACCGCGTCAACAGGTGGGCTTGCTCGCACTTAGGGCACTTGTCCTTTTCTTCTTCCCTTCCCTCGGTCGTAGTGAACACGCTCGCCTTCTTCTTGAGTGTCACGATGGGTCGAGTTTCCTTTCTCGGTGCGGCGGCGCTTGTAGACGGAGCGTACGTATATCGTAACGCTCGGTCCGCCTCTCGCATTAGAAACCGTGACAGCACGACGATTTCCGGATCCGTTGTCCCTTCTTGATCGTAGGCGTAGTCACACCAGCGGGATCGGAGATGCGGGCTGAGCTTGTCCAGTACTTCCCGGGTCATAAAAGGGTTGAACAAGTAACCTCTTCGATCGATTGTTTGCAGTACGCAAATTATGTTCTGTAGCTTGACAGCGAAACTGTTGAGTTCTGTGGCCGATGTACCAGGTTTTGGAAGCTTCTTGAGGTCATCCAGTGCCCGGTCGATGATGACTTCCGGTCGTCCGAAGCACTGCTCAAGAGTCTTCATAATGACGCCTGGATCAGTGGCCGTATGTAGAAGGGCGGCCACGGCGTCTCTTGCTTCTCCTTTGAGGCAGCTTCTCAGCCTTTGTACGTTCTCGGCTGCTGTAACCTGGTACATATCTGTCGAATCTCGTACAGCCGCCTTGAATGGCAGCCACTCGTTGGCCGCTCCGGAGAATGTAGGTAGCTCCGTGTGCCTAGGCCTAGGTCGGGCCATTTTTTCTAGTGTTGCTGCCAAGTGCTCAATGCTGTCCTTTGCTCTTATGGGGGTCGGCGATCTCGTTCTAGACACGAAGCGTATCTGTTTGGATTCTCTTGGTCCCTCCTCCCCCCGTGAGTTGAGGGGGTTCGTCCTCAGCCATTCATCCACCATTTGATGAGGCTCTTCGCGTGGACGAGAGGGCTCTTGTTCCTCTTGTACGCTTTCTTCATCGGTGATCGCTGACACCTCCACTGCTAGTCTCTTCTTGACTAGCTCTTCTTCCAGTGCCAGTTTCTGGGTCCGGATGGCTGCTAGCTTCTCTGCAGCCTCCAGTTCCGCTATCCGTAGCCTTGTTGTGACGCTTGTCGTCGACCGTTGCGACCTCATTGTCCTGGTCGGTGACGTCATTCGCTGTCGGATCGCGGTGTTTGTCGTCTGTGCACTGGAAGGCCCCGCTGCGCTGTTGTGTGCCATTCTCGGAAATGGTGATGCTGGTGGGTCCGGTGAGAGTCTTCTTCTTCGCTCCCGTTCGATCAGCTCCGCTTCCTGGCGGCGCGCCTCCTCTTCTTGGACGCGTCGCGCTTCCTGTTCTTGGATGCGTAGCTGTTCTTCTATCTCGGTTGCGTCTCCCTGGCTCCTTGTGAACACCATCTTGAGTATAGCCGCACGTTCAGTTTGGCAAGGCGGGTTAGTACCTCTTCGGTTCGGTACTTCAGGTGAAACCGGTCGGCTCGGTTCGGTAAGCCGGTCGGGTTCAGTTGTGTTGAAGCCGGTCAGGTTCAAGACCGGTTAGGTTCGAAACCGGTCCTGTTCCGTACAGCTTTGTTCTTACCGCAGATCTTCTTACTTCGTCTGCGGCTCGGTGACAGCCGGGTTCCTTTCTTCGCTCTTGCCGCAGATCTTCGTACTTCGTCTGCAGCTCAGTGGTTCTGGTTGCAGCGTCTTCTTCGTTCTTGTATCCGCTGCTTGATGGACCAGACTGTAGTGGGCCTGGTTGCCGCTGGTTCTTGGTTCTTTATTCGGGCTCGTAGGACCAGACTGAAGTGGGCCTGGTTGCCGCTGGTTCTTGGTTCTTTATCCGAGCTCGTAGGACCAGACTGAAGTGGACTGTATTTGGTTGTTCGTTGGAAGAATGAAAATACTGTCGTGATTCGTATCTTCAATTTTATTCCGTATTGTTATTACAACTGTATGTTATTACAATTGTAGAGCTGAAGACTGACTGTGTCCGACTGTGTCTCAGCCTCCAAACGGTCCGTTATTTATACAAGAACCGCTAGGCGCGAACAATGGCGCCCCTCTCTCTCAATGGCGCTCGGGCATGGCGTCATAGAAATGCCGTAATCATCAATATTATCTTACTTAAATCTACACAAATTATACATTTCCTTAATCTACATACTTAATTCTACCTAGGAAACATATAAACTGTAAAAAGGTCAACACAAAAATCTTATCTAACCTAGATTCCTCCCTACTTATGAGCTATCAAAACATGCATAATCTTACCTAATTATCTACGTTTTCTCTAGTTCTTATATGTATTACAGTAGTTCTCATATGTTTTGTACTCATACTTTAGAACTCACATGGAACCTACATCAATTATATTTTAACATTCACGTGTTATTTTTAGTACCACGAAAAGAGAAATTTACAGATAATAACTAACTAACGGGATATCATATTTTCTCACGCCGACCCCGGCTTAATGTGTTTTGGGATAACAGCAATAGTCCATTCAATGTTTTATTAAGGCGGCGTACGGGTCTGCAGACAATAAGCATTTATAGTTATTTATTTTTCAAAGCGGTAAACCTTTGACAAACAAGGCGTTCACCGTTACGGAGCCATTAAACATGGATTGTTTCTTTATTTTTACAAAATGCCGACAACGGTCAGGGTTATTGCTTCATTCAAAGATTCGTTAAAAAGACCCAAACACATGGTCGCCATAAACACCGTTATAGGTCTACGTGGGAAGCCCTTATGCTAAAAAATCACCACGCAACGTACAAAGCCATGCGTCCGTTACAACAGGTATGAGGATGAATATTGTGAAATTAAAAAATCTATTAACCAAAGAATGTGGGACGCTAAGCACAGAGATAATTCTACACCAAAAATAGATATACCAATTTTCAACGGAAATTACCAACAATGGATTTCTTTCAAAGACTTGTTCAATGAATCTATCCACAATAATAATTCTATTTCTCCGGCCCAAAAAATGCAGTTTTTAAAAATGAAACTACGTGGAGAAGCTGAGAAACTGATACAACATCTTCGTGTAAGCTCCGGCAATTACCAGACCTGTTGGGACATCCTAAATCAAAGATACAATAATAAAAAACTAATTTTTAATTCACACATGAATGTTCTCATGTCTTTGCCAGTAATGCACCAACAAACAGCTTCCAACATAAAAAAGCTTCATGATACCACTAATGAATGCCTCAACGCATTAAAAAATCTAGGCATAGACATATCTACCTGGGACCCGATAATCGTATACCTTATCACCCAGAAAATGGACGCCGAAACGTATACAGATTATATCGACTCATTGCCGGACCCTCGAGACCTGCCACATCTGCAAGATTTTCTAGCTTATCTTGAAGGAAAATTTATTGCCTTAGAGACAGTTCGTCGCAAAACTGAGACAATTAAGAATACGCAACCATTCCATAACCAACAAAAACATTCTAACCAAAATTTTAATACCAGTACTCAACGTAAAAACCCAAGAGATTCAGGATTCAATAATGCTAATAGACATGACGAATGCAAACCATTTATTAATCATTCTGCTATCAAACCATATCAAAAATGTGTAATTTGTGACGAAAATCATGCACTGTTTATTTGCAATAAATTCCGTGAACTAAATAACCAAGAAAAACGGAAACAAATTGCGCAAAATAACATTTGCAAAAATTGCCTAATTAACCATAACGGCAAAGAGTGTACGTCGCAAAAAACATGTCGCCATTGCCACGAAAAGCATAATTCGCTATTGCACAATGCCTACGTGATTACTAACCCTGTTACCAACCAGACTCATACCAATCAGCATAACCAATCAAAATGTGTGTCACACGTGTCAAAAGACGACAAGCCAATGACAGACATTCTATTAGCAACAGCTCAAGTTAATGTTTTAGGAGCTGACGGAACCTACAAAACTATGAGAGCCCTCATTGACCAAGGGTCTCAAACATCCATTATTTCCGAAAACGCAGCACAACAACTTGGAATCCCTCGCCGAAGGTGTAAAGGTTCCATCTTCGGGATTGGAGCGAAAGAAAGTAACTGTAAGGGAGTAATGACAATTACCATAGCATCAAAACATAATGAGTTTACCACGAATATTGATGTATTAATAATGAAAAACTTAATCAAAAAGCTACCAAACCAATCTTTCACCAAACCATCCTGGCAGTACCTCAAAAATATACAGCTCGCAGACCCTGAATTCAACCAAAGCCGCCCTGTCGACCTATTACTAGGTGCAGAGGTGTATTCTGAAATTATCCTACACGGCATTATAAAGGAAGATCAATCACAACCCATCGCACAACAGACGCAACTAGGATGGATCTTATGTGGTAACGTGAAATCGTACTACTGTAATGTGATCTTGAACAACTGTGACGATATAAAAAGGTTTTGGGAAATAGAAGATTTGACAGACCAACCCGATAACCAATCTAGAGAAGATTTATACTGCATACAACAGTATCAAACCGAAACTAAACGTCAACCAGATGGCCGTTATGTCGTAAGATTGCCAATGAAACCAGAAGTAAATGAACTATTGGGGGAGTCTAAGTCAAAGGCCATAGCTCAATTTCACCAATTAGAAAGAAAATTTAGAAAAAATAACCAAATAGCAGCTGATTACAAACAATTCATGAACGAATATTTTAACCTTGGTCACATGAAAATAAGTCGTAATAACCAACCAATAGAGTACTTTTTACCACACCACTGTGTAATACGAAGCGAATCAACAACGTCTGCAATACGAGTTGTATTCAACGGGTCAGCGAAAACATCTACTGGATATAGTGTGAATGACCTCATGTACAGCGGACCTAACTTACAACTTGACCTATTATCTGTAATTATAAAATGGAGACAGTACAAAGTAGGTTATGTAGCAGATGCTGAGAAGATGTTTCGCCAGATAATCGTAAATGAAGATGACCAACAGTACCAGAAAATCATATGGAGAGATTCTCCGAGTAAGCCATTAGGTCAATACCAATTAACAACTGTTACCTATGGAACCAAAGCGGCACCATTTTTAGCACTTATGACTATGAAGCAGTTAGCGAAAGATGAAGCTCACAAATATCCAGAAGCAACGAAGGTTCTGGAAAATAACCTGTACATGGATGATGTTTTACATGGGCAACACAACCTCGACTCTGCCAAAAAGATTAAGGGTCAATTAATCGAATTATTTAAGGCCGGTGGGTTTAATCTGCGTAAATGGAAATCAAATGAAACAGCCTTATTAGAAACCACTCCAAACGATAATGAAAACTCATTTCAGTTCAAACAGCAGGAATCAACTAAGACTCTAGGATTGAAATGGACACCATCCACTGACCAATTTAGTTTTGAAATAAAAATGTTACCATTTGTGCATAATGAACGCATAACCAAAAGAGAGCTTCTCTCAGAGATATCGAAAGTATTCGACCCTCTAGGATGGCTCTCCCCTGTAACCACAAAATTAAAACTCCTATTTCAGTCAATTTGGCAACTAAACCTCAACTGGAGTGATATTTTACCAGAAAATATACACAATGAATGGAACCAAAATAAACTAGACCTACAACAGCTAAATGACATACGAATACCAAGATGGTTGCAATGCCATGAAAACGATAACATCGAGCTGCATGGATTTTGCGACGCTTCAACCAAGGCCTACGCCTGTGTCATCTACTGTAAGGCGCATAATTCAGTGGTGCTCGTAGCTGCAAAGTCCCGGCTCGTACCGTTGACAAAAGATGTGACGTTACCGAGATTAGAATTATGTGCTGCGCAATTAATGACCAAGTTAATGAACAAGATGCAATTGTGTCTCACAGAACACCATATTAAAACATTCGGATGGTCAGACTCCACAGCGGTACTAGGGTGGATTAACGGTAACCCAAACCGTTGGAAACCATTCGTAGCCAATAGAGTTGACCAAATCGTCAAATGTATACCACCTGAACGTTGGAGTTACGTTAAATCAGACGAAAATCCTGCCGATTGCGCAAGCCGAGGGATAACCGCTGCGCAACTGTTAAAACATCCCATTTGGTGGAGTGGTCCTAACTGGCTTCTAACGTCGAAACCAAATCCTAGTACCAAGAAACCAAAATACTACACGCACGAAGAAACTAGAAAACAATACCAAACCAATGTCATCACTAAACCATATGAAAATGACGTCATAAGTAACTTGATAACCAACAACAGTACTTATTTACGAACGTGTCGAGTACTCGCGTGGATATTACGCGTGTTCTCACATAACAATAACAAACCAACATACCTAACCATTGGAGAATTGAATAGAGCTGCTAACCAATTAGTAATGCACGTACAAAGAACAGAATTTTATGAAGAAATTACCAATCTGAAAACCCAGACTAATTTGAGTTCAAAAGGTCGTTTATTACCATTACACCCTTACATTGACTCTGAAGATGTTTTACGAGTTGGCGGGAGAATAAAACATGCCAATCTCAGTGAAGACATGAAGCATCCGATGATATTACCACACAATAATCAGCTTACTGATATGCTTATTGACCATGCACATAAAATGACATTCCATGGAGGACCTCGACTTACGTTAGCTTGGTTGAGGAGGAAATTTTGGATCATAGGTGGCAATAATGCCGTAAAGAAGCGTTTACGTAACTGTGTGATATGCCGACGAGCTAAATTTGAAAACCAAAACCAGTTAATGGCAGACTTACCAGCTGCGCGGATAAATCAGACACGACCCTTTTTTCATACGGGCGTTGATTTTACCGGCTATGTAGAAGTAAAAAGTAACAAGGGCCGCGGCATAAAATGCAGTAAAGGATATATAGCTGTTTTTGTATGTTTAGCAACAAAAGCAGTTCATCTTGAGCTTGTGTCGGACCTCACGTCATCAACATTTATAGCTGCACTTCGAAGAATGTCAGCTCGACGAGGAGCTCCTCGACACATATATAGCGACAACGGAACCAATTTTGTTGGAGCTAACAACACCATACAAAAGGAGTATTTTAATTTGACTCAAACCATGGACCAAATTGCTCATCAACATCTGGCAGAAATGCAAATAGAGTGGCATTTTAATGCACCATCATGGCCAAGCGCAGGAGGTCTGTGGGAGGCCGCCGTCAAAAGCCTTAAATACCATCTACGTCGAGTGCTAGGTAACCAAAGGCTAACCTACGAAGAATTTTCGACCCTATTGTCACAGTTAGAAGGCTGCTTGAATACACGACCTCTGTGTGCTATTTCTGAAGATCCAGACGATTTAAATTTTTTGACACCTTCGCATTTTCTGGCCAGTGGACCATTATTAACCATAATAGAGACCGAGAAAGACGAACGTACCAGATGGCAACTCGTCCAGAAAATTAACCAAGATATTTGGAAACGTTGGCAATCTGAGTATTTAACCCAACTAAATACGCGATCCAAGTGGCACCATTCTCATAAAAATGTTAAAATCAATGACATAGTGATTATTCAAGACGTACACGTGTCTCCAGGGAGGTGGGCCCTCGGAAGAATTATAGAAATTCATCCTGGCGATGACGGTCTTGTTAGAGTAGTCACGCTCAAAACCAAAGGAGGCATATTAAAAAGACTAATCACCAAACTGTCAATCCTTCCAATCCACCAAGAGGAGAACCAACCAAATGTACCGACCGAAATAAATCAACAAAGAACCACAACTGAAGTGGACCCCGAAAAATGCTATGAGACACCACCACGTCGAAGAACGAGCATTTCAACGAAATGTAGCATTTTAACCATGGCACTTATGGTGCTTATGCTGTTAGTGTCGCCATCACATTGTACTCTCCACACAAAAAAGCTGCCAGATAACCAAACCATCTACTTCGATAAAATCAGTAACATGAGACTGATTAGAGACGAATGGAAACTAGTAGTATTTTATGATATGACTGCTTATTGGGAAGGCGTATCATTAGCCACAAAGTATATAGACCATTTAGATAATTGTTGTCAAAAAATACAAACCATATCTCACTGTCAACTAGTTCTGTTACATCTGCGCCATTGTCAAGATGAATTAGACCATTATAATGAAATTTTGACCAACCATGGACAGTTACCAGAACGGCACCATCTTCGTCGTCGTGGCTTAGTCAATGCTGTGGGGTCTATAGCTCACAGTTTATTTGGAGTACTCGACGATGACTTCGCACAACAATACCAGCAAGATTTGACTAAGCTTCGAGGCAACCAGAAATATTTTAACCAATTACTGCAAAATCAAACATCGATAATTGAGTCAGAGTTTAATGTTATAAAGAGAATGGAAAAAACCGTAAGACAACAACATAAGAATTTTAACCAGCATCTTAATAAAATAGATAACTTAACTAATAGTATGCAAAAACAAATATCTGAAAACGCATATATCAATGAATTTACCTTGTCTTCAATATCAGCCAACGGTATACTTATGAATCTGAAGGATATACAACAAATGTTATTAAACACAATCACTGACATCTTCCATGGTACATTCAACATACATCTACTACAACCAGAACAATTAACCAAAGAACTTCATATCATCTCAGCCCACATCTCTAAGGAATTATCGCTACCAATCGATAACATTCAGACTGACTTAACCAAACTTTACCATTTATTAACGGTTAAAACAAGATTTACAGGGGACAATTTGATATTCGAAATAAAATTACCGTTAGTAGGCAGAGACACCTTTGAAATATACAAATTGACACCAATTCCAATAGCAATCGGCGACAAAATGCGACAAATAATTATTGCATCTGATCTATTGGCCATCAACTATCAAAAGGACTTACAAATACCACTATCTAGTCTACAACTACAACAATGCGTTCATTATGATTTAGACATCTTGCTCTGTGCCCATCAAATACCTATTTCAATAACCAAAACAGAACCAATTTATTGTGCAAGAGAAATTGAGCCCTTAAGTTGTAAGACGGAAAGTAGAAAGTGCAAGAATACCTGGGTACAATTAAACAAGGTAAACAATTACTTGTATTCATGTTGCGGGCAATGCTCCATACAAGTCATATGTGACGATCAAATTACCATTGAGCGATTAGACAAGGTCGGGATACTCGCATTAGCAAGTGGATGCGTCATCAAAGACGACGGGATCACATTACTTTCGCGCAGACAGTCGAACAATGACTTAAGGTTGAAACCAGATATCATAAACATTGATATACCTACCATTAACAATATTGTAAATGTGACCATGCCCTTACATGTTTATGAGATAGACACTAACCAAACAGACATCCGCTGGGAATTAAAAATGATCGGCGATAAAATTAATCAAGTAAAAAATAACACCAAAACAGATTTAGAAGACGAAACATCTTTAAACTACCACGATGTTCACCACTACATCGCAATTTACATAATAGCTGGAGCTATTCTATTAACATGTTTGGCGTACGGAGTGCGGAGGATCCGCGCACGAATGCAGTGGCGCGCGGAAGCGACGCCAACGTCCCGGACGCTGCCACCGCCCCAACCGCAACCGAGAACCCGCCGCGTAGCTGATCACCAGTGCCAGAGTGAAACTAATCAGTGTTTTAGTGTTAGTGATGAATACAATAGAGTGAATAACCATCCCTGTACGAGGGCGACTGACCATTTATATGCCCGAGTGAATAAAGTGAAATTCCCAAACTCATTCAGTTTTAGTGTAGTGGAATAGAGACTGTAATAAATTGAATTTTTAAGAGTTGTATGTTACTATCATCTTGTTTATTGCACCATATTATTGTTTTATCACCTTGTATCACCATGCACCCTCATCATCCAGTCCCTCGGGAATATGTACAAAGTACAGTTCATTGATGTCAATCGCGCGCGCAGTCAGCAGTTCCACGCTGACCCAAATATTTAGTTTTAGTATTAAAATCATTATAAAGTTAGTTAACGATCGGTCACCAACCAAGCCGCGTTTGCTCATACCATTAACCATTACCATTTTACCAAACCAATATACCATAATTTAACCATACGTGTTTTACTATTTATTTGTTGGGTTTACGCCCAACAAATTCAGTTGCAAGATTTGACCCGAACATACTTACTGCGTACATACATTGCAAGTTAAATAAAAGCTTGTAATAGTACATTGTTACCCTAGGGGTGAAAGTAACTTATTTAGTCCCGAGACGGGGTTTGGCGCCCGGAACGAAGTGAGGGCGCCAATAGTTCGAGGGACTAAATAAGTCTTTAACCCGAGGTAAACACTGTACCTACTCTTCATTACAAATACAAGGAAAGTAAAAATAAAAACATGAATTAGCCATAGAAAAAATGAGTAAATTTTATTTTACATTTAACAACAACTTTGATGAGATAATTTGATTTAAAGTTTATGGTATTAGCCTCTTCTCTTATAAAATCAGGCGTTAAATTCATATCAGAATCAGATGAACTCATTTTATAGGTACACATCTCTGCTATACGTATAAACAAAAGTCTTCAAATCGAAAAAATAAATGAAGATCGAATTGCCGCTTTCCCGCCTATTTTGTTTGTTTTTTTTTTCTGTGGCCGGCCAGCTATTCAGCCATTATTTTTTATTTTCATCATTGAAAAAACGGTAAATATTTTGCCCAAATCTAAGTTATTTTAAAGAAATTGTTGAAACTAAATTATAATAAAGTTATTTAAAAAATATATATTCTTTAATCAATACTTAACTTTAAATTATTTCAATTTTACATCGTGGCTGTATAGAAAGTTGGAACATGGTTCAATAGATTATGTGAAAAAGAACTAGTTTTTTTTAAATAATTTGACAGCTGTCAGTTGAAAGCGATTCTCCCTAGGGATGAAAAGTATTACTTTCATCCCGCTCCTCAGGCAACTTCAGACCTACTTTCAGAGTATGAGTAATGAAAAATGTAATAATCTTGACAACATTATATGTTTTTCAAATACTACAGATCTCGCGCAAAATCGTTTTTAGGGTTCCGTACCACAAAAGGAAAAAACGGAACCCAGGATCACTTTGTTGCCCGTCAGTCTGTCTGTCTGTCAAGACCTAACGTTTGGGAGATATCAAGTTGAAATTAAAACCATATACTCAGGTCTACAGTCCCTTGACACCGTCCGATCATGGTTCATGAGATACAGCCTGGTGACAGATAGACAGGCGGACCGCGAAGTCTTATTAGTAATAGGGTCCCGTTTTTACCCTTTGGGTACGGAACCCTAAAAAAGACATGCTAAAAAAAGCCCTTCTGGTTCCTTTGCCTCCTCTGCCTCCACTTCGGGGAAAACAGGGGTAATATTATGTAATTTTTTATCAATTTCCATTTCCAGGCTGCTATAGGCTGGGCAAATTTTGGTAAATACAAATTCGGCTGCGGTGGTACGCTGATCAGCCCTCTGTACGTGGTAACAGCTGCTCACTGCAGCAGGGATAGCTCTGCTGAGACACCCGAACCTGTCATAGTGAGGCTGGGAGACCAGAACATTGACAACAGTGTCAATGATGGCGCTAACCCGATTGATGTAAGTTTTCCTCTGAAGATATAAATTCCAATTTCCCCAACAGCAACTCGGCTTTTAGGAGGCGTACGAAGGTGTCATGGTGGCCAAGTGCCTAAGACCTCGCTTGTCGTGCTTGAGGTCGTAAATTCAAATCCGGGCAAGTATCAAAATGAATTTTTCAATTCTTATCTTGGACATCGCTGGCAACGGTGAAGACACATCGTAAGGAAACCTGCAGCCTAATTGCGTAAGTGAATTCTGCAAAGCAAACAAGTCGATTCCTTCCCAAAAACGACTTTACGTATTAAGGGTACACTAGTCGACGGCATGAACTATTTTGTGCGCGAGGTTAAAATGCATTTTATATCAACCGACAACACGTGCGGAAGAGATAGATGCTGTAATGAGCAGTAGGAAGCTAGTTCGCGTACGAATACACACTTTTGCAAATTTGTAGCGAAATGGATAATGATTTAGGACGAAAACGAACGCGCGAAATTTTATAAACAGACCTTTGGCAGTCTAGATATCATGAAAAAACGACTAAATCTATCTGTTCAAAATAAACTTATATGCATTGTTGACCTAATAATCTATCCCTGTATGGAGGCCGTTTTGCAACCAAAAATGCGTTAAAATTAGTGTCGAAATGTGGAAATTTCGACGCTCATAACTTTCAAATATTTTCTTTTTTTACTTTTTCGCTTCCATACAGGGCTAGATAATGATGAGACAAATTGATATCACTTTTTATTTTGAACGTACATCGTCAAACAGTGATGGAATAATCCCTAGACTACGTTTGTATGGAAAAATTTCGACTAGTGTATCCTTAAATACGTAAAGTCTTAATAAAGTTGCAATAAGGCTGCTGACTTATATATAGTTAACTTTATATGTATGTGCTCCGTTGGTGTTATGACACTAATAATATAAAGGCGAAAGTCTGTGAGTGTGTTTGTATGTTTGTTACTTCTTCACGCTCAAACGGCTGGACGGATCTAGATGATATTTGGCACAGAGATGGAGTATAGTCTGAAATAGCACATAGGATACTTTTATCCCGGAAAAATGTTCCCTTGGGATAATTTTCGTCATTCACGCGGGCGAAGCCGCTGGCAGAAGCTAGTTACTAAATAATTAAATAAATGAAACATGTACAAAATTTTAAGTTAGACCAACAACAATGCAACTGTGAAAACCGCATGTTTCACTCAAAACGGTGAAAGAAAACTTCTTAAGAAAATTGGCAATACTAGCATGCCTTAGAGCCAAATATGGTAAGAAATGTGACATCGCATTGGACCCGTGTGTTGGATTATGGACCACTCCCTCTCATAAAAAGTTTGTATTGGCATCTATGACACCACATACGAACTAATGGCGTGACGTCACAAAAAATCCTGCATCGCGCAAGCAGAGTTTACAGCGCGATTTGAACACATACAGCAGTCCACAACCGTCGGGCAGTCGCCCGACCCAGATACAACCAGTGGCGGCTGGTGGATCATAGAAGTAGTAGTGCACTTTGCCGTCCCACTGGGTAATTCTGTTAGTTTGACTAAAATTCAGATTCACAGGACCCTATTTAAATCGGCAAACCATCTCGCTAGCGACTTTTAATTCGACGCCAACGCCATCTAGTTACGTCGTTGTAAAACTTGTGATTTTGGTACTCGACCCGAAGATAAATTTCGTTCGTTAAACCTCGCCCGCTCTCGGTAATCTTCGGTTCGCTGGGACGGCGCACGAGAGTGATCATATTTTGCCGTACATTTTCTATTGAACTATCTCTGTCTCACGCGCCAGGCGTTTTCGCTTGTTTCTCAAAATCAAAATCAAATATTTTTATTTTACATAGGCCTACATGGGCACTTATAAAACGTCGACAAAAGGTGCACGGTTCGGGTTAGTCGTTTCCTATGAAGAAGAACCGGCAAGAAACTCCATGGTTACTCTTTTAATTTTTTTTGTTTACAATATTTCCATATTACAGCATTAGTACTTGGATATGGGGGGACAACGTAGGCCCGACAATAAGTCGTACGAAATTGAAACAAAAAAACAAACAAAAAAATAATGCACGAAATAAAAAGTTAACAAATGTTAACAATCATCTAGAAATCTAGAAAGCCTACAATGTTCACACATTCACAATAGGTAAAAGAATCTATACAAAGGTAAAAAAAAAAAACAACACTTAATTTAACATGTGGCACAAATACTGTAATCAGTGCTGTAACTATTCTTAGCAAAGGGTAGCAATGATGATTGAAAAATATTGTAAAAAGTCTAATTTAAAGAGAAAAAAAATGAGATTGAGAATAGTTAGAGATATCCATATATTTGTGCCGTTTATGAGTTACCAGGGAAGCCGCATGCGCAGAGGGTGTCAAAGCCAAATTTTTTATCTTCAACGTAGTCCTTGATTTTATAATATGCTTTTTAATAAGGACACGTTTGATGTAGTTTTTGAACTTTCCATCGGTCAGTTCTATAACTTCTCGTAGAATTGTATGAACTCTCGCCGTACGCTTTAGCCTACCGCAAGGGGAATATTTTTTACAGCAATATACGTCTTATTACTTTAGCAAAGAGCTTAAATTTGTTCGTCATAATTTCGTGAATATTGAATAGATCGTTAATCAGATATTATTAAACATTTTTATTTTTTTTCTAAGCCTATTAAAATCTGGCAGTTCAGCGCACGAATGAACTTAAAGTACAGCCGCCCCTGGATACAACTCCCGTCTGGTCGGAGGATTCCCCCTCCCTTTTCAATGGAAATACTTTATTTCAAATAAAAAAAACTTAGAGGTACTTTTGAGTTGTCAAACAAAAAATAAAGATGACTCTAGTTGCAAATAATTTGCAAGCGTCAGTAGGTTTCAATGGAGAAGAATTTGTAAGAAACTCCACGAACACTCTTTTCCATGAGTTTTAATTACATGTATTATTTTTTATTACATCATTCTTGTTGAAAAAAATACATATATGTGAGAACGATGTAAAAAGACGTGCACGTACAATAACAGGCCGAGGCAGCTAAGTTATGACCAATCCCAACCTATGGCGCCCGTTCACGAACATGACGCATGGATCGGCACCACTCAGCTCAACCATCATGAAGGGAACCGAATGATCCAACACATGTGCCACCATCAGAGAGACATTAGAGAGAGCATGACACACTATTAACTGCCAGGGCACACATAAGTCAACGAACGACATATAGGTACAGTGAATGGTAGATTTACAGTCGGAACATAGTACTCACACATGTGCACAACACATGTTATATAATACTAAAAGAAATTGAGTTTATACAATACAAGTATATGTTGCGCAATTCCGCATACATCCAAAAGGAGGCCTGCGTCTCAACATTAGTACATTCAAAATTAAAAACATCAAAATGTTTTATTTTTTATTTTACATAGGCCACAAAAGGTGCACGGTTAGGGTTAGTCGTTTCCTATGGAGAAGAACTGGCAAGAAACTCCATGGTTACTCTTTTAAAAATTTTTGTGTTTACAATATTTCCATGTTACAGCATTAGTACTTGGATATGGGGGGACAACGTAGGCCCGACAATAAGTCGTACGAAATTAAAAAAACATACAAAAAAAAATGTAAAACGAAATAAAAAGTTAACAAATGTTAACAATCATCTAGAAATCTAGAAAGCCTAAGCATGTTCACACATTCACAAAACAATCGGTAAAAGAATCTATACAAAGGTAAAAAAAAAACAAATTAATGAAAAAATAAAAATAACAACACTAAATTTAACATGTGGCACAAATACTGTAATCAGTGCTGTAACTATTCTTAGCAAAGGGCTATAAAGATGATTGAAAAACATTGTAAAAAGGCTAATTAAAAGAGAAAAAAAAATGAGATTGAGAATAGTTAGAGACATCCATATATTTTTATTTTTTTTATTACACTATAGGCTTATGCTATGCTATGTTTTATTTCAGGTGGCCATCCGCCGTATGATCCAGCATCCGAACTATCAGTCTCCGAAGGTCTACCATGACATAGCTCTCCTCGAGCTGGTAGCAGAAGTCAGGTTCAACTCGGCCATCAGACCCGCTTGTCTGTGGACTAAGCCCGACCTGACTCGATATCGTACGGTCATTGCGACTGGCTGGGGGAAAACTAATGGACGTAAGTACCCACTTACAAATGCTATCATTATCTGCCTGCCCTTGTCCCATGTTGCTTGCAGGCGGTGTAACACGTTTTCCTCATCCATACCAAATTAATAGTAGATTATTGCATCGAGCACAAAGTAATTTATTATTGCACCGAGTGCCTGATTTAGGCTCTAATCTAACAGGCACGAGGGCTATATAAATTACTTAAAGCGAGGTGCATAATCTGCTTTTCTTTCAACTATTACCTATAGGAATAGTAGATAAAAGAAACTCATATCAAACAGTTAAAATAGAAGTTTAATTATTGAAATTAAAAGTTATACTTGAGCAATTATTAAACGTAAGGTTAAGAGTTTTATTGGGCAAATTTATATTCGTTTGTTTAACTTGGGACTGAATAATATTATCAGACGAGGTAGATGGGCCTGGCTGATTTGTTACAATGAAGTCGTTATCACGGGAAGTAGATGGGCGCGGCGATGTCGAAAATCACTTTTTTAAATTTCTTTCATTTTAAATCAGAGTTAGCAGTTTTTTAAATTTGGAACAAGTAGGATAGAAACGAATAATACGTACGTAAAAAAAAAGTATTGATATCGGCTGGCTGAATAGAGCTAATCCACTGAGGTTGGCATCTTTTGGTGCGATTAAAAAAAAAACTGTGCAATAATGAAATTTCATACATTTTTATTGCTCTAGAGCATTAAAGACTGTGATTGAAAAGAGTGTGATTGTGCTGAAATTAAAGCATAGTTGGAAGAAAAATATATAAAATATAGTTTATGATCAGTTAGTTTTTTTAGATTAAATTTTAACCTTTCCATCAGCTTATATCTATGAAGTATTTGTTGACTTAAAAAAAAATCTTTTTTACAAAAATTACAACCTTCCGGTGTTCCTGTTTTCGTTTCTTTGTTTGACACCGACTTCCGAAATTGAAGTTATTTTTCACTTTGTAGTGTTTTTGTTTGGAAGTCGGTTGTAATTTTTGTAAAAAAGTTTTTTTATTTTTCACTTTTTAGTTGTGGTACATAATGGACTAGTTCTATAGGCTAGGTTCCTATAACGCCCAAAGTGAAGCCAGAATAGATTAACCCAATAACATGAAACAAAAATAAACAAAACCGGTGGAATAAGAGTATACCAGGGTGAACTGTTCACACCTGCGTACCCCTTTAAAGCGTACCAGTGTGATGTTATGTTATGAAATGGTGTAAACAATAAACAGACATGCGATTGCAGCTATCCCGAGTGATTTGCCGTCATTTATTGAAGAGTTCTGATGTATATCTCCGAAGTTCTTCATCAAATCTTAATGAAAATTAAATGGTGGTCCCATCCCATGACAAACACCAGCTTTCGAATAAAAAAAGAATCATCAAAATCGATTCTCCCAATAAAAAGTTCTGAAGTAACACAAATAAAAATAAAAAAACTATCGAATTGATAACCTCCTCCTTTTTGCAAAGTCGGTTAATAATTACTACTATTCGGTGAACTAAAATAAATAAATTATATACTTCAAATATCTAGTATACCACACAGAATTGTTCTTCTGAGCAAAAGTCTTTTGGAATGGCATCTATAATTTACAATAGGATACCTGTGGACATTTTAAACACCAAGGAACTCCCACAATTCAAATATAAAATTGCGTATTTTTTTAATTGTCAAAGCTTACTTCAAAGTCTGGCAAACGAAAGTAGACACTCGAATTATTTGCAAACTTTTTATATGGCAATGCTATACTAATGTCAACTCCAATTTGCCGTATGACGCTACTAAGTTGATACTTTGTTTTAATTCGTAATCACTATTTATATTTTTGTAAAAACATTTTCTCTATTTAATCATTTAAAATGTTTCATTATTAATGTAGAAAACAATGATTCCTGTGACTTATGAATTTTTTCACATGGAAGTCTTAGATTTTGATTGATTGAATAAACCAAAATTATTATAGAATACTGTTGCTTGTTTTATTTAGATTGATATGTCTAAAGTATTACCTACCTACATGTACCTATAGTATTTTTATTCAGACGAAGTAATATAAATAATTCTAAAGTATCAAATTAGGTTATTCCAGGTATTGCATACTAGTTTTTGGGGTTGCTATGCTGATATTTGTTAAATTTGCCGCGCTTTTTCAGTCTCTACTTTCGTTTGCCAGACTCTTCTTTTATAGTTCTCGCAAAACTTCTTGGCCGCCTTGAAGTTGTCTACAATGGCTGCGCAGTAGAAAATCTCATACAAGAACAGCACCGATCCGTGGCTTGCGCATTAGAAAGCCAATTTCAGAGCGGCCAAGAAGTTTGGCGAGAACTATACAATCTGTCACCATGCTATTCTTATTTTGTAAGATTTGCTATTATAAGTGATACCTATGATATTTTATTTGTAAAACAAAGGTTTAAATATGTACATACTTAAACACTAAACAAAAGTAAACTTTACGAAATTAAAATAACTACTTACACTACATACAAAAGAAAGGTACACTTAGGCGTCGAAGTACTCATCCACATCGCTGTCATCCGGGAACGTGCCCAGAAGACTGGCAGCATTGCCACGTTGAATGCCAATGCTGATTCTTTGCGCAAAGAAAGAGCCACCCCCTGGTCACGCACAGTGTCAATCAGTCGGCGAGAGATCTCCTTAAAAAGGAGACGTGCAAATTGATATTTTTATATTGCATGTTGACATAATTATTGTATGCCTACTAGGCAGGACATAATGGAACTGTCATGCTATCACTGACTCCCTTCTTCTTCTTCTTCTTCATATCACTCCTCACACAGTTCATCCACCTTTTCTTTGGCCGTCCCCTTCTTCTCCATCAATCCATATTTATATTCATAACTCTTTAAGTAACATGCGTTTCATCCCTCTTCATCACATGACCATACCAAGACAAACCGTTCCCCTTCAATTTTTCTGTCACTGGCGCCACTTTCAAACTTCCTGTTATACACTCATTACTCACATGATCTTTTCTCGTCACTCCGCACATTCATCTCTACATTCTCATCTCTGCTACATGCAATCTCTTTTTATCCGTCTTTTTCACAGTCCAACATTATGATCAATACAGCATAATCTAAATTAATATTATTAGAAGGTAAAAACCGTTAGTTTGTAGCAGGGAGGTCCTATCTGCCAGTACTGATCACAAAACTGCTGTCACGACACTAAAACAACTACGCTTTCGTAGCATATTTTTACATGCCGAAAAAAGCCACGGTTTATATTGAAGCCCACGAGAGCAAAGCCGCTGTAAAATACTTGTATTTAATAAAACCTTGTGTTCCACAGGTGATAAAGAGATTTCGAACGAGCTACAAAAAGTATCATTAGAGTTGTTGGACGTCGGGTTTTGTAACGAAACTTTGAAACCCCTCATGAATCGCAACTTTCGCAACGGATTTATCGACTCGCAGATATGTGCAGGCGAACTCAGGGGCGGGAAAGACACTTGCCAGGTAAAACAGCATCTTTAAAGCTATTTATTATTTTCATCATCATCGTCATTTCAGCCGAAAGACGTCTACTGCTGGACATAGGCCTCCCCGTAGAGTCTTGCATCCAACAGATTCCCCCCTGCCTAAGCCAAGTCAATGGTCCACAGTGCAAGGCCTTCCAACGTTGCGTCTACCGGTTCGCGTTCGCATGACGCTACCGTCAATTGTGTCCCAGTTTTCAAATATAGATGTGGACGTGTCTAATGGGACAATACGATGAGTTAAGACAGACCTGATAACCAATGGTAATGAGTCTCATTTTATCTGAAAGGGCATTTTTTTACTTAATTTTATGCTACTAAGGTTAGATCAATTATTCTTGTTCCGAAATATACTGTGGAGTCCTACCACTGAGGTGCGACGTGTACCAGGAATTCTTATGTGTAATGTGGAAGAAAACACCGTTAGGTGTATTCACCAAGCAGCATTATTGAAATAACCTTAATTACAGTAACGCACATAATAATGTATTATCGTACGTACATGTGATCGTGGGCGTCTATGTTAAATTGACGAGCGTGCTCGTACATGCTCCCAAATCACAAACAATAATGTCAACACAGTAAAAGAAATATAAAGATAAACTAAAAAAAAAAAAGAATATAAAGTCCGAAGCTTATATCTAAATCTAAGAGCTTGCTGGCGAGGTTGCTCTATCGACCTTGTGCGCACAGCAAGTGTGCTCAGGTCACTGGTTCAAATCCGGCTCGAAGGACCAAAATGGTGTGGAGTCCGACTTCCGCTAAGTTGTGATGTGTACCGGGAATTCCTATGTGGTATGTGGAAGAAACCGTACCGAATGGTGGCGGACGTAAATAATTTCACCATCCCATATTATCCCGTGGGTGTCGTAAGAGGCGACTAAGGGACGCACCAGAGAATGGGCAGCAGCATTCTCTGTGCACTTTAACAACAAACTGCGATCGCCAACCCGCCTGCCAAGCGTGGCGATTATGGCAAACCCCCCCAAACCTAATGAATAGCACACAGAAAAAATGGCCCCGAGTGCCTGGCAGCCCGTCTACCCTCGGCTACGGTAGCGGTCGAGGCGATGGCGTGGCAAGGGGTTGCTAAGAATCCCCAGAGTGGACCCGGCTACCCCAATAAACACCGACGACTGGACCTGGGAACATATAGCACGCGAACACTCCGGACCGACGAGAAGATAGCCGAACTCGAGGAAGAATTGAGCAGGTTACGATGGAGTATTATAGGGTTGTCTGAAGTCCCAAGAGAGGGGGAGGACCCGATAATCCTCAAATCCGGTAACCTGCTCTATTTCCGAGAAGGCGACTGGCATTCCCAGGGTGGTGTCGGGTTTATCATCAGCAAGTCCCTTGTGAACAACGTGGTAAAGATCGAGAGTGTGTCGACCAGGGTGGCGTACCTTATACTCAGAATAGCCGCAAGATATTCGCTGAAGGTCATACAGGTCTACGCTCCGACCTCGGCACACCCCGACGACGAGGTAGAGGCCATGCATGGTTTCAAAACTCACTTCACCGTTGTCATGGGGGACTTCAACGCGAAACTGTGCAAACGAGACGAGGATGCCCAGTCTTGCGTTGAACCCCAGAACCACCGGGGTCACCTACTGGCCAGTTTTATGGAGAAGGTTGAGAAGTAGTGGTTTGCCGACGATATAGTGGTTATGGCTGAGACCATGGAGGACCTCAGTAGCTCGATGATCTCAGTAGAGCTTCCAAAAGAGTGGGTCTTAGGCTTAGGATGCACATGGACAAAACCAATGTGATGTTGAATGCCCATGTTACACCCACTCCTATCAAGGTCGGAGACTCTACACTCGAAGTTGTGGGCGACGATGTCTACCTGGGACAAACGATCCAATTGGGTAGGGCCAACTTCGAGAAAGAGGCCAACCGTCGAATGCGACTCGGCTGGGCAGCGTTCGGGAAGTTGCGCGGTATCTTCTTGTCCAACGTACCAGTGCCAGTGATGACATATGGCTCTGAGACGTGGTCGATTAAAATGGGCCTTATCAGAAAGTTTACAGTCACTTAAATGGCAATGGAGAGGGCTATGCTCGTAGTTTCCTTGAGTGATCGAATCAGAAATGTAGAGATCCGCAAGAGAACCAGGGTTACCGACATAACCCGAAGAATTGCCAAACTTACATTGGCAGTGGGCAAGGCACATTGCTCGCAGAACGGATGGCCGATGGGGCAGAAAGGTTCTGGAGGAGGACCGGCCAATGTGGCGGCGCTTATTGGGGGAGGCCTATGTCCAGCAGTGGACGTCTTCCGGCTGATATGATGATGATGGTGATGATGTGGAATAAAACACCGATATGTGTATTCACCAAGCAGCTTTATTGAACTAACTTTAATTACTGTAATGCACATGTAATAATGTATAATCGTACGTACATGTGATCGCGGGCGTTAGCATTAAATTGTCGAGCTTGCTCGCACATATACACTGGCTTTATTCGATCAGTTAAGATAATTAAACCAAGTTACGAACAGCAGTGCAGTGGGGCTCGTCATGTCACCCTGTACCTCTCCGCTATTTTTAACTATGCTTGTATTGCTTGCATTGATTGCAGAAAAAATGCTTTTCATATTGAAAAGTCTGTCTATTCGACAACATAAACCACGCAATGAATGCTGTTGAAATTTTGTTTTGTGAGAAGAGTTGAATGCTGTCAAAATGAATGGAAGCGTGCGTGCTTCGAGCTGTCAAAACAGTTTTTCAATTATTGTACAGTAGTTCATTAACCATTTCTGCTGCGCAGTTTTAGGATAAATTTACCATTTATTCTCGTTTCATTCACTCTTGTGATAAAACGAGAATAAATGGGAAATTTGGATCGATGGATGGATGTATGCTACTCAATCACGCCAGAACGGCTGGACAGATCTGGTTGAAATTTGGCACAGAGATAGATTATAGTCTGGAATAGCTCATTTAATACTTTTTATACCGGCAGCCTAATTGCGTAAGTTAATTCTCCGAAGCAAACAAGTGGATTCTTTCCCAAAAACGACTTTACGTATTGCATATTACATTCTGAAACGGAAAGGTTATTGTTCCTTTCCATTACCAATATGTTGACGAAGAATTTATTGTAAAGAATGAACGAAAGCGGAAGAATCGAGATAAAACTACACTATTGGTATTGTGTAATGTTCGAGTTTGATGAAACATAACGCAGTAGATGAACTTCAACTCAAAGGAGGATGTTTGTACTTTTTCCAAATTAGTTTCGTAATACCGAAAAAGTTGAAACAAAATTATTCTGATTCTTTGAAGGAATCGACTCGTTTGCTTTGGAGAATTCACTTACGCAATTAGGCTGCGAGAGTATGTTCCCTTGGGACAATTTTCAGAAGCAAGTTGTAAATAACTCTTTTATATTTGCAGGGTGACTCCGGCGCCCCCATCCAGGTAGTATCGCGCGAGAACTCCTGTATCTTCCACATCGTCGGCCTTACTTCATTCGGCAAGAACTGTGGTGATGCAGGCAGACCCGCGGTATACACCAGGATCTGGAGCTACATAGACTGGATCGAGGGCATAGTCTGGCCTGGACAGTAAATGCCCTGTTAACATATTGTCTATATTTAGGCTTTAAATAAATTGTATTTAACATTATGGGGAAGTGTTTTATTTTTATAAAGCCCGGGCAGAGAGACGTGATCACAGCTAATCAAATGACCTCAGACACTCACTTGACCATATACACTTTTGTGGCTTAGTAGACACTTACGTGACCATAAGTGACCATAGAATCTCTTCACACACACGTGAGCACAGACACTCACGTGATCATAAATACACTCATGTGCAGTAGACACACACGTGAGCACAGACACTCACGTGATCATTTACACTAATGTGACATAGACAGTCACGTGATCATATGAACTCACGGAACCATAGAGTCTTTTAGATGAAGAAGATGATTATGAGACGGTGGATTCTAACAATTTACCGGGCAGTTCAAATTTTGCCAAAGGAAGGTGAATTTATTATGGTCGAATTCCAAGATAAAGGGAATAAAATAATTATACTTATTGCCAAAGTATAGGTTTGGCAATAAGTATAATTATTTTTTAATATAATTATTTTTTATAGAGAACGGGAAAACGAGACAGAGGCAAAAACCTTTTACAATGCATGTCCTCGAAAAGAGCGTTTTCCAAGCAGCCAAACTGTGCGGAAAGTGTCACTTTTTTTTACTAGTGCTTTTTACTTTCCTGTACTTTTTAAATTTTTAATTCCAACGTCAGCCCGCCGCATGAGTTTTTATTATTTGAGATTTTTTTTAATTACTTTAGTACAGATTATCATTCATATAAAAGGTAAAACAAAACTTTTTAATTACTCTAGATTTAGATTTTGATCAATAAATTAATTTTAAATATTCATTAAATATGTTTGGCAGAATCAATATTTTGCTCGTGCCTTTTTGCGTTACGACGTGACAGCTATTTGCACATGCGCAGTAGATATGCCCGAGGAACTAAGAACTTAGTTAATCTGTGGATATGCTGAGCGCCCTTGAATAAGCGCCATTTTATTAATTTCTTGCTTGGTTCAGATATATTTTTAATTTCCTCGCACAATGCATAGTAAAATGTTGTATGATAATACAACAATAATAATAATAATATATATAATACATACACGTGCGTAAGATGATTTCCGACTCGTGTCAATTTATCCACTCACTCGCTTCGCTGACTCGTGAATAAAAATACCACTCATCGGAAATTACCTACTTTCCGCACTTGTAGCATAAATAACTATTCTCAAACATGCTTGGAAATTTGAGCATTATTTTGACAACCTTCTTCGAAATAAATCGAAATTGCTGTACTGGTCAAATACATGCGAGCAGCAGCCGGCAAAAGTTGTATGAAAATCCATAACTATCGTGTTTAGCGGCCAAATAAATTACATAGGAAATGTCATGTCTGTCGTGTAATTTAAAAATGGAACGATCTTTTACTCCGAAACATGGCAACCAAGGAGGTAACTTATCAAAGGTTTTATTTAAATTTCGAACTGGAAAAGTAATTGTATTTGACAAAACGAGTTTCTAAAAAACAAAAAAGAAGGTACTTGTTAGTTTTAATTGCCGCGCATTATTTATGAAAAGTAATAAGGATGAATAATAATAATAATAATATCGTTTATTTATAACATAAGGCACATTTTGCAATAAAAATATCTTAAAAATATAAAAGAAGACAGTTGCTTATTTGCCTGAACTAGGTTGAACCTGTGTTTCAGACTATAAAGTGATTAAAACTAATAATAATAATAAATTAACAATGACATAGCTTGTATATGAATACTTAAATTAAAGACAAAGCAAAATTATTATTTTGTTACAGCCAGGAGATCTTCTGTCTCTCCGTAAGAGATGCGAAGTAGATGTTCAATAGTAGTCTTTTTACAGCTAAAATAATTGAAGTTATAGATACTTAATTTTCTATTTAATCTATTGTACAGAAATGGTCCTAAGAATGTAAAGAATATATTTACAAATACATATTTTGAGGATGGATTAGAATCGCAGACAATATCATTTCGTCTCTTATTATTTATGTATTCGGCGTTATAGGAAAGCACGGTGTGTTGTTTTAAAACTAAATGCATAATGAAAAGCTGGCGAACAGTCAGCACGTTGCAGGATTTGTAAAGAAGATCAGTAGGGTAGAGAAAAGGGTGGAAATAGGCTACTTTTAAAATTGCTCTCTGAGCCCTTTCAAGAGGCAGTAGATTCGTTTTTGGTGCCACCCCATGAGGTGATACAGTAATTGATTACAGATTGACCTAGGGCCAAATAGACTTATTTGATCAATTTTGAATCTGCAATCGTTCTCAACTTTTTAAAAACATAAATTAATTTGCGCACTCTATTAACTAAGCTATCATTAAGAGGTCTAAAAGAGAGTGTTTCATCTATAATAACCCCGAGATATTTTATGTTGCCTGTTTTGAGGATAAATGGACAATTACACATGCTGACTGGGTGGGATCCACATTTATGGGCATACAGATGAGAGTTAGCAATGTTAAATTGAGGCTTGCGCATGGAGAAGTGAATATATTTTGTCTTGTTAGCATTTAGTGTTAGTAAATTGTTTTGTAGCCAATTTGTCACAGTATTGAAACCTTGTTGAGCATATTCGTACAATTCATTACTGGTTTTCGCGGTAAAGATTAACGCCGTGTCGTCGGCATATGATATGAGTTTGCCTTGTTTAATATCTAAATTACACAGATCGTTAATGTAAATCAGGAATAGGGTTGGGCCCAGAATGCTTTCCTGAGGAACACCATAACCAGTATTTTTTTGCTCATCGCTAATAATGTCGTCAATTTTAACACATTGAGATCGTTCATCTAAGTAATCAGCAAAAAGTTTCAGCGGTGTTCCCCTTATTCCTAAAGCCTCTATTTTTTTTTAGAAGCATAGGAACGGACACCGTATCAAAGGCTTTGGCTAGATCAAGGAAAACCCCCAGGGTCTGGTTTCCTTTGCCAAGTTCTTCTGCGATATAATCTGTCAGTCTATGCACCGCATCGGCTGTGGATAGTTTGGCTCTGAACCCAAATTGCGCAGATGATAATAGTTTGTTTTTTTCTAGATAATTAACTAGTCTACTGTTAACAATTTTCTCTAGTATTTTAGATATTGAAGGGAGTAAAGATATAGGTCTATAATTATTTACTAAGTTTTTGTTTCCAGATTTAAAGATAGGGATTACAACTGCTTTTTTCAGACATCTAGGGAAAATACCTTCAGATAAACAAATACGAAATATATGCGTCAAGGGAGGTACTAGGATATGCTTAAAGGTTTTAAGGATCTTATTGCTTATATTATCCCATCCAACTGCACAGTCATCCTTTAGTCCAGATATGATTCGGGTTATTTCATCTTCGTCAGTATCCAGCAATCCAAAAGATTTTAAAGGACATCTATTATTTTGGGAAGATGGTAGAACACAGTAATGTTTTGGAATCTGTTCGGCAAGAGTTTTCCCAACATTTGCAAAAAAGTTATTAACGTGGTTGGCTGACAAGAGAGGTGATGGATAGAAAGCAGCAAGCTCGAATTTGATGCTTTCTAATCCATCATCTCTCTTGTCAGCCAACCACGTTGTTGAATGGATGTTTGTTACTCTTTCACGCAAAAACTACTTAACGGATTTAGATGAAACTTTACAGAAATATAGCTTATACATCAGGATAACACATAGGCTATAATTCATAAAGATATTGAGAGAAGTACTAATACGACGTGGGCGGAGCCAAGGGTGGCAGCTAGTATAATTATATAAAACAACCGGTCAAGTGCGAGTCGAACTCGTGCGCAGAGGGTTCCGTACCAACCCATTATACCACCATAATAAAACTTTTTACAAAATTCGGGGTCAACGGGATCTACCATACAGGTATTCGACCCACAACACAACACAACAGGGGTGTGGCCATAAGCTCTTAGAGCAAGGTTATTTTGATGAGATAATTTGTGCATTAGGGACAGATGTAGGTTTATATGACTGTACATCTGGCGCTTTTTATACAGTCGTTTGTTGATAGTTTTGACAGGTCATGTTTGGGAGCAGGGGGGTGACCATAAGCTCTTAGAGCGGTATCAATTTGAGATCGAATAAGGGACAGATGTATCTGGCTTGTATACATCTGTCACTTACTCGATATCAAATTGATACCGCTCTAAGAGCTTATGGTCACCCCCCTGATAGGTATTTACTTAAGGCGCTATATACGCCCCATCGTAACGCAGTACTGGCCGTGCGCCCGCTCGATGCCAAAACATCAAAATTGAACCTCCTTTTGATCAGTTTTGTTTGCAAAATATTATTTGATTTACATATGCTATGTTAGTTATGAAGAAATTCTAGCCATCAATTGTTCTGTGTAAAAATATTTTTAAACATCCAAGTCGTTTTGGAGGAGTTTCCAAAAGTTGCGAAAAAATATAGTGTCGTTAATTATTTTTTTTAAAGTAATACTATTAGTTACACGAAAAAACCTTGTGTTCAAAATTGTGTACCTACATGAAACAATAATAAATATATATTTTATTCAAACCTTTAGAAAGAGTATGCTTTAGAAAGTTACCGTTTTACGGCACTAAAGCGGTTGTAGACCCTTAACTTTCAGAATGGGAAGTGCACGAAGCAGGTCATTGGAAGACACAAAATAGCTAAAATACCTAAAGAAATAGCAACTTATAAAACTTGACAAATCCTGAAAGTTACATTGGACTGGACATTGTTTCCGTAGGTCTTCAGCCACTCTTCACAATTTTTTATGTATAAAAGTTATCTACGTTGGTTTCGTACATTTCACTTGATTTAAATTCAAATTCAAAAGTCATTTATTCAAACTAGGCTGAGAATCAGCACTTTCCGAACGTCAAAATTACATAAGACAGTCCCCCAAAAACGCCCGCCCTTCACCACTTCCTAGTGCTTTTGCTGGGAAGAAGAAGTGGCGCAACAAACTCCCCAGAATTAACAATATGATGCGTGCACAAATAAACAGACAAACACTAAAAAAATTCCAAAAATGCTGGAAAAAGGTTCTGTTGGTTATCCTTTAACACCCTGGCTACAAAAATTACTTTTCTACAGATTTATTATATGTGTTGATGATAAAGCGTGATTGTAAATTTTTTAAGAAATTTTTTATGAAAAAGACTGTAAATTTTTTAACCGACTTTCGAAAAAGGAGGCGGTTCTATGTTCGACTTCTTGTGTTTTTTTTTTTAATGTTTGTTCACCGATATCTCCGTCAATTGTGGACCGATTCCCAGGGTCATCCTAGTTGGTCCCATAAGTCATCAGGTCATGATCTGATGATGAGATCCTAGAGAAATCGAGGGAACTCCTCAAATAGTATAGGTATAAATATATAGCTATTTTGGTATTTTCATCAACAATGCAATCATTTGCACTCGGAAATTATCATTTGGTGAAGTGAAACTGATGAAGAAGACCACAGATAGCCACTCCTAAATGCTAGTACGTCACGGGCATATCTCGAATAGTTAACCGACTGTAATGAAGCAAATACTTGTCGGGTTTAGTCAATAGTACGGACGTCAAAACAAATCACAAGCACGCCTGTCGGCATATCAAGAACAACTACGCTTTGGCGCGCTTTCTCTAACCACTTGCGTGGTGGGGACAGCAGAATAGAGCAGTTGAGTACTGACAGCCTTAGAGCTAACACGTCGTAGAAATTAGAATCAGTGTCGATCCGTAATATTAGTAAGCAAGATTGTAACTGTGAGTTGTGACTTTTTTAATAAAATCCAGTGTATCGAATAATTTGTGTGATTTCATTTTCACGATTCTACCCAACGTCCTGCCCACACACGATGTCGTAACCTAAGGGAATACATCCTGATTTCCCGATGGTTTGCATCTATCGGCCAGCCTTGATGCGACATACTAATAAATAAATGGTACTGATGAAAATGGCACCATCGAACTGATATGATGAAGCCGGAAGGTAGGCACTGGAACTCTGAAATAAAACAATGTATCCTAGTCTTCTATGTTTGGGCTTAATGGAATCGTCATGAGATGTACTTTGGCTACCAAAACTAAGAAGAGAAAAATAAAAAACTTTTTAATAAAAAATCAAACCGACTTTTTTCGACACCGACTTCGGAAAAGAAAGTTATTTTTTGCTTTGTAGTTTTTTGTTCTGGAAGTCGGTTAGATTTTTTGTTAAAAGCATTTTTTTATAAACAATTTTTTCACAGCATCATGATGGCATTGATATGTTACAGTAGGGGCCTGCATTTCTCTCACACTCTTTTTTATCTGTAGATTGTTAAAAAAAATGCTGCTAATTCAGGAATGAACTTACAATTTATTAAAAATACTTATGACATACAGGTTTTGATCTATCACACTTTTTAAATAATGACTATACATTTACAATATAAATAACATTTTTAAGCTTTGCTTAGTAGTGGCACATAATTAGGCTAGTGAGGCTCAAAATATAATAATTGATCAATAACAAACTAAAACAATTCATTATTAATCTCAACAACCAACCAAAATATTTAATAAAAAAATATTGGACGCTTTCATTCCTTTGTTCTCGTTGAGTTACACCATTTTATGTTACACTGTTACCCATTGGGATAAAAATTACCGATTAGTTACACTGTAACTCAATCCGGCTTTTTTTTCCCATCAATTTACACTGATTCAGATGACGGGAGCTGAGTTCGCTCGCTTTGCTCGCTCACTTCAGCCCCCGTCATCTCCTTCGAACCTAACCTATCCGGGATTTCCTAAGATCCCGATGACAAGACATCGATGTCACCTCGTCGGTTGTTCTGCTATTTTATATTATAATACACCGTGAAATTTAATTGGTTGTTTTCCCGCGGCAGAACGACTTGCCTTAAGGAGTACTTTCGAAGCATAGAGTTAAAGTAAAAAAATAACGATGTTTTTGTTTTAAAATAATTTAAAAAATATTCATCTACTCGAAAAAGTGAGTAACAATAGTAACTTGTAGGTACTAGGTACTAGTCGCGTCACCACCGGCAAAGAAAAGCGATGCACAAGATAATGTTCAAACCAAAATAAACTCTCGCACGTAGTGATACGTCATAAAATAGTTTGCACGGAACAATACAAAAAATCGCCGCGAAGCCGACAAAGAAAAGACCGATTTAGAAATGTTCAAAGTAAAATTTGCTCTCGCGTGTAGTGATACGGCATAAACTAGCCTGCGCGCAACAACAAACGAAGCCGCCAGCGCCTATTTTACCCGTGTCAACGCACCCGGGTCAACGCCCCGCTGTCGTTCGGCCGTAGATATCGGGCGGTATTACTATTGGTTCGTGATCGCTTTCGAGTTAAGTTTTTCGCAATGTTATATATGCCAGTTTTTGTTTCTAATATTTTACATAACTACGAAACGATTGTATTACATAGAAAAAACCATTTCGCTGCGGGAAAACAACCATTTAAATTTCACGGTGTATATTATGCTAATGTAACCCTATTACGTACTATTAGGTTGCAGTGTAAATTGATGGAAAAATAACGTGGCATTGAGTTACAGTGTTACTAATCGGTAATTTTTATCTCAATGGGTAACAGTGTAACACAAAATGGTGTCATTCAACGGGAGCATGCCCTTTCATTGGTGAAGATACTCTCTTCGAAAGCGTCCAGTAATTTTTGGCAATACCTAATTATTTAAAGAGTATTTGTCATACTCTTTCATAAACCTTTTGCCTTGTCGAATTCACTTAGGCCGCAGGAAACACCTAATTGCACTGTATTGGATTTTCAAAACTCAGCATTGTTGAAAATTCATAAGGAGAGTTATATTTAGGCTTTAATTCAGGTGTTGCAGTTTTAGTGAAAGACAAAGACAGCTATTGACAAAGATGAACATTAAAAACCATATTTTATAAAAAATAGTAGTTAATACAATGGTCAAACCCACGCTCGTCTTTTAATAACCCCTATTATAGGGTTATTAAAACACGAGCGTGGGTTATAATATTAACACGCGAGTGTTTTAATACCTAATTATATGCCGTTGCATACACTATTTTATCTTCACACATACAGTTGAAATAAAAAAAAAGTGGAAACGAAAAAATATGCGGTATGGCGGGCCATTTAGATTCTCATTGCACCATGACTGCGCAGCGCGCGCATCCATAGACAGTGACACTACTTTTCTACATTAAGTCAATGAGCCCATAAGCGCCAATAAATTAAAAAGTAAAAGTGTGCTATAAAAATTAAAAAGTTATTTTATGATGCAGTTGTTTGAAAATCGAAGGAAAATGTTGCACTGTAATGGTTATTTTTTTTATTTTACCTATCCACGAATATAAAGTACGAGTTTATGCAATATTATTTGAATTCATATTTGGAACATTACGTTGTGACTGTAGATAAAGTCCTTTAAACAACCAGACTATAATCCACAACAAAACTTTTAGTAAAACTACCTTTACACATATGATACACACAAGCTATTACATGTGGCAACACCGCCAAAAGAAAAAGATACAAATTCTTGTCTATGGGCGGTGAGCTGCCAAACGGATAAAACCATAGACCTCGTCTATTTCCGTCTCTGAGATGATGACTGGAATAGGCAAGAATTAGCATGAAGGATAAGAGATATAAGTTTAGTTTTTTTTCTATATAACTGTAGACTAGTATTATGGTCGTTATCAGCAGCCAGAATGTTGTACAGTGGAAGATTCCTCTGCTTTTTAGGTTTGTCATATCCTGAAACAAAAGAGAACTAATGTAAATGAACACATCTACACTTATAATGAGCTGAAGAGTCTGTTTGTTTGGTTGAACGCACTAATCTCAGTAACTACTACTTCGAATTGAAAATAATGTTGGACAGCCCATTTATCGAGAAAGGCTATAGGCTATATAACATCACGCTACGACCAACAGAGGCCGAGCATCAAAGAAAAATGTTGCAAAAACTGGAAAAATTTATTAGTTTTTAGAATTTCCGTTGCGTGCGCTGCGAAAACGATTAAATTTACGCAACATTCATGTATGACGGAATTGTTCCTCTTAAAAAGTTTTAAAAAACAGTATAGCATATGGCTATCTTTTAACAGTTTTGAAATAACTGCACTTCAAAATAATTATCAAGTATCGCCCTCTCTCTCGCACGCATTGCGGTTTTTACTCGAGTGTTTTTTTTCCGCCCATTCTGCGACCTATGGAATTGTATGAAGCTGCACGAACTGCGATAAAAAAATCGCGCGGAAATAATACCGCAGGAAGGCCGTGTATTGCCTCAGAATCCAACGCACCGCGGCGCGGTTAAAATTCGCGCGAATATTTTGAGCTCCATGAACAGGTAGAAAGAGACAAATTCGCGCGGTATTTTATCCGAAGTGCGTGTTAGTTACGATTCAGTACGCGGACAAAATTCGCGCGAATAAAATCCGCGCGGCCAGAAATCGCTAAGCCTAACCCTGTCAGTCCCTTTACTTTTATGCGACGCAGACGAAATTGCACGGGTCAGTAAGTCATAACGTCATCTAAACAATGTTCCCGGAAGGATTACACATTTCACCAGTTATGTGTAACTCTCATCGGTCTCTGTTACGGCCAAGCCTATTGCCAATTGCCAACGACCTGGCACAGAAGCAGACTTCGGGCTGCTACTGAAAAATTTCAGATGTCACGAGGACAAACCTAATAACACTTTGCCCCAAAGAAATTCCAGATAACACGAGGACAAACCTAATAACACTATGCCTTAAAAAAAAACCAGATAACACGAGGACAAACTCAATAACACTTTAATGCTAGATAACACGAGGACAAACCCAATAACACTTTAATGCTAGATAACACGAGGACAAACCCAATAACACTTTAATACTAGATAACACGAGGACAAACCTAATAACACTTTGCCCCAAAGAAATTCCAGATAACACGAGGACAAACCTAATAACACTATGCCTTAAAAAAAAACCAGATAACACGAGGACAAACTCAATAACACTTTAATGCTAGATAACACGAGGACAAACCCAATAACACTTTAATGCTAGATAACACGAGGACAAACCCAATAACACTTTAATACTAGATAACACGAGGACAAACCTAATAACACTTTGGCCGAAATAAATTCCAGATAACACGAAGACAAACCCAATAACACTTTGGCCGAAAGAAATTCCAGATATTTTCCTAATGGAGACGAAGATAACAACCCCGTCGGACGTGGCGTGCCTCAACTACCCGGGTTACTCTCTTGAACACAAGTTCAAGAAGCAAGCTGGGGTCTGTGTGTACGTCCGCGATGATATTTGTTGTCGTCGTCTTCGTTGCTTTGAGAAATCGGGATTTTCTGCCATATGGCTGCTTGTGGACACTGGCGTGGAGAAATCTCTCTACATCGGCGTCTACCGATCGCACGCCGGTGACCAGGAGACGACAGCGCTCTTTAATTGCCTCGTGGAGTCGGCTGACATAGCCCAACAAAGGTACCCAACAGCGAAGCTTAATTTTCTGGGGGACTTTAACGCCCATCATAAAGAGTGGCTGTACCCGTACCGGAAAACTGACCATGCCGGGTTAGAGGCGCGCAAGTTTTCTCTATCGCTAGATCTAACCCAGCTGGTGAATGTGGCAACGCGGGTACCGGATGTTGACGGCCATACACCCAACTGTTTAGACCTTCTCCTGACAACTGATCCGGACAGTCATTCGGTGTCGGTCTCAACCCCGCTGGGAACGTCTGACCACTGTCTGGTGAAATCCGTATCGACTTGCTCTCCTCCAGATGAGAGCCCTAGAGGCACGAGGCGAGTATGGCGATACGAGTCAGCAGACTGGGACGAGATGCGGCACTTTTTTGCGTCTTATCCTTGGCGGCATGTGTGCTTCTCCTCGAGTGACCCCTCGAGCTGTGCCGACGCGGTTGCGGATGTGATTCGGCAGGGAATGGAGTATTTCATTCCATTTTCCGACATTCCGCTCGGTCACAAATCCCGCCCTTGGTATAATGCAGAATGCGCCCACGCTGAGGCCCGAAAAGAGTCTGCATACCAAGCCTGGGTCGGGGCCCGTGACCGCAAAGTAAGAGCACGTAGGGTTCGCGCGAGGAAAAGAGCCTTTAATTCTGCCGCCAAGTCCTGCAAGCGGGTTCTGCGTCGGGCACGTTTTGACCATATTGGACGTATTGGGGCCAAGCTCGCATCGCACCCTCCGGGTAGTAAACAGTTCTGGTCCCTGTCTAAAGCGGTTGAAGCGAATTTCTGTCGACCCACTTTACCTCCAATGCTGAAACCTGATGGGTCGCTGGCTCACTCTGCGAGAGAGAAAGCAAATTTATTTGCATCTCTCTTTGCTAGCAATTCGCGTCTGGAGGCTGGCTCCAAGCAACCACCTACTATACCTCCCTTGAAAGGACAGGTGGAATGAGCCAGTCAAGGCAGAAAACAATTATATAGTGGCGCGTCTGTTCGCGATAAATTTAAAAAATATTGAAAGGATTTTCATGCAGTTTTCACCAATATAAATAGTAAGAAACATGGAAGGCTTTCGGATATAATCTGTCTCGGCGGAAGCCGAAGTTGAAAATTATATTGATGATATTGAGTTGGATCAAGATTTAATATTAACAGGGATACTATATAACATCTGCATGAGTCAATCTTTAGAGTTAAGAAATGCTTGCCAAAGTCGGCCTGTGGACTACCAGTAGCGACATCTATACTGCTGCAAACGAACTAAGAATGACATCACGCAAAATGTTACATCACCCGAGCAAACTAATCAATCTGTGCCTCATGCCTTACGTCCGAGCCCAATAATCGATCCTAATCGAAAATCTACTACTGGAGATTGAAAATCCTATCCATTTTTCAAAAAAGCGTCTCAATAATCAATCGATCTATAGAAATGTCAATCTTTTGCTTCAATCCATCCTTGAGAGGACGGATTGACGTTTTCGGATAGGCCTCTCTATGAAAGTGACATTTTAGCTGTTTCACTCAATGAGGTAGGTTAGGTTTCACTACACTATCTTTCGTTTTGACAGTTAATTTTTAGATCAAAATCAATCTTGGTTTGTAATCGTCCGAATTCGTTGGGTTTTGTGTTTTGATCTATAGCTTAAAATGTTTGCAATGGCAAATAGCTTAAAATGGCAAAAAAAACATGTTATGGTTAGTCCTGTTATCT